>JAYDZK010000001.1:9260188-9342496 GCA_034509185.1 Euphonia xanthogaster
TCTTCCAGTTGGAGCCTACTGATCTTGCATTTTTTTAAAACCCCCAGAATATTTGCTTTTGTTGAATTGATCTGAAATAGTGCTTTTAAAACCTGATCATTAAGCCTCTTATTACACTTCTCTTCTGGTGAATTATGACATTTTGAAAAAGTCACAACCCCTTCTCGTAAGTATGCAAATAGATTTTAGAACATTATTACTAAGGTTGTAAAATCAAGCAATCATCACAAAAATTTGAAGAGTTTGTCTTCAGCTGATGACTCATCCCCTCCCCCTATCATCTATTTGCCACAGTCAAATCAGGATAATTGAGAATAAATTCTCTGCAGCGCATTGGACTCTCTTCAGACAAAGACTGTCCATGTTCTGGCTGCCATGTGCAAACCTGGTGATGCCATCCCAAAGTTTACACTTTAGTGCAAGGCAAGGCACTGGGAAGGGGCAGAAAGAATGACTGTCATGCTTTCTTTCCCATAGGAAAAGAAAGGTGAACTAAGGTCAGCTATAACTCTACAGTTTAAAAACAAGATAAATGAAAGAACATGCATGAAATAATAAAATAGTATATAAACTAAAACAACTGTAATACAATAATAAAATATAATCAAACAACCACCACAAAATCATGAATGGCTTGGAGAAAGTAAAGAAGAAAACATTCATATTTGTAATATGAGGCTGAGAGAGAAGTCAGTGAAAGAAAGTACTACCCATGCTATAATTAAATGATGTTCCTCATGCCAGTAGCATTTTTTAAATCTGTTTAGAATATGAATGAGTAAAGAAGAAATGAGATAAAATGAAGAAAATCTCCATGAATATCTATGAAACAGTTATGTAACTGAACTTCTGGTTCATCAAATTACAAGCTACAGTTTACTTGCAAATGAATGGCAAATTACAGAATTTGGAAAAAATTATCCCATGTTTTCCATTTCTTAAGATCTCAAATATCTAATAATTTGACCCTGCCAGAGGCCAGATACTGGGCTGGAAGCACCTTTAGTCTGCTCCTAACTGCTGTATTTACTATGTCATAATCCTGGAAAAAGGCTTTAATTTTAATATGCTATCAGCCTGAGCTGGCTCCTGAATGAGACAAAGAATGCATTCACTTGAATGCTATAACAACATTTTCTCTAACTGAGGAAAAATGTCTGCTGTGTCCATCAACACCTTGGGTTGTTTTTATGGGTTGCATGGCTGTTGGTATTTTTTTCATCTCAATATGCAGTATTTCTGTTTCATACATGAAAGGCCATAGATTTTTCTTCATCGCAAAAAAACCTCACTTTACTTGTGATATGAAAGGTCTAGCAGCCACAGGGTTGACTGAAACTTTTTGAATATGAGTCATGTCTACTTTACTAGGTGACTGAAGGAGGTCAGCTTGGCTCCAGCCTGCCTTTCTTTTACTTCCTGACTTGTTTATGGGTTTTCACAAAATAGTTTTGATCACATGTTGTGGAACCAAGCGTGATCAGAGATGTCAGAGATGTCTCAGAGACAGAAGTCCAGACTCCTGCTCCCCCTGCTATCAGGAACGTGCAAAGCCCTCGGGAAGAGATCCCTCAGGCTCTCTCTGTCTTAGCCTAACTTTTATTTTAATTCCGCCAAAGAGTTAATTGCAATTTTAATTCCAACAGCTCCTCTGCCAGAGAGCTCTGGCTCTGGGCAGCGCTCTGCACTCTCTGGAATCCCACATTAGGATTGTGGGCACACAGAAATCCCACATCAGGTGGTGGGCACCTGACACAGCTCCAGAAGAGCAGGGAAGGAAAGAGCAAATCAGAATCATTAGCAGCATTCTGAACCCAGCAGAAACTAAAGCCTCACACACTCCAACTGTTCTCTGCCGTCACTGTGGTTATTAACTTCATGATAACAATAAGTTTGTAAGCAAATTTGTAACCCAGCTGGGGAAAAGATTGGAATAGACTACATTTTTTTCTCTGTCTCATTAAACACTTCAAATACAACTGAGAGGAATTTTAATATTTAAAAAGAGAGATTCAAAAGCTATTTACTTCTGAACAGCTTATCCTAAAACCACCTCAGCTTCTTTTTGCTCCCGTGCATCTGTAATAAACAAATATATGCTCACTGTTAACTCTATAAATCTTTGCTATTTAGTGAATATGGAAATAATTTAAGCCTCTAAAGTGTTTTCGTTTAAAGCTTCTCTCCTCTACTCTACCCTGGCCTTGTCCTTCTTCTCATTGCAATATTGTTAAGATAAGCAGAAGTCCTTTATTGATATTCATCATAAAAATACAGGATTTTTCCTTTTCCAGAAGACATGCCACAACTAATTTGGCCGAAAACCATCACCATGTGTCAGGCTATTCAACTCAAGAGAAGCCTACTGTGGCTGCAGGTCATGTTGTTGTTTTACTCTGTGTGGCTTTTGTTTCAGCTGCACTACAGAAATCCTCCTTTTTTTCCAGCACAAGCAGCCAGCTTTGTGAGCTGAGACCGGACAAGAAAGCAGGAAGAATCAGTTCAAGAAGGGATCTGCCCCCTGTCTGTGGAAGGATACTGGATGAAGGCACCAGTGAGACAAAAAGGCTGATGTAAGCAAGAAAGAAGACTTCAGGGGGAGCCACTCTGGAATTAACAAAGCCCCTCAGTATCTTGAGGCAACGTATACAGTGAAGTGGTGAAAAGATATAAACATGTAACAATAGCAAAATTGTTAATATACGTATATTGCTAGTTTTTAACTGAACTGCTTTATTTCTCTACAGAAAATATTTTATTTATTAAGGATAAAAGTATTTCAGTAAAGCCTCATTGAGCTTACTAAGCACGTTTTTGTTTATTTTGCTTCTTTCAACACAACAAGTGAGGAAAAAAAGAAACATTCCCACTGCATTTACTAAAGCTGAGATTATATTCAGAAATGTCCCTTAATTATCCTTACCTGGTATAGTCACTAAAAGTCCCACTCAATCGTTAAGGAAGAAATCTCTTTACACTTACTAATTAAACACTGATAGCAGGTAAAGCTTACTGGAAGAGTACAACACCATTTTCAACTGTATTTCCTCTTTGAATATCATACATATTTTCTCCAACATTTGGCTAGGCAGGTGGCCAGCAGGCACTGTCAAGATAATTTATGTCTCTTGTTTATTTGAATAATTAAAGTAACAACAGCACTGGAACCCTGCAATTTTTGCACAACCCCAGCTTGCACAACAATTTCCCATTCCTTCTACTCTTGTCCTCTTCTCCCACAAAAGAAACCCTGCACATGAGAAGGAAGCTCCTAACGAATCAGTAACATCCAACAAAGCAGATCTTTGTGAAAGGATCAAATTTCTGTGTGGTTTACCAACAAGAGGAGAAAACTCCAGTAGCAACTTGCAAGTTAGCCTCCTGCCCCATTATCAAACCTCTCACACCCACCTTGGTCTCCTCTTTTTCCAGGGAGCTCCAAGGACACCCAGCTTCACCCAGCCCGGCTGCTCGTGAGCTGCAGGCACCATTTGGTGACTGACTGTGACTGCCTGCTTGGTATGTGCAAGCAGCTCCAATTCTCCTTTTCCTGAAGGACAGAGGAGCTAATGCAAAAACTGAAACCTCCAATTTTTACCCAGAAATGGAAACCAGTATCAAGGGGCTCTGAATCTCACTTCAACTCTCAGCCCATCACGGCTTCTCTGTGGCTGCTCTTGTTCACGTGGAAGTGAAGAAGCAACTGACAGTAATCTGGATTGATTCCTGTGACCAGCTAAATCTGAAGTATTTCACCAATTTTGGTCAAAAATCTTGGTCAGGCTAAATAGCCTATCATCACTGACCACAGAACAGCCAGAGTAACTCACAACAAGACTACACCCTTGACAGGTCTCTACATATTCTCTTTGCTGTTACCTTTCTTTTGTAAAGGACCCACACTTTCCCCAGTTTCATGAGATTTTTCTGAGATGCATGTGGTATGTGGATGTCTCCCTGAGCTGCAGCAACGTGGCTGGCCTTGCAGTGCAACACAGCTGCATTTGATGGGTGTTTTTATAGCCCTCCTATACCTTTTCAAAACTGTCAGGTGGTTGTAAAAGATGAGAAGAAAAAAAAGTGATCTCACTGAAAGCCTTTCTTTTTTAATGCCTGTAAAATAATTAGGAGCCCCAAGTTCTGTACTCACAAGCCAGGTGCAAAGTCTGAAGAAACATAAATTATATAGATTGCTTTGCAGATGAGCACATTAGCTAAAAGAGGACTGGTTTTTTTCCTGCTAGGCAGAATTGTTTTGCACCAGTATGGGGGAACCAAACCTTTGCCACACTAATCCTTAATAGTGGTGGGTGGCATTAGAATCCTGGTATTATTGTTTATGTTCTCTGATGAGCAATGTCCAGGACTCCAAGCTTTAGAGTAGCAAGTTCCTTTAGTTAGTAAAAGATTTTAAATTGTAATGTTCACAGAGTTCCTTCTGGTATGTTTTATCCTCTGCTATGAGTTTAAAAAACCTTAAAACCAAAAAAACAACCAACAGTAGATAGAAGTTAATGTGATACTTCTAACATGACCACTCATTCACTTCCTCCAATAGAGAAATAAAGGATGTGCAGAGCAGGGTTACAATTTATGGAGTATTACTAGTCAGTCACTCAGTTTCAAGAATCAGAATATTCTGCCTGTGTTACCTGCTGATTCATCCCATGACTGAATATTTTTCTCTTTTTAAAAGGCAATATTTTGAGACCATACATCTATTTCTTTGGGGAAGTCCAGAGCAAAATCAGATGTCAGACATATAGGAATGAGATGCTAAACTGTGGTAAGCATATCTGACAGTTCAAAATACATTATTTCTTTGCTGTCTGTCTCAGTGAATTTCTGAAAGAGAAAACAGTATTATCTCCTTTATTGCAAATTGTATTATGAGACAGAATAGTTTTGTTCTATAGCCCTGGTAATCTTCTTGTATTTCTACAACTAGGGAAATTGGTTTTGGTCTGGGACATTTCTTGACTTGAATTTTACTTCTTTCAACACATCAGTGCAGCAACAAAAAGCTTTTATTTTGGTAGGCTACTGTTTTTGGAAGAATGTTTGCTGCCAGATTGGAAACCCTGCCACCATGTGTCTAAGTTTACAGTCTTGGTGCTAAACTGACCTTTTCTGTAAGAAAATGTATTAATTACATTTTAATTAATTGCTTCTCAGCTAGATTTTTCTTCTAAAAAAAAAACCCAAACAAAACAGAACAAAACAAAACAAAACAAACAAACAAACAAAAACAAAAACCAAAACAACAACCCATGAAACAAAACAAAAAAAAAAAGAAGAAAGAATTGAAATTATGTTTTTCAGACAATTGGAATGACATTTCCGCAAGTATTTCTGGTTTTGGTATTCTGCTTATTTTCTTATTTAGCTTCTTAGTCTTCTGTTTTCTTATTCTTATTCTGTTTTATTTTTTCTTAGGTTTTGGTATTTGTCTTATCACTCTAGAAGGCCTATCCTTTTCAAAGTACTGTTCATTATCAACTGTTACTTTGAAAAAATTTCAAGCCCACTTATTACCTTACAGAGCTGCTACAATTCTAAGTTTTTTACATGAATATGGATGGTCATGCTCATATTTATTGATAAATATATATAAATTCCTAGAGGGAAAAACTCTCCAATTTCAGTATAAATACACTTAAAAATGTACAAGAGGAATTTAAAAGTGCATATATTTAAAAATATCCCCTTTAAAATTTATTTTTAAAGGAAATCAATTCCTTTAAAACTGAGGTTCTGCCATGGTAATCTATTTGATTCAAATAAGGTATTTATCTCAAATACAAGCTATTCTCTAATTTTGTCAAGGCAGGCCAAGCACCCTGTGTGAGTTCAGGACCCCGTGTGGTGATTTCCTCTCAGCAAGCAGCAATTACAAGGATTAGGGGCTGAGGCTCAGCTCGGTGGAGATGAGAGGTGCTTAGCCATTTCCCTGGCATTGCTGTGGGGCACACAGACAGGTTCCCATGGGCCCTGAGCAGTAGAGCCTCTTCCACCAGCAGGCCCCTTTTGCTGCTGCACAGCTCCAAATGTCACATACCACAGGTGATGCTCATTATGGGAGCTGTGGGGATATAAAGGAGAGCAAGGATTATTGCTGATGGTGGAGTGCCAAAGGTTAGTGAAAAGCTGGATTGTCTGCTGGACCAGAGTAGATAAGAACACAAAAGGGCACAGAAATGGATTTGAATACAGCCACTTATCAGTGTGCCTTTTAAACTACATTATGCTCCATATAATGGTGTGCTGTTAGCACTAAAATTGGGAGTCTCCTTTTATGAGCGTACTAATTTATTAACATCAATTTGTGTCACCATTTTAGCATCTCCTCTACTTCCCTGAGCCAAGGAGTAAGACACCAAGTCAGCTAAATTCAGATGGAATTCAAGTGGCTCTGGTTCTTTTCAAACAACTATTGCTTTCTGCTGATGTAGCTCTCTGTTGGCTGCTGTATTGTTTTCTCCACAATAAAAGCAAAGAAGAACACATAAAACAAAGATGTTTATGATTTGGAATAAATTGTAGCTTTACTATTCTTTATTACTGGAAACCATCCAATTATTATGCAAAAGGATAAAAAAAAAGGATCATTTATATACCATACTGTTAAATTTTATATCGAGTGTTATGATAAAACAGCCAACTGGGACAATGGGTGGGGAATAGGAGGAATGCCAGATTTTATTTATGGTTAGCTATGTTTATCCTTTTTTGTCAGTTAAAGGAACATTAAATAGAATTATCTTGGATTTATGGTAAGTAATAAAGCAGACTTTTTTTTCCATGAATGCTCAATTAGATTAAAGTATACAGTCACAAGAGCAAATATGCACCTATTTATGATTCCTTTCCTGAGGCCATCCTCCTGTTCCTCTCCCAAGACTGCAAGAATCTGGAAGACTTTGCACAAAACAGTGCATGTGTTTACTGCAGCACATATGTAAGCATAATGCAAGACTGGTAGGACAGAAAGACAGAAACATGGAGTTCAGGGATCATGAAAGAGGAGAGGATACAAAAAAATGTCAGCACCATACTTAAAGAAAAAAACACATCGAGTGGAGAAAACTATCACTCTGGCATAGACTCTGACATTTTGCTCAGAAAGGGATCTGTCATCTAAAATCAGGAGAAAGATTTACATCTCTTTTCCTGGAATATGATATCCCTCAAATCTCTTTTAGAATGTGAAGATGCCATTTCAAACCACACCTGGTATCCTATTTTCTTACTTTGGGTTGTGTCCTATTCAAGAGAAAGGTAAGCAGGGTCAAGTTTCATGTTTTTCAACAAGGTTAAACCTGCAGTTCAAGTTTGGGGATTTAGCATTTGCTGTTGTATACACTTAAATACAAGATAAAGGAAAAAAAGACCAGTTTGAATCAATTAATCTCCTAACATTCTGTGAGGCTTAAATTCTGGCTCAGTCTATGGATTGCCATTTTTTGATTAGCTGATAAAATGTCTGGCCATTGCTGTCAGAAAGAGAGAAAAAATTCCAACTCATTAAGATAATTTTGTGCTGCCACACATGCTGTCTTCAACATAATTTTACACTGATCTGAGCTTATTGCACAAGGACTTTGCCACACATCAGGCAGGTAGAACAGTGATGCTTCTCAGCTCCAATGCTTTTAGGATGTTGTCTAAAAAGAGTTTTAGCTGGGAAAATGCCAGACATCCTGGGACCTAAGCAAGGCAGGTAATTGATGGTGCTGTGGCCAGCAGCTCTGAAACCTGCTTCTTCTCCTCATCTCTCTTTAATCCACAGCAGAACATCATCCATGCTGTACTAATAGCAAGGACTATATTATCACATCCTGTACTTCCAAACAGACTCTTCTCGCTGACAAACAAGTGCAGCAAATTGTAAAGGTGCAAAACTCTCTGCTCTTTTATTCCTGAATTTTCCATGGCTCTTCTGTCCATCCTATGTGTCTTACAGGGACATGCAATCAAGGAGCTATTGTTCAAAATTTTATTGTTTATACACAAAATAGCTGAAACAATAGAGCAGATTTTAGAAATCGTCTTGCTTGCTCACTTTGTTGAAAGTTATCTGGCAATCCCTCAGTTCGTATTCATTAGAGTGAAATGTGTTCTTTTATGGTGGCCTAGGATGTAAGTCCTTGCTAGAAAATCAGTTTTATTTACCTAGCACAGAAAGGTAATATTTATTACATACACAAGTGCTACACATTTCTATTATTCATTAGTAATATAACCCTATGTGCTTTCATTTTTTATTGGTGCAGAAATACTTTTGATGTTTGTGAGACGAGGAAGGCCGTGGCCTTCCCATTCCATCCAGAGCCAAGGTGAGTGAGTGAGTGAGTGAGTGAGTGAGTGAGTGAGTGAGTGAGTGAGTGAGTGAAATTTGCATGCACAGCAGTCAAGTGCAAAATTCTCAGACACATTCAGCACCAGACACTGGTCTGTGTAACACAGCAATCTCCTGTTCCAGCTTTTCTGTGTTGAAGGTACATAATCCTCCAGTGTCCTCCCCCAGCTGTACACACAGAATCACAGAATCATTGTGGTGGAAATGAGTTCCAAGATAATTGAGTCTGACCTTTGACTGATCAACACACTGTCAACCAGACCAAGGCATTGAGTGCCACATCCAATCATTTCTTGAACACCTTTAGGAATGGTGACTCCACCACCTCCTTCAGGAGCCCTTTCCAATGCCTTTTAACCCTTTATTTGAAGAAATTATTCCTGATGTCTGACTTGAATTTTCCCTGGCACAACTTGAGGCCACTTCCTCATCCTGTCATTTGTTACCTGGTAGAAGAGGCTGACTCCCACCTGGCTCCATCCTTCTGTCAGGGAGCTGTTGAGAGTAATAGGCTTCCCCTTGAGCCTCCTATTCTCCAGGCTAAACATCTCCATCTCCCTCAGCTGCTCCTTACCAGATTTGTGTTCCACAGCCTTCACCAGCTCTGTTCCCTTCTCTGGACACACTCCAGCCCCTCAATGTTTTTCCTGTAGTGAGGGGGCCAGAACTGGATACAGGATTTGAAGTTTGCCCTCAGCAGTGCCCAGCACAGGGGCACAGTCACTGCCCTGGTCCTGCTGCCACACCACTGCTGATCCAGCCAGGTGCCATTGGCTTTCTTGGCCACCTGGGCACAGCTGGCTCCTTTTCAGTCACTGCTGACCAGCACCCCCAGGTCCTTTTCTGCTGGACACTTTTCCAGCCACTCTTCCCTAAGCCTGAAATGCTGCCTTGTGTTGTTGTGACTCCAGTGCAGGACCCAGAATTTGGCCTTGTTGAACCTTATACCATTGGCCTTGGCTCATCAGTCCAGCAGGTCCAGATTCCTCTGCAGAGCCATCCTACCCTCCAGCAGATCAGCATTCCCACTTATAGCTGTCTCTGAACTTTCTGAAGGGTAAACTCAATCCCCTCATCCAGATCACCAATTAAGACATTGAACAGGACTGGCCCTGACACTATTACCCTTGGGGAACCTTAGCTTATCCCATAAACTACTCAAAAAGAAATAAGAGAACACCAGAGAAAATTTAAGCAGTAACTTACCAATATCCCTCTGTATCTGAAGTACCTCCCTCTGCCCTGAGTGTTCTCCCAGCAAACAGCACCAGGGCTGTCACCCAGCAGGACTGTGTCCCTCCCTGCCAGGGCGCAGAGCTGTGCCATTCAGGGGGCAGAGAGATTCCTGCTGAAGCAGCCACCTTTGCTACAGGGCTCCTGCACAGCACACCACATGCCTGTTCAAAGCATCTCCACGGGCTTTTGATCTTCCCTGCTGCTCCTCTGAACCAGCAGTTGTGATGCTGGGGCTCACACCAGGCTGCTTTAGGCACCTGTGGTGTTTGGCTGAGAGACAAACACCTCTCCAAAAGCGAATCTAAATAAAACACAGAGCAAACACACAGGAAATGTCTTTTCCTGACCCTGGTGATTCCTGTGAATCGTGTAAAGCATATGCTTCAAATAGCTTCATTCCTGGTGCAAAATGCACTCCTTCCCCACAGTGACAGCACTTGATGGCTTCACAGATCTTACTTGTTTGGCCACTGAGAAAAAAAACAAGTTGAATGGTCAGAAAAAGGTGGGAAAGTTGGTCAGCAAGGAGTATTATGGCCAGTCAGTAAACAAACGCTCTCTCTGTCAGCAGTGATTAGTCTGTCTGTGACAAAGCCTTACAGTAATGGTGCTTTAGCTAAAGAACAATGACCTGCATAAAACTTATTTGTAGCTTAGGCAGTTTAACTAGAAATTTAAGCCATCGGTAAAGCCTCTTTTAAGTTTTAATTTAATTTAATCTTCTCCTCAGGGCATGGAGTATGCACAGGAAGAAACTGTTATTATGTTTTTCATGAGAGAGAAAAAAATATATATAAAAAAAAACTGGTGAGACTGATGGGGACGTGGAGCAGTGCTGAGGTGGGGGCTGGGGGGAGCTGAGTGCTTCAGACGCCTTCAGGTGAACCCTGGAGAGAAAGTGACTTTTCGGCTGATGGCACCAGAGATTGTGGATGAATGGAGGGAGATCATGAAAGCCAGATACCAAAAGAGAGATCAGAGCAAGCTATTAAAATGTACATTTATATTGCTAAATATTTTTAGGGCTGCTGAGTTGAGACAGCTAGCAAACAGCACATCATGAAGAACATTGATTGAAAAGCTCACTGGGTTGGGAAAGAATTTTTCATTTCATAAGTCATTTGCTGTAACCATTCCAACAAGTCAGCAGATTTTTAAAATTAATGAGAGTCGTTCTGTGATAAAGTCTGGCTTGATGGTCACTTCCTTCCCTGGGTTTTCTCGAGAGAACTGAACCTCATCCTTTGTTGCCATTAAAATTTTTCAGTCAGTAATGCTAATTTGTTTGGCATGTATACAGCATGAGAAATTATCTTATCCTGTTTATAGAATCCCATACAGATATGGGATATGATGCTTTCCAGAGATTTTAAATCCAACTCCAAAGAGCTTTTTCCAATCAGCTGATACAATGTATTGAGTAAACCACGGAGCAGAAGGCTTGTCATTCCAAATTGCAACAACTACTGTCTACTGTTTTTTTAAATTAATACCGTGTTACTATTTATTTAATTTTGTCCCAGTAGCTATTTAAGTCTTCAAACAAAAGATAAAAATTCCCTTGATATATTTCTCTTCTGCTGTGGAGAACAGACACTAGATAAAAAAAATCAACGTCTGTTACTCAAAATGGGCATTTTCATTGTTCTCCATTGATCACTCTCCAGCACCAATTTTAATTTCACAATAAGATATCTCATCATACATACTAGTCAAGCCAAAGGTACTTCAAGAAATACCTGACATCTTTTTGACCTAGTAGAAATTTAAAAAACCTCATTTTATTAGTATATTGCCAAACATTAATTGATTTTAGCAAATTTTAGGACTCTAGACATGTTTTTTCTTCCACAAAATGCAGGCATTTGTTTCAAATAGAAAACTAACAGGGCTTATTCTCAGTAATAAAACTCAGAACATTATTCTTGGTAATGAGTTGCTCATTGCAGATAGGAATGTCACATGATTATAGGCCCTCTGCTCACTGAAAGTTTTCCTTATAGTAAGATCCAGAAAAACCTCCAGAACATTACATATAAAGGTGTGAAATAATTGTAATAACAATAATAACAAATAATAACTAACACCTAACGTTTGCCAGGTTGCTAGAAATAATCTAGTTACTAATGTTTTACTGAGAAGAAGCAAGGGTTGTGAGGACCAGCCTGCCATGAGCAGCCTGAACTGTTGTCCTGTACAAGCTATTTTCTCTCTGTTGCCTATAAGAGAAGTCCAGATGACAACACTGCAGATAATGTAAGTCAGATGGAATAAATGCCATCCCTAGCTGCTGGTGCATCAGATGCAATCTCAGCTATACACTGCATTGTCACTGAAATTGCTGCTGTCCATAACCCCATGAGGGCTGGAGATTTCATTTTCCTTGTGTTTATTACATTTATTACATTATGTTAACAATAGTAACGTATATTATGTCATCCTGCTACTGTTTGTCTTGCCTTTTCCTTTTTCATTTCAAAACACCAGGAAAAATAGTGTACTGATTTGATCAACTAATTTGCATATGCATTTTACTTTGGAAATTATCTCACTATTCCAGAGCTTTAACCAGTCCAGGTCACTATCCTATAGCAGTCACAGCAACTGTGTTGTTTTGTCACATGAAAGAGCTTTTTTCCAACTTTTATTTTTGTGTCTCTTACTGAAACAAATGTAATTATGAAAAAAATAAATTTCCATGACAATCATTCAGAGCTGTAGTTTAATTCATAATGCTTTAATATAGGTTTTAATTTCTAAAATTTATTCTGAGTGAAATATAAATGTAAACAAAAAAAGAAGCTTTTAAGGCAATTTAATCCAGAAATATTCAGTTCACAAAAATTAATTCTTTCCAATCCTCTGTGTCAACAGTCTCTTTAATATTTATATTTTGCACTATCAGGAATCTGAAATCTAAAAACTTTTCTTTAGAAAGAAAACTTAAAAGAGGATATACCCAAGGGCAATTGACTAAAGCCAAAATCAGCAAATCTTTTTAATGTATTTCTATTTACCTCTGCCTCGTATGGTCTTCTTTCTGAAGAATCAGAAGAAAAATAAATATCGAGGAGACCAAGAAAAATATGATTATGGAAATACAAGGAGAGAAAGACAGCAGAAGGGTGGAGGTGAGAAGCTGGTAAGCACAGAGACATACAAAAAACCTGCAGATTTGGGCCAAACAGCATCCTCAGGGTGGGGCAAGAGAAACAGCTGCATAAAGCTGATTGTAAGATTCCTGGCACCTGTGTTTTTCTGCCATAGTGTACTTTCTGTATTTTGTTGTCACAGAGTAGGTGCTTTTCTTACCTCAGCTCAGCCTCCCTTGGTCAGACTTTCCCTGTGTTGCCAGGTTGTCCAGGCTATTCTCATTCCTCAGCAAAGAGATGGAGGACAGGCAAAGCTAGAGAGGCAAAAAACCCCAAAAATCTGCATGAAGACAGGAAGAAAGTGCTACTGCACTCCTTCCACAAGTCCCTGGTGCTCTTCTGGTGCTTCTGACACTTCTCTTCCCCTCTTCTGCCTGTGGCTCACCCTCGCTCTCCATTGCTGTATCACCCACTGCCATTTCCACACCATTTGATTCTTTTATTGACATCTTCAGTGGGGAAATTCCCGCTCCGAATCTCACCAGAAAGCTGAAATTGGATAGGAACACAGCAAATTTCTCTAGGCTTGCAAACACATGAGCTGTTCTGACCAGGATACAGTTCTCATTTCAGGGGCTACCTCCAGTGTCCTCTATGACGCGAGGCACCCGGAGCGCCCGTGACATTCCCCTGCTGCCCTGCATCAGCTCTTTGGGAGGGAACTCTGTCCTTTTAGGCAGTGGGGACACACTCCCCACAAACATCACCTCATGCTGAAGCCTGCAGCATTCAGGAACACCCATCAGAGTTCTGTGGCTCCTCCTGACTCTTCTCCTCACCACCTTGGTGTGCCTCTCCTCCCACTCCAGGTCACCACTGTCCCCCCAGCCGGACTGTGCCAGACACGCTCCCGCTGAACCCCCCTCTCTCCTCTCCAGACTGCCTTTTATATGGAAAGTGGCTTCCCCACACATTATCCTGAAGTTGCTGCTCATTTTCTGCCTACCAGGCTGTCTCCAACCTGTCTCAGACAGGCACTAATCCCCCACGCTTTGTCTGCACATGGACTCTAAACTCTTCATATATCCTTCATATGTGCTGCTGCTGCTGTCACCTATTTGCTCAGGCCTAGAAGTCATTGCTTTATAAAGGACCAAAATCACTGCTTTGCCTTCAGAACTATTAGTCTATTCAGGTACCAATTCAGAAGCTATTTAAATGACAATTGGGTTCACAGAAAATGGTTTCCAAGTATTTTAATTTGATTAGGAATCAATCCCTCTTAATTACTTTTACAAATAATTCCCATTTTCCAGCTGGAAATAGAGATAAGCTTGTGTGTATATATGTTTTGCTCTGAGATTGAAAAAAAAAAAGGGTCTATAATTATGTATCTGATAAATTGGACAAAAGAGAAAAGACAACTTTTAAAGAATTTAAAAGCAGACCTGATTCTGGTATTAATCCATAAAAGAAGCCCACTAATCACATTAGTAGAAAATAATCTGTAAAGGGTAAAGCAAATTAAGTGCACGTCAGAGCAAGGGAGAAGTTGTATAATTTAGGGGATAGACAAGTGATTACCCAGTGAGATGACTGGGTTAAAAAACAAACAAACAAAAAAAAAACACCCAAAAAACCCAACCCAAACCAAACAAAAAAACAAAACAAAACAATAAAAAACAACAACAACAACAACAACAAAAAACACACACAAAAAAAAAGAAAACAAAAAAAAAAACAAACAGAACAAGCTCTAAATTCACAGCAGGTGTCAAAACCCAAAGATGACCTTATGATATGTTTTACATTTTACAACAAAGATATACACCTGGTTAGTTAAAAGGTATTGGTGAGACACTCCCTAACATGCTAAAACCAGGAAACTGAAATCAATTTTATTTAAAAATCTTTATCTCTATACTACTTAAAAGACAGTAATTTGAAAAATTACAAGAAACTTTAAAGTATTATAGTGCATGCTCAAGTTTTTGCCCTTCACACTCCCAAATGTGATATAAAATAACTTTGTGGAGGAGCTATATAAGGAACAAGAGATACAAATGTATGAAATTTTAACCATGTACAAATCCTAAGCCAGCTATGGCTGTTTTTTCCAGGTCTGTGGCAGAAATAGCAGGAGCAGCTACAGTGTCACACAAAGAACAGCTGTGGTACTGTACAAAAGAAAGAATAGGACAGAGAGTGGCTGCAACTAAATGTATTACAGAAAAATTATATCTCTGGGAGTCTCTTTTCCTATTGACTAAAAATGATAAATGATTCTTTAAAGAAATCATAAGCTATAAAAAATATATATGAGACTCATGTTTCTTTCCAGTATGCTCACTCTGAAACATAAACAGAGCACATCTTGTAGATGGGCATAGACATATTTCTTGCTTTTTTTTTTTTTTAATTTAATTTAATGAAATTTCTCCTGGAATTACAGGCAATATACTCCCATGCCTCATGTGCCATAACCTGGTATACTTAGGAACAGAGATGAAGTCCAGTGCTCACCTGACTCTGAGGTGGAGATCTTTTCCCATGGCTGTCAAAACACACAGTTAAATCATCTCCATACAAAACTAAGCCCCTGCTGCAACTCTCTGCTTAAGTGCATCATGAACATATCTCTGAAGAGGAGACACCAGCTAAGATCACAACCTTCTGATTCCCAGAAAGAAGAAATAGCATGGGCTGCTGGCTGTTTCCGCACCTTCCATCCTCTACATCTCACTTCATTGCCAGTCTCTCCTCTGGCTCCCTGAGGGTAGTTGCAGTGTTTGACTGGTCAAGATGGAGACAGAATTAAATAAGCCATGTTTGTGGAGCAGAGAGAAGCAAGATGCCATATTTGTATTTGCTCTGTGACCAAGCAAGCACAGGGAATCCCAGCACAAAGCTGCTCTGAACTGAGGATCCCTCCCACACTTACTGTTGCAACAAGTCAGACTTTTGGGATGTTCACTTTTCCTTTACTTCTGCTGGGATTGCATATTGACTTACAGTAAGTTTTGCTAGGATTTAAATTAACTGCAAGTATTTAAAATTTGGCGTCAAACGTGGCAGCTAAAATGAGAAAAATCAGAATAAATAAAAGTTAACGTTTTTACTGACAATGCAAACACTCATTTTCTTTTTAACAGTTCAGCCATACAGCCCATGTAGCAAAACACTTCCTAAACCTCATTGAGATAAACAGGGCTTTAGTATATACACATAAAGTATATATATTTGTTGGCTAATATTAACCTAGATTGAGGTAAGTATTGGGTTTTGACCAATAACTCAGCATAAAACACACAAACGACACAAAATGAATCTTGAGTTCTTTAACAATTCATCATCCAGCCCAAGTTATGTAGAAACTTAAGGATCTTTCCAAACACACACACCAGCCATTTCCAGAGGCAGTTAGAATAAGATCCAGGTGAGCCCTCTGCATGCATGGAAATGCGTTCTGGACAGACAAACTGGAAGGCACATCTCACCTTAGGGAGACCAGCACTCCCTGAAGCATCTGCCCCTAGAATTACAGAGTCACAGAATGGTTTGGGTTGGAAGGAGCCTTAAATATCATCTAGTTCCTACGCCCCAATTAGGTTCAGTTGTAGACACCCACTGTGCATACACAGCCCCGTCTGTCTCCGCTGGTGACAGATAACAACTTCAATCACAATGGTTGTGGACCATGCATCTCCTCTGCTGGTTGGAAGAATAGATTTTTAATGCTTCTGAAAAGGAAAATAATATTTGGAGATCTTAAACAGTTCAGAAACAGGTATACCCTTATTTTTAAACTGGAAACTACACCATATTGAACTACAACCTCTCTGTAATTGCTGTTTAGTTAAAGGGACATAGGAACCAAATTTGAACTCTTTTTTTTTCCCTAAACAAGTCCTGATAGTGCACACAAGTTGAAGTAAAGACGCATGACGATACACATGTACACATGTACACAATATTTTGTATTTAAAATAAAAAGATATGTTCAGATAGAACTGCATTTTGATCATTTTGCTATATGGGAGATATGTTTGCTTACAGATTCTGCACTATTCACTAAGGCAACAAAAGCAAAAAATTAGTTTGTCAAGTCAGTCGCTGAATGAAAGTGTGAGCATATAATTTCATTTTTTTCTCTTTTCTCCAGCTGGTTTCAGCACACTGAGATAGTTTCACATGCTCTTTGGACTCCTAAAATGGCTTCAATATAACCTGACACAGACAATTCAGTCTAACAATAAAGGAAATCAAAATACATAATGCAGAATCATTCAGAGCTGCTGGGATTTTAAAATCCCATGCCCTTTGAGACATTTCCAAAATAAATGAAATGTTTTATTAATTCTAACAGCTTAATGTACAGAACTAATAGAGGTGTAGTCCATTCATCCTAAAAATCTTTGTCTTCTCCCATAATGCATTAATTTCTTTATACAGACAGATTGCATGGTTATGTTTGTATGACACTTCTTTCCCACTCAGATCAATTCTAAGACCCCTGAACTAAAGAAAATAATCTTTCTAAATGGAATACTAATTTTAGCTAAGCTGCTTTTGAAGACTATGCCTTTTTAAAAAAAGCCAAAGCTCCATACAAAAGGTAGGGAGAAGAGGGAGAGTGTAGCTGATGAAATGCAAATGAGGCTTTTCTCAGACAGCTGGCTGCTTTGGGATGACATGTGTGATGAATGGCTCTTAAAACATGAGCAGGCATCAAGCTCCAATTCAGTGTCAGACTGGCAAAACCAGCAGCATTACTGGATGCTTCCTTTAATTAATGCACCACTTCTGCATTAGTCCGGACACTGCCGATAAATGGGGAAGAACTGATATCAGTGGTAATATCAGAAATCCTTCAACCTTGAAGCTGGGATGCATTAGCCAAAAGCTGCGGTATCGTAAAAGGTTTAATTGTATTTGTAATGTACCAGTGCACCATGACAAAAATGGGAGATAGTGTAGGCAGGACAGGGTGAGCCAGTGATAAATGAGTGTGAGTGAGCGATTATAAAGCAGGGAGGAGTGTGGAAACAGACAATAGACAGCAGAGGGGAAGGGGCAGGAATGGGGGGTTATGATAGCAACAGCTACTCTGACATGGAAAGCAGGTAACGAGAGAAACCTGGTCACAGTTTTGAGAAGGGCTACAAGCACAAGGCAGTCCAACATAAATCTATCCTCCCAAATAGGTTTCATTGACAAAAGTGAGATTTACCACTGCACCTACTTCTGGCAGGACTTCATGGAGAAGGCTTCATGAGCCAGTTATCTACTGCAAAGCATTACAACTCACTAAATCAAACACACGGCACAAGGTTTTCTATTAATTGCGTACCAAAGTAATAGGATACACACACACCGGTCATCCATTGTGCTGAATTTTATGTTTTCTGCCACAACATACCATAAAACTCCCATGCAATTTTTATGCTGTCACATAGTCAGCAAGTGTGTGTAATAATAGCAATAACAGCTTTCTTGAGATTATTTGAAAATAAAGACTAATCTTCCACTGAAAGCATCAGAGCCTTGCACACAGCAAGGCTACACAGCATTTGTCTGCAAGGTGTTCCTGTTTTGTGATTGCCATCAGCTGCAAGCATTTCTGAAGGCTCCATCTTCCTAGCAAGTAGGCTAAGGCACATAATTAAGATTAACAACAAGTTCTGGTGGGGTTCTTGAAAATGGTCTATGCTTAGTGTTCCTGAGGAAGGTGAAGTATTCCTGTAATGTGCTCAAAAGCAATTTGCTATTTTTGATGACACCTTTATTCATGTGGTGGCCTTTTGAAACCATTCCAGTTGTTCTCTCCCTTTTTCCTGCACACATGAGAGGTATTTGTTGTGTGCACCAGGTGTTTACAGTGTTTACTCGGTAGTGTCAAAACTGGGATTTTTTCCTCCTGTTAATTAAACTTTGTTCTAGAAAGCCAAAAAAGAAAAAAAAAATCTGTTGCTTTTAAAATGAGCACCAAGATGAATTGTTGTCGAATTGTTGAGAATGTTTAATTTCAGGCATGGGGAGAAAGGGAAGAGAGAGACACTGGAGAAAGAAACTTTTGCTGAAAATATATAATATGACATAGAGAGGGCTTCTTTGACCACAATATAAAAAAAAATAATAATTTTTAGTATTTTTGTATGCTTTTCTTATTGTATTAGATCACAAGTGAGAGAGAGTTTACCAATTAAGAAACCACCATATAAATATATTCTTTCTTGAACTGAGGCTAAAGACATTTTAAAAACCCTTTTAAATTATTTTTCAAGTATAGAACACTTTCTTAAATATAACGGAACTGTAGAAAAATATTGAAATATAGATATTCAAGTGGTTCTCTTTACTCAACTTCTAAATTGTTTTCCTTATTAAAATATTTCTGTATTATTATGTACAGATATCTTTTAACACTTATAGATTTTCTGAGAGGAAGGTAAGCTGGTCAGGGTTATAGCATGAAAGTTATTCCCAGGAAAGAAGGGTAATAGAAGGTTAGTGGGTTTTTGTCTTCCTTGAAACACCCTTTTTTGTTAAATGTTTTAAGTCTGGTTTAAAATTCTGTGTCTTGGATACCCCCACAGGTACCATGCTTTAAAAATACCTCTGTAGCTCCAGAAAGTTAATTGGAAACCAGCTTAGGATTGATTAGTGGGGGAGTTAAAGGCATTTGGAACAAAATAATTTTTTGGCTAAGAAATTCCCAAACAAGTTTAAGAACACAAAAATCTAAAACCCAATGAACCGAAGAAAAAGAACCCCAAAATCCCAAACCCACGGGTTTCATAAATTGCCAAATTTTACAGAGTTGGATCTTACTATCCTTATTTTCAGACTAATAACTTGTCACAGAACTGAAAATGATAGTGCCAGTGTTTCCCTTGTGCCTGTTTATTTCCAAGGCCCAGTAGCTATCCCAACAGGCTTATAATCCTGGATGTAAAGTGCCCTGTCACATCAGAAATTTCCCCTTGATGTAGGCAAGGCATCAGTCTACTTGCTTTCACAATTTTGCAGGAGAAAACTCCATTATAATACATTGAATGAATTCCAGTGTTGCTGGAATCTTTTACCTAGTCATGAAACTAGGTGAAAGTATAAAGGCAGTCATGACCTAGCTTGTCTCAAAATTGGCAGTCAGTGCTTACTGCAATGTGCATCTATTCAGGAGGTCCATTTTCATTCTTAGCTCCTCAATTTCCTGTAGTATACTTTAGCTCCTGTATTATTTACAAAGTACTTCAGCACAGAATAAAGAGGCTATGATCCAACCATTCTCTTCTGCCTGCCGTGGGGAAGACCATTTACTGCCCCTTTTCCTCCCTCCCTCCTCTCATATTTAATGTGCAGGACGAAGCATTCATTTGTGCTAAATGAGAGATGCCATCAGATGTGAAGGGTGCATGTTCAGCCAGGATGGGATAATGATATGCTTGCTCATGCTTACTACATTAGGAAGTTTTAATGGGACTACAGGAGGATCAGGTGCTAATCGCTGGAACAGCATCAGATTGCAGCCCATAATTCGGCTCTCTCCTTCTGCAGAGCAGCTATTCAGTGCTGATGACTGAATTGTAGCCTTCTCTGAAAACTCAGGAAGGCAAAATAAGAATAGGAACAGAATTTGAAGGGTCCCTAACAGTATGGTTGCATGTCCAGAGAGAGGCCATCAGGTAATTGTGCCTGCACTCAGTGGTGGCTGGGTGCTGGCTGCGCAGATAGCTCCTAACAATGCCCCCTGTGCTCCTCTCCCATGGGATTTTACTTGGACAGCATTCTCCACTAATGGATGCTGGTCATGAACAAACAGCTGTAAATCACCTTGGCCAAATTAACCCAAAGACATGCTCCAAATTCTGGTGCCAAACTTTCTAACACACATTTCCTAATAAATAGAAATATTTTCTTTAACAGAAAGAAAACAACCAGCAACATGGGTTGGGGATGAAATCATCCAAGCACCAGGACAGACCCAGATGGCTCTGGATTTCCTGGTGCAGTCCAGAGCCCAGCCCCAAGCAGTAGGGAGGGACACATGCCTTTGTTGCTCTGCTAAAGCAAGAAGTTAGATCAAGCACAAAAACTTTGATTGAAAGAGAAATATCCTAAAGATGAAGTGTTTATAGCAAAGATTTTGATGTAACGATTACAGGCAGAAACAACAGATCTGTAAGTATAAAATATATGTTTTTTATAGTAAATACTTTTATGACTGTGTTTTCATTCCTGCCCAATCCCCTAGTTCCCTGAGATCTAATGATAGGATGTAAAGATTTTTATAATCCAGTTATATGACTTATAATATTCAATACTGACAAGAGGCCAGGAGTCCAGCTTAAGTAACTTTGTAAGAATGTATAAATCTTATAACTGTGGGCTGAAATAATTTTGGGGCAGAAGTTTTGTGGAAAGGTTTCCAAGATTATTTTAATAACAGATGCTTGAAAACATAGACTTTCTTGTGTATTTAAGAGTTGTAAGCCAGGCACCCAATCAAGAAGCTGGCCCTATTTTCCTTGCACCACTGCCTAATGCAAGATAAGATGCAAAAGGAATGTGGTATTTTTTTAGTTCACAACAGTAATAAATTTTATACGTTTTATGTTTCAGATGCTGCAGTTTTTGGAATCATTATAAATGGAGCCTGCATCTGGGTAGGTGATGACACATCAAGTCATATTTCAGCTGGATGTTCATCATGAAAGTTTTTCATTAAAAACTTTCATGAAAGCTGTAAAGCTTTTCAACAGAAAGGAGACAGAGAGGTATAACTGTATACTTTAAACTGCTTTAAAAAGAAATATAGTAATTGATAAATCTTTTGGAGCAGATGGTCTTCTAGCTGATTTAAGAGGTATGGGGTCCCTGGGAGCAATTGCTCCTGGAACATCAACATCTAATTCCCATTCTTCACATGTTCCAAATTCTGCATTCTCTGGAATGCTGCTAATTGTTTTACTTTAGTTCTGTTCTCAAGAGAAACCTAAATAATTTCATTTCACTCAGAAGTTTATTCATAATCACCGGAACAACTGAATTTGGTATCCAAAACTACATTCTCTGTGTTCTACTTATTGACCATTTTACATGCTTGGGTAATCACATCAAAATTATTTTGAGGGAAATCAGAGAAATGAGCCACGGTTGGGTCACTTGTGCAATGCACAGGTGATTTCACGCTACCCCTGCCTCCCCAGAAGAAATTAGTCAGAGTAGATTTGTGGTGTGTGCTGCCAAAGGTGGCGTGAGTCAGAGTGCACAAATGGAAATAAAAAACCCTGGTAGCTGGCCTATGACTACTCATTTCATCCTTTACTGACATTTTTATTTGATAATAACCTCTTTTTGGAGAGTGCCACACATTCATACTGTGCTTTCCACAGTGCTGTCCTTAAATCAGATCTCTGGATGCAAATTAAGTACAAATATAAAAGGTCGTGACACACAACTTCAGTAATATTGCTATCAAAATTAATTGTCATTGTTTTCTTTCTGCATGGCTTGAAAATATCCCGCATTAAGATTTGGGCCTAAAACCCATTTACATTTTTGTGATAGGAGAGCACAAAAAAAAATCTTTTTTTTTTTTTACTACAGGAGCAGATTAATGAAACTAAAAGAGATATGGAAATAAAGATTCAAATAGACATTTCCATTGTGTTGAGCAGTTAGTCTAATCCCTCCTTGGCAAAGAAGGGGCATGAACTAAGAGCAATCCAATACAATATGGGTAGTCTACTTGGTTTAGTCAACAAAGTACCTTTACTCTTCTAAGACAATTCATATTGCCAAGACTGCTGTTATTTTCATTTTACAAGTCTATTTTGACAAGACATTGCCTGACAGCACTTGCAAAAAAGTAATAAATTCATAAGTCATCTTTATCATGTTAGTTTCATAACTTGCTTGGCATAAAAAACCCACTGTGTCCTCACAATACTACTCCATCAATTTTAGGAGTAATCCATCTGCACTGTGCATCACTGCATTATATGCATCATTACACTGTAACAGTAAAAAAGGAAGATTAAGGTGTGATAAGGCCTAAACATCTTCATGACAATTTCAAGTTTGTGGATATGTAAGATGTAATTGTCAATTGCAATACACATTCACTTTAAATAATAGCCTGTTAGAAAAAAAGCTCAAACAATGATTGTGCCTGCTTTCCAGTTTCTTTTGGCTTTTTGCATCAGGTTTTGCTTTGCAGTTATAGTTGGCAATAAGTAAAAAAAAAAAAAAAAAAAAAAAAAAAATCAACATTTTTCTGCAACTTTTCCTCCCAGGATTTTTTCATCCCAAAAATTCAAGGTCAAAGATATGCAAAAACTCAGAAGAGGAAGTCAGTGACTCAGTTGAGATGATCTGCAATGCACAGTGACTTACCCAAACAACAAAATGTTTAAATTTTGGTCAACTTTTAGCATATGCCTTACTCATTGCAAGACTGAAATATATTTTTTTTTCATCAATTAAAAGAGAAGCACTTTCCAAAGGGAAATTACCTTTGATTGCAAATAATCAATTGTTCAGGAAAGGTTGGACAGGGGTATTTTCTGGTATGATATCTGTCAACCAGCTTAGACTGGGAAAATCCTGGTCAATATGCTCAATCAGTCTTTAAGAAACTTTTGAAGTCTCCAAAACATTTAGCAGCCCTCAACTATTCCTTCATTTCCCTTTGCTCAGGGTGAAGCTGTACTGGTTGAAGTAGATGCTCTGCTGGGATACCTCCACCTTAATTAACTGCTTAGCTCAGTTGTTGTGACCATCTAGTAAGATGGATGAATGTTATACATCACCTCACCACCATCAATTGTTCACCCCATTAGAGCAGAGCAGAAGAATATAGACAAATGATTTATTCATCAAAAAGGAACAGGTTCAGCTGATTTGAAAAATAGTTGCAAAAATGGGTCAAATCCATCAAAATGTTTCTACTGGATTTCCCTCTCTCTTGCACACACACAGATACACATTCACATTCCCTGTGGAAGCCAGAAGACCTTCGACTCAGTTTTATTAGTGCTGAGGTTGGGATGATCATGGAGGAAGTGGAAGGCACCAAAGTCTATTTTGCTTTTCTGCTTAGGTCCATATCTGCTGCTCCTGGCAGGCCCAAGCCATCAGGCTCCACGATCTCTCACAATACCCCTTGCTTACAGCTTTCCTACATGGCGTGGGGTGACAACACATTTACTGGGGCCCAGAGGAATTAAAATAACTCTCTCAGCAATGACAAGTGACCCCAGTGCTGGAGTTGCTGAAATGTCAGTGCACCGAGCCTGGGCTCAAGGAATTTGGATCTCTTGCTTCCTAACAACCTCTAGGCTGACCAAACCTCCTACAGCCTTGTCACTGCACCTATAGCCATGTCTCTGCCTCTGCTGGTTAGCATTAATTAAAGATTCCCCAAACAGCACCAATATATTTGCTCTGAGAATGGATTTGATTGATTGGGAAAATGTTAAGGGAAAGAGCTGAAAGAGAAAAAGTTCACACTGATGAAAAAAAACCAACACTTCTTCTGTTCAAAATGTCCCCATCCCATGTTGGAGTGAAAAACAGTACCCCACTGTTGCTTTCCTGTCCCTTACTGACTTCTAGTGAGCAAAAATGCAGGTGGTCCCATGCAGGGCACCTCTGAGAACACTTCCCATGCATGCTATTCCCTTGAACGACAGGTAGATTGAATTCTGATTCAAACTAATTTGTTCACTGGTAATGAGCTGTGATATCATCACCTAAATATAGAAATAGGTATTCAGTGAAGATTTTAATAAATGCAAGAGTGGAAAATAATAGTGTCTCTTGCCTAGCCACAGTCCTTTTGAGAAACTAGAAGTCTAATAATGGGAGTTGTTTCTTCTAATGCTTCTAATGAGATAATATTAATAGCCTTCAATCAAATTACTTGCCTGATGCTGAATACCCACTAACTTGTATCCCATACTCATTTTTATTCTTTTTTTTTTCAGTAAGACATCTTGTGAATTGACATTTTAAGGACTTTGTTCCTGAAATAAAACTAGCAGATATTATTTAGATTGTCATTGCTAACAAGCAGCAAATTCTCAGATGGTTTTCATGGGACAAGAAAGTACTTCAGTTATTTTGACAAAGAATTAAAACTCTACAAAATGCTGTTCCATTGGGGGACCATAACAGAATTTTCCAGTAATTTCCCAAAAGTATGAACATTATTCTCTGTGCTATAAAAATAACTGTAAATGTTCACTGTCTTCCTTTCACTGTCTATAAGCTTTTTTTTTTCAAAATATTTGTAAAGCTCTACAGTATCATGTGACAAGCTTGGGCAGGTCTGACTGCATAAGCTATTAGGGACTAGAAGTGGGACATAAAAAGTTATGTTGATGGTTCTGGACTATTGGCAATGAAGAATGACAAAAAATAAAGTTAAATTAATTGTTGTTCATGGCACTTTTGTTTCTTCAGCTAAGTCCCAAATCAGAAGTTCATCACAAATTCACATATCACTAGAGGCCAGTATATGAAGCATGCATGGGGTTCTCAGAATTATGAACATGGCAAAAATGTTGCCAGGTATTTATATTGTTTTCTTGGTAAGAATGGGTACAAGCATGTAGCCTGCTCTTTGGAAACACTTTGTGAAGCTGTCTAAATCTTTAAACTGACCTGTCATTCTGTCTCTTACAGCTCTCCAGCTTAAAAGAAACAAACTTGCTGACCAGACAACTCATTTCTTCATCTCTCAGAAGATGTTTGCCCTATAAGACCTTCAAACATTTTCTTAGTCACACTTTCTGCTTTTCACTTTGATGTTGGTTACTAATTTAACAAGAATCACAGATCAAGTAACTTTTATGTGGTTTTTCTTAGAAATTTTAAAGCACTTCCTATCATTGATAGGAACCGTTCTCCCAAAATTTCACTGGTTTATGACATGTTTCAGAGAAAACAAGGGAAGGCAAAGAGTCCAACTGTAATAACAATGTTAACCATGCACTTGCCTCAGAGTCACAAATTGGTCAGCTTGGTTCACGCTCCTTAATTGGTTATTCACCAGTTCCTTTTCCCTCTACTTTCCAAATATATCCTTCACATGCCCTTCATGATCCCTGCTATATGAAGGAACACAAACAAACAAAACCCTACCAAACATCTGGGCAGTTTTCTATGTACATTTAATAATCAAAGTATTTTCTAATTCCCCAATAACTCTGCAAAAACCACACTGAGCAAAACTTGACATTTGTGGTGAATAATGACTCCTTTGATCAAAATTAAAAGGTGATAACAAAAAAAACACCTAAGGGCTTTATATCATTTCCACTCAAGGGACTGAAGTCTAGAATATATGAATGTGAAAAACATTTTTTGCATAAAACCTTCATATTTATAATCTCAAGATTCCTTTTTATTCTTCATAATTGCTATAGACTTAATTTTGTAAGTCAAATTCTGGCATAACTGAATTGGTTTTGAGAGGAGAAAATTCCTCAGCAAGACTTCTTCCCTAATTTTTAACTCACAATAAGATTTTCCCTGGATGAAGAGACTTTATATTGGAACAGGAATAAGCTTTGCACAGTCTTCAAGGCACATACACTGTCACCTAGACTGTGGCACTGCACTCTGTTCTTACACTCCCCCTGTGTACCAGCAGACCCTGTTGTGTAATATTGTACAAGTTTGTATTTCCATATATATAGGCACTCAGATCCATTTGGACAAAAGCCCTTTGTCTGTGGAGAATACTCATGATTTCAAAGTATGGCCATCTGTTCTGAGATTTTAAAACTAAGGCTGTGTGACAATAAGTGATTTTTCTCACAATACCAATGTTATACAGTGCTTATTGCTTATTGTACATTGGCTACTGTAGAAGTTGTGGCTGAATTGTGGTTTTATTTTGTAGGAAAGTTGTGGGTAAATGCCTGTTACACAGTCAGTGTAAGAAGAAATGTTGCAGGTATTTGGAGAGCACAAATGCTCCTCCATACCAAGAAACCACTGATGACATCTGGCTGTGCAGTAGCTGCCTAGCCAGCAGAAGCCTACAAAGATTTCAAAAGGTTTACTTTATTTCTTGTCAAAACAATTATCATTATTCCCCTCCTCCCTTCCATATACCTCCCTTCCATATGCCTTTTTGCTGGGTTGGCTTTTTTCTGGACAGCTGCACGGTGAATTAACCCAGACCTAGTATATGGACACCATGCCACTCTAGTGTTGCATAATCTCCTTCTCCCAGGTGGTATTAATCATTAGCCAGTTGCATTGAATAACAAAAGAAAATCCATAAAGGATTAATCACAGAAATTAAGTTTGGGGTTGATTTCTGAGTAAATCGTAATCTAGACTGAAAATGCTTCATCCAAAAATAATTGGCAATTTCTTTTTTTAAATTTTTTTTAATTAAATGTGGAAGTGAAAGGCCATGAACAATAAGAATATTTCCTAGCTTCATCACCAAAGCGCTCTTTTCTGATCAAGATGCAGTCCTTTATCAGTCAAGCTCTCTGAATCTCCAGTTTGCATCTGCCTGCACACTGCATTGCACTAAAAGAAAAAAGGAAGCTTGCACATGCAAGTTATTTGTCATCATCTCCATTTAACTTTACCTTGTAGCTGTGCTAAATGAGCAAGGGCTGCAAGAAGAACTAAGCTTATTTCTTAACAGAAAAATATGCCCAGTTTTGCATCCACAAACACTTCCTTTTCATATCCAATCAAAACAAGGATTTAGGTCATCATTTGTAGAAGCTACTACTATAGTCAGAGGATCAGACTTACTGTAAGAAAAAGAATGGTGCTTTTCTCCACATTACTTTCAGCTGACTGAGTAACAGAGTCTCTTGGCTCAGCACATGCAGAGAGAAACTATTTTGAAGCGTAGCATGAGAGCTTTTGCAAACCATCTAAGTCACAGAGGCAAATGTAGGAATTATGATGTCTCATTTTTAAGTGCTATCATTCAGCAGAAAAGATCTTAACAAACTATGACTAAAATTATGTAATAAATAATGATTTTTTTTTTCAAATTTCAAAACCACCACACCAAGGTGTGGAGTATCAGTAGAAAAAGTTTTTTTTCACAAGGGGGACTAGCAGTAAAATTAATTTTTGTCATCTGAGTAGTCTGTTCTAATCAAAAAAGCACTTTAGTATAAGGCTAATAGGAAGGCTTTGCTCACCTCAACTAGAATAAGCACAACATATGTCATGCATAAGGATAACAGTGAGGGAACATGGACTTAAACACAGCCAGGCTTCAGTAGCATGAAATCTCACTGAAAACAATCAGGCTCTCTGTGAAGATCACAAAATTAGAGCTGCCTTTTGTTAGAGGAGAAAATGTGCCATTTAATGTAACATTTTAAATTTAAAAAATCCCAAAACATCCAGACCAACAAAGCAACCAAAAAACCTCCAAACAAAGCACTACAGACACAGACCCTGTATGCTTCATACAGGTACACGTGCATTTTTAAATATTGCATATAAATGCAAGTAGTAGTACATCTACTGGCAGAAATGTGTCTACTAAAGCCATCCACCAATAGACCTTCAGGAAAGTTAGATGATGAATTGCAAGCAGCTGCATCTGTACTGCACAGTCAGGATTTTATAAGAAGCCTGTAGGTAATGTTTTTCTGCATAATTTTCTTATTCAGCTGAAAAAATAAGGTATTTCTTGGGAAAACCTCAAGAATATATCCCACAGGGAATTGGAAGAGATTTGGGCATCTAAAGTTATCAATTAGATGCCTGATTTATATCCTCAAAAACTATCCCTAGCCTTTATAATGCTGCACAGCCATGCAACCCAAACTTTCCTGCAGAATAATCCCCTCCATAGCTTGGTATGAGACAGCAGCCTCACATCACACCTTAACCATCTGGCCTGATGGTCAGGACATGTACAGGTGCTTAAACATAAATTCTGTAAACATGAAATCTGATGGACGTCAGAGCAGCTCCAACAAAAGGTAATGAGTGTGAAGCCTCAGCCTAGCCCACAAAGTGCTAATTAGGGCACTCCCTTGGGAGGTTTCAGTTCAAATCCTCTCAGATAAAGGATGCTGAACAGCATCCTGAGTGTCCTTATCAGCCAGAGACCATACAAAAAGAGCACCCACACCAGTGTTTCACAATATAGTCCTAATTCCTCACTGGTTTTAGAAAGGAGAGATTTTCACCCAACCTCTATGGGATATTTCAAGTGTGTGAGGGGAAAAAAAGGCTGTGCATTAACTATGTCCTAACCAAGAACAGTATTTCCCATTTAATTCTGTAGGTGACAGACTCACTGTCCTGCAAAGCTCCTCATGAACAATATATGAAGTCTAGGCATGC
Source organism: Euphonia xanthogaster (assembly GCA_034509185.1). Lineage (NCBI taxonomy): Eukaryota > Metazoa > Chordata > Aves > Passeriformes > Fringillidae > Euphonia > Euphonia xanthogaster. The sequence continues at coordinate 9,289,229 of JAYDZK010000001.1, forward strand.
TTTGATATTCTGTGAGACTCTTTCATAGTTAACTATGATAACACTCTAATTCTCTTTTAATAGCTGATTTTTTCCCCCAAATATGTCTCAGTTGTTCATTTGGCCATATTTCAGGCAAAGTAAATATATCAAGAGGGTCATCAAAGTATCACAGTATTTCAGACCTTTTAAACACTTTGAAATGTACATTACAAAATAATTGTTCAGGGCCAAATTAACACTAAAATTATGTAAAGAGAGAGGTTTTATTTTCTATGTGGTATTTATGTGAAAAAGTTAAGTGTCAGGCAGTAAATAAAGAGCAAGCAAAACATATTAAGACATAGACAATCCCAGATGCTCTTTTGGCAGGCCAATTTGTGCAGCCCCAAGCAGGCCACAAATGTTCTCTCTCCATGTTCTGCAGTAGGTGTTGCTCCATGACAAACCCTGCAGTCATCTTTCCTGGGTGAGAATCTGATGGACAGAAGAAACCTGAAAGTGCCCTTCATGTCCACTTTTGTTTCAGAAGCAAACAATAACTTTTTCCAATCGCTAACGCTGCCTGTTTGTCAGAAAGAAAAGATCTGACCCAGCCTTTCTCCTGGATGTGCTGCACTGGGGCATATCCTTTCATCATTCAGTTACTATTTCCACCTTGGTTTATGTGTCTATTTGCACATGTGGCTGCCCAGTCTCACCAAAACAGAGACTAGGGACAGAAAGCCATTTTCTCCAGCAGCTACAGGGGAAATTTGCTATGCAAGCAGCATCCAGAGCAATCCATTTGTCAGTGAGGTACACCTGCAACCCAATTAAGGGTACAACGTTCTGTGTTCCAGGAGGTTTCTCTGCTATTATAGTTGCTTTATATTTTGGTGACAAAGCTGGCTTCCCTATTAATCCTAAATGCTATAAGTCTATTTTTCAACTGGGAAACTGTTAAATGGTTTTAAATAATGCTTTGCTCAGGTTCTAAAGGTCCTGCCTGTGGTTTTAGACTTAAATTCTTTGGCTGGTAAAATAAAGCAGACATGCAAGTCACAGAAGTAGCTATGAAAATTCACTGCTGAATTAATTGCTAAATAGTCCCAGAAAAAACACAGCACTTGAGCTCCTCTTTCTGAAAGTCACCCTGAAGAGAAATTCTGTTATTCTGTTTATTGGTTTCACATGAGTGCAACATCCCACCACACACCAGTGCCCCTGCCTATTTCTTAAGTGAAACCCCCCAGATAAAATACCTTTGGGTGCCAAGAACAGCACTGTTCTCTTTGTTACTGCCACAGCCACCTCTGTCGTGCCCAGTGACTGAAATGGCTGAGTCCCCTTCCAGAAGGCATGGCCAGCACTGCCACTGGCAGAGCAGCTCTCCACACATGCCCAGACAGGAGGGATGCCTGTTCCAGGCAGCCAAGCAGAACTGCTCCATGGTTGGGATGCTGAAGAAGGTGCCCATTGGAACATACCAGACTGTCAAGCAACAGAGTGTACTTGGTTTGCAAATGAGCAAGAGATTTTGCAGATATTGAGGTCTGAGTTTACAACAGGAAGTAACTCTCTTATTTAAACTTTTTCTCCTCAAAGACATTTGGGGATGTGAATAACACCAATCCCACCTGACTCCTGCCTCACCACTGCATTTCACCTGTGTGAACTCAGTTAAATATCATGCACCTGATGTGTTAGGCACACCAGTTAGCACCAGCCTCATCTTTCAGAGGTCTCCTCCAGCAAACAGCTGTATGAGGAATCTGCAGTGAAGCCACTCCAGAGGAATGGACTTATGGTGTGTGCTAAGCCATGGGTATGGTTTGACTCTTACATGGCCATTCACTGCACTTCTATTAATCAAGATGTATGAGGGTGTTCCCCTGTTGATGTAACTTTTGTTGACTTCCTGTTGCCAGGAAGTCAACAAAAGTTATATCAAATGCAAAAGACCAGAAGAAATACATTGCATATTTTCAGAATTTTAAAATGTCTGGATATTCTAATTTTTCCCCTTTCATGTCATTCCTCATCTTTGCAGTCAGACTAAAGAGGAGTATTTTGCTGACAAAATGGTTTCAAAGACTGTGCTAATAGCCTGAGCTCTTCTCTCCTTCTCTTCCAGGTGGTTGCTTCAGTTTCATGTGGTGCACTGTGCTGCTGTTGTGTTTGCCTAGCAGGGCAGCTTCAAATGCTTAATGCTTTCAGTGTGTTAGTCAATTCTTTCTTTGTTTCACTACACACAGAGATACAATGCCAGGGAAATGGAAATTTAAACTAGTCACAGGATTTCTGAAAAATAGATGACATAAAAGTCACTTGCCGTAGTAAATCATATCCTGACATCTTAATGTCTTGCAGTAATGAGAAAATTCAAAGTTATTTCTAGTGACAATTGATCATACTACTACAGTCTTCATGAGAAACATTAGATAAAATGGAAAAGTGTCACGTCCATCTGTTGAGAAAATACTTCTAAAGCAAGTGTAGAAGAAGACACCCTAAATCAATTGATTGAATCTTTTAATGAGATAAAATCAAGTCAGATTTGATCATAAAATTGCACTTTTTATGATACTTGGACCTCTGAAAACATTTAGCTTAAAACCAAAACCATCCAGCCTATTTCCCTTCTTTACTTGCGAACAGATTTGTTCTGCTTGGGTATGGCAACATGAAAGAAAAATGGTACAAAAGGCAGCCACAAACAAAGGAAAACTTCACACTGCAGAGTGCTCTTGCTGCTGAAGACAAAAGAAAGGTGTCATGAGCAAAGAAAGAATTATTTTCAGGATATGCTTTTCATGCAGCTTACACTTTCCACCTGAAAGCTCGATGGCGTCTTTAACAGTGTTGTTAACATCTTTCCTGAAAAGAGCATCTTCAGACTCACACTGCTCTTTGCTAAGGCACATCAGCTGAAGAAGATGAGCAGCACAAAAAGAGGTAGAACTGTACCAGAATCTAAAGGCAGGGTGTCAAGAGGCTGGAGCCAGGCTCTGCTCAGTGGTGCCAGGCAATGGGCAGGAACTGATGCCCACGAAGTTCCTTCTGAATATGAGGAAGAACTTCTTCACTGTGCAGTGACCAAACACTGGAACAGGTTGTCCAGAAAGGGTGTGGAGTCTCCCTCACTGGAAATACTCAAGAACCACGGGTTACAATCCTGTGCAATGAGCTCTAGGACGATCCTGCCCGAGCAGGGAAGTTGGACAGTGTTCCCTTCCAGCCTCACCCGTTCTGTGAGGATGAGGAGGCAGCGAGTACTGTACTTACTGCTGTGGGGCAGAGGGGGAGAAGACACAACCGTGGGGGTCAGGCAGTGTGTCTGTGGTCTCTGGATGGAGTAACAGCAAAGCAAACCCCACTTTTCCTTTGCAGTTGCTCCAAACTGCAAAGGAGTGTTACAGGAGGCAGCGCCACTGCCAACCACCTGTGCCCCCGCCCCAGCCACCATCCACTGTCAAGCACTTCTGTGGCTCTTGCCAAGACTTTAGTTTCTACTCCTCCTGGCAGCTCTCATTCTGGCATTCCCCTTGCAGTGCTACAGCAGGGAGAGAGACTAATGAAAGGTTTCATGGGGGATTGAATGCATAGCTGAAATTTATTACTGTTATCATATTTTCCTACGGCAGTCACCAGACAGGGCCTGGGGCCACTGTGATATAATCTGAACAGGCATAAAGAAAAAGTTGGCCAGGGACCCCCTGTGGAAAATACAGTTTTGATTGAGAGTGTTTAATACTTAAATCTTATTTAGAGACAGGAGAATTAGGTTTAAATCAGAAAGTCTTGAGCATACTCAGGCAAAGTTAAAAGTGGAATTCCCACTGCAAAATTGAAATCTCATGTGACACGGATGTAATATGTGTCAGACAAGACAGTAGAACAGGAAAGCACATATTAACAAACATTTTGAGAGAAAAAAAAATATTTTTGTGAAACAGATAAAGAGCAAACCTGAAGACCTGTATTAATTTATTTTATCTGTAGGACTCAACGCAAAATATTAAACCCCTTGATTCAATAAATCATATTAAATAATACTAAATTGAAACTTTTATTGCTTCCCTAAATTTTGTTAGCAGTCACTACATGTAGCTGTGCTTTGTTCTTCACAATCTATGATCTTGCTTTTACTGAAACTACAGGAAAATGAAGTTTCAAACTCGTGCTTTGTGGCACTCACTTTGTTAAGTAAAAAAATGTCTTTGCCATAAGAAATTTATCACTATTATGTCTTCACCAGGAGAAAACACATTATAGTGGGAAAGCCTTCCATCTAGAGCCACCCTGAAACTGTGATATTTGCATCACAATCTTGAACCACAGCCTAGTTTCTGTAAACATTGTGACTAACTCTGTCAGGCAACAATTCTAAAACAGTCCACGAGATGCTTGTGTGTTTCTGTGTGTATTTGTGGGCAGAGCCACCTAAATTCCAGTAAGCCTCCTCTTTACTGAGCTTTAGAGGGTGACACACCCCACCAGGCAGAGCAGTTATGGTTTGAGAACAAAGAAGCCAGGCTGCTGCTATGGGCTCTGTGCATCATAAATGCTCAGCAAGGTCATTTGGCTGTGCTTGGGTGGCTGAAGGCCATCCTATTGTTTCCATCCCCTCTACAGCCAGCATGTCTGCCCTTCTGATTGCAGACCTTACTGTAGCTCTTCCATCTGGTAATCCACAAAAATAGAATATGGTTTGTCAGGCCCAGATTCACTGGAACAATTTTCACTCTTGGGGATCTTCCCACTCAAACCATCAGAGCTATTCTGGTGACTGAAGGTCACACTAAGAGATTGAGGCAACTGAATTGTTTTAATATCTGCCTTTAAGAAGGCACTCAGAACACTCTGAGGTCACTGCAAAAATAATGTTTGCAAGGGAGCTGTTGCATGTAGGAGGGATTAACAAAAACAGTGGAGGAAATAAACACACAGAAGGGAAAACAAAAGTAAGTTTTTCCTAAGGCACAGCTAGAACTACAGAAAAGTAATGCCTTGAACTTGCATCCTTGTTAATTGAGTGCATTCTAAGTGATATAATTGGCTGGCTGCAAATCAGAAAAGAGTAGATGGCAGCTGCCAAGGTTTGTTGTTTTAGTGGAAAAACACCATAAAGGGATTTCAAATGGTGGCACGCTGTACAGTCTCCTTTTGTACAGAGTTGCTTTGTGAACATCTTGCAAACGATAGCAACCCATTTCATCTTTGATTCAGAACACTGCGAGAAATGCCAGGCTAGCCCAAACTGATTTTGGTACCTACATCACTTTCAGCAGATGTCTTCAGAGTGTAGATGCTGTTAAGATGCCTATAAAGAACGGGATGTGATGGGAATACACATTAGTGAAGAGGAAAATGGCCCCTTCCACACATATACACATAAAGCTACATAAAAAATAATTGTTCAAAGGACTTTGCTAGGGTTGCTAACTGTGTAAACTAACAGCCTTCCTTTTTAAATTGAGTTCAGTGCTCCCTTCCAAGCATGATTTGCTCTGTCTCTTCCCTCCCCTTGGAATCTTACAAAACCTGGAGCTGATTCCTGCAATCCCACACTCCCTAAGTCCTTTCTTCTGGTGCTTCTCCCGCTCTTTGGCTTCCTCCTCCCACTTCTCTTCCCACTCATGCATATCTCAAACCCACTTTCCCTCAGTAGTTCCTTCTTTTGGAAAATCCAGCATACTGTCTTCCTTCAGAAACCTGTTTAGCTTGTCCCTGCTGACAGTAGCTGAGGCAGCCAGGACATGCATCACCTCAGGAAGAACAAGTGGGTGGGACTGGTCCTTCTGTCCCTGCCAGACTCTGTGGGACAGAAGGACCAGTCCCACCCACTAACATTAGTTGGAAATCTAAATTTTTGATGTTGTCTTGAGGGACTTAAGAGAAGACCAAGTTTGTCTCTACTGTGTGTAATATTTGCAAAATTTTAGAAGATGTGTGCTACAAACCTCTCTAGAGAAAGTTTGGATGTTTTTTGAGGAGGTTGAGAAAAGCAGCATTGATGACAAAATGTCACCCTTACTGTCACATGCATAGCAGCGCTCACACTGTTGGAGGTAAAAGTGATGAGATGTTTTTGGTTTTTTTGCAGTGGAGAGAAACCCCATTTTTTCTGTGCCCTCATTTATTGAAATAGCACAACACTTTTACTGTACTCCCATCACCCATCACCACTTGCAGCATGCTATGAATTCCCAGCACAGATCACTGTCACCTGTACTGCAGGATCAAGCGCCTTAGCTGGAAAAGCAGCTGTCACTCTGGCCCATGAGAAAGGCAAACACTGGAACTGCTGACAATAACTGTGAGGAGCCAGGAGCAGTTAAATCGAGCTGTAGTTATTCCTCACCTCCAAAAGACTGTGGCAGTTCTTTCCAGGAGACTCCATGAGGAAGATCTGCAGTGGGAAAGAAGCTCTCCTTCCCCCCATCCTTATTAAGACCTTGGTACCTCTCAGGGATAAGCAAGGCTGCTGCAAGTCTCCTGGTGAGGGAGCAGGACTGGCTCTGTAGATGTCTCCTTCTCAGTTACTTGACAGGTTGAAATTTCCCTAAGGAATCCAAGAAAAATAAGTTGAAATGAAGTGCTATAAATGTGAAACAGCGTGGATTTTTCTCAGGTAAAGACAGGGCATTTTGTATAGCCAAGGGGCTTTCTTCCTCCCAGATTCCAAAGGTCTCCTGTGCACAAAAGCAGTAGCAAATTGCTGAAAGAAAGGTTACATGCATTTAAAATCTAGGCTTAGGGAATTTTGCTATAGGAGTTATTCCTGGCTCCCACTAAGATTCTAAATATACCATTCTTTGTGTGTGAATTTTACATATGTTCTTGTTAACAGAAAGGTCACACTGTGAGTTTGTTGTATTTTTACATTTCTGGATGTAGTGGATTCCAGAGATGTAAATTTTCCCTTCAAAATACTACCAAGTATCACAATTTTTTGCCTGAAGAAACAGCATCTTTGGCTGTTTCCAGCTGATAGCTACAGATCAGTGCTGTTTGAACATCGTTTGATCTACTGAGATGGCTCTAAGTGAGCCGAGTTGATGGTTTTGTGGAGTTCTAGTTGTCTGCTCCAGCTGAAAGCTAGTTGTCTGCTTCACTGGAGATATAAGCTGAAACAGCTGATCAAGACTGAGATCTTATTTGAATAGTTAAACACTGGCTTCATCTGAGCATTAACTAATTTGCATGGCAAAATTCCAATTTACCATCTATTGCTTAAATGACAGCTTGTGAAACAGTAGTTCACTGTACTTCACTTGCAGTGTTAGATTTCTATTCAAATCAGGAGAGGAAACATATGTGGAGTGTGTGTGTTGGGGCAGTCATTGTAAAACACACACACAACGCATACTTAACACCAAAAGCTTCAGATACAAAATGCAGAATATAAATACAGAAATTATTCTGTTCCATTAAAAAAAAAAAAAACAAAACACAACAAACAGCCCAACAAACAAGTAACTGAATTTAACAGAAAAAAAAAAAAATATTAAAACCTTCTCTTAGTCCATAGGAATAGAGGAATGTGGAAAATATAAATTTGTTTCCATGAGCATAATAGCAGCATTCCACTGACTTGTTCCTTAGAAAATACAAACATGCCACACACAATCACACAAAAAAGGAGATCTACCCATTTTCAGGGAATGCAAAAAGCCTGTGTTTTTTCCTTGGTTTGAGTACTAAAGCACCCAGTTACAGAAGAAGTTTTTAGGGGTAGTCCAAAATCTGCTGTTATCCATTGTCACACTGCTGTCCCTCAGGTGCATTGGGCACAGAAACGGGATGAGATCTCCTATCTGAAAACATTATCTGCTTGGGGAGTATGTGTATCCATTACAAAGCCAGCATGGTTTAAGTCTGTAAATTGACAGCTTAAAACAGGAGCAATTTTGGGGAACGGGAGCAACGGTGACCGAAGCACTGTTGCATTCAGACTTTTACTGCAGAGCCAGACACCCCTCTGAGCTTACTCAGAGCTTTATTACTGCAGAGCCTGGGCTCCCTCAGAGGCCCCCTCAAGGCCAGGAGGGTAACACAGCCTCCCATCTGTTGCTAGAAATTTAGAAAAAGATGCATTTTGATTCCAGGGAGGTTTAAAAGTGTTGGTTTTTTTGCTGTAGGGGAAATCTAAATATATTGCTACTCTGTTCTGTATCAGGGTTAAGCAATATAAACAAAATTCCCTCTGAAACCAACATGCTTTCTCACCACTGTCCCAAGTGCTTCTGCTGCCTTGCAGGTCCCATGACTCCCACGAAGTACCTGAATTTTGGGCTATAAAGACATCCATGGCAAGATTCTCACTGTATTTCAGACACTGTAAACTCAAGGAGAAACCTGCAGAAAATAATTGTGTTCTAGCAGCGTGGAGATAAGCCAAGCGGAGCGATCAGTGGGAGGCTGGTGCAGAGCAGCACAAATACAACTGTTCTGCATCACTTGGCCCTGAGGACAGGGAATTGCTGGTCTTGGATGCCATTCCCAGTGCTGATGTGCCCAGTGCAGATGCTCAGTACAATTCACTTTTACACCAAGGTAGCATATCTCCTCTTTTGTGTGCGAGTCACAAGCATGAGCCTCCAAAGAACCTTTTCCTTATGTAGAAATAAATGCAGCCTTTCCCCACACCAGATCCCAAGCATTACAGCAATACTCCTTTGGTTACCCTTGCAAAGGTGATTCTTCATCACCAGCAGATGCTCAGAATCCTGCAGGAAGTGGAAACAAACCCACTTTTTTCTTGAAGCCAAAAAAACGTTGAAAACTCTTGCTCAGATTTCCATGTAAGAAACCAGAGAGCTCCCGCTCTGAGAAGAACCACAGATTTTTGCCATATTCTGTGTGGGATCTGTGCTCATGGGGGTGCTTTCCCTGAGCACAGCAAGCCAGCAGTCCTTGCCCCAGGATGATGGGTTAGCCAGGCCAGGACAAACCATCTCCTCCTGCCCTACAATCCATAGAGATGGTGGAGAGAATTCCTCTTGCTGCTGCTTCTAGTCCGCTCTGGCGCAATGGCCAGGGCTGCCAAAACCCCTGTGCCATTGCCTTCCCCAGGCTCTCAGGAGCCTGCAGGAACTACAGGCTAGTGGGACTCCTTCCTCTGGTGTTCAGCTCCCTGAGGGACCTAGTTTTGAAGTTCTCAATTGTGTTTTTCTTTTAAATGGTACCAGGCATAAATAATAGATGATGGGTGCAAGCGTTGCCTTTAATTTCATGGGGTCTAAATGCCAGTGACATACACTGGTGGAACGAGGCTGTTTGTATTCCATATGGGAGAATTCCAGGAACTTGCTGCCATGTTTATACATGTGGCTGTGGCGCCACTGATCTTTTTAAGGAGGTGGACCAAACAGCCTTTTAGCTGTTTTCATCAAAAACTTAAATACATGATCTTAAAAAATTTAGTTTTGCACAAAATCTTAACGTGGAATTATGGATGCAAGTAATAATTGAAGTTATGTTTTGCCAAAAAACACAGGATCATCAACTTTTTTCCCATTTCATAGAATCATAGAAGGGTTTGGGTTGAAAGGGACCTTAAAGACCATCTAGTTCCAATTCCCCTGCCATGGTGAAGGCACCTTCCACCAGACCAGGTTGCTCAGAGCTCCATCCAACCTGGCCTTGAACACTTCCAGGAATGGGGCATCCACAAGTCCTATGGGCAACCTTTTCCTGTGACTCCCAGTAGAGAATTTTCTCTTAATTTTAAATATTTAATACTCAAAATACTGAATTTGGCATTGTATTTTTTTTTTAATGTGTGAATCCTCCTCACCCCATTCACTCAGGTAGAGCATTATGAGGAGCTGTGCAAGTGTCTTGTGCCAGAACTACTGCAGTAGGAAAATTCTCCCCACTGTGTGTGTGTGTGTGTTTGTGCTGGAATGTGTCTGGTTCCAGTAAGACATATATTAAAAAAAATTAAAAACACGTGGGAGAAAAATCAGTTCTTGAAATCCGTGGTCACATTTCAATATTTTCATTCTTGCGAGACACATTTGGAAGAGGAAATTAAGAAACCAAAACCAAATACACACAGATGAGGGAAGAATGAGCTTAGATGTAAACATACGACCCTCAAAGAGCAGATGGAAAAAACACAGCAGCCCTGTATTTGCCTCTGAATTTAACCATCACTTATGATTAAACAGGTAATCGCAAAACCACACAAAAAGTGTGCCCTGTTGACACGCTCTTAATGCACCGGGAAGACGCTGGCGTTCTGTGGGCTGTTTGCTTACAAAGAGGAACTGCTGGCTTTCCCTTCTTCTCCCAGAGGAGATGGGCATCTTGCCAGTGTTTTATTTTCAAGTGCCATTGTTCACCTAGGGCTTTAGCAAAAAAGCTTTTGCTTATTTATTACTAATCCTAGCCTAAGTAATGATCTCTTTAAATCCTTTTACATTTTAAAACAGACTTATCAGACGGTGACACCAAACACAATGTTGCCCCAAACCTCTGGCTTTTATTTTTTCATTTAATAGGTAATTCTATAATTCACACATCCAAGCATTGCTCTATTGGTTCATGAAACCTGTTTCAAGGAGCATTATTTTGTCAAAATATTAATTTTACTCAGGTTGTGAGGGCTTTTCTCAACATGTTTTTGTTAGTTATAATCTTGACAGCAGAGCTACAGAGAGCAACAATTTTTGTTGCATACTTTATCTGTGAATCTTTGTCAAATGCTGGTGCATTCATATGTTATTCAGACATCTATTAGATAGAATGCATGTTTTTGATAAGTAATATAGTATTTTTAGCTATATAATATTCTTTTATCTCAATGATTTGGTATAAATTCATGGTATAACCTTGACCAAAGCCAGTTTGAGGGACCCAGTGTAACCTGATCCCATTATTGGTAAATGATGCTGTGAATATCAGCTGGCTACTTGTGTAACTCTGCCAGCCTTCCATAGAGTGCTGCCAGTCTGTAATCTACTCTGTGAAACAATTCACCTGCCTTTTCATTAGCCTGGTGTCAATAGAAAACACTTGCCCAGCAGTTTGAAATGCACACATCTGAAAAGTTTGGGCTTTTCAGAAGGGCTGGAATAAGGCAATTGATGTAACAACAAATAGCAACAACAAATCCATCCAATCTTCAACTTCAGCAGTGCAGCTCTCAAGAAAACAAATGGTCAAAAAATCCCATTACCTACTTATATAAAATATTTTAGCAGATTATTTAAATACCTCGTGGAAATTAAGATTTGCTTGTGAAATCTCTGTGCTCCCAGTCAGCAGTGCCAGAGGACAAGAGCACCCCAGAAACTGTCAATGCAATTTTGTGGTTCCAGTCTACACAGAAACCATTATCTCATGCTGGAAAAAGGAAAAAAATGAGAACACAGCATCTCTATACTGTGATTGATTTTGTATATCTTTGTACCAAGGAGGCTTACCTTTCAGCATCCAAGCAGCAAATATCAGAATATGAAACATTTCCATAACTTACACCAATTGGCACAAACCCCACAGGAGCTGGAAGGGGAGGTAGTGGGAATGAAGAAAGATCTGGCACATGGGACAAAGAGAAGGAGATCCAGCTTCCTTGTTTCCAACACCCTGATAGCCTCTCAGTCCCCCTAAAACCAGTAGACTAAACCATGCTGGTAAGGTATATTATCTTAGCAAAAATTCACATCCTTCTCAATTACATTTAATTTCCACTTCATCTCTCCTTTATATTTATTCCACAAACAAGCCATTGTGTTATTAATGATTCAGAGTTCCCCAAATCCATATGTTTCATGGATTTTATGTCAAAGTGGACTCATAATACTTTAATGAGGAAAAAGAATACTATTTTACTGTACTCACATCTTACACTACCCAGCCAATAGGCCTGTAAGCAATTTTAAATCTTTCTGGAACAGCACCATGGAGATTACAAAAAAGAAATAGACATTACCAGCATGCTCTGCCCCCCACCCCTCAAAAAGACTGTTTTCCAGCAAGACCTTTTTTAAGCACTTGTATGATTTTAGCAAGTTCTTAAATCCTCTCCTATGGTTGTACACCTACGTCCAAGGTATAAGAAAATCCTTTAAGGTTTTGTAGCAAAGCAGAAATCAGGTAGATGATAAAACAGGGCTATCAGTCACATTAGCAGTCAAGTGACTTTGATTTTCCTCATTTTTTTCTGAAGAAAAATCTAGTTTCTCTGTGCATGCTCAGACATTTAGCTATTCATGTATTAGAATGACATATTTAAAGTAGTGAATTTCACATTAGCAATGTAGATGGAGGAACGAATAATCTTGGAAAATTAGATGGTGGGAAGGCTGGTGTTGGAGCATAGGATGAGAGTTAGAAATCCTAGATAAATCAGAGAAGAAGGTTAGTAGAGGGCAGGCAGAATGAGAAAAGCAAAACCATAGAGTTAGAAAAAGAAGGAAAAACTGCCATAGAAGAGAAGACTGGAAGACATTAGAAAGAATCTGGGGGAAAGCTGAAGCTAAGAGATAGAGATTGGCAGCTAGCAGAAACATTAAAATGATCCGAAAGCAGCATTCCAATGACACTAATTCATAAGAAATGTGTTCTAATGGACAAAGTTGATTCCATTTTCTCACAGAATAGCTTACTGGGGCTCTGGCCCCCAGCCCTCCAGTTTTGCCAATCGCTTGCTGGTAGATTAAGATACCAAAATACCTCCTTGTACCATTCAGGTTAAGCTCTATTGTACACACACAGGCACATGAACAGAAAAGTGCTGCAATGGCTGCTTGGGAGATAAGGAATTTGTATAAAGGAAAGGGTAAGACTGGGGAGGGGGAGAGAAGGGATAAGGAAAAAATCTTAGGAAAAAAAAAATAAAACCCAAGACATTCAAGAGACATCAGTCTTGAAATTAGCAGCTCATTAATTCTCAGCTTATTTTCAGTGTCTGTGGAGATTTACCATATGTGACAGCTACTCAGCCTGGGAGTCTGATTAGAGCAGCTTTCCAGCTACCAGCAGCCTATACTGCCACCCAAAAGCCTCATCATTTTCAGCAAAGTTTGATGAGCTGGTTACCCATGGTTAACAGCCATGTTTGGTGCACTCAGTTGCAACTGGCCTGCTATTTTTCTCATATCAGTGCTGACAGATGAGCCTGATTATCATCCGAGATCCAACTTGCTCCTGCTTGTTTGGACAACAAAGATAGCAACTGAACTGAAAGAAAATTCCAGGAGAAATAATTGAAGAGAAATTTAAAATTTCAAAAGATTTTGCCTGGAAATTTGCCTACAAAGCATGTTGTTTACATATCCCCCTCCATACAGAAATTTGAAAGCATATCCCAGGATGCCTGCTGCTAATGTTTGAGTCTCTGCCCTGGGGCTCAAACAGGTTTCTCACCAAGCTCCTTGATGCTCTAGGCCAAGATCAATTTGTCAATGCCAGGTTGTATGATGATTTATGCCTACAGCTGAGTGAGGATGCTGGCCGTGTTCTGTCTCTGCCTAACTAGCTGTGTTGAACTCAAGCCATCTCAAATCCCTTACAGGCTATGTGGATGCATGCTCAGAGAGGCTGAAGCTGCCTTTTGAATTTCCAGGTATAGCTTTTGTACTTGGAGGAAAATTTTGGAAGAGAAAATGTGAAACTGTTCGAAGCTGTACATTGATTACATTTTGTAAATACAACATACCACAAAGGGAGATAGGCTTATCTAGGCTTCTCTGGCTTCTCAAAGCCAGAATTTTATCTGGCCAGGATTTCTCACATCACACGAGTTACCTAAGGAAGGAGTATCTGAACATATACCACATACACCCGTAAGAGTGGCAGCAGGTACCTTAACAGGTACATAGGTGCAGGCAACCTGTAAATTAGTCTGCTCTGGGTGAACATTAGGCTCTGATTTTCCTTACGCAAAGAAGTAGAGGGGGATCAAAGAACAAAATCATCTGTTTAAAAAAATAATAAGGAAAACTGAAGATAAGAAAATTAAGAATACTGAAGCCAGAATACATTAAAATGCTACAGTCCAGATGATAGGAAATAATAGGTTTAAGAAGAGTGGTGTGAAAAATGAATTACATGAGTAAGGAAGGTCCAGGTGGCTTGTATGAGCAGGATGAGACAGGCATTGCACTCTGAGCAAACCACACTTATTGTTTGGAAGTATTGTAGGTCAGATGCTGCTAAAGTGTATGAAAGGATAAGGATAAGATCCTGTCTGGCAGTGAATTAATGCCTGGATCAAGCTACTTCTCTGAAGGAAAACTATTTGTTTTTCTGAATAAGAAATTCCTTTCTGAAAAGATGTGAAAATTGACAAAAGTTCAAGTTCTGTAAAGAGATCCAGGAGATACAGATTCTTTTAGTAGCACTGGCCAATTGTTATTGTTTTTTGGTTTCTTTTTTTCAGTGCAGCCATCCAGGAGTGCTTTATCAGCAGGATTGTGCTGATAATAGGCTACACCTCAAGTAAGATCAATGTGAGTCTATTTTGCAGGGAAGTAGAAGGAAAAAAAGAAAAAAAAAAAAAAAGAAAAAAAAAGAAAGAAGAGGAACAGAGGAAAAAAGTTACTAACATTTCCTCAGTATCACAGAATCCACTAGCAGGTCAAAGTTGTAACAATTTCATTTCAGAATAAAAAAAAAAATCAATGCTGAAGAAGGATGAAACAACAACTACCATGGCTGCTTCAGGTGTTATGATACCATTATAGCACAATAACCTTATTATTCACTGCAGTTGTTCTTTGCATGCCTTGAGCACCTTTGACTAGTGTTCCTGAATCTGTGCACAGACAAAACCTCAAATTAAACCTGACAAACACAGAAAGTGTCTTGGGCTAGCTTGACCTTCCTTTGCAGTTGTTCATTATGCATTTGTTCATTACCTACTCTTTTTTGTGCCCAACATGACTCACCTCCCCTGTAGACTGTGTTTATTGAGAGCTGATAGTTACAAGTTCAGACATTGGGCAGGTTTTATATACCTGGAAATTAAAATAAAAAGAATCTGACAAAGACATTGTAAATAACATGAGAGAACCTCCCTACACCTGTACACTGTATAAATGCAGAGGAAAAATTAGTTGCTCTATTTTCAGGGGCTCTTTGTGGTGCTCAATTCCCGTTGTATGACTGCTAATAGATGTGCAAGCACATAACTGCAGATATAATGTCAAAGTCATCCACATTACACACAAGGTTTCAGATGCTCCATAATTGAGGCTTCATCAGAGAGTGAAAATTATTGGCTCCCCTGTTGATGACTTCTACAAAAATCGTAAAAGTAGAAAGTTTGCCAGCTGGATTCATCTTCCTGTGCACAGTCATTTATGAAGCTTTGAAATTTTAACCATTGGCAACAATGCTGCAGTTGAAAAAACTCCAAGAATATCTGTTCGATGACAAACAATGGTCTGCTAAATAGAGACACGCTGTCCTGACAGCTCCAGCTTCAGCTATATGGCATGATATGTGCCAGCAAAAGCAGAGAAGGCATCATAAAACTGCTTCCAAAAATGAGCACCCTGCAGCTATTAGAAACTGCGTGAGAACCACCAAATGTCAACCTCATGCTCAACCACATTCAGTTTAATAAACAGATTTAAGAAAGTGAACAGCATAAGACGCTTCAAAACACCCTTAAGACTACAACAAAAATATTGAGTAGCAGAGGGGGAAAAAAAGCATCTATTTACTACAAAAAAAAAAAAAAAAAAAAAAGATAATTTTGTGTCTTTTTTTTGTTCCCTGGGACCAATTAAGAGCATTCTGTCATTATTATTGTCAGCACTAGGAACAGTTTACAAACGATAATCAATTCACTGACGCATCCTAAAATTGATAGTCAGAGGCCTGCATTGAGAACAGACCCACACTGTTTTGGTTTTTAATGCAAGGGGATTTTTTCTGAAATTTTCCTTTCTGAGCAAGTATTTAAATTCATCCAAATCTAAAGAAAGAGAATAGGCTGTGGGCAGAAGGAGAATTTCTGTGTACTAGATCCATAACGTGCTACAGAACTCTCTAGGAACATAAAGAAGAATTCATTTTTGTCCTGAAAACCATCATTGAAATACTGCACGTCCTTTTATTGTCCCCTCACTTTCCTTTTCTTCTCCTTGCCCTCCACTCCCATGGCTGCTCCAGTTCTGAGTGTCGCCAGTGAGGTGCCAGGGCAGGCACAAAGACATCCCTGCCAAAACAAACATTTCCTGGCTTGTCAAGGGTGCTGCGCTCACCTGGATTTTTTTTTCTTTTTTCTTTTTTGTATTTTTTGTTTGTTTGTTTGTTTGTTTCTCAAGAGTGTTATTACAGCAATAATGGCATGTGAGACTCCCTTGTCCCACAAAATTCCCTATATTGGCCCAAGCAGGAGTTTCTCATCAGAATAACTGAGTTCAAAAGTTAAGTTTCTTCAACCAGAAAACTCTACCAGAAATATTACCAAATGCTGTAATTCTGTGATCCAATTAATTATGTAAAAAGTAGTTGCACAGGTACTGAAAGGTTCTACTCTCAGATAGAGTACTAGGGTACTTACCAGACCTCAGAGGTCTAGTACTTTTACTCTTAAGTTTCCAATTAACTAATTGACATCAGTTCCATTTAAAATCATGCCTCCTAAATCCCTCCATGAAATCAGAAGTGGAACATAACAGCAATGAAAAGCTGAAAATCATACCTCTCCTCCCAGTCTAGAGGAGACTGCAAAGTATATGAAAATATGGAAAGGGTTATTCTTTGAATATTCTTAGTGATAAGTGTTTGTGAAATCACTTGGGGTTTGAGTAACCCTCAAAAGATCTAAAGGAACATATGAACTATAATAGAAGAGAATTCAAAGCCCCATGTTTGGAAACAGGTTTTTTAATGTACCCAAAAATTCGTGTAGAGAAAATCAGAATGAGTTTGCATGTCCCAGGGCTGCAAAGTGCACAGAATAGAAAGGCAGTCCTTTGACGGGCAAAATCTGCCCCTACATGACAGAAACGAATCCTTCATCTTGATTAAAGGAAAGACTAAAATTTTTCCACAGGTTTCACCAGACCCATGATGTACTTGCAGGTCATCACTGCTCAGAGTGATGTACTGTTCCAGCTGTTTTAAGGTGCATTTTTGTGCTCACACTGATGCAGGGGATCACGCGTGGCACAGCAGACACGGGTTGCGACACACGCCCGAAATCCTTCTGCAACTGTGATCATTCCCCTGGATTTCCCAGGCTCGGAATGCGGGGCTGAGCCACTCAAATCAGGACTCATCAAATGGTGGCTCTCCCTTAGTTACAAATGCTCTAAAGGCACCCAGTGACCTAGTTTAAACTTAAACCTCATATTCCACATAGATATAATATAGAGTGAACTTTTATACATCCCTGAGTGTGACGTGGCTAAGATAGCTTTCTGGGCAAAGAAGGACAAAAATAGAAAAGCCTCATTAGATGTCTAACAACAAGGTGGAAAATATGCAGATGAAGTTTATGCCTGGTGGGAAAAGAGAAGGAAGAAGGGGGTGGGTAGAGTGAAGGTAGTTTGAAGCCTGTGACAGCAGAGTAAATACAAAATACTTATTTATCAGTGTCTGCAGTTCACTGGGAGATCTGAGGGACTGGGAAAGGAATGGCAGAGGTTTATTTTAAATACAAACTGGAGTGGGTGACTGTCATTTTAAGACTGGGAGCAGGGGAGACAGGTTTGCAGTAGCTTGGGAGAGCAAAGTGTTCCAGGCATTTGGTGATTAATTGTACTCTGCTATGCCACATCTCTTTCTATTAAACCTTAGATGGCCAAATCTGTTTCCTAATTGTTTTTGTGTTTCTCAGTCTTCTTTTGTCTCGCATAGGAGGAGGCAATTTCGGTGCCATCAATATCTCATTAAGGTGCCTTGGATCTGAAATGCCTTGCTTTGTTTTAAATTTTGTTTTCCAGGCTTTTTGCTACATTTTATGACACGGCATTTTTTGTTCGCTCGTTGCGGTCCATTTAGTCTCTGGCATTCCCTTTCCCTAGGTTACAGCTTTATTTGTTTCTCTGCCTGTTGGCACTCAAGGTGTATGTAAATTATTGTTGCATGCTTCAACATCACCACCTATTGCTCTTCATTTCCCCTAATGACAGTCCCATCTGAATGCTGGTGCCTGCTCAGGCTGTACATGTGTAGAAAATAACTTCAACTCATCCGTGAGGTCTTTTTTAATTTTTGTTATTTTTCTTTTCACCCTCTTTCCTGTTGCTGTTTGCCTCAGACTTGTATTCATGAGGTAAGCATAGAGCTGCACGCTTTCTGCCTAGGGCAAAATCCTGCAGCCACTCCTGCAAGTAGCAGCTTAGAGGAAAAAGGAAGGGCATTCACACAAATAGCTAATCAAAGGGTTTTTAATGACACTCATTAGGAAAGAAATTCATTAACAAGCCAGCACAGAACATTCCCTGAAGGGAGAGTGATGTTACTGGTCACATCAAAGTCCCCACCTGACTAACACCTTTATTGCTGTTCATAGTAAGGCCAAGTTAGCAGCAAAATCAGTCGCATTCAGTTCCTGCCAAGCAAAAAGTCATCAAAGCATGGTCATGGAAACTGGATCAATTCTGGTTTACTAATAAAAATGGCTTTTCAACTTTTCACAGCGATGTATAGTTTAGCACCCACCACTGATGCTTTTGAATTCATACAGTTTTGCATTTCCTACCCTTCTGTCTTTCCCCTGCTCTTTCTCTCTCTTTTATTTGGGTACCTCTGACCATGTCCACAGTGTTGCCCATGGCAGTGGTGTAGTCCTGCAGCACCACAAACCTCAGCTGGATGGATGCAGTGCCCCTTTTCCAACAGAAGTCTGCCAAAGGCAACCTCATGGCAAGGTTCAGTGGGGAGCCCCTCTGAGCTGTGGGAAGAGCCTTCACCCAGACAGAGCACCACCATGGCCTGCCAGAGCTTCCCCCACTGTCCAGGATAGATGCAACCTCTGAGCATCAGGGCTATTGCCAACCAGCAGGTGTAAAACTGCCTTTTTTTTATGCTCACACCATTACTTACCTATAAAAGGGACTCTTATTTTTCTGCCAACTCATTCCTAGAGATTAGTATCGGTATCTTGGGATGCTCATTTGCTCTGTAAAAATTAGGTTTTTAAATAGACTGGAGAAGAAATCTCACTTTTATTGCATTGCCCTGATACAGCACAGCTCAGTTATTAGAACAAATTGTAGCAAGCAGCTTCCTGGCTGTTATACCCACATAATTACTACGGGCTGCTACATGAAACCCTGCTTCACTCTTATGCTTACAGGCAAGATCTCCATTTTGCAAGGACAGAGCAAGTTCTATTATGCATTTTACTGCCAAAGGAGGTCAATTAACTTTAATTGGTTCTAATTAGCACTTGCTCAAGCTGTTATATTCTTTACCTGCATCCGAGTGGCTCTCCAAGTGCTGCACAATGGATTCCTGCTTTTGAACACAAAGCAGAATTACTAATGGCATCCTTGAAGGCAAAAGATGCACTGATCAGTATGAATGGGGAACAAATATCAGCACAAATAGCAGGCCTTTTTAGAAAAAAAACCCCACAAACATTTTGTGCCCATCTGGCTTTGATCAATTGAACTGAATGCAACTGTGCACCTTGTTGCTTAAAGTTAGAACAATGTAAGTACACAAATGCCATTATTCTTTACCACAACTTCTTTACAGATGAAAGTACTGGAAAATGCAAGGGGGAGGGGGGGGGGTGCAGGGACAGTGTTACAGCTCTGAAAAAAAAAAATAAACGGATCATTTCAATGGTAGCCAAAACAAAATACTGAGAAAAAAATTGTCAAACATACATCTGAAATGCTATTTTCTGTGATTTTGAGCATTGTTTAAAAAGCTTTGTGTTAAAGCGAAAGGTTTAAGTTTGGGCATTTTTTTGGTTTTTGATTGTTTTTTTTTTTTCCATTCTCCTACAGCAAGAGGAACAACCTCACTCTTCAGCATAAACCATCGGAGTGCTCAGGATGTGGTGAGAAGTCAGCAGTGAACTCAGGACTGCCTTCAACAGACTGAATAAAGAGCCACATACCAGAAGAGATGCTGCAATGCTGAGCTCTGCTCTAGGAACTTATTTTCTGTTCGGGTCTCCTGGATGTAGCCACACAGTTAAATACAGCCAGGCCAAAGAGGAATCCAGTCCTCACACCAGCTGTGGAACTCAGAGCTACTGCTCCCCAAATAACCAGTCCACTGTGCACGTAGGCATGGCCCTACATCTCCTGTGGGTCCCATGAGTTATCTGTGAGTTGTATCTGTTAATTTGGGTGGAGGAGTGCTGGCAGGAAAGAGCTCAGTCCTGAAGGGAAGAGGGGAACAAGCTAGACACAGAAGAGCAGATGCCGGGTGCCACTGCTGCCCTGTGTCCCCAGTTCCCCTGAATTAATAAAGCTTTTATCCATATATTCAGCCACTCAATGCATGCAGAGCACCTCCATGGCTCTTCTGCTCTTGCAGCCCCCATGCCAGACAGCCCAGATGCAGGGAACAGCATCAGCACTGACCACACACACCACAGCAGGCGAGCACTGAGAAGGAACTGGGGGAGGGCAGTCCCAAAATGAGACACGCCTAAGTGAGCTCAGTGCAAACCCCCGTGGTGCCACAGGCATTGGAGACCTTCCCTGCCCTGGAAACTCCATCCTCAGAGAAGTGACCTTCCTGTCAGTGCTGACCTGCCTGGGATCCACTGAAACCCACTGAGCCTGAAGCCACGGGGGCTTCTCTGCTGGAGACTTCCTGGGGTCTGAGCAGCCAGGGCTGTACAACCCCGAGCAATCTCCACTCTCACCAGCTTGCATTAACCACACACTTTAAACAAAGCACCATATTTAGTGTCCCGAGGACCTAGGCCTCCTAGGGACTTTGGGTAATTTGTTTTGGTATGGAAAGCAAAAACAATGAAGTTTATTCATATCATTGTACTGTTCAGAATTGCATGAGAAACTGTGGTGGACTTGGCTGTTTCTAAACCAGTATACGTTATTTATTTTAGCATTACTTTTCCCCTTTTTCCTGCTATTTGAATTTGCCTCCTAAATGAATTGTCTGCTCCCCACATGGTTTTCAAAAACAATTTTCTTTTTAGCTAATGTGTTCCAGATAAATGGAACACAAAACATGTGTTAAAAAATTAAAAATTAAATTAAAAAATCCTCCCTCAGCAAACCAGTACCCCCCAATCTTTACAAAAGGTCGACTTGTTTCTTTCTAGTTCCCCTGCTAAGACTCCACAAGGCCATTAACCATAAAAAACCCCAAACTGCATAAATTGTAGACGAGCCAAAGGAGCTGCCTGTAGTTTTTTCTTTTTTAAATTGAAGTTCCTGCCAAAATCTCCCCCAGCCCTATTCCCTTTCCTCTTTCAGTTGTGAGGACTCTTTCTCAGCCTCCGTACACACCTCTTCTCGTGGCTGGCAATGCAAGGGCTGAGGCAAGCATAAACCAGCATATAATTATTTCAAACACTCATGTCTTCCTTTTGCACTGTTGTACAGTTAAATTAATATACTTAAACACATTCCATGCACCTTATCTTTAGTATTTTTCCCAAGGAATGGTGTTTCTGTTGCATTTCAGGTGACGACCAAAAGGTATTTTAAAGGTTTACTGACTTGGGTATGTACTTGAGAAATAAAGGAAAAAGAAAAAAAGGAAATGTCTGTTCCTTGCACCACTGAAATGGCTGCCCATACAGCAATACACCACTGAAGCACATGGAACAATGCATTATTTGGTCCTTCAGCCCTCCTGCATTTAAAATTGAGCATGTATTCAGCACAAAGATCAAGAAAAATTGACCTATCCATACATTTTGGGGTGTTCTGTACTGGGCTGGCAGTAGCTCCACCAGTACCAAACCCCGGGTCTGAGGGTTCAGAACAGGTTTTACACATCCACTGCTCTGTGGGCTTTAGGCAGAGCCAGCTGTGCCTCCTCAGTGCTTGCCCCACACTGAGAGAACACAGCTACAAGCAGAATATTCACTGGAATGGCTGTATCAGTGTAATTACAGTGGTACAACTGTTCCAGGAGAGACAGGACATTAAACAGAAACCCCCTAGGACAGGCAATGTTTACCACTGGCTCCTAGCTTAGTTAAAAAAAGTGTATAAAATGTTCCTTGTCACCTGTAAGTGGACAGTGATGATTATAGCTCAGTCTATGTTATTATTGCCTGATTTTCCCTGTTTGGGTTTTCACATATTGACTGCTTACTCAAGGTCTTTTAACATAGATTTGAAATGTGAATATGTTTTATTTTTCCCCAGTAAATATACAATACACACTTCAACAGTACTATTAACCAACTTCTTATGCCAATTCAACTTTGCTGCACTAACAATACCAATGAAACACATTAAGAGGTCATACTTTTTTGTGAACAAACTGTAGCCAATAAACAGTTTTTTTAAAAAAAGCAAATTAAAAAACAATTCTAAGTGCTGCCACAACATCCCTTTCCTTTAAACACATTATTCACAATAAATGTTTTCATTTTTTTTAAAAAAAAGAAGAATACTTCTTTTAAAATAGTAAATTAAATGGCATTTTAAAAAATATGTACTGTGGTTCATTGGAAGTACACTGTATAGAAAAGAGAGAGAAAAAAAAAGAAGAGACATCACCTGTAAGATAATGGAGACACTTTGCCATACACAACAACACCTTATGTGATATTGTAAGCAAATTATTAATGAACAAAAATGTACAGAAGCAGATGGACAAGTTAGTGAATATCATGGTACTGAACAGCTTTAATACTGACACACATTTACTTTCCAGTGGAAGAGATAAAACACATATTTGAAAGTAATTGGAATGGCTTTATCAACCTCTAAAGATACTGAATTTCGAATAGAACAGAGTGAGTAAGGTGTTCCACCAAAGCTCAGCACAAGCTTTTGAATTAAATGGGGAAAAAACAACTATCGGTGGCTGAGTTAAACATTTTCCAGAGAATTAAATTTGAATTGTACTCTGAATAGTCTTCTCTTCATATGGTATATACCAAAATAAAGACCATGCACATGTAATTATGCTGCATTCTTTATCTTGAACATTTTTGCACATTTTTAAGTTATGGTTTTAACTATAGTGTTTTAACAAGCAGGAAAATGGCATATACTCATTGGTCACATACGTAAATAAATTCATACTTTTTTCCCTCAACTTTTTTTTTGTTTTGTTTTCAACTTGCTAAATTACACATCTTGACCTTAAGGGAGCTAACTAGCATTTTTCAATATTCCATAGTGCTGAGTTATAGTTGATGGCTGTCGTGTTTTATCTTATCATGGAACAAGTTAATGAAATGAAAAGCAACACATATTTAGCATCGTAATTTACTTTTCTAAAATTCTGCCATGACAAAAAGTGTTCTTAATACTGGTGAGCTGCAAGGCAAAATATAAAACAACATAGACTGGTTATATGAAAAGGGTATTCAATGGAAACTTGTGTTCATGATCAGATAACTAACAGAAAAAAGCTGTAAGATGCAATATTTAAATTAAGCATCAAAGTAATGGGTGGGTTAGCCACACACAATATTCTAAGAAAAGCTTGAGAATTTATTCTTTGAGATTGGAGAGGTAAAGAAGACTTGGACAAAGTCATGTAACTTAATGAAGAGACAGGATGCTGTCATTAATGTCCACTTACAGAGTCTGGTTTATTCAAAAAGTGTATAAACATGCGTTATTTCCTCGTCATAGTAGAGTTTGAATCCACTCCCTAAAACACAGGTCAAAGATTTCCTTTGCTTATATCCAACTTTTTGGATGTATTGTATTGCCAGAAATATACTTACTGCAAGTCAAAAATAATTTGACCATTGCTTTCCTTCCAAAAACTGAACATTTTACTACAAATTTAGTGGATCCAACTTCAGCTCTTGCAGGCTTCAGGTATGGAACAGAAAGGATTGTGTAGACTGCATGAAAACAATTCATGTCATGAATTTCAGTGGTGCAGCTTTATCCTCTATCGTACTGTACATGTATTGGAAAGATGAAATAAGATACTTTGACATTTCAGTTTTTTGGAAGCAGCCTGAATATGTCTTAGTAATAAATTGTTCTTATCTTTTTACTAGGTATTCCTTGTGTTTATGTGGTTTGTTTCTCCTGAAAAATCTCTGTCCTATGTTTTGGGCTGGAAAAATTAACGGTAATAATTCTTTTAAAACTACAAAATAAAAACAGCTTTAGTGAAACACCTTAAGTTCTTTTATTTGTAGCAAGGTTTGTTTTTCTTCCCCTTAGTGGCATGGGATGGCTAAAAGCAGATACTAAGGGTATCACTCTAGTGAAAGGGTCTAGGCCATCTCATGCTACCTTTAGTTTTCATTTTCACTCTTTAATCTCACACTTCCAACTTCTGACCCCTTCTTAAATAGGAAGAGCAACTATGTTGCTTGCTTTTAAAAGGTTTAAATCTGTCTCTAATGTCTTCACTGACATCAGTTTTGCCTGTCACTTTCTCATTTCTACACCCCAATGGAAAACCACCTAACATACTCCTTTACATCCAGCGTTATCCAAAGTAGCTTACAGGATGTAAACCTTCTTCACACATTCAGTCTCTTTTTTCTTCATGTCATGAGGAGTAGAGTTTTGTGCTTATCACCAAATAAAATTGCAGTGCAAACTTTAAACATAAAAGTTACACAATTAAAAGTTAATATATGGCACCACAGCCTATTAATTCACATATAGTACAACAGACCAGTAAAAACAGACATGAATATGAACATAGCTAAAAAGAAGGTGAGCTTGCATAGCAATGCAACGAAAGAAATTATATACAGAAGGAAATCCTTTTAATCCTGGAGGGTGGTTTTTTTTTTTTTTCCTTTCTTTTTTTATATACTCCTGACAAGGAATAGTTTAAGGTGGATGGTGTATTAAAGAGAAGAACACAAGTAAAGTATCTGTGGGATATGTGTGGCTGTGTGTCTTTACATTGCATTTACAGTTCTTTTAATAGTACATAAATAAAGAAAATGTTCATTGCACTGTTTAGTGTCATCACTTCCATGAGTTCAGACCTGATGGTCCATCAGAGCAGCTTGCAATGTGTCTTCTCAACTACTCTATAGAGAGAAACAAAAGAGAGAGAAAGAAGTTGTAATAAGGAGAAAAAAAACACACAAAATAAAGCCTATGGCAATATTACTGCAGCACAGGATGAATATTCAATAGGTTGTGAGAACAGGGTTAATTGCTTCTAAGATGAAAAGCGAGGGATGCTAAAATTTAGCACTTACCAACACCATATCTGAGACTGCACATTTCAGGGCTCCTGGGTCACCCTTAGCTCTCTTACAGCTACGGGGCACTAACTGCCAGGAGCTGCTGAGGGTTTGGCTGCAGCAAGAGGAGGCAGACATGCCAGCAGCTCCACTGCTTTTATGACCATTAATAAGTTTATTAAACACACCAGTATGCCCAAGTATGCTGGGGTTTTGATGTTCTTTTTCAAACAACAGAGACCAGCCTTTGGGCAGCTGGTACTGCCAGCTCATACAATAGCATCAACATGGTTTCATATGAAGTTTAACAGATATTGAGTGATAATAGAAAACAAATTTGGAAAACAATTTCCCTGTCCTGGGATGCTGAGGAAAGAAGTGGAGATATAAAACTGATAAACTGTGGTACACTATCAAGAAAAGAGGACCACCATCTAAGAGAATAATTCTCATCAAGCAACAAGAAATTAAGCAGAAGGCTGAGGAAATCTGTCATTGGCATTTCCAAGACAAGCACACTACACTTTGCCAAAAAAACCTTCCAAGTTACTAGAATTCCTTCTCAATTTTCCCCATGCTTCACTAGCATTACACACAGAGAAATGTACCATGTAGATAACTTTGGCATGGCTTACACAGATTTGAACTGGTCCAAAGCAAGGAACAGAAGGACGACATTTGCCATCACATGCAATACACCTCAGAAGGCAATAAGTCCTGGACAAAGCTTCATCTGATTATCACACACCACTTCCTACTCCCTTCACAAGAGATTTATAATTTTTTTCTTTTATCTACTTGAGAGTTTTAACTGGAGCTGGAGGTAAACTTACATAATTCACCAGTAAACTGTCCTTGACTGTTTGATCCCACATAGCCTATATCGAGAAGGTCACTGGCATTGCGTTGGTGACCTCCTCGCAAGACTTCACCTTTTCTGGGTCCAGTTGATCCTTTAGAAGAAGATGTTCCTGAAGAGCTGTGGCCACCAGGGGATGGGAAGTTGGGTTTACTATATGGTACGAGTGCCTCCTCTAGAAAAGCAAAACAAAGCAAAATAAATACCAATGAAGTCCTAGAAGTAGGAATAAACAAGCTATTCATTTATGCATGCCATATTCTTTCATATCTGTCTTTTCTCTTGCTTCATAGCATAACAATTTTACATAAGAAAATGCACAACTAAGAGCTTTATCCCAGGGACAGAGAAGCCAGTATGAATTGAAATCTTGCTTCCTTGTGAACTCCTAAGTCAGTTTGTATGAATTATAAGAAGTCTAGATTCATTATGAATAAGAGATCATGAATCATAGATACTTTAATAAAAATAGGTGAACACACAATTTCCAAAACAATGAAGCTATGATTAGATTTTTGCTTCAAGCCTACATAAATGTGCTTTTTCCTTTTTCTTTAGCTAAAATTATGGCAACATTACCTCAATCAGTTTAGATAAAGAACGACAATATCAGCTAATTCAATTAGCTTCCAGCAACTCAGTAATTTCTAACAATGCAAAGTACACTGACAATTTTTTTTTTAACTGGTGTTGAATTACATTGGAAAATATTATATTATACATTGCAGTTGCAATATTTGGGGCGGATAAATAATCCTGCAGCTTGACTCATATTCCATTATGAGCAAAAGGCTTACTTTTGCTCCCTTGGATTCTTTTTCTGTGAAGACCTGTAATAATGAACTGCTTTCAAAAGCAGGATTAATGGCAATAAGGCATAAGACTGTATGTCTTCATATAGCATGAAGTAAAACAAGACATCACTTCTGATTAGCGTTTCCTGGAGATATTGTTGTAATAATCCAAATCTAAGAAGCATAACAGCAGAACTGATTTAACACAGAAATAGAAGCACTGTTTTATTTCTTTGCTGTGTATGATCCACTTTTGCCCTCTCAGAAGCTGAAGAAAGAGATCTTGCTAAATATAGTTTGAGTCAAGAAAGAATATGGGTATATATGCCTAACCTCAAACACAGCATTGTCCCTTCTGAAATCAGTGGGATTTCTATGCTTGAATCTTGCCTTTTTTCAAAGTGAATTTAGGTCCAAAGGGTTTTCTTTATTTTGGTTTTCCAATTGTCTTCACTCTTAAACACTCTTTTGAGGAGAAATGGACTTTCTTTGACAGAGGGCAGGAACACAGAAAGAAAAGTAGGTGGGGATGGTGTGAAAGAAAGAGGAGATAAAAATGCTTTTATTCACAAGCTTGAAGCCTTTGCAAAGACTGCAGCACAGGCATAATTAACTTAGAGAAGTGCTAAATAAGAACAAATTTGTGGAAGAAATGCAGGATTGTTATTTGCCACAAGAGAGTAGGATGTGGGGATTCCCCACGTGAGCTGCCCATTGAACTGAGCCTTTTTTTAAGGTAAATCTGTTGCAGAAGAGGACAGGCAGGTTTTTTCCCTGCCAAAGTATCTCCTTCTGGTCCTGCCAAGGGACCAGAATATTTGTGCTGCAGGACATAAGGGCATTATCAGTGTTTTGTGCTATGACTGTGTGCTGTCCTTGCTGAAAAAAAAAAAAAAAAGAAATGCTAGAAAGACTCTAAAATGGCATTTAACAACCACAGTCTCTCCTAAATTATGTTACTTGCTTTTTTATATATCAAGACCTAACAATAGAGTCAGATGCAAACCTAGTTTCCAAAGGCTGGCTAAAATATGGAACGGTTTGCATTAAGGCAGCAATAAAGCAAGTGGCATAAATCAGTTTAGCAGAAAGCTGGATACATTTTTAAAGGATGAAAACAAAAGTCACTAGCATAGCAGAAGAGTTGGAAGATGACATATATAGTCAATTGATTTGTTTTTCTAGCTTGTGGACTCAGGATAAGGCCTCCTTCGGGTTCAATGAAATATTGAGGAAAAACGACCATGAATAAATACAAAGTGCATTATCATTATAGAGCATATGGTATGTTATATTATCTGTTGTGCCCTCAGAAATAAACATAATCCATAAAATAAGGATTTGTGACATAAACAAAGGCTAAGTTTTACACAACATTCTAGCACATGAAAAGTAGTTGTCTCCAGTCCTGAGAATGGGCTCACATTTATTAAACTCTCCAAACAGTGCCCCTTGTCCAGGCCTGCAAATAATATGGGGAGGTTTTGCTGGTGCCTTTTTCTTTGAAATACTGAGCCATTAATTTGAAGACATAATTCTAGCCCCTGGGAAATCAGGATGCGTGTGTGTAACAATGCTTCCATACCTCAGAAAATAACCAAAAGGCTTTTCCTGCTATCAAAATTATTGTAACCTGATCTAGTATCATTTTTGTTGGGCGAAAGCTGAGAATGTCATATTTGATGTGCTTTAACTCCAGTTCTACAATGAAGCCACTGCCAGGAACTCAGTGATCTTGCTTACACTGAAAGCAACCAGTGGAAACAGAGATCCCAGACTTAGGTATTTTTATTCTATTCAACTTCAAACTAAAGGTCTTGCTTCCAAAATTTCCCTCACAGCTTGGTAACATCTGAATGAAACCCCATAACTTGCAAATTATCTATTTTCTGGAAGCTGTTAAGTAATACTAACAACTCTTTCTTGGAAATGCATTGAAAACTGGGACAGAATGGATTTCCAAAGAACTGTGCCATTAATAAAGGAAAAGGGAAGAAGTGCAAATAATATTATTAGAACACCCAAATTCAGTGATATAAACCAATGTCACGCACAAGAGTAACCTTTTTAAAATCTACCAGAGACAAGAGTGCAGTGCAAGAGGCTGGAATGAGAATGCTGATAGAGAGATATGAAGACCTGGCCCACCTTGTGCACAAACTTTGTGAACTCCTCACACCAGGATAAACTCATGGCATCTCCTAGAGGCATCCTTTTTTATGCATAAAGGATATGCACTTGCTCTCGGCATCCTGAATTTGACAAGAACAGGATACC
The DNA here is from genome assembly GCA_034509185.1 of Euphonia xanthogaster. Taxonomy (NCBI): domain Eukaryota; kingdom Metazoa; phylum Chordata; class Aves; order Passeriformes; family Fringillidae; genus Euphonia; species Euphonia xanthogaster. Next base: position 9,318,390 of record JAYDZK010000001.1, read on the forward strand.
TGTAACCACTTCAGTTTAGAACACTGGAAGTGTCAAGATCAAGTTCTCTTTGTTTATGGGCAGATAAATGCCCTGCAGGATGGGAATTTTACTACTGTATAAGCTCTGTATCTCAGAATAAATAACAAATTCTATTTACACACTTGTGATACAGAGGAAAAAGAAGAGGCTTCTTTCTAAGCAGGTCAGAGAAGCATCATTAATAATAATTCCAAGGGAATGAGAAGTGCAAGGTATATTTGGGCTATTTTCTACGTTTGTACATCTTCTAAACCGCAATTAAAATTGCCATTTCACCAAGCAGCATGAATTTCACACACTTCTTTTAAACTGTGAATTCACATCGTGATTTCAGAATATGAACAGCCACCCACTTGTTTATGCAGCCAACAAATTAGGGGGTTTTAACAGTACTGCTACTGTTATTTTTTTTTTAAATATGGATTGTATATAAAATATTTAAATTTTAAATACAGGTAGTAGTATTTTCCCTAGGAGGACTTTATTCACTAAATCCTGTTGCCATGACAGATTTGTCTGCACACTGCTCTTCTTTTTATAGTATGTCAATGGCACTAGTGTGTTAGATTAACAAGGAGCTTTAAAAGTGAATAAAATCAAGAAAAATATGGGTGATAAGAGTACCTCTAGTGTGACTGTGGGAGCTACATACATACTAGAAGAAACAGTGTAACCCTACAAAAAAACCTCACACCCAGTATAATTTTTTTGTTTAAATCTTATTTGTTCTCTTGTATCCCTCTAATCAGCACTGCACTGGGATGAGGTGATTAATGGGTTAAAGAAAACGCCCTAGGATAAAAGAGCAGCTTTTACGTGAGGTCAGGCTGAGAGAGGGAAACTATGAATACTGTAGAAATCCAGCTCCAGCCTAGCATCACCTCCTGTGCACATTTGTGCAGACTTGAAATCCATTTAGGTGCTAAAGTCAGCTTGGGGCAAGGTGCAGGTCCTGTATGAAAGTGAAAACCTGCGCTGTCATCTTGCTGGGCTTAAGAGATTAATGCTACTTTGTCATAGCCTGGAATAAAGAGAATAGAGGGTTTTTAATGCAGCTGAAAGGAATGTCAGTAGCTCAGAAGGATCAGCCTTCCTGCAGACATGTAAAAACTGCTGCCAACTTGGAAGCAGGTTGAAAGAACTGGAAAATATGGCCCTATATGTATAAATAAATACATCTAACAAAAGATACTCTAAAAATCTCTCTCCTTCCCTGCTGGCCCGAAGCTGTTCCTATTTTCTCCATCGCTATGCTTGAGAACATTATTAATTTCCAAAGCACTGCAAAGAGCGCACCGAGTCAGGCGCTAGTGAGATTTCATTGTTGCAGGAGGGAAGACAGCTGGATCACAAGCGCTTGTTTCACTTTGCCTTTCCTTATTATCCAGCCTGACCCTCGCCAGTGCTCTCCCAGAGAGGTGTGAGGTGATCCTAGAGCCCTGCCAGGCAGAGGGGTGGAGCAGCCCTCTCGGAATCTCTGATGGTCAGAGTGACCCCGAGATATGTACAAGTCTCTTTTCCCAGCCCGACAGTCGAAGGAGGAGTCAGGATTCCTCAGCTGTGGTTTTCAAGGTTGTTTATAATTTCTTATCTATAACATTCTTTCCCTGGCTCACTGAGTTCCCTTCAGCAGGTCAGTCAGAGGCACACTGACCACCCCCAGAAGCGGTGTTGTCTTTTATACTAAAAACTACGTGCACATTATTTACAATAATTTCCCAATACCTATCACCTATGTTAGACAGTGTGTTCCTACCTTAAACCAACCCAGAAGTCCCAGCATGACCCAGAACATGGAGGCTAGGAAGAAGAAGAAAGGAGGACAAAACACGCCCAAATTCCTCCATCTTGGGACCCCGAGCCCTCATTCTAAAAACCCCAAAAATCTCCTTTTCACCCTGTGACAAACTAACTATTATTCTACTTAAACTCTCTTGACTTGTAATTCTTGATATAAAGGTGGTAATTTGCTCCGTGGGTCAAATTCAAAGTCACAGGTGTCTTGGGCTCTGTGCTGAGGCCTCTGAGCCCCCTGGCAGGGGCTTGAGCCATGCAGGACAGTCAGAGGGATGTCCTGGCTTCCAACACAGCCCCTGCCTCGCCTCGGCTGGTGCAGCGCGCACACACCTGATCCGAAGGCTTGTTTGTGTTGGGCTTTCCTGAAATCCTCTTGGCGGTCTGTAGAGCTTATCCACTCCTGGGCTTGCCGCTGCCACTCTAGTGATGTCCTAGCAGGCCGGTCCAGGGAGCTCTTTGTGTCATCTACGTTGGCTGCTGCGTGCTGCCTCTCCAGAGAGCTCCCCTTCCTCTCGGCAGAGCCTCCGCGCTGGCCGGGCACTATGGGCTGCCTTAAACCCTGACCGGGGGGCGGGTCGGGTGGTGGTGGAAGATCTAAAAAACGTGAATAACATTCAGGTGAACTGATTTTTTTCTTTCAACTGAAACAGAAGGTCTGCTTTTGACGCTGAAAAGTGCCTTGCAAAAGGTACGAGCCACCAAATCGGTTTTAAAAGGAGAAATTTCATGTTAATCAGAAAAGGGTTTTGACTTCTGCTAGCTCTTTATTCTGGTTGCTGTGTTTCTACCTATTTCTAACTTCCATAAAAATCCAGAGGCTCTGAGACGTGACTTACACTTCCAAGCATAGGACTGTACTCCAGCTGTTTTGTTCAGTAACAAAAGGAATTAAGAAAGACTGTGAAAAACTGATCCGCGCCAGTTGACAATTTCCCTCCACCCTAGTGGGGCTTGCTTCATCCTGGTTTTGAGCTACACTTTCAGCTTGAGGTGAAAACTCAAAATCTGACATAGAACTTCACCAAAATGAAGAAAATACCACAAATATTGGGAAAAATTAACTGTGAAACCTACTGTCATTGAAAGAGCACCAGTACATCTCTGACCAGTGTGTTTTAAACGGAACCCCCAAGCAATGGGTGAGCATTTCTGCCAATGAAGAAATGAAATGAAATGAAGAGCTAGACTCTTCAGAGAATAGAGGATGGCCACTCTTAAGTTTAGCAGTCCTGCAAATATAACCAATTAAAACACAATTTCAGGTAACAGAAAGACACTTGCCTGGTCTCTAACAACTTCTGTCCTTTTCAAGTTTGTGACTTGGACTACTAAGATGCTTGTAGAATGGAAGGTCAACCTTCTAAACACATTTGCGAGGGCAAAAAGTGCACTTTATTTATTAGTCCACGACCCAAGGTAATTATAGACTCAGGATAATTCTAATTCTAAATGCAACTTTTTCATGTAAATGATATATTAGACTCAATAGTCCAGATTATTTAAAAGAAAAAAAAAAAAAAAACCCAACCAGAAAATAGAAGCACCTTTAGTATCATAATGAAAATTCTTCTATATCATATACACATTTTTTACATGGAACAATTTTTGATAATTCTGTTTTGGGGCAATGGATAGCCCAAATAAATTTCTGCAGCCATACCAACTTAACAAAAACCTGTGTTAACTTACAATAGATTTGGATCTGACCTGTTTTCTAGTTCTTTCTACCTTACTGTGTTGTGAAGGTTTATCAAGGAATTGAACTTGGCTCAGTAACAGGCATGGAAAAATAAACCTCTGTTTTGCCTGCAGGGAAGTCTGATGTTTATAACTCTAGTGCAACTGAAATTCATTCTATAAATTGGTCAGGAGGCCTTTGGAGGGAGTTTATTTCAAAGTCTCTAATCCAGCTTTATATAATGCTTTATATAATGCCACACAGAATTTTTTTCATGTCCTTGCTGTAAGAGGTGATACTTATACCTCACATATGGAGCAGAAATGCTTCCAAAGTCGCTGGGATGTCATTCCAGTCAACACCGTCTCTTACAGGTTATATGAGATGAGCAGGTTATTTGTGTTTTCAAGAGAAAAAAGTTGCACCCAGCGATGCTCCTGTGCCTTTGCTCACAGCTGCAGGGCTGTGGCCCAGATTAAGATAAGCACGCTCTGGCAAGAGCATCCTTTTAATAATCTGTCAGAGAGCTTGGTGCATGCTTTATGTTCAGCACTAATTTATTTGAGAAATTTTTCGTTATGAATATAGATGCGACCTTTCATGACAATGACTGCACTTGAGTTACTGTAGGTGGAAGCAGGAGGGCATGGGAGCTTGCCAATGTTAAAATTGCTTTATAGTGCTGGCTTCCAAAGTGGCATTTCTTATAATTGATTTTATTGCGATCATAACCAGTTAATGTACAGAACCACAACACTGGCATCTGCTTATGCAATCTGAAATAGAGATCACTGAAGTTGTGATTTATAAGCACTTTGTGGAGATGCATTGAATCCAATAAACACAGCCATAACATGACATCGGACTATGCAATTTTCCCTGATAAAATATTTACCGTTCAATATAAGCAAAACTTTCAAGTAGTAACACAGAAAAAAAAAGTTAAAATTATTGCAGTATTAAAGTTTAAACAGACTACCCTACTTCAGAAATTGCTGTCTAATAGTTGTTATTAATTAGATACTTAAAAGGAAAGAAGGCTTGTACTTAAACTATACTGCATGTTCTGGAGCTGGCTGCAACTCCTGGAATTACTGTAGAGTTATGGTGTTGATCTACTGCTAACCTGATTATTGCTTTTATCCATCCACAAAACAAGCATAAAGACTGACTTATGCATAGAAGTGAAAAGAAAACCACCATGTTTGTAAATTTCCTTGGGTGCTTTAAACCTATGGATGAGTTGAAGAGAAAAATTAAATGTGTCTTGCAATGAAGCTTCACAGAATTCTAGAACTACAGGTACTTTGGAATTAACACTAACTGGCCCTGGCCTGAGTACAAACTTATTGAACTGTGTTACACGTGTCTGAGAAGATCTGTAAGAACAGTTATTAATTGTAGCCAAACATCATCTGACTAAACTGTTTGTTTCTTCACCTCCTTACGCAGGTTGACAGCCACAGTAACACCTACATGTCCTTTTCAATAACTGAATCTGGAAGGGAGCTTCATTTGGAAATGTGGCTTTTGATTTGCTCTACAACTTACATCCTGCATTGTAAATCTTGTGCCTTAGTAAATAACTATTTTGTGCTCTCTTGCCTGGGTTGATAGAAAGATTCCATCTGGAATCATGAGCTTCTTCCTCTAACACCATTGAGAACAGTCTTGCCTTGTCTTGGCTGTCCTACCCCTGCTAAAGGGGTAGCAGATGTCAGCTGAGTTAGAAGTCCCAGATCCTCACAGGAAGACAGATTACCACATAAAGGCAATCACGCCAAGCATTCCGTCATGTCAGCCCCTTCTGAGAACTTCTGAATTTAGAAATGTAGGGACTTCAGTGGGATTTTCAGTGAGGATACCCAGAGTGGTAACACTGATTCACCCTACTTCCATCTAAATCTCATTTATCCTTCAGGTGGTAGGGAAAATACCTGAAAGCCTGTACTGAGCTAGTAACTTTCTGGGTCGGTAGGATGTCATGCAGACTTTCATTTTGAAGCCTCTAATGGCAGGATTATCAAACCTGCAAGGCAATTCATAAGTACATTGGTAGGGAAGTGATGGTCTTATTGATTCAGTAATGGAGGGATTGTGATTGAGGAGCTGTAGGACATCAGAGTGTCTGATAAGGGGGAGATCGATATTCAGTCTGGGATTACTCCAGCCCTTCTTTAGAAGGCAGAGCATTGGTTAAATGATCCAGGCAGCAGTCAAGGTTTGGCACAGCTTCTCATTAATAACTGGAAAAAACAGCGAGATAAAGAACCTATAAGGACACACCTTTCTACCTGTGTCAGTGATTTCTTCTCATAGGAGAGATAATTACTGTGACATTTAATAAGCCCCTGAAACACTTCATAGCATCAGAAGGTAAGTCTCAACATTAAAAATTATTTTTAACACACAGTAGGAAGTTAGTAGCAAGGCATGGTAACCTAAGTCTTATGCTCCAGTTGTCCTTTTCAAACCCTAAGCATATTTCCCTTCTGCTTCCTCTTTGATTTTGTTCTGCATATCATACTCATTTAAGGAAGGGCTTTTAACTTCAGTCACACAGTTACTGTGCTGCAAACAATACGACAGAATCCACTGTTTTGCTATTCATGACTACATTGTTGCTAGGAAAACAAATTATTCCTTGAGCACTAACACTAAAACCAGGTTTTTGTTTGGGTTTTTTTTTTATTTTTGTTTTATGGTGGATTGTGAGGTCAGAATGAAAGTTTTGACCATCTGAGGGATTCATAACATATTCTTCCTCTGTGGATTTGCTGTTGTCTCCATAGTCTTTCAGGATGCAGAAGTGAAAAAACAACTTGTACAGCAAGACAAATGTGAAGACTCCATCTAGAGTCAGTCTCTAGAGGCTTCTGACCTGCAGCTGAAGGAAATGAAGAAGCAGGGTTTTAGGGGATTTGTGTGGATTGCTGTCAAAACTAAGCATGAAGTTGAGGCCTCAAATGCTTACACGGTCTGAGATGTCTGTGCTATGTGTTAAATATTACAGTTTCTTAGGTCTTTTGCACTGTCCCACATGGTTACAGTTAACAAGGAGGAAGCACTCAGGATGTGTATGGGAATGGGCAGAGAACGCGGGAGCTTTCTTGGTCAATGAAAATTGAAAATGACAGACATCCGGTATGTGATGAGACTTAAACACAGGATACCAGGACTCATCCAACTTGGGAATTTGAAAACAACTGGCAAACCAAGTATATTCTCACAAGACAAATCCAAGAGGAAGCAGTTATAAGGCAATGGATTTGAGACATCAGAAAAAACAGAGAAAATGTATAGTGATGCTTTTCACAGAAATCAGGATGGCCCAGGGCTGAATGGACTGGCCTGGATTAGGGCTTGGAATTGCTGGATCTATCCGAGGCTCTCCTACTTCCTCTCTCTAGCTATAGCTTAAGCATAGTGGTATTGTCTGTCTTTGTAAAGTTCATTGCAATATTCCACAGAAAGCACCCAGTTACCATTTTTAATTTCTGCAAACCAGAGATTCCTAAATTCAATTGTTTACATACATGCAGGTGGCAGCAGCAACTTCTAGCTCCCTTAATTGACAAATGATCTTTTGCAAATTTAACTATGACTCAGACTTGACATTACACTTTAATGACTCATATTCAGTAGGAGTTGAAGCGTAAAACTGTACCATTTGTGTTTGTTTGTTTCTTCCTGTGTTAATACAGGATGGGAACTGTTCCTCTATTGCTCCAGGACATTATAAATTTTTGCAACATATAGCAAGGACTTTAACTATGTTTATAAAATACAAATATTAATCTAATGGCATCCAAAAGCTGTTATGGTTATTGCCCATGTATGAGAGGTTGAAGGAAATAGCATATCATTGGTATTCTGATTTAAATATATGAAAGAAACTCCGGTAAGATTAGTATTTTATTTAGGATAAATACAATGTAATGGGAGTCTCCTCTTTTAAAACTGGATCTCTTTCACTTATTTAAAACAATGCCAAATTTTATGCTGGAGTCACTCTCTGAGGAGCCCCACTTCCATCTGTCTCATGACCTGAATTGGATCCCCATTAATTTCCTGGTATCTACACTGCTGTAAAACACTTCTGTAGCAATAGTACTCAGAAGCAGAAGGATTAGTGTCCACCATACTGAGTGCACTACAAACTCACATGTATACAGAATTTGTGGCCTAAGATGATCACAGTTCAGCGTGACAGGATATGGCACTGAGAAGGGTTAGTAAAACATGCACAGCAAGAGCATGGCCACCACTACAAGTGACACCCATAACTTTGCAGTTACTGTTCTCATAGGTACATCTATTCAATGGATCTGTGTAACAGAGAGGCCTCTGTGATATATCCACAAGGGGAGGGAATTGATGTGTAAAGAAACTTGGATCCATAGAAACAGAATCTAAGCTACTTTAGGCTGTTTCCACAAATAATATCAGAGGGAGAATGAGCCATAGAGCAGGAGATGTAACAATAACCCCTTCAGTGAACAATCTGATCATTTCAACACCAACTGGTGCAAGGCCAGGGATCAGAAGAAATGAGGGGGAGGTAGCCAACTGGCCACCTTCCTATCCAGTCTTACTCGAAAACTAACTCGTGTCTTTTGCCAGACTCAAGAAGGGTAGACAAAGAGAATGGAAGAAAGAGCTGATCTTATTTATTAGATGAGCAGAACAGGCACACCTGAAATTTCCAGATAGGAAGTAGTCATAAGAGAGAAGTGGAGATGTAAAAAAGGAGACACATTCACTGAGGCCAGTGGATGTCAGGACTGGAGCAGCACGGACAAGAGGTGAGGCAGAATCATGAGAAAACATGGCACGTGTTGCTGTAGCTCTTGGGTGTCTGTCAAAACCAGCACAAACCAAACAAATCCTGTGGGAGCCACTCTCCGCTTCTCCTTAGGAATTCATGACATACAGCTACTGCTAGTGATGGCTACTTTCAAAAAATGTAAAATTACAGGCCATTTTTCAATGTCAACTCATGTGCAATGCAATCATTTTGGGGTAAGATTTATACTGAGATCTGAGAAACCCAAAGAGATGATGACACGTCCAGAGCAGAAATGGGGAAAGGCTCTTCCAAGCCTCACCCAAGCGCCGCACTGCTAGAGCTCCAACATCGCTCACGCAGCAACCTGGGGACCCCAACTCCACCAAAGCAGTAATTGATATCCCTGAATTGATATTCCCAAAAATATGGCTCTGCCTTGTCCTGCTGTGCACACCTGCCTGCTGCAGGTGTCCCTCCCCCAGCACTCACCGTCCGTGATTCCCTCGCGGCGATGAGGCAGAGGGGGCTGCTCCAAACGCCCGCCCTTGTGTTTCTTCGTGGGCCTTGGCCTCTGACCCTGACTGACAGCTGCACTCGTGTTGCTGTCAGTAGAAAAAGGACTGCCTGGCCGAGGTCTCTGAGAGGAAGAATATGCTTTGCCTAAAGAAGGAAAAAAATAAAAAAAAAGAGAGAGAGACCAGAAGAAAAAATGTTATTGCCTTGAAAGAGGCCGTTCTATTAATGTCTGCTCCGAAACATTAAATCAGATCTAATCCTCAGAGGCAGGCAAGTGTCCCCCTGAGGTACCTACAGATAACAACTGCTTTAAGACACACCACAACAAGTGAAGTAGGGAAAGTTGGCATTCCTTTGTCTTTAACTTCTATAATTACAATTATTCCATCTGTTGCGATAAAACTACTGTATGCCATGTAACTCCTACCTGCTCTGCGTGCTGAACAGATGTGTCATAACAACTCCTCAGCCTTGAACAGGGAAGGCAAACAGTTCTGCAATCATATCAAATTTATCTCCTCCTGCCTTCCACTTTCATGTTTTCTGAGCCAGATTCTCATTTTAGGGGCTCCCATATGCACTGTATATCTGGAGCAACTCCAGAGAGATAAACATAACTGATTTTGCAAGCTTTGTAGCTTTGCAGCACTGTATACTTAAGGGCTCTCTTTTCTCAAGAAATAAAAATGGGGGTATATTTAAATGCTAACATTTTCCAGTTAATTTTCAGTACTTTTATTTGTTAAAAATATCTCTTCTGACCTCAGATTTATTTATATAGTTTTTATATCTCATTTATATGTGTGTATATATATATACACTATCCAAGCTGTGTGATTTCTCTTAAAGAAATATCTGATGCTGTTCTATGGAGCAGATGATTAAAAGCCTCAGGATTTAAAAAACACAGTTCATTTACTACATTCACTTCCTCTTATTCTGATATTTTTATTCTGTTAACTAGACTTAGTATTTAATGATAACTGATGAAAACTAAAAATCACCATCTTTGACTTTCTTTTGTTCATGTGTATGTTATTCCTGTAAAATTTTGGAGATGTTAGCATCTTAATTCATTTAGAATTGGTAATTAAAATTCTTACATATTTTAATTATATCTGCAGTGGAAAATGCATAAGCCTGTCCAAAACTCTGCTCTTTCAGTGCTGCTCTAGGCCTAAATGGTGTAAGAGATGATACAAAGTGGCAAAATGGGTGATTTCTATTTTGCTGGTCAGCCAGGCCCATGAAAGGAAGGAGGTCTTTATCCTCTGGTAAGCACAGAAAATGGTCTACCCTGCAGTGGGTTATGTTCTCTGGTAAAACCTTCCAACAGATGTGCTTACTTCCAACATGCTGTCACGTACAACCTGAAACCTAAAAAACCTAACTGGGAGTAATATTCAGCTCAGCATCCTATTTGAAACATTCTCAGCACCAAGAGGGCAAAGTGAAAAAGTAGCCATGATCCCTCTAACATGTTGTTTCGCATTAATACATACATGTTAGGATAACATTTCACTATTTGACTTCAGAGATTTTGTGACTTTCTTAGGCTTGATCCTCTACCTTCTGAGTGTTGTGCACCCGGAGGAGGGCACTGCTCTCAGGCAGGCTTGTCCCCAGCTGCCCATCTGTGCCAGCTATCAGAAGTTACCACGTTTCAAGCATTTCAAGCCCTCATCTGGATAGTCCCTAACCCTCCTCTAAAAAAAAGAAAAAAAGAAAGCGCCAATTGAATTTATATAGTCTGAAAACAATGCCTTTGCTAACCTAGCTCATTTTAACTGAAATTGGGTTACAGAACCCCCACCCAAGTAGCTAATTCTGGAGTTGGGAGAAAGCAAGGAATAAGCATTTGGGAACATGAACCTCTATAGCTGGCACAGCTGCAGCCAGACAAAGACAAGTGATCAAGCCCTTTTTTCAAGGATAAGGATAACACAGCAGTTGAACACAGAAGAAATATTAAGATTTCATTTAAAAATTAAAAAAAGACTCCTAATGCAAAGAAATTCAGATGTGAGCCTGAAATTCCATCTCAGCTCACAGTACGCTGCACAGATGTTTTGCAAAAATAAACTCACAACATGCAAATGCAACTAGTGAGTGCAGGACACAGATTCTTCACACTTACTCTTTTGGCCAAAGAAATGTGATTATTCATTCAGAATGCTGGTTTTAAAAAGAAAGAGACACCAAACATTCTCTTTTATCCCTTCACAAAAATGAGGTAGAATAAATAGCACTGACCTAAATCATACATGGGGCAAACACAAATGATGTGCAGACTACCATAGCACATTTTTCAATGCACTTAATAACTTTTTACAGCATCTTGTATTTGTGTGCAGCCCTGCCAGCAAGAACTGCTGAGCAGTGTCAGACTTTCTGCAGCAGATTTAGTGTGTTTAAGTGGAGACAAGGATGAATCCACTAATTCTCGATTTAATTTCCCAAGGGTGTTAGAAAGGAAAGCTGTTTTAACTTCATGGCAAATCACATGATGGCTTCTGGAAACTGGAATCAAAGTGTCTGGCAGGAGAGACACATTGCATCTGGATTCACCAGTGCCTCTCATGCTTGGCAATCAAACATTCCCACGTGAGGCTATCAAGCTGGACACCTCCTTTAGCATCTACCGCTGAGAGTATTTCACAGCTGTTCTAAATGGGTGGAAATAACTGTCCAGACTGCAGAGGAATAAAGAGTCAGGACCTCCAGGCTCCCTTCAGAGCAATGAGCAGGATAACCCTGCTGCTTCTGCACTGCCAGGCACCGTGCTGCACTCTGGGGGGGCTGCAGGGCTGGAACAGGGGTGTCTGACCGAGTCACCCTGCCCTGAGAGGTGACACATCCTGATGGCACTGCAGGGAGCAGGGGGAGATTTCTTCAGTGAGCAAAAAAACCATTTGCTGAGGTTTCTGTGAGGAAAAGGAGGGAGGGTTGTTTGCTTATGTGTGGGTTTCTATTTTATTTCCATTTTGCCTGCTGGATCATTAAGAGAGTAAGAGGGTAATAATCATAAAGTCTCTGCCACCAATGGCTGGATCCTTTTTGTACCCTATGTTCTAATGGTCTGTGAGGATTTACACACATACTCACTCTAAGTGCATTTGTGACCTAATCAAGCTAGGAAAATACAACTGACAAGGGGGCTCTCATCCTTTCATTGTAGTTTCCATTCACATTGCTACAATAAAAAATCCTATTTATTTTAAAGGGTGTCATATTTATTCTGTGTTTGTGTGTCCATTTACTTCTGTTATGAATGTGTTGGTGGTGGAAACTGCACTTGTCAAAGGTTTGATACAAGTGACAGTAATTTTGGTGAATCTTTGTGTTAACTTTTACTGGAGCAAACACCATAAAAAAAAATTGGAAAAAATTTGCTCCTTTCACTCAGAACCTGGGAGACTCTTCAAGGAAAGCAGTGTATTTTAAGTTAGAGTTTGGCCAGCTGTGTCTATTCTAGATTAGTTAAAGTCTACATGAGTTTATGAGTTCTCTTGTTTTGATTTGCTTTCTTTTTTTTTTTTTAATTTTTTTTTTAAGCGTTAAGACAGATTTACTCAATTTTCCATTAATAGAGGGAAACAACTGAGGGCTTCAGCTATGGGGAAATAATCTTTCAAGGATGACTATGTCTGACCAAAGACAGTGGTAAAAATTCCAGTGATTTGAAAAAAAGTGGATTTTAGGACTTTGCTGTCAACTCTTTCCTTTATTCCTAATGTTCCTAAAAAGCAGTCCTTGCCATGAAGTTATGGCATGCTGAAAACCTACAGTTTTCAGCCCCAAATGTGAGACTTTCTCTTAAATGCACACATTTTACTGAAGGAGAGACTTCATACCAGACTGATAGTCTAAAAAATTTAAATGACAGGAATATTATGGGACCTGTCATCCAGAATAAGCTGAGGAAGCATAAGAAAAAATATGACCCAAGTTCATACTCTGCTAGATTAGATTTGTGGATTTAAATAATTAATTATTGTTGCTATTTTCACAAGACTAAGGAAATGCAAATGTATCCTTTTCTTACCAGAATAAAGATATTATTTCTTTATATTTTTAAATAGAAATAAAACATATGAAGCTTTAAAAATAACTAAAATATATTTACTTTCATTAATTAATTTCAGAAGATTGGCTATTTTCAAATGTAATATCCACTTTACTATGTTATATTTTACTTGGCAGATTCAGCTGGCATAACCAAAATTAAATGCTATCAAAATACATTAACTTATTGAATTAAGGATTTTTGAAATCAGCTATTAATTAAACTTTAAACAGTTTGTATTGTTAACAATCAAAGCACACCAATTCACCCCATGCTCGGAAAAATTTCACAGAAAAACACACTTTTGCAGGATGAAATGAAACAGAAGAGAAGGGATGGAGGTAATAGTTTAAACGTGATGTTCATCATTGGAAACGTGAATGATTGTGAGGAGATTTTTCAGAAAGTGAAACCATCAAAGGCTGCAAGGCAGAATTAGTAATTTCTTCACCGAAATATTAAATGAGCATATGCCAGTAAATCTAGAGCAGAGTCAGCACTGAGGGGAACTGCAGCAGACCAAAGGTGCAGATTAAAAGCTTGCAGTATTCACTACTTCAAATCACTAAAAACGAAACACAATGCAAGGTTTCATTTAAAATACACCGAAAGAAGTATCTCCATCCACCTTATCCCATGCGTGTTAGGCAAGTGTGAGACGCAGTTCCACTGAGAGAAGGATAGGCAGAGACACCCTCCATGCAGAAAGCATCAACTTGGAGTCTACAAACCTGTTCTTGTCAGGCTGGTTCCATCCAGCCTAAACCCAGCTTTATCTGCTGCTGCAACCAGTGCTTGTGCAAAAGTGCCGCTGGTAAAGATGGAGTCATCTGAGGAGCTACCTACACTAGATCTATGGCTAGAAAAGTTACGGTCCTCATCAGACGCAGAACCCCATCCATTTACCATTGAACCTAAAAACAAATGTAGGGCGCCAGTGAGTGGTGCACATTTGATAGTCTTTGTTCATCTAAAGCTTAAAGACCCACTTAATATGTTCTTCCTCAACAGGACACCCAAAATTAATTTGACAGAGCTTGGTAGAGAAGAGCAATTATAATTAAAAATTAATCTAAATTAAAATTAATCTAAAGCTTAAAGACACACTTATTGTATCCTTTCACAACACAAACCCCAAAGTTTATCTGCCAGAGTTTGGTACAACAAAGCACTATCAGAGCTAGGTGGGATCTCGTTCATAGCTTGCTCCATGTAGCTTTGCTCCTGTAAACAAAATAATAAATTTTCTCTGCAAATGCAAAGGCTCCACAGTAATCCTTTTTAAAATTAATGTTTTTTTCCTATGATTGAATTGAATGTGGCTGGTTTTGTAATTTTTGTTTTACTTGACTTGTAACAAATCAGGGTCTAGTTTGATATTTGCCCAACCAAGTCTTAATTTTGGACTGCATATATGTAAGTCTCAGTGGATATGGCTAAAGTCGGACCTGGGCTTCAAGGGCTATTCTGAACAAGACTGGCCCCATGTAATTTTATCAATCAAACCTTAAAATAAACGAGCAGTTGTCATGGCCTGAAAATAGCTGATCTAAACTAGTTCACTCCACTGGATTAAAGTAGTTTTTTTAAAAGGTTAGAAATAGTTAAGATTCAAGAGCAGAGGAAATATATGCTCAGATTTAACAGTGAGTCAGTTGCTAGACCAGTGTTGGCCCCATGGTACCTTCTAACTATGGATTACCACTACTGCAGGAGAGGAAGCTGATAACAACATCGTAAAAATGCAGTCAGAAAACAAGATACCAGAAAAACCACATGAAAGAAATGTAGAAATCTTGACATAAATAAAATATAAAGAGCAAAATAGAGAAGGAAAGATAAATCTTGTTTGCCCTTTGCTTATATTTTTTTAAATTTTTTTCTGAAGCACCAATCAAGCATCAATCAGCTACCCATCAATTTCAAAAGTAATTGCTTGGTTCAATTTTATTTTTTTTTCAAAGTACTGTAATTCTGTTTCTTTCAGGGTTTCAGATGGAGATGGTGGCATTCTGTACTTCTAAAATGTCCCAGGGTCATTCTGCACCGTGCAGTGGAGCAGGAGGCAAAGGGAAGGGCCAGCAGCAAGTACTTTGCTCCAGGAACAGGGCAGCCCTGTGAAATGAGCCACCAAGCCCAGGTGAGGTGCAGAGCCACCAGAGTGCTTTTGGGACCTAAGCTGCTGCATGGCATTGCACGGTGCTGTTGCCCTGAGATACTACAGGCACCACACCCATCTCAAAATACCTGAAATGTGCTTTTTAGCTGCAGCTTGGAAAAAAAATAATATATGGTGGAAAAAATAATATATGTTGGAAAAAAAAATAAAAAGGCCAGTGAACCTGTGAGAATCTGCAGAGAACTGGTTTTCAGAGACATGAAGACACGTGTGGAGGGATGCATCATGGCCCTGACCTTACTCAGTTAGCAGAGACGAATTTCTGTAAATGCACATAAAATGTGTAGCAGTACAGTAGCCTTTCTAAATCCATGTCCAAGAAAGCATTGCTGTGTTTAAAAATGTTAAGTAGTAAATCAATAATGACCTGCTAATTAGTTAATTGATAGGTTAATTAACTAATGGTGGTGTCAAATATTAAAAATGTCCTGCAAAAATAGGTCATGAGGGCAATTAATGAATCCTGGAATTCAGTAGCATGCTGCACCACAAAGCCCAAGAACAGTGGATTATTTTGTGATGCTGCAGTGACCAAACCTTTTAATGTCAGAGAAGTGGCAGGCTGTAATAACAAAAACCCGTGCACTCCTCAGATACGAGAAAAGAAACCAAAGAGGGCTGTGGAGGTCTGACAGGCAGGAAGTGTGTTAAGTGCAACAGAGAGTGACAGAGTTTGATTCTGCTTGCCAAAAGCACACATAAAATTGTTATTTTCCAAGCATACTCGACCTGATGCAGACAGATGTGAGGAAGGCCAGATAACAGCAAGGGAAGGCTAAAACTGAATTTCCTCTGAAAAGACATTTTCTGAACTAACAATCAAAGTGCAATAGGACATCATAGAGAATGGAGAGCAAAGACACAGCAGCAGTTATTGATGATGTACGAAAAGAGATACTATAGAAAAAGCATTTAATGAAGATGTAAGAAAACGAAATGCTATAACTGAGGACATTTTCAAACAATCGCTTATAGACACATTCCACAAAATACGCAAGCACAAGCTGTAAATGTAACCAGAGCTACACATATCAAAGGATGATACTTAGATGCTAAAAATTTAACATGTGTGTTATTAATTTCAGGGCCCAAGGGTTTTGTGCTATATATTCTATTGTCTATGTAGAGACATATAAAACCATATACAGAGACCTTTTTGTTTTCAGTGCCATGGTCTGTGAGACTATGGATGTTTTAAAAGAACTTTTAATTTCTATTTGCTCACATTGCTTTGTCCATTTGCTAAGCACAGCTGTTATACAACATACAATGCACATGGAAATTCGGGTGTGACTCTTTCCAGGGTATGGGTAGTAGCTGTTTTTCATTTGTTCT
The DNA here is from genome assembly GCA_034509185.1 of Euphonia xanthogaster. Classification (NCBI taxonomy): domain Eukaryota; kingdom Metazoa; phylum Chordata; class Aves; order Passeriformes; family Fringillidae; genus Euphonia; species Euphonia xanthogaster. The sequence continues at coordinate 9,334,771 of JAYDZK010000001.1, forward strand.
GTTAATCAGTCAAAAAAAAAAAAAAATCTCAGTTTAGGTATGAAATATACTGAAAATCTGTAAAAGGCAATAGTGTGTGAATACAGCTATTGTTCTACACACTCATAGACATCCCAGTTTTTCTAAAATTACCTACATTTTTATAATCAGACTGCCAGTTTTTTATGCTGACCCTATAAAAAAGCTCTGTTCCCAAACTCTTCCACATTCCCACGGACAGCAAGTGTTAGTAAGGCTGGGAATAGTGTGCTCTGGCTATGGATCACTCCCTCTTCCCCTCTCCCCCAGCAGCTGTTCTAGGAGGGACCTGTCATGCTGGAAACATAGCTCTGGTCTTGCAGGGACATGAGTTTTACTGAGATGTCGTGACCCCACCTGGAGTTCTGCATCCATTTCTGGGGTCCCTGGCACAAGGCAGACATGGACCTGTTCAAGTGTGCCCAGAGAGGAGCCACAACAATGATTAGAGTGCTGGAACCCCTCTTCTGTGAGGACAGGCTGGGGCAACTGGGATTGTTCTCTGCAGCCTGGAGAAGAGAGGGCTCCAGGGAGATCTTCCTGCATCATTTCAGTACATAAAGTGGAGTCATTACAAAGGCAGAAAGAGGCTTTCTGATAAGGCCTGCAGTGACAGGACTAGAAGCAATATTTTCAAACTGAGAGAAGGTTTAGATTATATATAAGGAAGAAATTCTTTACCATGAGGGTGATAAAATACTGGAACAGGTTGCCTGAAGAAGCTGTGGATGTCCCAATCCTGGAAGTGTTCATGGGGCTCTGAGCAACCTGGTCTACTAGAAAGTGTCCCTGTCCATGGTAGGGGGGTTAGAACAAGATAACCTCTAAAAGTCCCTCCTAGTCCAAACCATTCTATGTTACCTCTGGTTGCTGGAAGCAACTTTTTATATAGAAACTTTTTCTAACTGCTGAAGTCAGCAAAACACCCTGAGGCATGTACAGCACCCACAGCTGTGTGTGACCAGGGAGCTCAAGGCAAAACCTCTACATTATTACTACTGATCCCTGAGCTATTCAGTTTCCCCGCATAAACAATTTCTTTTCCCCAGCAAAACCTGCAGCAGTAAATCCCATTTTGCTCTGACCTGCAGAGGTGTAGACATTGCCCAGAAGGCATGGGAGTGCTGGAGCCCAGCCCGGGCACCTCAGGCCACCACACAGCTGTGTGAACACAGCACACGTGGTGACTGCTTGTTTAAAGGCATCCACTGGCCTCTTGCTTTCCAAATCAGATGCACATTTGTTTTTCTCTGAATAAAGGCAGAATAAGAGATGCTGACGTTCCTTTCAGATCAACTGTGCATTTTGAAATGGGATGAAGCAGGCTTTTAGTGTCTCCTTTACATGCAGCTCACTATGCGTTTTCCAAGAGTACATCAGAGTTTTTACGCTTTCTGGCACCTGTAAATTTTACTCTTGCTGACAGCAGCAGTAAATGCTTTATGCAGAACAAAATCAGCTCTGTGAAAAAGTTGAACTCTGTTTTCTTGCTCCATAAAATATCTCTTGGTGCTAATGCAAACAGAAAGCTTCTTTGCTCCCAGGGAAAGGTGAGGGGAACAGAGGTGCCAGCTTCCAATAGACTGCATGCTACTGCTTTTAGTGGCATTTTGCTGGCAATAAAAACACTAATTTTTTTTGTAAAGTGTACTGTTGCTTTACTTAAAAATAATAATTAAAAAAGCCTAATGCACCTGTGAAATAAAAGCTGCTCACAACAAACCTGGCACTTCTGAGAATTCCATGAGATACTTTTCTGCAGCTGCCAGCCTCTATGTGCTTACTTCATGTGTTTTCCTTTACAAGACCATCCAGCACATATTAATGCTAAGCCCCTGCTCCTCTGCAGTTTTTTAATGGAACAGGGACAGACTGCTTGGTTTCTGAAGTGTGGGTGACATCCCTCGGGACTGATGCTACTTCAGCTGAAATCAGTTACAGAATTCTTTCAGCCTTTGTACAGGAGAAAGATATTATCTTCTCTTGGACATGTCTGACCACTGTCACAATTACACAGCAAGAATGCCCACTGATTTTGGTGGAAGTGATGGAATAGAAGGGACAATAATCATTGTAGCATCAAAATAAGGAAGAATAATAGAAGTGTTTGAATGCAGAATCTAAATATGATCACACTTCCAAAAACTAGAGTTTGTTTTTTACTTTCCACCACCATAACTGCCCATATATTTAAATGTGTACACCTGGAATAAACCTCTAAGTTTTAAATGTTTTATTTTTGGGCAGAAAACACTAAAAAAAGGGAGGAAAAAACCATACGTAGATATTCAGCACTTCACAGGTCCAATGATAATTAATGACCTTCATAAACATCTAATGAAAAATGAATTTATGTCACTTAGCCAAATTTATTTCTGTTTGCATTCCATCCTTTTAGATTTTTTTTGTTTCCATATTGCTGAAAGGCACAAAAAAATCTCAAATTTATTCAAGCTGTTAGAAAAGAAATGCGCACAGAACATTAAGTAGTTGCTCAAATGTTGCTGAGCAGTAAAATACTATGATAAAGTGGCAACTTGCTGTGTCTCTATTACTTCTTCAGCACTAAAATTAATTTATGATCAGTCATCAATTCATTTACATGTCATTTTATGCTAAATCTATCGTTGCTGATGAATGCATATCCCTAGATCCATTAAGCTAGAGTAAAGTCTGTGCTTTATAATATGACCCTGCTAATTGTTGCATTACCATTTTTATGAGATACAAAAAGTAGCAGTTTCCTATTTTCTGAGCACATATTTAATCCATGAAGCACATTCTTCCTATTAAATGCAATCTGTCTAACTGCTTATAAAACAGAATCTTTTGCAATAGGTATCCCTAAGCAAATCAATACATATATTGAGCTGAGCCATGGTAAACTATGGCTCATGAAAATGATATTGTGCAGTTTTCAAGAATTATTCCATTTGTGCTCAGACGCAGTGAATGATCAACTTTTTCCATACAGACGCTGATCAGTGAGTCTTTTAATGAAGACCAAAACATGTCAAATAAGGGATATTTTTCCTTGCTGAGCTACACAATCTGAAGAGATATTTATGATTTAGATCTATATAATTGTATTGAAAAAAAATGCAACCCATTTGTTGAGGCACTGTTTAAAATAATAACTCTCTGTTTATATCAGTTTGTATCAGTTAGATAGAAGAGGTCTTGCTCTAATTTCCATGAGCTAGCTAATGAGTCAAACTCTTCCCTCAGTCAAAATGCACCAGGACTGAAGATACACAGCTCTCACCACCAGCTTCACTGGTGCTGCAGGAAGAGGAGGTGAGAAGGAGAGGGCAAAGAAAACCCCCAAGCTGTAACACTTTGACCTGAAGAAACCTAGGCTTGCTCTTAGTGATTTCAGTGAGAAGCAAATTAATTTCTTCTAAAATCATCATATGCAATTAATTAAGTCTATTAAAGTAGAATAATGCAACAGACTCTTTGTGGCTGTTCATGCCATAACTCTCCCCAGCAACTCATTTTTGCTCTGAAAGCAAAAAATAACCCTAAATAATTATGAATTAAAATTCAAGTGAGGAAAAATTTTGCCAGTGTTTTGTGGTTCTTTCTCTCTATTTTTTTAAGCAGATTCAGTGATTCAATATTCTAACAAACCATACTGGGAATGAAGCAAAACCTTGGCTTTAATTTCATATTACATCCCACAAACGTGCAAATTTAAACCTCTCCCCTTGAATTCTCTTTGTGATATCTGGAGAATGTTAAGATACAGTTCCTGTGCACTCCTCCTTTCTTTTCACTTTATTATACATGTCAACATTATGTCTCTGCCACCTGCAAAGAGGAAAGCTTAATAGTGCAGATTAAATCCTTGTCTGCATCTTCAGTTAGCTGTGACTAAAACTCAAGGGCCTGGAAGACAACTTGACTTTTAAACAGTTTAAAGGAGCAGCTCCGTGGTGTCAGAGGGATTCAGTCGTTTGCGCTTTGGCTCACGCAGTGCCAGCGCTTCCCCTCAGAGAATCCCACACTTGGCACTGCAGGAAATCCTTGTTCTCAGCTCAGCCATGAAGAACAAAGCCCCATTTCAGTCCAAGAGTGGGTATCTTTGAGGCATTGCTGAGGCTTGCTAACACTACAGGGTGAGGAACCTCGCCCTGCTCCTGCCACAGCAACTCTGTTTGGAGGAAGTCAGGACCAAGGGATGTCAATTTAGATTTCTCACAAACACTGAACTCCCAGGGTGCTTCAGAATGAACAGAAATAGTGCTTCATCTGGGTCAGCTGTTCTCATCTGCCTCCATTTTCAAATACGTTCAGAGAAGTGAAAACGTCATCTATAAATTCCTAGAAAAATTCTGGCTGAAGTCACCAAAGGCTCTGTGAAAAGAAGTAGCTTATACATTCTAAGCACATGAAAGAACAATTTAGTTGTTCTACAGTATTTTAAAAGCAATCAAACTGAAGAATGAGAAACAGCTTGGGAACAACTGAAGCAATTTGCTATACACTCCTTAACACCATTAAACATAGCCTGGAAGAGTTAAGAGAAACAGATAAAGAAAAATTAAAATTATCTTTTGAAAAACAAAATTTGCCCAAGAATAATAGGCAATTTCTTTCCATCCTTAGGGAAAAAAAAAAAAAAAAAAGAAAAACAAACCCAAAAAACCAAGCCCAGTACAAACTCTTCTAAAATCAAGGTTTTACCCATATAGTAACTGAGAAAAACAGAAGTATTTTTGTAATTTGGAGATTTTGCCATCTTACAGACCCTTTATGCTAACACTTTGGGTGTACTCCTGTAAGGCTATCATTCCTTAATTAAGTCAGTCTAGATGTTGGCTAAGTGCTATAGGGGCAGTCTGTAATTTTGCTTCCCCTCCAGCTGCAAATTCCCTTCCTGCAGTGCCAGCACACACCTTGCCATGCAGTGAACCAGAGGCAAAGAATGATCCAGCCAGTAATTAAACAAGTAAAAGAAACAGCAAAAGAAAAACTTTAAATTTCAGCTGGATAAGGCCACATGAGGACAGTGCTGGTGATGAGTGGAAGCATATTTAGATCACCTTAAGTATACTCCCAATCTACATTATGAAGTTCTGTCCAATTTTTTCCAAAATATCAAGAAGCCTTTAACAATTGAGTAATTAGACATTAAACACTCCAAAATTAAACAAGATTTTGAAGGTTATTCGTAAAAGTATAAATTTTAATAAGCACTAAAGTTTCAAATTGGAGCAGGAATACAACTATTCCTTCTTTGCTCTAGGGAGGGTGATCCAAACTATTAGGTGAAGATGCAAATGTGGAAACATTCATTTTCTGATTTACAGATACATGAGCATTGCCATATTAATATCTACCAAAATAAAAATGTATACCAACCTGTTTTTATTTATTTATTTATTGCTGTTCTACCAGTCTAAAACTCTTAGTGAATTGCTAACAGAAATGCTTCTGAGCCATTAGTGAGATATGCAAAAATATGCAGAATTATAGCCTGAAGGAAATTACACCAGAAATTCAAGCAAGTGAGTTAACGTATGCATGCACTAAAAAGTTAACCTTCTCAATTTGGGGATTTAAACTTTAACTCTATGGCCTTCAGTTGCATCTGGATTTCAAATTGCAGCAGCAGAGATACAATTTTAAATCTAAATTAGATTGGCAAGCAGTATGGCTCTAGGGTGAAGGAAAACATGGAAGGTGGGATTAAGCTACACACTATTTCATTCAAGAAGGGAAAGGAAGAAAATTATAGTATTGATGCTCCATCACCGTCATATTCCTGCTGTTTTCAGAACAGCAATCTTTAAGCACAGGGCAAAAGCCTTGGAACTTCAGAGGTCCAGACAAAGAAGGAACTCAATGGTGCTATGGCAGGAAGTTGTTCTGAACAAGTCTCCCTTAAGGTAAAACCAGCAAGGAGCGTTTGTCTGCTGAGATTGAAAACTGAAGCAGCACCCACTAACACCGTGACATTGGGGATATTTGGGTCTCCAGCACACCTTCACATTATGGACACAGTACATTATATAGAGGCCCTGGTTCAACCTAAAGACAACTACACTGATGCTTACACACAGCGCATGATGCCCATATAAAATCCATGGTTTTAAAAAACAATGTCTTTCACTGTCTAAATGTCACCAACAGTACTTTAATTCATTCAGATTCCATGCATTAATTTATTATGGCAGGCCTTTCTAGGTCCCCTTTGATGATGATGTAGGTTTCCAAGGCATGCAAAGGACAGGAAGAAGTGAGTGAAGGAGGGTCAGAATTATTAAACAGATTCTCTAGAAGGGAACAATTGCTAAAATCAGCAATACAAAGAATGTTCAAAATACACATTTTCCTACATAAATGTTGTATTTACTCTAGAAATAAATGTTGTGCCGATCTAGCTACACTTATTCTGAAGTCCTTAACTTCCTTGTGTTCATCTCAGAGAGCATTTGCCCAGCAGAATATCTAAAAGTGTTTTAAGATAACATTTTTATGCTGCTACTGATTTATGAAATATATATTGCTAAGCTGAGTCTTCCCCCTCCTTTTTATGTAACTGCCTTGCCTCTCTACTAGAATGAACCTTTCATGAAAGCCAGGATATAACTGAATTTTCTTTCAAGTCTTTAAAGCTTTTTAAAATTCATGAATTTCCTTATCATTTTTTCAGCAAAGCAAAGTATTTCCAAATCCTTCTTTAACTGTAGTGTTTAGTATTAACATTTTAAATGTTACAGAAATCGAGTGGAATAAATTTTCACTTAGAAAGTGTCCAAATGGTGATGTATTTTACTGGTAGTAACAAGTTGGTGTCACTGTGTTTGGTTACCTGTTACAGAGCTGTCTAGATTGTCCATACTGGAGCCTGGAGTATGCTCTAGACCTCTTAGTGGCCTACTGATTTCTACAGTTTCTTCTTCAATATCATCCTCATCATCGTCGTCATCTGGAACATCTGTTTCCAAATCTGAAATAAGGTTTCCAGATACGTATCCTAGGGGAGGAACTGGAGCCTGAGGAGGTTGTGTATTGCTTTGGATGTGCCTACACAAACAAACAGGAAAAGTTAGAATGGATGAGACTTTGCAGCCCATGGTCAATAAAACACAAGCCTTTCAACAAGTCCTGAAGTATATTTACAAAACATGCTTGGTTAGGCCAAACTCAAGAAAATTCAGTTCAGTTATTCACTGCAGCTTCTAATACCAGAGTGCTTGCACACTTTCCAGTCTAAAATAAAAAGAACTGAGATAAAATCCTCTAGGATGGGGAAGGTGAGGAGTGTCTTCTCACAGATGAAGAGAAATAGACACAGAGGCTGCATAAATCAGGTAGGGAACCCATGGAAAAGCACAATTCTGAATCCCAGCCTAGCATATAAGTGTCTCACCCAGTATGCCCCCTTGCAAATCACACATTGAACCAAAGTTAAATCTCACTCCTTCCGCTTAAACAGATGCAGTGCCTGAAGCAAAAGTCACCCTAAAGGGGAGGAAATGGCCAGTAGGACAGAAGAAATTTTCAAGTCCAATGAATGCATCATCAGTGAGGCCTTTTCATTTTGCTTTATTCCAAGAAGTTTAATTGATTTAATTGCAGCAGTATTAGGGCATGCATGTGTGAAATTACTCCATGCAGCAATTACATAAAGCAAAAAAAAAAAAAAAAAAAAGAAATAAGAAAACAAAAAAGCCCCCACAGGATAGCTAAATGGCCA
>JAYDZK010000001.1:9342596-9375856 GCA_034509185.1 Euphonia xanthogaster
AGAAATTACAAAAAAAAAAAAAAAAAAAAAAAAAGAAATAAGAAGACAAAAAAGCACCCACAGGATAGCTAAATGGCCATAGGCAAGCATGGGATTCAGGGTTTGATGTGCCTGGTCTCTGAGAGAAAAGAACACCATCAACTTTCAGAGCAGCATTCCCCACAGCACAACAGGTACACAGCAAGCTGTGCCAGGGGACCCAGGCATGACTGGCCTTGGCACAAGAGCATGTAGCACACTTGAAATTGCTAACTTAGGCACGTTGGAATCCTTGGGTGGCTCTACATGAGGTGCCATGACCTGATTTGAATCGGCAGCACTCTGGATGGCATCCAGGATTCTGCTGGTCTCTTGCTTGGACATCAGTAAAACTGAAGACATTACAATTGTCACCTGTTTGGCTCCCAGCAATAATACATTTTCAGTGGAAACCTTGTGCTGAATTATTGCCTGCATGAATGAATTCTCTTTATTCAATGAGCCTTTTTTTTTTTATTTTCTACATGTACATCTATCAGATATGAGAATGTCATGGTAAATGTTATGTACCACTGGTAACTTTCTCCACCTCAGTGTAGATTTTAACTTATTGCTTATTCTGAATCTAATTTCCAGAAGAAGTGCTTCCTTTCTGACATACAACCCCCTTCTGATTAACAGTTATTGAACACTTTTCTGCCTGGACACCAGGTTTTTAGTGTTCTACACAGTGTTCAAAACACTGGGGCACTAAAGGGCACTACCATCTAACTAGCCCTCAATAAACAGTGTGATTAGCTCCTAATCAAGCAAAATGCTTAAGTATATGTTTAATGTTAAGCTTTTGATAGAACAATTGAAGTCAATTTCTCATGTTCTCACAGTTAAGCATATACTTAAGTGATTTGCTGGATCAAGGCCATAATGATTATGTACTTTTCCAGTAATCTCTAATGGGCTCTTTCTTAAATTCCTAGTTGGCTGATGTTTGAATTTCTCAGTTGCTACTCCCACAGTACCCTGAGACCCTGACAGGACTCATTTTGCTGTTTAGTTTTCCCCTGTCTCTACAATGGACAGGTTAACTTTGTGAAAAGAAGACTGAAAAAATATTCCTTCCCAGTCAGAACAATGGAAGACTTTCTACGAACTTTGACTAGCATGATACATATCCAGCCAAAGAATAAAAATATATTTAAAATTTCCATGAAATAAAAATCACTTGTATATAAAGCATTTAGCCCAATACCCAAAAACTGTAAAACAAAGGTTATGTCCTTGTTTTGTTTTTGCTTTTTTTTTTTTTGAGTTTCAGGCTCAATTACCGTGACTTTACACAAGAGTGACATTAAAATCTATATAATCCTAAGCACATTATGAAACTTCCCAATCAATTTTCATTTCCCCAAAAAGGGAGCAGGACCTTTCCTGCTGGCTGCACGAGGCTTTGGTATGGCCTCCTGCTCCATTATCCATGCCTGCGCTGGCTTGGAGGTTTGGAGGGCGTAGGAAGGGTAACAGCTGCACAATGCAGCAGCCACTGCCTGTGCTGGCAGGGTGTGCATCTGTGTGCTGGCTCAGAAGCCAGTGCCTTCAAGAGGCCAGGTCTAGCTGCTGCCTGGGATTTGGGTCAGTCCCACAGGCAGGCTGGGGTCGGTGCTTGGCAGCGCGGCACTGCAGCGGGACCGGGGTACCCTGTTGATTGAGTGCAGATTGCAGACAAGCCCCGAGGCTTCCACGGTGCCCAGGGAAAACAGCTGGCTTTGGTTTGGCACCGCCTGCCTACCTGCCTGATGTATTTCTGGGAGCTCAAGCTGAATAACTTCGTGGCTTTATTTAGCAGGGAAGAAAGGCTGCTCCTCTGCTGGCAGCGTGCCATTCAGTAACTAGCTCTGCTCCGCTCCGCCGAGAGTCGCGGGCTTTGTCTGGGTAGAAGAGTTGTAAAAGGACAACTGCTACTCAGGGAACATCCAGGAACCAAGTGACCTTCACCATGTCCCCAGCCCGGTGCAGTTGACAAGTTCTTTCTCAGTCCCTGAAGAGATTGCTTCTGTTTGTTTTGCAGGGGAAATGTTACTGTGGTATTTGCTTGCCCTTCCTTTACACAGGCATAAAGCACTCTGAAACACTAGATCCATCCTATAAATACTAAAAACTTGCTTTCTGCTGTTTCTGGGTTTTTCCTATGAATCAGAAATTCTCAGGGTAGTTCAAAGTACAGAGATGCAAACAATTCATTCTCATGTGACACAGTGTAAAAGCTGCCACATTGCTATTCCAAGAAACTATCATTACTTTTAATCAGGAATTAGAATCTTATTATTTTCGAAAATCCTAAAAAATTCCTGTCTTCTGCTAGCCTGAAAAGAGAGCACTCACAACTGTATAAAAGCTGTCAGGAGGTGGGTATTAACTACTTAGCCAAACATGTGCAAAATTTTGGAGGAATATTGTTTTTACATGTTTTCAGATAAAATTTAACATATTACCAAGTATTATGATTTAAAAAGCACATATGGATGTGTAAGGCCTTCCAACGGTGGGTAGAGTTTTGCTATTTCTTCTTCCACTTTACTTCTTTGGAAACACAACTGAAACGCTGTTGAACACAGTCATTATTTATGTGAAAAAGGAATGTAGTATTGTTGGTGTTATTATTAATATTAATATTATTATTAAATTTCCCTGATCAAAGGTTACCCCTTCAAACATTTACCATGTCTGCTTTGCTATATCGAACTGGTAAGCCCTTGTTAACTCATCAAGGTGAGCTTGAAGCATTGGCTGCATCTCCTCTCGTGGGGAAGGCGTGAGAGTTGCAGTCGACTGCTGCCCAAAGGAGATGGCAGGAGATGAAGCTACACCCCGGACAGGAGGTGTGGGGACACGATCATCATCTTCTTCAAGCTCATCTTCCATGCCCTGATGCAGGTAGGTCTGAACTGGCAAAGGTGGACACCAACCATCACTGTCATATCTAGAATAAAAACCAAACAAACTTAGTGTATATCAAAATTCATCTCTGCTGCACAGTAGAGGGTGTTGAGGGTATACAGGATTCCTGCTGCAGTTGGAAACCTTGCACACAGTGTGAGTCCTAACATTTAATAAAAATAGGGTCTTAATTGCCTAGATTGTCCTTACTGAGTCAGTTTAATTTTTCCCACAACAGCTAAGCAACTTGAACAAGATGTGCAACAGAAAAATTGCTGACCCATTATCACATTCATAAATGGTGATTAGATAATGTTACACCACAATCAACAACAAAAATGAACTAACTCATTTCCAGGGTCATTAACGTAGGAGAATGAATATTGACCTGGACATGAAAATAGCAGCATTCTTAAAAGGTAGAGCAAGCTTTATGTAGTAGCACTTATGCACTTATTTCACAGAATCCCAGAAAAAGCTGAGTTGAAATTGACCCACAAAGATCACCAAGTCCAACTCTTGGCCCTGCACAGCACCATCCCCAAGAGTCACACCATGAGCCCAAGAGCATTATCCATTTACTTCCATCCTCCCCTTTATCTGTCTATAAATTTACCATTGGTTTCTGGTTTGGAGCTTAAATAAAAAGCGACACTTCCCTCATAAATTCTGGTCTTCCCACCCTGCACACGGGTATCTGCTATGATGTGCAATACATCCATGTCACAGCAGCACTGACCCCAAGCATATGCTGTGTCACAGAACCAGCTGATAAGGTACATTAGCACACATGTTGACAGCTCTGCCAGCACCCCCACCTCCTAACCAATCTGTACTGGGACTTACCTAGACAATGCTACATTTCTGAACACTTTCAACACACCTGCCCAAAGCAAATGGAAAGATTAACCACTAGGAGTATTCTTGAATAACAAATTCTTCTTTCTTCAGACATAAAGGGTGTCCTGGTAGGAGGCTGTGGTTTTTGTTGCCTTATACCAAAGGTGTAAGGGGTGGTGCTATATCTGATCAGGGCTAGAAACAAAAGCTTTATATTTTATTACCACTTCTTACACAATTTGGCCAGCAAGTCAATTCTTTTCAGTCTCTGCACTCATCACAGGATCTTTCAATTCAGTGTTGTATGACAGTATCATCCTGGGATACTGTCCCTTAGAGACTCTGGCATCATTCCTGGTGGATAGGCCATAGTGACTGTGGTCATTCCCTGTGCATTACCTCCCCAGAGTAATTCCCTAATCTGAACACAACTTCAGTTGTATGCAGCTTTGCTGACAATCACACCACTCAAATCTCAACTGTCTACTTTTTCCATCTTCAAAACATCCAGTCAGGCATCAGTCCCTTGAGCACCAGCACACATTTCTTCTTAACTTCTGGTGTATTCCAAAGTAACTCAGGATACACAGTTGTTGTTTGTTTTTTTTTTTCCCGTCAAAAAACAACCAGAGAGAGCCACAAGCTCTCACAGCTCCTTCACTGTCAAAATCATTGCACACTCTAAAGGCCATTTCCCAAGCATCATCTAAGTCACTTTATCTTCCTTCCACCTTCAAGGACTGCTGACAAGGTCCTTTGTTCTGCAATGCAGGCAGGCAGTGCATTGCACGATACAGTTAATTTCTCAAACCAGCTTAAAAATACTCCTTTAAAGCTTCTGATCTGGAAGGAAGGATTCACCAATTTCCCAAAGAAAAATGAATTACTGTCAATTTTCTCAAGTGTGGAGCCAGGTTATAAAAAGCTGGGAACACTGAGACGGAGAAGTTGCAAAACCTGTATTGTGAACAGAATATGTACTTTCAGCAAAACCCAAAGATTTCTTAAATTACCTAAACTACTTTTTCCTTATTCAGAAATCTTTAGTCTGCATTTAAACACACAGATTCAGGACAGCTAAAACAACTTGACTTAATAATCTAAAAGTCCATGGAAGATATATCTGGTAATTCACACTTGCATAAATTTAAATCTCTATATATGTAGATATAATCATAAATAGATATACAAACACATATGAGCAAAGAAGGGAAAATAAAGGCTCTTTCTTAACATCTGGCCTTTAGGAGAGGTTGAGTGATTGATCATTACCATTTTCATAACACAGAGATTTAAGAATATGTTACATGATACATATTCAGCCTTAGCAAACAATTAAGATATGACCAGCTGTATTTTGTGTTTCCAAACAATATTTACTCAGGACATTTGCAACAAGGCTGAAGGGACCATCCTAAATCATATTGTGAAAACTGTGCAGTGAAACAGTTCTCTTGCTTCCTTTTGCTCTCTCAACCTCATGCTTTGCTAAAATGCCTTCTTCTTTAAAAGGGACAGGGGAAAAAGGCACTCCCTGGTGACTTTGCAATGAGGAATAAATGAGCTTTGGATGTCCTCGCCTTCTGACCCTACTCGCTTCAAATCCCCAAATGTTCAGCTTGGTAGCAAAAAGGTTTCTTAGTAAAGAGGTTTCTCAGTGAAAAGATTCTGCAAAAGTACTGTACCTTTACCCAAATTTTGTTTGAAATGGAAAGCAGCCCAAGCCTGAAGTTCAGGACATTGAGAGCCAAGATTTCAGGTACAAGAACCTTTGTCTTCTTAATGTAAGGTGTCTGAAAAGCCACAAGCCCTAAACTTCATTTTAGAGAAAAACAAAACAAAACAAAAATCCCCCAAAACAACCCCCCAAAACCAACAAAGGAAAAAAAAAAAAAAAAGGAAAAAGTAAACCTATCAGGCTACATGGTAACTACATGTCACATAAGTGATACAGCTATAGAAACATGTGTTATCACCACAGTGATTATTGGCCATATCCATGCTCTTTTTTGTTTTTTGAGTAAATCCAGTGTGGTGAAAATGCCACTTTTTTCAAGTACACTGATGGAAATCTAATCTGCCTTAACTTCATTAGCAACCTCTGGTAGTAATTTCATTATATTTAAGACCCTAGTAAGTTCTGGTTAACAAACATGAGCTTCTATTTTTCTAATAAGTTTTATTGTACTGTCAGCACTTCTATTCTACAGTAATCTTTTACTATTAAAATCCCCGAATCCATTACATTAATAGATTAGTTCCTTTAAAATATAAAATAAAGGTGATAAATACAGTGCACATTCTGTAAAAACTGTGTTTCATTACACATATTGTTGCAAACAATGAAGCTTCCCTCCCTGGAACTCACCAGAAAGGACTTTTTGAAGTAAAAGGCACTACTTCCTTAACTTTTTCTAAAGACAGACAATAAGTATCAAATATATTGACATTCAGCAGCTAATATTCCATTCTGAAGTGTAGTCAATAGCAAGAAATAGAAATATCCAAATAACAATATGCTGACTGCCTTTTACTGGGTTGGCTCAAGATCATGCATATTATTGGTGAAAAATCAAAGTAAAAGGTAATGAGCAAGAAATGAGCATTTCTTTACTGTCAAGTTTACATAAAATCAAGCAAAATCATCTTCTCTGAAAAGGGTTGGAAAGGGAGCATGTCAGTTTGGGAGCTACTACAGGAAAAGAGAAACTTAATTGGCACAAACAGGCTCTTTGCTGAGGTTAAACAGGAATCTAAGAGATCCCCAAAGCTACCACATTATATAACAGGGCTAGCTGGAATAAGATATTCACTTTTCCTTCTGCAGTTTATGGAAAAATTGAGGCAAATGTCAACCCTAGTGCCTCTAGGAAATGGATGGTACAGAAAACTGAGTGTATTTTTTCTGTGATAGGGAAGTTAGGGGCTTGTTTATTTTTTTTTTATATCACTTGCTATTGTGGATTATCTTTTGCAACTTAGAAGTCCAGTAGTGCTTATAAGGCCACAAGCACTAATCTCTAGTAAGCAAAACTAGGTGTCAATATTTTTGAGGTTTTTTTGTGATAATAATTCCAATGAAACTCACATTTGAACTTAATTGCTATAGGAAGACACACAGAAAAACAAGTTTCTGTTTAGATGCCACCCTCCTTGTTTTATTGCTTTAAAATTAAAACACTTTGAACTTGTCACAGATATAATAAATCAAAACAAACCAAGAAGAACAAAAGAGTTTTAAAAATGTGGCTTTTTTTTTTTTGACCCAGTATGTCCAAGGCAACATAAGGAATGCTGTTTGTGATTTTTTTCCCTTCTGGCATGTTGAAAAGCACAGAAACAAGACCGACCTCTAAATACAGAAGGACTATTAGTATTGGAGGCATCCTCAGAAAGTATGGGCATTGAAGATTAAGTCTTCATCAAAGGTGGTTGCAAATTACTGTAGCTCCAGACTGAGACTTTAAGGCCAACCTTCAACCTTCAAATTTTTTCTGTGTTTGGTAAAATGCATGTTACAAGGTCCTGCTAGCACCACTGCTAATGAGATATTACAAAAACCAGAGAAGAGAAATTCAAAGCATAATCAGAGGAAAAAACTAAGTCTGAATGGTTGCGAACCTGGAGACTGGTGATTGCTTTCTCCTCAAATAACCAATGTTGTCTTGGTGACCAACATCATTCCTTCCAGCTAAATTACAGATGCTGTATGCATCTGAGGAGTCAAGGCCTGTGTCACAAGGGATTTCTCTATAAGGTATTTCCATTTACCTTTCATAGTATTTCATTGTTCTGAAGAAAATCCAAGTGGTTTGCCTTCTGTTGCATAATTGTTTTAGTGAAATGGTTGCACAGGTGTTTTAAGGATATAAACTGATAAAGACAAAATTATTGTATGGTGAAACAATTTAAAATTTATTTTAGCCTCTTAGAATACAGAAGACAATGATTAAATGAACTTTTTGTTTTGAGATTTAAACAACACTCACAATCAGTAAGGTTATTAATTTTCCATTACTTTGAAATTTTAACCATACAGCCTGAATGGGGCTTAATTTTAAGAAGAACTTCACTGACTAACACAGTCATTTATTGCTCATTATAAGAGTCAAAGGAGTTGATATAAACTGAAACAATATGGAATTTTTCTAACTTTAATTATGAAAGTAGTAATGATCAATTCCCCCTTACAATTGAGATAACAGCTGAAGTATTTTTATTCAGTAAAGCTACTACAATGTATTCTTAAAAATGTTTCATCTTTAGGAAATATTGACTAATCCATGTATTGAAACAGACAGAAATTTGTCCCTGAAAAAAAATTCTCAAAGACTCCAACAGAGCTACCCACAATAAACTATGTTTTATATACTTTGATTTACCTCCAGAGTTTGATAACCTGATATATCACATAATTACATTTTATAAAAAGCAATTCATAATTGTTGTCTGTGTAGGAAGTGTCTCTTTCCTCTCATTTAGCACTTCTTGTGTGATTTTGTGTCCTTGAAGACAAGTTTGAGCTATGCAAAATTATGTGGAAGGTTCCAGATACTTGAAAGTTGTTTGAATAATAACAAAAAAAAGCCTATAATTAGCACGCCTTCCTCAACTGTGAAATTTCTTCTAAAAGCCGATGAGAAGATTATTATCCATTGGTTGATCTTCAAAAATTAATCCAATTTGGTGTTTGTTTTTTTTCTGTTGGCTCTAATATTTTTAAACATCAAAGCAGTGAAAAAATACACAGAGCCAGATTATGTCATCCTTACTCACTCTGAGTCCCATCAGCTGCATGCAATCCCAGAATTCAATTAAGCTACCTGTGAAGTGAGACACTTCTCAGCATGAGAAAGCACTGAAGCCCTACATGATGATGAAGCAATGTCACTTTTGTTTCCATCTTCAGTCACTATCCAGAGAAGCTATTCAAACATTCCTCCTCCACAGCCTTGAATAACTCTACAGGATAGGTTGTTCTTTTTTTTAACAAAACAAAATAATATTGTCACTTAGCAAAATTTAAAAAAAGAATAGAAAAGGACTCATTTCTGCAAATCACAGATTTTTCTTCAAAAGAAAAAGAAAAAAAAAATTTACCCTGCTTCTTGCTGATCCACCCCATAGTGCTCCAGCTCTGTGCCTGGAAGTGGCTGCACAGGAGGGGGTGGGAGGGGAACACTGGCCCAGGTTGAACCATTATTTTTCTGGGGCTTGGCAGTATTTTTGTTTTTCTTCTTTTTTCCTCCTTTGCCACCTGCAAATCCAGAAAAGAAAAATAAAATGTTAGAGCTATAATGTGGAAAAAAAAAGGCCAGCTATTTACATTTCTTTGATTCTGCTTCCAGAGCACATGCCCCAAAAAAGAAGATGTATTTATATCTCAGCAGAATCAGCATCAACGTGCTGATGCTGTCACAAGGTTATAAGTAATAAAAGAATGGAAAGGGGAATATTCCGAATATTTACTGAAACACACTTCTTTTCAAACCTCTGTACATTTGCACCACAGTAGTGCTGAAACAAGGAAAGACAAGTTTTTCTGTGTAAGAAATATATTTCCTGTTTTATTCATGTGCACTTTATAACTTCTTAAATTCACTCTTAGATAAAATTATAATAAAACATAGCAAATGGCAGAATCCACTGTGATTATAACACAGTTTTGCATAATCATTTTCTGTGGAAAACACAGAGGTCAAGGACACCATCCAAAAAAATTGTCATTGGAGTCAAGAACTTTCAAGACAAGAGTAAATTGTCAAAACAAAAGAAACAGGGTTTTGTAGATAGGAATTTCCTAATTTTTGGGTTTTTTTTAAAGAGAGGGAAGTCATGTGCAATGTTTTAGGACTGACTGTTTCACAGGATTCAAATGTCTTGTGCCACTCTGGAGAAGAGGTTCTATTTCTGATATACAGCTCTAATGGATAAGGCAGAAATGCAGCGAGCAATGCATTTTGGTTAAACCCTCTGCTCTTCTCTTTTTGTCCTTGGATCCACTTCTCCAGCTGAGACACTTCCATTTGAGGGAGAGTGATCTTACAGAGAAAGCTCTCATCCCACTTGGTTTGCGTCTTTTATTTTTCCTTCACTTTTTCTTGTCAGGAATTCATTAAGAGGAAGAATGTCTCAACATTTCGAATCCCTTGGCTGCATGGGGACTCATCTATTTTTTTGAGTTTTGTTGTGGCTTTCAAACTCTTTGTTGGGTGGAGGAATGGTTTGTCAGATGCCTATTCAGTGGGGTACCCAGCTGCTCTCACTCATTCCTGGCCTGTTGCAGAAAGCACAATCTAATCCATCTTACCCACTGATGTCTCTTGATGATTTATAAGGATCAGCCAAAAAAACCCTCACATAAAAATGAATCAATGAATCAAGAAAACCACAACTGACTGGTCAGGGAGGGTGGCACAATGTGCACTGGCAGGCACTGCCTTCTGTGCCATGGCTTTAACTTTAGGCACAGAGAAACACAGAAGGAGGGGCAATTCTAGCAATAGAGACAAGCCCATATCGTGGGACTTTTTGTCTTTGAGATGGTAGCTCACAGGCTTTCTTCTGCTACCTCCAAGCATCAGCTGGAAGAAAACAGGAACAAATAGAGAGGGAAGAAAAAAGTGATTCTGTGGCTCAGAAGTAGGAAAGGCCTCTCTTTTCACCTCCTGTTGTGCCTGCTAGAGTTAGGCAACAATCCCAGCAATATTTCTAATCGACCTGGCTGGCAGCACACTGGAAGTGAGACTTTGCTTTCCACTACTCAATTTTAGACCAAAGCTCTTCCTCCCTTGTTTTGGAGTATTTATAGTAAGTCCAGCCAAGATCCTGTGATTCACTTTGTGTGAACTGAGCTGATATCACTTCTGTTAGGATGGAAAATAGGCTCTTCCTTCTGTTTGTAGCTGTAGGGGGATACAGTCTGGGTAAATGAAGGTAGTATAGAAGGTAATCTTATCCCCCAATGAGTTGCAGCCGAACCATTTACTAATGATTAGAAGCAGGCCTGATCTTAACAGGCCACACCTGTAGCCAATAAGAACAAGTGGTATAAAAGATTGGATTGATGGGATCTGGAGTAAGAGAAGCAAGAGTAGGTACATGACTGCTGCAAGGGCCAGGAACAGGCAGTACCTAGAGGAGCTGCTAGCAAGAAACATTGAGGAGTTTGAAGCTCTGGTAATGTGAAATCCTTGCACTACAGTGATGATAGGACTCACGTTGTCTAAGACAACATGTAGCCTGGCAGAAAGGACAGCTTTCTTGAAAACAGAAAAAACATTTTGACCGGTGAAAAGAAACCCCAGTGACAGTGGAGATAGAGGAACAAATATATGAGCCTTCTGAAGGGAAAGTGAAGCTTTCAAAGCACAGGTAAGGCAAAAAAAGTGAGTTAGAAATAGGGTCACTGAACAGTGCAAAGGAAGTAGGTTAATTTTAATTTGTGGGACACGGAGACATTTTTTAAAAGCCAGCAGGAGCAGGAGCCAACATGAACTAAGGCAGGAGGGGCTACTTTAGGAGAAAGGCACATGCATATGTTTTTATGTTGCAGGAGGATTTAAACTAGGAACACACAGAGAACGGAAATGCAAAGAACAACTTCAGCTTAGAGATTAGTTGAAGTGGAGAGGAAGATTTTGGAAGTGTAGCATCTTGATGATCTTAGGAGACTGGTAAAATGTAGGTTGATGCGTGGAGTGCTAATATGGGAATCAGTTGGATTTTGGGAGTTTCAAAGAGAGACATTAGAGATAATGGAGATATTAGAAGGAGTGAAGCAGAGAGACAAGGGACTTGTTGAGATGAAGAAATGAAAGAAGAGAGCTCCAAGGTCATTACTGGTAGGGGAAAGCAGCCTACACTGTGCAGTTGGGCAGAATAGTTCTCTTCTGTCCCCATGGACATAGTTATTCCACTGTCGGACTGGTGGGATAGACACTGAACATATAAAGCCTGATTTGTGTTTGAAAACTGATGCACCACATCCTTGTTTCCCCATAGCAGCAATGCCTGATGCTTCAATGTCTCCTCACACTGAAATTCAATTATATTGTTTAAATCTCTAGGTGAATCGGGTACTGGAGAAAGAATTTGCCAGCTGGGCTGCTGCTCCTAGTACAGATATAATCTGCGCAAACTACAGCTACAAAATTTCCTTGCCTCATAAAGTAGTTGAGGTTTTAGCTGTTTTCCATTCCACAGTGGGATAGGCATTCTCATGATATTCATGTAAGAGAGACAGAAATTTAGTCAGAATAATAAGTAGTACCTAAAGCACTAACCAAGGAAATGAGAGAACAAAACCCTGCTCACCCTGATGGGGACTACATAATCAAAGCTGGTCTCTGACTCCAGTGATGCTCTAATTATCAGACTATCTGAAGGTCTCCCCCAGTTTCTTGTGTACTACAGACATAATTACCCTGTATCAAAGGCATAATTAGTGGGCAAGGGAGAGCAAAATAATGACTCTGCAGTCCAATAATCTGGCACTCATCTGAGCACTGGGGCATCTGGTTTTGAGCTGCCTTGGTCACAACAAGAATGCCCTGGCCATATGACTGACTACAACCCAAAGTTTCCTAGTGCCATCAGAAAATTCACTTCTGGCTGAGAAACAGAATATGTTGCATTTGAAATATTTGATTGAAGTCCAGCCTTTGATCAAAAAGGGCATTTTCCAGTGACACTTCCTATTTTCTGAGAAAATTCTTAGGCAGCGTCAGCTGTCAACCTATCTAAAGTGTGATACTGCCCTCTGATACCTGACATATATGTACCTCAGCACATCAATTTCTGCATTTTCATGCAGCCTGGGGAGCAAGCTGACTTCCTAAGCTACTTGTCAATATTTCTCACATGCAAGGAACAAGAAGCTTTCTTGAAGTATTTCAGCTTCCAGATACCTCTCTGTCTATGCCATAAGCCTATTTTTGGGTCTCAGGCAAATCAGCTAATGCCCCCCCCCTTGAGAACACACGACTTGCAAACACATTTGGCTATTTGAGTCATGGGCCAATGATAATAGGCTTCTTATCTCAAGATTCCGTTTGAATAGTCATTTAAATTGACATAAAGAAGCTATTTCTAGGTTTGGTCTATTACTGGGAGGACTGCTCCAGCTTAAAGTGGAAATTCAAAAAGCTGTGGATATATTCTGAATATCAAAAAGTCCTTTCAGTGCTCTCATATTTCAGCTAGGTGAAATCACAGATTTTCATCTTAATTGTTGCCTTTTCAGTTTTCATCTTGACAGAAAAAAAAAAGACAAGTATACATAACATAAGCAACAAGTAAGCAAAATTAAAGAAATCAAGAAAGAAGGTGTTCTCAGATTTAACACACAACCACATGTACTATGATCATTTTCATCTGATGAAAATGCATCATGTTTCCAATAGAACATGCAGCACACACATAAAATTTACATCCTGTTTGTTTGCAAACTTAGCACTATTTGGTGAAACCCCAGTCACCTTTCAGGGCCCTACAACTATTCCCAACCTGCTTCACTGAGGAACAGCTCATGGGAGTGGGGTATCTGTTACGAACTCAACAAAAATAAGAATCTCCTCATTAAGTTCAGTGTGGGGAGACCTATAAACTGAGGATGGATGCAGAAATACATTTGCTCCATAGATTGTGTCAGGGAAAGGATGTGATAAAGGCGAGACTGGCAGCTGCGCTGACAAGTGCACACGTGGAAGGACTCTCCATTTATTTCCAAGTGGTCCTGCAAAAGGCTTTTTTGTTTCAGCAGAGTCCCATGTGGCATTGTTTGCTGATGGGCAGGAACTCTCATGGCTATCCTCAACTGATGCCTGGGAGGTCTTCTGCCTCCCTGGTGAGCTGCCGGCCAACACCCCTCCGTCCCTCGCTCCCCTACGCACGGCGACGGAACCAACCTGAGAGGCTGCCACTCCTTTCGGAGCTGTTGTGGGAGCTGGTGGTGCTGAAATCCTGTGACTGGTTGTGTGGCAATCTATTAGCCAGTCCCTCAGCCACCCGGTAGTCAGGGATGTAAAGCAAGGCTAAGGGTTAAACGGCAGAGGTCACAGTGGCATCGTGGGATTAGTCGACAGCACAAGCACATGCGACACATGCAGTTAGCAAGTCGGGGCAGATGGGGTGGGGGGGCAGGTTTTAACTTGGTTATTTTTAAAGGTACACCTACCCTAGCCTAATGGAAGACAGATGGCTCGGTGACTAGCACAGGACAAAGAGCATTAAAAGCACAGTGCAACGCATTTTGTGATCAGGTGGGGTTCAGCACACATGCAAGGTGTGCAGGCATTAGTTCAGGTCAACGTGAACAGAGTCTCACAGAGCTAAAAAGAACTTTCTAATTCATGCACAGATGATACAGTACACAAAGCCAAGGGCTCTGGAAAATAAGAGCTGTAATTACCATTGTTGCCTTTGCCTTGGTCTGGGAGAGAGTAACCAAATCCCATGAGGTCATTTTTTTGCTGAATTGAGCTTTTCCACTGCGGATCTGGTAAATCGACAGCCAGCTCGTGGATGCTGTTGGAATGCAGGATCTGGGTGGTGGCATATGGCGTAGCCTGCGTTATTTGGCTGGAGCTGTTGTAACTGGTTTTGGTGGTGAAGTCGATGCTGCTGTAAATGGCTCCATCAGAAAGCATGGTAGCGGTTTTATCTCCTTGCCCAGGCACTGGTGGCAGCACATCTGTGGAACGAAACAAATCACTGATGCACTGGAAGCATGAAAGTACCAAAGTTTAAGCCGAGAAATAAATGTGTCATTTTGCACGTTTGCATTTCAGCTGAGACAGGCCCATGAGCCAACGAAGGGAAGATGATGTACAACCATCGCCAAGCTATCAGCAGCTGTGACAGGCCTACCACTTGTCCTTCACGTCTCGCTGCCTAAAACCATCTTTTTTTTTTTTTTTTTTTTTTTTTTCTTCCTCATACCTTCAACTGTGAAAGTGAAGTTTGGAATATTTCTCTACTGAAGAATGTTTTAAATTGTTCACTCTATGTCAGAACCAATGAAACTGTTTGGGCTTCATGGAAATGATGAAAGGAGAGAATTTACAAATCACAGAGGGAACTTGCCCAGCAAATATGTGGAAGAACTCTCAAAGTAATTTTTTAAGGGTATCACCTTGATTTCCTTGAAACTCTTTGCATCAGCTTATCTAATTTTCCTTTTGACATTAGCCAGTGCATTCCTTCTTTTCAGCAAAAGAAAAACCCGACAAAAAAAGTTTTTTCTGATGCATGAAAGAAAATTTGATATTCTGAAGGGATTTAGGTGATCAATCCCTCAAAATGGCAAAACAATGTTGATAATGGAGAACAAGTTGTACGAAATCTCCAGTACATTTACTTGAAAACCATTACAGCATATTTAACTAAATATCTGCTGAGTTTTCTCAGTATTTTGAATCCAACCCCACACTGCAATTTGTATCTTTAATCAGTTAGACTGGCAGTCTCTCTCCTTACTAAACACTGAAGTGACCTTTGCTGGCGGAATACTAGATCTAGAAACTGAGACTAGTCAAGTGTGAAGAATCTAATGATGACTGACATGATGTCCCAAGGAGAACCACAGCTTAGCAGATAACCCTCCTTCCTGCTCTCTCAGAGGTCATTATCTCAAGTGGTACTATTTTTACAATTTATTTAGACTCTGAAAAGTTGAATCAATTCCAGAATGTACTTCTTTAAAAAATCCTTCATTTATATGCCATTTTCTTTCTACAGCCAGATGGCAGATACAGGTTCCAACTGTTAGATCATTCTTGAGATAATGCATACTCTTATAGTGAGGATCTTCAGATCCTATTCCAGGGATAACAGACATTTTTATGTACCTTAAGCCCCAGAAAGAAAAGATGATTCTTGCACCTAGTCAAGGGTGTGAGCTCAGTTCCAAACTCAGATGTGGGTTTTGTGCAACCTCAGGGAATACATTTGTTGTCACACTGTCTCAAAGACTTATCCAGCAATGAGATGTGACACCATGGTCTCCTCACACTGATTTGGTATTTTTCGTTTGCTTTAGTTGGTTTTTTTTAGGGTTTAGTATTTTTTTTTTCCTGGGATGAACATTTAGATCACAAAACTATTTTCTTTTGCATTTAGGTGTGCTACAGTGAACATTTTAACATGGACCCTAACAACATCTTCAGTCTCAGGGCAGCAACATAATAGTAACAGTAAATATGGCAATAGCAAACGCTCAGCAGAGACACTGCAGAAAGAGAGATTAAATTTGGGTCTATCAGCATGATCTGGTTTTGCATACAGCAGGGAGATGGGCACAATCAAGTATTTAAAAGATCTTAATTGTATTAACTTATATCTGCAGATAAAATGCAAGTGCAAAAAAATTACAATTAATGCAAACTATAGCCCATATTTCAAAATCATGTTGTTACTATCTGCACATATGCAATGTGCTTTCAAGGGCAGTACACAAACAAAAATCATCTATGTGCAAATACAGCATGAGATGTGAGAGACAAGTGCAGTCCTACCTTTCTTGCATTTCATCCACAATGTGAACATTTCTCCTTTCTACAATCGGTTCTGTCAAGGTATAATGGCTTGAAGTTTAGTAAATAAATTCTGTTGTTGATGTACAAAGTGAAGTAAATCCAGCTCAACCTGTCTGTACTGGATTTGAAGACTCAAGGAAGTAAAAACTAGCAAAATGCTCATCACTGAAGTGCTCAGACATACATCTGTCTTTTAGTGCATATTTCTGGCAACTGAAGAGGTATCACCTCTTTACAGTCATTTTAAAAAGGAGAACTATTCATGTGTACACACTTGAAAGGGAAGTTGCATAGCTGCCCACCAGCCAAGGACTTTCAGTCATTCTTACTGATAAGCTGAGGTTCTCCAGACATTCTGGGAATTTTCAGTACGAGCACGGATTACTTTTTTGACCTCAGTGAGATGTATATATTTAAGCACTCAAAGAGCTATTAAGTAGAGATTTTACAAAGTGCCATAGTCAGCGAGTAAAAGTCAAGTGTGATTTTCCCAGCAAACTGTCATAGCAAAACCACCACGCTGTACATTTCAGACTAAAGATGAAGATGCACTTCCCACTGGAAACTTTCCCCAGAATTCTCCAAAATCCAACTTTTGTTTGTAACTCTTGAGATAAATGAAACAGTGCTGAAATACTTGTGCAGGGAAGCTCTTCCTTGCTGCCTTGGAGATGCAATACCATTTTGTGGCCTTACATGACTGCAAGCCTCTCACCTGTGCTTCCCACTCACAGCCTTGCTCTCAAATACCCATCTAGGACAGTGGATCTCACTCTTAAGGGAGATTTTAGCACTGCCTGCCTCAGCTTCTAAGTTTCCAGGGTGAGTGATGTCACACTACTCTTTTTAAAATTCTTACAGAACTTTTATGTTATAACAGACCTTTCAACCAGTAAAAGAAGCCCAAACTCTATCTATATAGTTAATATTCCATCTCTACATGTTAAAACACTTCCAATCCATCTTTAATGCAGAAACATCTAATCTCAGCTTCTGAAACAGATAGGAATAAGTGATCCCAAACCACCCAGAATAAAAGTTTCAGCTCAACTGCAAAGATCATGGGTGGAATTAAGCTGTCGAATTTTAAAACGTAACTGTTGTATCTCTTGCATGAATTTGGACCTATGCCTCATGCATATTGAGGCCAAAAATGAAAAAAAAAAAGCTTCCAATTTCAGTTGCCTAGAGCCAAATTCTAAAAGAAAATGGTAATTTTTCTGTATTATGTGGGCTTAAAAAAAGATGGAAAAGTACTGAAGGGTTTTATTTTCAAGATATTCACAACAAAGAAGCTGGCAGAAATTCAGTTGCCTTGTAAATATTATCAAAAGTTTTGCTTGCTCTTAAATATTTCTGACAAGAACTTTATAACATTTTTATACAGAATATAAATCTAGTGTGTTTTGTTGTAATTTTAAGTCACAGCAGTCAAACCACAGGCAAGAGGCTTTTCATAGGAATGTATAACCAGTATGATGGATGGTCTTCAGAAGCAGATTCTGACCAGCATGTGGAATTAGCTGAGTTATCACAGAAACCAAGGAAGTAACAAAGAGCAGTGAATATTACCATGACTCTTAAAAATCCCAATCCTACATTTTAAAATTCCCATTTGAGATACATATTTGAAATGAAATAACCCCTCTAAAGATCCCTTCCTCATTGTAACAATACATCTTTATCTCACTCCCCCAAAGGTACTCTCTCAAGTCAAAATGTTCCCTTTTACAAATCCTTTCCTCCAATGGAAAAGAAAGTTGCTTAAGATCTTTGAGATTTTCTTCACAGATTATGATTGAGACTGAGAGCAGGCCCTCAGCAGGAAGAGGATGGGTAAGGTGACAGCAACAAAGTTCTCATGTCCTTCTGCTGAAGGAACAGGAGCAGCTTTCCTGCATCTCCAGTGCTCTCCTCTGCTCTTATGGACATTCTCCATCCCTGGCTATACTGCCCTGCATGGCACACTGCTCGTCTCCACAAAAAAGGGAATGAGGTTGAGACACAAACACATTTCTCTTGACATCATAAGCAGACCCTGTCTCACCACTTGTGGGGCAAATTACAAACCAGACCTGCATTTTTAAAAAGTAAAAAGAGATAAAGCAAAAGGAACATTTTAAAGTCAATTTTCAATCAAACCTAGAAAGAAAGAAACACACAGAAAGAGCTATAATGATAAAAATATTATACAGCATTCATCATTGATGTTAACTAATGGAAGCCTGTTTTATAGTATCAGGTGACTTAATAAAAGGAAACCTACCTCCACGACCAAAATTCCCAAGATCATTGGGTCCACTAGTGCTGTTATTTACTGGCAGACTTGTGGCAGGCCAAGAGTCTGCAAGCCAAGGATAACTGGGGTCACTGGCAT
Organism: Euphonia xanthogaster; assembly: GCA_034509185.1. Lineage (NCBI taxonomy): Eukaryota > Metazoa > Chordata > Aves > Passeriformes > Fringillidae > Euphonia > Euphonia xanthogaster. Next base: position 9,361,263 of record JAYDZK010000001.1, read on the forward strand.
TCAACAGACCTGGTCGACTGAAGAAGAATAAGAAAAAGAGATATACACACAAATATAAATATAAATATATATATATAATTACAATACCTGTGAGATAAGTAGTGATGGAAGAGGGCATATTACTGTTCTGCTAACACCATAGGTAACTAACAGTTTAGGAGACTTTAATTTATTTCAAATTACAACTGTATAGCCTTTGATGATTTAAAGACCTTGAGCAGTTAATTAAGGTTATATACAAATCAACTTTGTCAGTAGAAGAGGGACTAGGCATCCGTTGTGACTCTGCCAGAATCCAAATGAAATTCGTTGTCTGTGTAAAACAGGAGTTAGGCAGCACCATCATGGGATCCTACGCCAGGGCTGAATGATAAATTACCACCTCAAGGGAGCCATCACTCAAACTGATTGCTCCATATCAGCCATTTCCAGGACTTTGGGCTACTATTTCTTCCTTCCCTTGCATCCCAAATGCATGCCTGTCATCTACAGGCTGGTAACTCTTTCTTCGAGCACTCTTGGATGGTTTAGAGGCAAACAGGTTTGAGGAGGATTAATGGGAAGTCCACAGCTATCTCTGTGTGCCACTGCTGCATGGCTTTTATATCCCTGTAATTCCCACTCTGAGAGCAGCGTTAAACAGGGAGCATGGTGGAAGAGAAGGCACACTCAGGCCACGAGGCACCGTGTCTCTCCCACCCCAGGATAAATCCAAATTCAGCAAGGCAGGTGGATTGTTTGTACTCATGTTCAGCAGGGGAAACAAATCACTTGCTGCAGACACCCTTTCCTGCCACACAAAAACAAAAAGCCGTCTGCAGTCTCCCCGGGTTATTAAAGCACTGGTGAAGTTGGAGCAACATCTCCCATCACTGAGCATTACAGACCCCTGCCTGGAACAATCCCTAAGAGAAACATCCGTTTCTATGGCAACGGCAATAATTCGGCCCAGCCGCATTCTTGCCACATCTACTCGCTCTCATTAGGCCTAATCTCTTTTTGCTAAAATATTGATTAAACAGGAGATTGGAAGTTATTACCAGGGCCTAATTACAATCTCCATATTGGCAAAGGGAAAATAGATGAGGATATATGGGCCCGTTATCAGCTTTTATCAATTTCAATTGAGTAGCCAAAGTTGTGGAATCCAGTCCTATCAATCTACAGCCTATTCATCATCCATGAATCATTTATTTTGTGATCGATTAAGTGTAATTGTTCACTCACAGCAATTTAGGGGGAGCCAATAAGGAGTCTTAAACAACAGCAACTTCATTTGCTAATGTCTAATTAATGCAATAAACATCCCAGTAACAAATGAACACATTCTTTTTGATATTTACTACTCATTTCTTCTGGGACATCTGGGAGATATGAAACATCTGGGCTTGTTTCTTCCAAAGTGCACAACAGATAGGTCATTAAGTCTCGTGGTAAGCTACTTAACTCCTCCTAGAGCTATCAGTCTTCCCAATGATGGGCTATGACCCAAGCGCATCAGCCATAGCATTTTTCAGATCCCTTACTTTAAAAATAAACAGAGTGGAAAGACCTTTATAGAAAGAAACATACCTTCCATTGCTCATTAGTCCTCCATCTCCTCTTTGGAAGGTGACTGTGTTTCGGTTGGAAAAAACAAAACAAACAAACAAACATACATACATACACAAGCACACACATATAAGACAGGGAAAAATCAATTAGTAATAATTAAAAGCAACAATTCAAACTTCTCAGTGTCCAAGGTCGGAGGTCTCTTGGCATCATCCCATAATAAAGTACAGAAATGACAAGAAGAGGTTCAAGCACACTGGGGCTACAGTTCGTTTAGAATTTCACTGCACATTACTGATTGCTCTGTACCTTGCCAGGCAAAGCAGCCACCTGGGCAAAAGGCCTGAATTCACCACAGGCCCCTTCATATGACTTTGCATTGCAAGTCTGAGCCATGTGATCAAATTGTTTTCTTGGCATGCTTCTGCTCCAGTACATAATGACATTGCAGCAGTGAGTTAATAACATCATGTCGTAATGCAGTAATATAATGTCACCACACAAATATGTCATTTCCCAGGACAAACACAAAGAGGTGGCAGCTCTATTACAGCTGAAGGGATGGAAAAAAGCATCCAGCTGCACCTTTTCCATTAGAAGTACAGTTCAAGAACCAGCACCCGCACATAAATGCATACATGCCAGTATCACTGGGAGGAAAGAGAGTTTCCAGTCTTCCATCCATGGGGGATGCCAAGGACATAATCAGAGGGAGACAATTGTTTTTATCTCTCCATTCACGGGTGTTTGACAAAAGCCAGCCTCTCCCTTATCTATCTATTAACAGGATTACATTTCAGGGCAATATATGTAAACCCACATTACTGGTGAGATGATAATTGACAACATTTGATGATCTTTTCTGAAACACTGAAAAAATATTTTGAATCAAGGCCAACAGACTACTCTGGTTCTCAGTGGCAATATCCCATTATTTATTGTCAGGCATAGATAAGGCAGACTATTAAATTATACCAATGTCCTGGACACCTGCAGCCTTAAAGGCCTCTGACTGGATGAGGGCTTGAATTTCAGTGAGGAATGGAAGAGTTTGTGACCAGCTTAATTTAAAATAGACCTTCATTTGGAAATATTATTTACCTTTGTAAGACAGGTGGTCCCATCGGTAAATTACAGCCCACAGAGTACTTGCAAGATTTTCCAAGTATTAGTCCAAACTACACTAACTCAGGATTAGGCTTTCTATTACACACTGTTCTAATCAGACAAAATTACTACAGCCAACAGAAATTCTGTGTTCATTAAAAAAATAAGCAATGACATAAAGCCACTGGGAAAATACTTCTGATACCTCGTAGAATCCTCATTACTTTATTAACTCCTAGCGTAATTTCACAGTGTACATTCAGCAAAGGGGACAAAACTGGCCCCTCTGGAAGCTCTGCTGGAAGAATAGTAGGGTGATTAATTACCCTTCACTGCACAGCAGACTAATACCAATATCAGAAAATCACTGCAGTCAGATGTCACATCAAAATGGTTAATAGCTGAATTTTGAAAGGGTGTAATCAAACCAATTAATGAAAAGAAAATCAAAATGCAAGTATGGAAAGTACTAAATAAAGGTCTGCTTTGAAAAACAAGACATGGTAAAACATTGTGGGTAATTAATTTTGGAGGCACTGCTACTTTCATTCACGTGGTATCTAACAGGCTGTCAAATGACTTCCACTCATTGCTTAAAAGTGAATAATCTGAAGTGCTGTGCATATCATATGTGATTATGCAAAGATTTGGGTACTGCCTGGCTTTGTTTCCAGGTATCTTGGTAAACAGTATATTAGATGCTGTTTCCTTTCTCCTCCTCTCCTCCAAATTTAATACTTGATTTCTCCAACTTTCTGCATTTGTCAAAGTGACAAGAAATAAGGAAAACGAGAAACAGAGGCTCGTTTGATAACAACCTTTTTAAATAAAGTTCACAGATCTAAGGGAATTGCAGTAAAACATATTTTATGAAAACTGCTTGGATTAATGCTCTTGTTTAGACTGTCATCTAACAGAAATTATTTTGAGGTAATTTTGTTGCCACTCGTATAGCATGTACAGGTGTGTGACCTTTCAAATGTGCATGTCATATGAAGAAAAAAAACCCCAATAATATTTAGGGTCTACACAATATTTATATCCCTGTGTATCTTTTTAAAGCAAAGCTAAAACTGAGGAACAAGCAGGAGGTTGCATGCTATTGCATGCTGCCATTACTAGCAGCAATGTTTGCCTGACATATTTTATTTTCTGTGTGGGGAGGTATGGAAAAACTCCCAGGCATGCCATGAGAACTCCATCAAGAAGACATGACATAGAAACCTCTTTGCTAGAGCAGTAATTGCTGCAGGTTGGCTGTGGCATAAGAGATTGCTGAGAAAAAAACAAGGATCACAGAATTTGCTCCGTTTTCTTCTGTGCGTCCTGGTGGCAGGAACTGTTTCCTGTTTTATTTATTTATTTTAACTTCCTGTGTTAAATCATCTTACACTCTCCTAATATATGCATCATCTTTAGAAGGAAGGTTCAGGTTGCAGTGACATTGTTTTTCCTACGGGAAGACTGAGTCTTGTTTATGTGAGGTGTATGGAGTTAGGAAGGAGAAGAGGTTTTTTTAGTTACCCTTTACCCTATACACCAATTTATGCATGGTTATAATTTCAATGAGAAAATAAAAGCATTTTATTTATTTAGTGTGCTTGGTGTAAAATGCTTTGGAATATCAACTAAGCTTGCCAAAATTCTTGTTGAAGTATGCCCATGTCACTGGGATGCTACAAAAACCCCCTATTTCCCTGATGCCATCCATAAGTGGGCTACCTGAGGCTGGATAGAGAAGGTGCCTTTCTTTTAGCATCAATGTTGTGAAAGGCAAGACAGCTAACAACAGAAGATATGGTCAGGCTGCCAAAAAAAGCACTATGTTTATCATTCCTGCCATACATTTTGTCAGCATTTTTTCCTGCAGTTTGATTTCTGCAATTACAAAACAAGTCCAAACGCCTGAATAGGAGCATACTTAATGCAATGCAGGCTTGTAGATGTCACTGTAAAAATAAAACACACAGACAGCTGGCTTTATTCATCCTGTCTCCACTTTAAAAAGCAGCAGAGCAATTTCAAGGGGCAATGTAAGAGGAGGGAGGGAAGGATGTCCCTATCACTGACCCACCTATCTTCCTTGCTTTTTATCACCAAGGAAGCAAAAAAGCTCTTTCAGCAGTCTTTGCATCTGATACATGTTCTTAGAAAGGCTGAAGACATGCAGGGATGAGATTGGTTTTCAAAAGAAGATGAAAAAATAACCTCTGCACAGAGAGATTTTGAAGGAATCCCCACCAGCCTATACTTCAAGGACTGCAAAAATGCAGAAATATAATCCAAAGTGCATTTTAAATGCATAAATATTTCAGGAAATTATATTGTATATATTTGTATGAAAAGCAGCATATGTTAAGGAGCTTTTCACATGCTTTTTATTAAATATATAAGGAAAAAAACCATTTACTAATATTATCTGACAAGGTTAAACTTAATCTTCATGCCTGCTAGAACTGGGAAAATATGAATGTATAGTAAGTCGACATTCTGAGGCAAGGAAGCTTTAGAAAGCTTTAGAAAGCTTTCTGCATGCCTATCTCTAGTAGGCCATATTTTCCTTCTGCAAATGAAAACTTTAATGTTGCCAGCCAAGCCTCATTCCTTTTACTGATAAGCTGTTGCTCAAATATGAATGTAGATTAATCCTCTTTTAATAAGCATTAACTCAGAACAGATAATCAGCACATAAAAATTCCATCAAATCTTCTGTCTACCTTTGGATGATTCTGTCATATAGTTTATCCTCATTTAACAGTTTCAGGAGTTGCACATAATATGTGTAACATTCCATGATTCTCTATCTATTTTTCATTCATTTTCTATTTACTGGGTTTCAAAAAATCTTTAATCCCAAGAAGCACTAGTCACTAAATAAGCTTACCTATTCATAAGTTAAAATACATATTTACTTTTTTTGCATGACTGATGGCCTAGACACTTGAAAACACCTGAATACTCTGTTGAGTGGGTACTGGCACAACAAGTTTGAGGGTGCAGGAAAGATAAGCATTAAAACAAAACAAAACAAAAAACCCAAACAAACAAACAAACCCAAGAAATTCCCCACCCAAACAATGCAGCAGTACTTTAGCTTTCACACAAACTCATGATACCAATCCATCCTTTATATTACAGGAGAAATGGTTGAAAAGGGATGATAGTTGTGTTTAGTGTCCTTGAGGCAGATTTGGTTTTGCTGAGAGTATGTCATGGTCACAAAAGTGCATAGTCCTTGAACAGCTGCAGATGGTGACATTACTACTTACCAACACTAATCTAACAAACATAATAGCTAAATTTTGTGTTTTGTAGCACTGATATTACCGAGAATCAAGGCCTGGCGAGTCATGGTGGAAAGGGAAGTGAAAGAACAGTGAGGTACAGAATTGTGGCACAGTAACTACTGGAGTCAGTTCAGCTGAAAATAACTAAAAAGATTTAGCTGTGATTATCAATGCCACTTTATTTGTGACCATCTGAGCCATTGATCAGAGCTTATGAAAATATTCACAAAGACAGAAAGCTGAAAGTATTTAACTCGATCAGTTATTCTGCCCTGACACAAATCTTTACAAACTGCCTGACATTTGCTGTTTGCTCTTCTCCCACACATGTTCAGTGGTATAGTCTCAAAGCAGAAATTGTACATCTCAGGAACCTAATAACAGAATACAAATAACAAATGGGCCTAATGACCCAAAAGAACATTTTTGGCAAGTAATTAAAAAACTGCACGGATTTGGACTTTTACACAACTGTTTTTACTGTTCTATGTTCTATGCACAGGCAAATACAGATGAAGAAAAATAAAACAAAAATACTCACATCAGAAATAACAGGGGATTTTTTTCTGAGTGTGAAATAAAGTATATAATTGTTACACTAATAGATGCAATTCTCTACCTAATAGATGCAATTCCCTACCACACAGTTAAATCTGTATGATCTGCCACTCTCTGAAGGAAGTATTTAAAGCAGATTTCAGAACAAAAAGTGTGCACCTTCTAAAATCTGAATATATCAGGATAAATTCATCTTTTGTAAAAATTCATTGACAGTCGTCTCTGAGGAGATTCTGAAAGCTACATACCACTGTCTAACTAATTGTAGCTAAACCCAAACTGTTTATAAAGAATAACTTTGAAGGGAATAACATACAGTTGTAAGTGTCAAACCTCCATAAGCATAGGTATGTCTTTCTAAATGATATTATCAAGGGCAAATTAAAATATTAGAGAATTAACAAAGTTTGTTATGGAACTCTGGGTCTAAAGATAAGAAAACGTGCACAATGTTCTTTCATAAGGAAAGTACTTTTTTAAATTAAAAAAAAAAAATTTTGGACTCAATTACTGGAGGACTTAGGTCCTCAATTCCTCCAGAAGTTAGTACAAGCCAGGAAATAGAATAGTTCTAAAAAGATGATAGATGATAGAATAGTTCTAAAAAGATCCACAAGATGTCAAAACTACTCTAAAAAAGAACATTTTTGGCAGTACCTCTGATATATCCCAGTTGCCCAGCACATGTGGATCAGCAGCATGAAATCATGCTCAGACGCTGTGGCTCCAGCACAACCCTGTGTCATGCCACTGCATGGCACAAACAGAACGGTAAAAATGCACCACAGTTCAGGACAGCTGACAGAGGCACAGTCGTAGGAACCAAATGCAAAGATGTGTTATTTATTTTTGGAAAAAACCCTATGTTGTGTCTCAAAGAAAAGGCAGTCAAGTGTTTAGGGTGAGATGTGTTGTGCCATAGCTTAAAGTGACCTGATCAAACCTGCCTGGAAGCTAGGGGAGCAATCCTGAGCTCCCAGAGCTTTTCCACAAGAATGTTTTCCCCTCAGAATGTCACGAGCTCCTGGGGCACATGCTACCACCTTTGGTCATCTGCTCTTTCCTGCTAAGCAGAGCACAAGCTGTGGCTGAAGACAAGCAAGAGTACGAAAGCAGCTACTGAGCATGAGGAGACAGCTCTGGTAAAGGCAACTCAGGGGCCAAACTACATCCAAAAAACCTGACAGGCTTCTGCTGGAAAACACCGAGATTTATCAGCCTTTAACACTGTAACGCTGAGGTACAAGTATTTTTCAGTTTCTAAATCTTGAGATTAGGTATGAGAGAAGAAGCTAATTGTTTGTATTAATTATTATTATTAATTGTATACTCTATTTTTCCTGACTATCCATATGTTGAATAAAGTGCTTGCAACCTGCTGTTTCAGCCCCTCTTCATTCATCCTTCACATATCTTCAATCATGCTTAGATAACAGTCTATTGCATGCTATCTTTTTAAAGATAAGAAAAATAGAATACTCAGCTCTGAGCTGGGTAGTAAGAAAAAAAACCCAAATATTTCAATTTCAAAAATTCTGTAAAGTCAATGAATGCATCAGTTAGTGACTAGATTGCTTGAAGATCTGAACACCTCACAGTAGGGCAAACATATATTTAACTGAGAGCTGAAGCAGAAGAAAGTTTCATTTCTCCACTTGGATCTGCAAAACTGTTTGAGCTTTAAAATCAAAATTCAGTTATATATGAATAATGCTTGTTTATGTTAAGTTAGTTCAAGCATCTGGTCTTGAAAATTACTTTCAAAACTGCATTTCAGAGAGTTAGGTGAGTTAAGTATGCAGATTTAGAGTGACAGAGACATTGATGGTGGTAGATTTTACTTTTCCCTGGAATCCAGAGGACAACGAAGGCTACATTTTTATCACAGGCAGCCAGAGTATTTCTCCTTGTGATTGGTTTTAATTCTCCATATCTCACATGCTCATAAACACTTTGATAGCTAATGCTTGAAATGGTGTGTTGGTGAGGTAAGAGACAGACTAATGGACAGTACCTGCAGGGGTGAAGGTGAAGGACTGAACTGCAAAACAAGAAAGCAAACACGTTGTGAGTCACACACCCTGACACAAAGCACTAATTGCAGGGCACGAGTTTCCTCCAGAAATCACTCAGGTGGGGTTGAATATCATAAGCAGGACATAACAGCTGAGCTCAAAGCACCAACCAGCCAGCAGCCAATGAGAAATGATGGTTGGAAAGATGAGCAGTGAAGTTTGACAGCCACATTTGAAGACTCTCTGTGAGGACATGCTGTACTCCAAGCTGTAAACATCAGGATGAGCTCTGAAGCATGATTTGTTATCCACTTTCCTTGCTGAAAGCATACCCAATTTCATGATGCAGTCGATGTTCACATCACACTCAGATGCAGCAAATGCCATGAGAAGGAATGAGTTGCATGAGACGTGCTGTTTATATTTATTTACAGCTATGCCCTTCAAGTTATAACAGGCTGCTCTCAATTCTCCCTCACCCCAATGTGCCAACTCACATACAGGACTAATAATCCCCCTTTTTAAGAAAAATCTAGTCTTAGCTTGTGTCCAAAGCTTTAGGTAGGACTACTTTCTAAGAGAAATAACAGCACAGCTGTCTCTAGAATGAAAAAATCTTGGGATCTAGAATGATATTTCATGTCAGCACATGTAGAAGTATGTGAGATATAGATTAATTTCTCAGTGAAAACCACCCCACCCCTCAGACAGTAGAAGTTACTGCTATTAAATGAAAGAAAAAAAAACACCTTGGGACAAAGCACAATCCATGAATGACAGAGATCATGTGGTGACACAAAGTGAGGTTCCACAAAAACCAAGAACGACCAAAAGCCACTGGTCTCTCCTTCCTCTCTTTCCACTGCTCATCTTCTCGTCCTTTCACTGGGCCAGTGGAAAACAAATGTAGCAGGAAGGATTGAAAACCAACATGGAAGAGTTTCCTGCTGGTTTAGTGAGCCCAGTCAGGACACCAAGGAGTCTGACTATGGCTGAGCTAAACTGGGAACAATTTGGTTGTGACTGATTGTGGGTTTTTGGCAAGTTGTTCTTCAGCCATTTCGGGAACCTGAGTCCTTGATTTCTCATTTGATAACTTGTAAATAGCAGGGCACTTGTGTAACTCACGTGTGATATAATGGCAACATTAAATATGCTCTGTCTTCAACTGGGCAAATATTTTCTCTTTTTAAGTGTTAATAAGACCTACAAGAGAACCTACTGCAATATTTGAAGAATTGGGGGTTTTGTGTGTTAAATTAGGCTTCAGAGTAACCCATTTTATGACACTTCACCTGACTTTCCAAAAATTCATAAGAATCCTGAAAACAGAATAATCCACTAAACAAAGGTTAGGGAAAGATGAAAATATTTTCATTTGGCAAGAGTATTTAATTTTCCAAATGTAGTTTTTGAAAACTAATTTATAACTGGAACAAACATTAAATGAAAGAGAACATTCAAAGATGATCTGCCTCCAAGACAAAACTGTTTATGGTTTCTGCCTTAGGTAAATTTTGACACTTCTCTGTCTAATACATCACTCTTCCAGCTACAGGTATGAAGTCACTGATTAAATACCTTCATTTATTTGCCATGCACATGGCTTCAGAGACATGGAAATGCACAGGAAAGAAGGAGAAGACAAAAACTCTTTAACTTTCCTTGTAAGGGTCTAGTCTAACTCATATTTGAACACACAAATGATGCTGCACTGCCAACAGAGTGCCTTCTGAGCAAAGGGAAGAGGAACAGCTAATCCTCTTTGTACTTTTTTAATGCTAGATGTGCTGGAGATGTAAAAATACTGCCTTATGATAATGATGAAATGTGGTACCGAGCGATGCATTTAAAGCTTCTCATACACCAGCAATTTCACAGCATACATTCAAAACAAGCATACAGAAGCCACCCAGGACACTTTTGCTGTAAGTTCAATGTGGTTTTTAGGTAGGTTTAGTAGCCCCTGTTCTTCTTATGCTAGCACCTGCTGAGGTGACAATAAAATCACTGCTCTTACCAGCATAATTGCTGAGCCCCTTCCTCTTCTTTCTCCGCCAGTACAGCCAGATGCTGAAACCCATGAGAATGACCCAACATGCACCACCAATGCCAGCTATAAAGGCAGGCTGCTTCACCACATCAGTGATTTGCTCAGTTATGCTGTTGTTATTTTCGGTGATGACAACTTCATTACGACCTCCTGCACAAGAGAGGTTGAACAGAACGTGGTTATTCTGGATTCTGCAACGCACAGTGGAACAAATTAAATGCACAAATTAAAGGTTTCTAAAAAATAGTAATGGATCTCAAAATAATTACCCACAACAGAAGAACTTCAAGACGCAGCAATGCACACCACAATCTCAGTGTTTCTAGAGTAAATCCATAGCCATTTTGCAGATATATATTTGGAAAGACAGACCCAGAGCACACTCACAGGTAATCTAACAGATGCCAATCCAGCCCTTTTTTTTTAACAATATACATATTTGCTAGTTTGTTTTTCCACAATTGTAGGCAGAATTCAGTAAGGGGAAAGCGGATCACAGGAGACTAATAAAAAAACAAATCAAGCAATCAATAAATAGCTTTTTTCCAAATGAGTAATCCAGATGCAAAATATGCTACATTAGAAGAAGGCAAAAAATTCTTACTCATTTGTTTTCCCTGAATGCTAGGTTCCAAATTTGAAATAAATAATAAAATAAGTGCACTTTCCACTGGGGAAAAGATGAATTTTCCAGCAATTATTTCAAGGGGAAAGCAGTTCATACAAATTCTAAGTGTACCATCTTTAACACAAAGCAGAAAATCTCACAGTTAATTGTAAGCACTAAACAATCACAGCAACAGATACTATTTTTTTCACCTAGAATACGCATGCACATTCTTAATATCAACCTGCAAGAAATAATTATTACTTAGAGTACCAATTAAAGTGACATGCATCAAAAAATTACTATATAGGATCTTAAATTGTATATTACAGCAGAAAACTGCAAATTCCAGTAGGTGCTCCTGTTGCTTTTTTGCCCCTCTTTCTCTAAAATGGAACTTTTCTAAAAGAAACAGCTTGGCATTTAGCTTGAAAACAAATGCTCATAAAAATCTGAATGGAAATCCAGGAAATGCTAAAGCATATAGTTCCAGTGCCAGCACTTTTAAATTGTCAAAAATAGTTCATTTTAAAATTAGGAAATGCAGAACATTAAAAAAAATAAAAAACACCCGAATTTTATTCTATGTATATTTCATATAAACTGTCCACATCTGCAGTTTTGTCATGAAAAATTATCTGTCATTTCCAGTAAAAGCATTTATATAGCTCAATCCTTGAAATGTTTATGCAATAATACCAGATGCCTGTATGCACGCCGAAGAGCTGCAGGAGTAGCTACTCCACTGAGACAAAGAAGATGTAAACAATATGATTCTCAATTATGAGAGTCTATCACACACATAAAGGTAGTTGAACATTGCAGTAAAACACTGAAATGGTCACTTGGAGGAAATTATTAGAAGTATTGTATCATTAGGCCATGCTGTGAAAATGTACATATTCCTTTTCTATAATTCAGCAATGCTTAGATTTACTTCTTCCAACAGAGCAGCTCGCTGGCTTCAGCCTAAAGCCAGTACTCAGGATCTCTGGCTGGAGCAGATCTGAGAAGTCTGACACTTCCAGCCCCATTTCCACGGACACCTCTTTGCAGGTAACCCAAAGCTCACACAGCCACGTTTTATAAAAGGTGATCCTTTCAGAAGGTCCCTCTGGGAGTGCCTCTGCCCAGCACTGCCCCTGCCAAGATGCAGCTTCAGGCCCTCAGAGCTGGGCTGGGTTAATCAGGGAGAAATGCAGTGTCCTGCATGCCATTGCTATCACACTGCTGATGACCCCAGTGAGTTTATTAGGCTTCCTCTCTTTCAGCACCACGGCAAAATTTCGTACTGATGACTGTGTGCTTGGCAATCAGACTGTGGAAGCTGTGCTAGAGCCTGGCTTACTTTCAGTCATTCTGGGAAAGGAACAAAACAGGCTCCCAGCAAGCAGAATAGGTCCCACAGAAAGATGCTGCCAGATGTACAAAAAGTGCAGTACTGATGTCATGCACCAGTCTATACTGGCCATGCTGGGAAGCTTTACCAGCATCAGGCTCTGGGAGCTGGAGCTCTCCTTTGCCATACTTGCATCTTTTGTCCTCCCACTGCCAAAGGCCCAATGGCTTCCAGGCCTGATTCAGTAAGTGAGAATGAAACTGAGTGAGCAGCTGTGGCAAGGAAAGGAAGGAGGCAGCAGTGACTGCTTTATCTGATTTTCCATGGTTTTTTCTGCCCATGGAACCAATCCATAGGAGCACCCCAGCGCTGAAAGAGGAAGGGCTGACAGTAAAACTAATAGAAAGGGGCTCTCCATGGCATGCTCTTCCAGACACAAAATCGATTTTCTAGTAGAAATCAGCATGGGAGTTGGAGTTGCTCTAATTACCATTAACTTGCAGTTAATTTCTGTGCCCTTTGTAGGAGAGGCCAAAGCAGTGGGACAGTGAGGAAACAGGTAGTCTTGGCACTGCTTCAGACACAGCCGTGCTACCAAGGAGAAGAGCAGTCAGGGAAGTGCTGGAGACACCAGCTTTGGGAGTGGATGCTCCTGGATTCAAGAATGAGTTCTTTTCACTAAAGCCTCCAAAAACATCTGAGCATCCTGTCTTCTCTAAGACCAGAAAACAGTCTTTTGAAAAGGGAGGATGTGAGAGCAAACTGCAGAGTGCCTGGGAAGAGGTTTCAGGGGATTGTACGCTGTGCCTCTCTTCTAGGGGAAGATACAATCTGTCTCCAAATTACCTTCTAAAGTTTGCAGTCTGGCTGTTTGCTCTTACCCTTCTGTGCCTAGCAATTACAACTGCAAAAGTAATAATTCATTTAAATGTCAAAATAACGAGCTTTGTGAATTTGATGATAGAAGAATAAATGGAGACAGATGAGTGTTACCCAGTGACTTTTGATAAAATCAATATAATTGTGGGGGTTGGGGAAACAAAAAACATTAGTCCTGTACTTCTTTATATAATATTTAAGCAGAAGTAATAAATATGTAATCCAAGGTACCAGTGTACTATTTCATATACTGCAGGTGGTTCTGTAACAATGCTGTCAGTTCAACTAATTAGAACATAGACAAGGGAAGTGTGCGACCTGTAACGCTCCATTGTTCCTGAAGACAAAACCATAATGAAATATAATGTCTTCCTCCCATTGGAGAGTAATGAAGAACAAAACTAATTTGTCGGACCAAAAATTAATTAGACACATCAGATTCGATTGTACCTATTACTGTGAAAGTTTGCAGCTGTTCCTCATATTGGTATGCCAATGATGGAATGTAAAAGGGACCAGGCCAACTGATGAAGAGAAATAACAGCTACAGCATTAACCAGCATTGCCCTTATCTCCAATTTTACTTCTGGTTTTCCAACAAATGTTTTTTAGCATATCATCAGAGATCATAAGAGTTTTATTCTTGATTCTCTTTGAGTCTATTCTTGATTCTCTTTGAGTCTTCCATAAAATTTTTCAACATCCTGCTTTCAAGTATGGGCACAAGATTTCTTTAACAGTGAGAGAATTTCTAACTAAAGGAATAATATACTTTCTACTTCTTCCTATTCTCCTTTTTTTGCTTTCTGGATTGTCACAGGTCTGTTATCTAAAATTACTCTGGGAGGCCAGTAGTTGATTATCCACTATGAAAACCCGTTATTTTCAGGAAAAAAGAGCCTGAAACATTTTTAGAAGAATGAATCCTGTATTTAAAAATAACACCTCTTTTTATACACTGTACTCCATGACTATTAAAAGTTTTTACTGCTTAGAAACACAGCTTAACTCTCCTGCACCACTGACCTGTTCTCCCCATAATTCAGCATTTCTGGAGCTGTTCATTCTGTTTGCAAGTTGTTAAATGGTATAGATAAGCACCAGACCATATAGAACTCTATTATAATAACTCAATAATACTTTCCCATTCATTATGATGTTTTGAGGTTTATTCATTAGCTTATTTTAAATCCAT
>JAYDZK010000001.1:9375956-9442544 GCA_034509185.1 Euphonia xanthogaster
GAGGTTTATTCATTAGCTTATTTTAAATCCATGTAACTAGGTTTTTTTTTTTAATTTACTTAAAAATAGTTTTCATATTTTATGATTTTTATTCCCATTCAAACATTGAATGGTGCCAATTCAGGTTTTTCAGAAACGGTATCACCTAAACAATGTTACATTTATCAGGCAAATTCATAGTCTGAGAAATAGCTGCTAGCAACTCATAATCAATTGCAAAGTTTGGCCTAAAGAAAAGGGAGATACAGACCATATATGTAATAAACACATCCAGCTTCAGGCTTTCAAAAGAAAGCAGAAATGACAACAGAAACATAACCCAAACAGAAACTACTCCCTGTAATTTTTCATGCAAATGACTCTCAAATGTGCAAAGATGTCACCAAACAAACTGGTTGAAGCAGACAATCTGGGATTGTTTAAGGAACAAATAAATATCACTAAGAATTCTGGGAATCATCCAGCAAAGACCTTTGGTGCAAGTATAACTCACAACACATCAAGTGACACAAGGCTACCCATGTACTTAAAATGCAAAACACTTACTGTGCTTTGCTGGGATAAGTGCAGTGCATTTCCTGCCTAGGTAGATGGATCCCTTAGTGAAATAATTTTATAAAAAGTCCTGGGTTTTTTGCATTTTCAAAAATCAATCTTTTGTTTTCACTTCTGGATATCTTTTTTCCTTCTTTTCTTTGGTGTTTCTGTGTCATCCTTTTTTAAACCAAGTGCTACCTTCACTTCCACTCTTGTATTTCTGTCTCCAGTGAGACTTCAAAGCTGAAGTATCCTAGCTTCTGTTTTGATGAATGGAGAACCTGAATATCAGTAAACATTTAAGCAAAGCTTATGGGATGGCCTTTTCTAAGGGTCTACACATACCAGACTAGTGCATGTTTGGGAGAGTGTACTGACAACATTTTCTAGAAAGAAAATATTCATTAACAATAGAAGTCCCCCAAACAAACAAACAAACAAGCAAATGTCCATTAAGAATTAACCAAGTTACATCATAAAGATAAAGGCAAAAAAAATCCTGTATCATGCACTAAAAAGAGGTTTTGCTTTGCACAGCTCATTTCAGGTTTGCTAACACATAATTACTTCTAGTCTTCCATATTGTTCCTGTTCCCATCTTTATATTTTATACTCAGGAAAAATTTCAGAAGAAACAAAACTTATGTTTCCCTCCGGTCAGGAAATTAGCTCTGCATGGAGACCACTACCAAGAAACAACCATTACAAAGGCTGGGATGATAATTTTTGCTCTCTAGTTGGTCTAAAGAAAACTTTTGCTTTGACAGAGGAGGCTTGTCTTCTTGGGATACCTGAGAAACACTGACTTTAGGCATTCAGAAAACAATGGTAAATAGTGCCTTAGGCACCAGTGGAATGAGTAAGGCAATATTCAAGCCATCTTAACAGAAGGAAAAGGGAGCTTGGGCTCCACACATCTGCCAACCTGCAGAAGCGGTAAATTCATTTTTAAAAAAACCCAAAACATTAAATCAGTTTCACTAGGCAATCTGCATTTTCTCCTATGTCTTGGGAACATACTTCCCTTCACTGCCTGCAGGAACTCTGCAGTAGGAGAAGAAAACATCATCAGGCAGTGGGATGTAAAAGCTAACTAACCAGCTGTAGCCAAACCTCGTCTTTTCCTTCACAGAGTTTTATGCTTCCAGAAGTGATGTACGAAAGCATTTCTGAGAAAAAAACAAAACAAAACAAAACAAAACAAAAAATCCCAGGTAAAACAAAACAACAGAACAGACAATAACTTACCTATTATTATGGGTTGTGGGTCACTTTTTACTCCCACACCTGCACTGGTGCTTGCAGCAACTTCCACGCGGTACTGGATACCTGGATATAGGCCACCTATTACTACAGACCGAATGGCTGCATCTACTGTTTTGTTGATATGAAATCGAGTCTCATTACCTAGGCACCAGATCTGGGACAAAAGTTGATGTGTTAAAAGAGATGAAATTCTTCACACTCACACAATCGCAAACAGGTATGACATATCATGGTATTTCATGGCAATCACTTATTTGGGACTTCTTCACAATCTTACTGTCCAGGAATTGCTGAAATTGGGATGATTTAGCTCAGCAAGGAATCCCAGATTAGCACAGGACCAAGGCAGCTGCAAAGACTGCTTGCAAATACCTCTCTGGACCCCGGCTCTCCATGGAGTGCAAATTCTGTGCTTACACTTCTTAAAGGCACAGACCAGATCATCCAAGTGGCAAAGATGTTTTATACATTAATCAAAATCTTGTTTATCAAACCTTTTCTGTAAAAAAAACCCCACATTTTTTCCTTCTAAATTTCCTCCTGAATAGCAAAAGGATATGAGCACAGGTTGAAACACTTCTTAAAGCACTAAAGAATAAACAATTTTCAAATTTTCTTTCAACTTCCTTTCACTGCACAAGAGGGATACTTGAAATTTCTGAAATGGAATAAGCACAGACTCGTATTTACCACTACCTTTGTGATTATTTACATTATGTAGGAATCCAGACATCAGTTTCTCACTTAAATGTTATTGAATTAAACAGAAAATCCACCCTATAATCACAACTGGCATTTTGTGATGAGAACAGTCTATGAGTTCAGAGTGTTATGTCTCCCTTTTGCAGTTTTTATATGATTCTCTTAAGATATTTCAAAACTAACTTCTAGGCATGTTTATTCAGTTAATGCTATCTGCAAATACTGCCTCTGTATTACTAAAGAAAGCATCTACTACCACACAAGAAAATCAGTGCATAAATATATCACAGGTACACTTACATAAAAATAACAGCAGAACAAAAGACTATTGGTGCAACCACTATCAGTGACAAACTAATGCATCTAAGCAACAGCAATAATATCTTTACACTTACTTTGACCCTGCTCAGTGTTTTACCACACCTTATCTTTTTTTTTTTCTGTGAAATGCTGAGAAAGATTTGAAGAGGAAAAAAAAAATAACTTGTTTTCCTAAACCTAAGGTGATCCTAGTTGCCAGCCAGAATGCATTAAGGTGAGTAACTACTGCATTCATTCCTTCACTCCTTGTCTGTCCTGGTCTTAGGCTACAACAGCTATGAGATGCCCCTAATTAAAAGCATTTAATTAATGAATGAATTAACAGGCATTCTCAATTTGTTAAAAATGCACTGTGGAACGTCAGCAATTATTTCATACTCAAGCAAATATTAGACTCCCTGCACCATTCACTGTAGCCAGTTCACTACTCAGGCAGCCACCTAATCTAACACAGGAGGGCTGTAATAGGTAGTGACTCCAGCTGGTTTTATACACAGCCCAGAGGCCTGAGCACTCACCTGGAACATGGCTTTTATTAGACATCAGCACACTTTGTTTCATATCTACATGTTTTGTAGTTTAGGAGTGTGCTTTACTCATTTGCCTATAAGCCCTGGATGGTTTATATTGACTTATACTGGAGTCAAGATCAAGATTAATTAAGCCAAAGGATAATTATTAATTGATATGAAAATTAGATCAATAAAATCCTGGGATTAATAAATCTTGATATTGATTAAAAGCAAAACAAAAGAAGTGCTATGCTAAACATAAATATTGTGAGCATTTCCTGCATCCCTATGACCAAGTGAGCTGAAAGAGGTTGAACCATGATCTGATTTAGAAGCCAAGCACTTTCTCCCTTCTTCATGCTGTGCTCCCTCAAGATACAGCAGGGGAAAAAAATCTTTTTATGTGAAACAAGCTGCAGTCACCTCTTCCACCCTTTGTGGGACTGTCAAGAAAGCTGTCCTGAACCATTTCAATTAAACATTTCACATTTGGTTAATTTACCAAACTGTGCTCCATGCTGTGACAAGGCTGAACCTCGCCCAATCATTTTCTCCACCTGAATAACAGAGTGCATTTTTTTTTTCAATGCTGTGAAAATATCCTTGTGCAAAAGCGATCTTAGTATGAAATTACAGACTACAACAACATCTAATGTATAAGGAGTGGATATTTTGAGCCATCATAGCAACAAAAAGGAAGAAAATATAACCAATGCAAGAAACTCTCACGTAGCAAGCTTTGGATATACTAGTTGTGTTCAACCTGTTTTTCAGAGCAAACAACCTGGCACTCTAAGTTGTGAAGCTTGACAGAGATAGTACTTGGAAGAAGTCTTGATTCTCCCAGAACCACAGTCCTTGACTTTGACCTTGAAGTGTTAGGATTAGCATTTTTGCAGAGGAAATAAGAAGCAACTTTCCTGCCAGCTTTGCTGGCAGATTGAAGGTACTCCAAAACAGGGACTTCACTGCCTGTCTTTGGAGTGCAAAAGCCCCTCACAAAAAAAAAAAAAAAATCCTCTCTTCTTCTTGTTCCACAGCAGGGAAAAGCTAGAAATATAAGAACTGTAAACTGGCTAGAAATTACAGCTCTCTTTCATATCAATCTCATGGTGTTTTTGCTTTTTAAAATAACAGTAGAAATAACAATAGTAATAATAATGATAACAATAATAAAGAAATCCCTAAGCAGTCAGTCCTCTTTCTCCATATAATTATATGGGCAGCTGTAAATGCTGTCAGAATCTAAATCCATAAACAGTGCTATTGTTCTGTAATTCAAGCAGGATGTTTCCCTAAACACACAACCCTCCCATCAGCCATGGTGTGTACCTTGTACTCCTGGATGACTCCGTTTTGGTGATCTGGAGGGGGAGGATCCCACGAGATGCTGATGCTTGTGCTGTTGTGATTTCCAACTGTCAGGACAGTGACAGACTGAGGAGGAGCACTTGGAGCTACACCAAGGAGAGGGAGCAAACAGAAGCAAGGCATTAATCCATTTGCTAGGACATGTATTTTAATGAAGCAGTGCAAGATCAAGCAGACAGTATAGAAAACTCACGCTCCTAGGGATGCACTTTAGTAAGGCACTGACAATATTAAAAATGCCCTTCTGAAGAGAAGCAGAAGGCTGAATGACAGTGTGGAATTTGTGGCAATTGAGAATCAATAGAAATCACTCCTTATTTATTTATATTTGGCGTTTCTTAAGTTTGCATTGGAACTGCTCTCACATTTGCTTTTGTTTTCCACAATATGCATGAATAACTATGGATGTATCAACTAAGTCACATGTGAGGCTGCTTCACCTGGCCTGAAAGCTGTTTGGCTCTTCTATTTTTACGTGTTCTAATAATGATGTGAGCAGCCAACATTTAATGACCCTTTTTTGTTTGATCTCCAGGAAGACAATATCAGGTTTAAACATAGAACTGCATGTCCAAACTGGAAAAGGCTTAAAATGTTCATGGCTTTACACCAAAAACCAGTGAATAGAGCAGGTGCTAAGTTAGGTCACATACACACTTCTGTCCTTTTCTGCCCCTAGGCAAATTGCTTTCTCTTCAGAGTCATGTTCAGTTCAACCATTCACAGCTGTTTGGCTGGTCACTGCACATCAAGGCCAATTTTGCAAGACAACTGCTTGCCAGCCCTGCTTGTTGTCTAGAAACACCAAAAAAATTTAAAAACATAGTTATTAGTGACCAGAGCTGTGCTGACAAAGCGCCTCTTGCAGCTACACCAGCAGCAGGGTGCTTCTGTTGGCTCAGAGAAGTGGTGCAGGAGCCCTGCTATGGAAAGGTCTCCTCTGTGAGCATCTACCATATCCATACTGGGCTCTCCTGGCATGGCTGTGGCTGCCAGGGCAGAGCACTGTCAATATGGCTCTAATCAGCCACGTAAAACTTCTTGCAGCCTTCCCTTGCTCCCAGGCAAGTGTTGAAACTCCACCACAGTGGCAAGCTAGGCCACCGAGGTTGGCTGTATTATATTAAGGTATAGTCCCTGGGGGGGAAAGCTGATGGATAGCAGCTGCTTGGAACTGGTCCTAGAATTTATTTATTCCATCTCTCCCAGTCCACCTACCCAGTCTTCAATTAAACTAAGAGAAAGAGGCCAGAAAAGTGTGAACTAATAAAGCAAGCATGGAGTGATACCTCTCCAGGACAATTTTCCAGTTCACAGGAGGCTGTTGCTTAGACACCTACTGTTCTAGGGAGGTGCCTTTGTCTTTAATAAATACTTGTGGAATTTGTCTTCCATATATTTTTCATTGCTTTTAATCTGATCTTAAAACATTTCATATGAAATATGAAAGCTGATTTTGAAAACTTATGATAGACATCATACAAGAACCTAAAATATTTATCACTCTCCTGCCCCAACTTCAACCCTAGACAACAACATGGTTTGGGGCATCTCACATCATGTGTCAAATCTCCCTGACTCCAGCCCCCTGGCCAGAGTGACTTCTTCACTGTTAAACTTTATGGCCACAGAACTCTAGTCTTATCTTTAACAGCTATCTATGCCCATCCTTGGACCATGCTTCCCAGAAAAGCCAAGAGCCCCTGGCATCTTTGCATCAAAGTCTGGCATGCTGAACACAAATAAGCACAGCTACAGATATCAGAAGTGTTCAAGCCTCCGGAGCCAGTTCAGATACTGCTATTGTTCTCCGCAGCTTCTTTGAGGCTGGCTGTGTTCCCATGTTGGAAGCTCCTCAGCACTTGACCTGGCACAGGCTCACGGAGCTGAGCTCAAATCTTTACCCTGATAACCCTGAAAAATTGGAGTGCTCTGCTGCAAGAATCACACAACTTCAAACTAGGGTATCAGAGGTGAGGACAAGGAACCACACAGGATTACAGCAGAAATAAAAATATTTTAGATGAAAAATGAAACACATATTACAGTCCTGGGAGGCTTCACATTTCGACAACTACATTTTCAGATGCTGGTTCAGCTGCAAAGCTAATAATGCTTGGTAGAGTCCTTGTGACCTTGCCTGGTGCAGAGAAACAGGGAACTGGAGGGGAGAAATGGAGCTGAATTGTGGACAATTTGACTCTTAGCCAGCTCGAGTGAAGCATGGAAAGGTTGCCTTGGGCTACTCCTTGCAATCGTGCAAAGCATAAAATTGGTGAAATAAATAGTTGCATTGTGTATTTTATGGCAAGTGAAATAATTTGCCACACAGTAAAAAATTAGCATTTTAAAAGTCTTCAAGTTATTCAATAACAATAAAGCCGTGGATAAACGTATGGGTGTAATATTAATTAGAGTATTTTACGTGAAAATAATAATCATAAAAATGGCAAAGCTTAACACTGCATAACTGTTTTTGGTTTTAAGTACAATGGAACAACTTGCTCAAACATATTTACTTTCCTTACTGAAACAAAAAGGGCATTCAGAAATATAACATCTTATATGTGCATACCTGGGGGGAAAGGGGAGTGTGAATGCAAAAGAAATGTAAAATTAATAGCGTAGTCTAAAATGTAAAAAAAACCCACATACTGTATTCGTCTTTTCATTTAAACTGCATGAACATTCTAGTTAATATTCTACCAGGGTGTGTTGATGTTTTTGAGGTTTTTTGAGGACAGGATAAATTTGAAGCAAAATTAAAATTGCAGCTAATGAACGCAGCTGTGGAAATATCATTTTAAGAGCTGCATTAAAGTGAGCAGAATCTGACAGAGAGCAGCTGATAAAAGCTAAGGAGACTTCCATTTCTGTCATATTTTTGTGGTGACAAACAAGATGCAGGACAAGTACTACTCCATAATGTTATTCCAAAGGAGATTTAACAGTGGATGCAACCGGGGAAAAAAAAATCATCTGTCTCTAGAGAAACTATGAAAGAAATAGAGAAAACTATAAAATAAAATCTTTGGTTTAGCTCCCACTGTATGCATGTACACATGTTAGAATGTACCAGTTCAGCTTCCTTCCTCTGATAAAATCACTCTGTAAGCTGGCACCGTGATATAAATTGAGCCACTCGTCTGACACTGCTGCGGTTATTAAACAGATCACATTGAAAAATAACATTTTTAAAACCGTTTTCTCATTTCCCTTGCTGCTGGCTTGTGGAGAACACCTTGCCTGCTTCTTGACAGGTCAATTATTCCAGTGCTCAGCTTCTTCTTACAGATATGAAAGAACCCAAATCGCTGCTCATCTTTTCCAGACGCAGCCAAACTGAATTCCATTTGTTACCTTCACAAGGCCAAAGAGGCAGGAGATGGATGGATACTGAACTGTTACAAATGTCTGATCTAGAGGAAAAGTCTAACTGCAGCAAAATTGGTTTTTAGAGGTAGGCCTCAGAAGTAACATTTCATGTAAAATCCAATCCAGCAGAAAGTTGCCACTACCTTTCGGTCGTACTTTGCCATTACCAGGGATATTTGCTTTGATGTTGCAAAAAAAACTTCCAACACTCGTATCGCTTTTACAAATTATTTTCTAAAAATAGTATAGCTAACATTTTTTAAAAGTCAAGTCTAAAAAAAGCCCATTTTTGAAAGGGAATCACAGGCAACAGAGCACCTTTAAATAGACTGCCATCTTTCTTCAGTGGAAGGGGAGCAAACCACTGTCACTAAACATTTAGCTGATACTATTTTTGAATACATGAACACCAATATAATTGCAAAGATAATATGAGGAATTAAGGGAAATATCTGTAGAACTGCATCTACTGAATGTCTTAATTTTGTCATTGAAGTATCTAATTTTATCACCCAAGGAAGAGGAAGAATTTTTTTACAGGAGCTGACATTTTTCTGGTGATAATATTACGGGTCCTATGCTGATGTTTTTTCAGAGGAGATTCTTGTAAACAGACTCCTTGAAGGTTGTATTAATCTACAAAGCAGATCCTAGGCTGTGAGTTATACATATCTGCAGGCAGGAATATCTTCACTATGTGGAAACCTATTCCACATGAACAAAGTGTCCTTTAAGGTAGGAAATTACCTGACAGGCTCTGCTGGGAGCTAAGGTTTTTAAAAGAGAATGTCATTCCTCAAGTATTTTATAGAAATAGACAGGAGGTATAAGACCTTCTCTCTTTTTCAGTAGTTCTTAATTTACCTTTGGCAAGAAACAGTTAGATGAACTGAATAAACACTAAAAATCAATTTAAATTGGACAACAGGAAAATCTGTAGAAATATTTTTAAATATTTTTAAAATTTTTTTTTTTATTAAAAAAAATCTTTGTTCAGAGGGCTGAAAACATATTCTTCACCAACTGATACAGGCTTTATAGTTTGAACAAAGAATTGGGGACCATAAAATCCCAAATGCCAAATCAGACTTGAAAATTGCCTTCCTGCACACTCTTCTACACGTTGCAGGACACTGAATTTCCTCATCCATAAAGTGCAAAGTGCAAACAAGTTATCTTCAGTTTTACTTACATATTGGGTAATAATCATAACAAATCAAAGAGAAAAGTGAGTAATAAGCAAGTCTGCTCTAGAAGTAAAGAGTACTTGGCAATCAGCACTAAATTAAATCTCAGGAGACCACTGTAAATGATTAAGATGCACTTTCAATAGGAAGAAAAGAGTGCACTCAAAACCCATTGAAACCATATGAACATCTTTAAACTTCACCAGTATTTCTTTCTCTTGCTTTAAAAAAAAAATTAAAATTAAAAATCAGCGACACAGAGAGAAGATGAACCCTCACTGTTAGGACCATCCTACTTTTACAGGAGAGATTCTCCAGGCAAAGACTGCTTTACATAGGTAGAAAGGTGGGTTTCTGACAGCAAATTATTAAAATTACTTAAATCTCATTCCAGTGTATTTTTACTTTAAAAAAAAAAAAAAAACAGCAGCCCTGGAGTGCACATGCTTTAGCACAACTATATACAAGGCTAAATGCTATAGATATAAAAGCTTGAGCATTTCAGAAGTATAAACTGTTCACTCTGTCTGAATCCTGACTGTTTCAGAGAGGCTTCAAAGGTGCTCAGGGGAATCCTCTGCAGTACTGAACAGGGCAATTTCATGAACACTGTGCTAACAGAAACAGTGAAGCGGAGTGCCCTTGAGACTGGAGTTTCTCCAGACTAGTTAAATATATGTCCTTCACTACTCCTCGTTTCCCAGCCAACTGTTCATCTACATTATTACCCATTCAGAAGGATGTGCTTAGTATCAAACACTCATCTGTGAGAGCTTGCATTTATTTTATTTTCAAAGTGCAGACCAAAGACTTTCATTGCAACAGCAGTGCTTACAAAAGAAGGGCTGCAGCGAACACTTTTTGGAAGACCAAAAGCCACCTGCACCTTAGAAGGATGTATCAGCTAGAAGAATATAAGACCAGTACAGTGCTCTCTCAGGGGATATTTACATCACAAAGCTGAATATTATATCAAATTTTAACATCACCTCAGTGTGTAACAAACAGGAATGACCACATGCATGCACAGAATGACCTCCAGTGCCAGCTATGAAAGCTCGTTGGTTTTGTGCCCCTTTTACCAACCTTCCTCTGTGGTACGAGCAGACTTGGATTCACTGTCCATCCCTTGGAACTCATTGAAGTAAGGGCGAACCTTGATCTCATAGGTGACCCCCTTTTTGAGGCTGACGAGCACGGCGCTGCGCTCCGTGGGGACTTTGACCTCCAGGTTCTGCCACGTGGCTGGGGCCGGCAGGCCCGAGGTCTGGCGGTACAGCACGCGGTAGCCCTGGATAAACTGGGACTGCCGGTCCACCTGGAAATGACAATAAATAACACATCAGTAAACACACTAAAGCAAACAAACAAACAAAATCCCCCAACAAACCAACCAAACCCCGACAAACTGCGCCAAAAGAAAACAAACAGTTGCCAAGAATAATTCTGCCTTCATCAAAAAGAGAGAATTCTCAGTTACGATGCTGAATTTATTAATCTAACTACCTTCTTGTAAGTCGCTGTTGATTAATTGTCTACAAAGAGTTTTTGCCTCACACTACTGGTTATAGAATATTTCTTTCTGCTTTGCTTTCTCCAGCTCTACATCATGATAAATACCACCTTAAATCACAAAACAAGGCCCCCACCCCTGCAATAAATCATGAAAAGAAAACTTTGGCATAAGGCTTGCTGCATGTAAACTTACTAAGCACATCTTGGCTACTGATGTGCTGAAATAGGAGAAGAAAAGAAAAACAAATTCTTTCAGAAAAGGACAAGTCTTTGAAGATTCCCTACATGCTTACAATTAGTCCATTACTTGGCTCACAGCTCATGAAATGCACAGCAAATTAAAATAAACATAAGACAGATGCAGAGAAAACAACTTCCAAAGACATGTGTTGTTTCTTGTGTTCACAGCCTGAGCAGCCCCTTTGCATCCTGGGGTTATGATGCTCTTAGGCCATCAGATGGAGATGGAATGTTGGTTTTGGCTTATATTTTATTTGTTGCTAGGCAAGCAGAATTCAAGAGCGGACTATGGAAGTTTAACAATTTTATCCTATAAATAAGATTTTTATTTGAAGAAAAGCTTCCTATGTATTTTATCTTAGAGAGGTTGCAAGCATCTATTTATCTTCCAAAAAAAAAAAAAAAAACCCAAAATCAAGGCATTATGATTCTTGCACAGATTTTTCCTGGGAAAAAACACCAAAAATCCAAAACCAATTTGATTGCTAAAAGTAAACCAAACCAAACTTCTTCTGTAGCTGCCAAATAAGGAGCAAAGAAAGTGCAGCACAAATAACAAGACCATAGAGCAGGCTGTTTGGTAATTCTCTATTATAACTTAGACTCAACAAGTAGGATATTTCTTATGTTCTTGTCAATTTGCCTGCTCGAAGATATTCCAGAATTAGAGAAACATTTGTTTGACTTCTCTTAAGAATAAATGAATTTAAGGCTGAAAACCCAAACCATGCTCTATTATGCTCCTCCTATAATCTTGTTACAGTTTATTGGGGCATTCAGAGGAGACACAGATTCTTAGACATTAAAAAGCAAGGCAAGCAAGAAGAAAGCTTTATTTATGAAAGCAAGGCAGAAATGTCTTTCATCAAAACTGTCACTGTTAAAAACCTTGCAACATATGTTACAACAACATTAAGCTTGCATTTTATAAACTTCTCTGCATTCACTTTAAGTGAATTTATGCACTGAAAGAGGGATATAACTCACAATAATAGCTTGTTAATACCGAAAGAATCAAGCTGTGTTTTTAAGAAGAACATTAAGCAGCTGTTTCCAGATGAAGGGAGTCTGTAAATCAGAGTAAACTGTTTTTATCCATGTTTGACTTTGATTAACTAAATGTTTTATGGATATAAAGACTTTATGACCCTCACATTTACTACAAAATTCAGCAAAAATAATGCTTTTATCCACTTTGCAATAGAGATTTTTAACCTAAATTACAATATAAGGTTATAATGTTTAATAATCAAACACTAAGTTTGATTCTTGCTTTACTTCTTAGTTAGAAGCTACACTGAAAGATGGCATAACTTTGTTAGAACTTTACATGTTGTCTTTGCTCTATTTTTAAGCTCTACTGACTGCTGCCTAGTGGAGAAAACTGAAAATTCAGAACTGACCTGACTGAACAGTAGCACTGTGTTGGTACAGCACAGTGTGGAAAGCATTTTGTACAGCATGGCACAAACAGAAACCCACCCCCAACTTACTGAGAAGAGCTGGACTCCTAGGTAATATCTAAAAAATATCAATTTTCAGTCCCTCATACTTTTGTATCTACTTCCAAACAAATCATCCATACAGATCTTTTCCTCCCAGACCTGTAAGATCTTAAATTGAAAGACTAAACAATAGAAGTGATATGAAAGCAGAATGCAGTAGTACCACAAGGCTGTCACATTTATGGGTGCTATAAACTATCTTGATTTGAGGCTCGCTTGAATCTCACAGAGCTTTCAATTAGTAACTTGATTACAGCAGGGCACAGTGATCTGCCCAAATAGCAGATTAGTGACAGTGATTTCATCCTTCAGAGTCTGGGAGGATACTGACAAAAGAAAACATTATACATTTTTATTGTTTTCTATAAACATCCAGTCACATTCAGTATCAAGGTGAGGATACTCTCATACCCAATTAAAGCTAGTCTGTAAGAACAGGGCCTTCTGTAGGGTCAAAATGTTGGGAAACTACTCAGAGGGCACTTTACTTACTGAGAAAGGTGGATTTTTAAATTTTGTTCAGAGTTTCCAAACTAATAAAAAAATTACTCTTGGGTAATTACATGGATTAACCAGAAATATTTGTGAGAGGTAGGACAGGTATATTTCACATATACATACACTCACGTGTACATACATATGTGAATGTCTATCTACAATTACATGGTCACATATAATACAAAGTGACAGTGACTTCACAGTTTTCTCCATTTCTGTGGTAATGATGTGTCATGCCACGAGCAGACTGCTAAAAATATCCTTATATGATTAAAGACATTAATTCAGCTATGCAACTCCAAGTTTGGCACACACTCACACGTAGGCAGAGCTGCAGAAACATGCACTCTGGCTTGATGAAAGGATAAAGAATGTAAATGGTTGCCACTTCCTTACACAAATTACTCAGCATTATTTCAGCAACAGCAGGAATTCTCTGTGTTGAATACTGGGAGCAGAGAATATCAACTCAAAAGATCTGCAGCAGTTGCTGGTATAAAGACACACTTGCTCCCTCAAAGGACATGGCAGAACATGCAGATGCTACTTTGAAAGGCAGGAGAGGGCAGATCCTGAGCAGGTGGTGCTCAGCACCGACCTAACGTGATCTACAAGCAGAATTGGACCTGTGTGCTCCTTCTCACCCCCTTTAAGAGTGCATGGTGCAAGCAGCATCTACAAAACCATTTCTGCAGAGCAGGAAGGTAATTTTCTCTGCACACGCCACAGGTGAACACCGGATGGCTTCAATGGCTATTAGGTTGTTAAAACAATGGCAAGAAACTCACAGTGCAGGTTATGCTGCAGATATAAACTCCTTTCAAGCAAACCTGCTAATCTGCATCCTAAATACATTTTGCAATATGCTCTGTAGCATGCAAATTTCTATCCCAAAATATCCTAAGAAATCCTCTGCTCCCACAGCAAAACCCACAGCAATTCTCCAGCTGGGCAGAGTAGCTTGCATGCTGTGCTGAGCTCCCTAGCACGGACTCACAGGAGTCTCTGGAAATTCCAACTGCACTAGCATTTAGTATCCTACAAGAGCAAGGCAAATGGGGATGATAATTTGGACTTGACTCCTGAAGCTTCCAGTGAAGTACATTCATTTAAAATCTACATCAAATTAAAAAAACAGAGGTAAACAAACTATCCTTCTGCCTGCTAGCCTCCAAAAAGGCAGTAAGGATTTCAAAGCAGCAATTCTTTTGCCATGTTGAAGAACTGATTTTTTATTCCTATTTGTGCCACAGGGCTTCTTTGTAATGCCGGGGAACATTTCATATTTAGTCACTAATGAAACTTTCAGTTTAATGCCCACTGAGGCTAGGAGTGCTGACCCATAGCTGAGGTCAGCTAAAAAAGCTCTTGGAGTACAGAATACACTCTTGCAATGTGAAATGTTTTAATAAAAGTAAAAATAAATCATGTTCAAGGCTTAAAATTAGCCATTTGATTACAGTGGGCATATCTGCCTCCACAAGTCTCATCAGCAATAACTATCTCTGCACCTCACCTCTCTGTGTGTAAAGTTAGGATAATGACACATTTTTATCATTGTGATGTTAAATTCAGTATTATTTGTGAAGCACACAAATGTTACGGTTGAGAGCATGACAGATAAGCAAGCATGTGAGACAAAATAATAATTTTTATTCAATGCAAGGTTTCAATGGTATGAATTTAATAAGACCTGGCACCACACAGAGAATAAAGAAGATAAAAAGAAATGTTTAATAGCACCATGAAGAAGAGATCCTCTATGTGACCAGATAATTACAGCTATATTTTAATATCTATACACAAGAGGAATAAATTTAAGTGGCAATGAAAATTTAACTTTTGACATTCCTCTTCTTATTTTTTTACACTGACATTGTAAGCCTGACTTTCTTTTCAAAATATGTGTGTATATGTATGTGCATATTTTAAAATTGCAACACAGGCACAGGGAACTATTCCTGAAAATTTAAACTCGAATTTGAACAAAAAAAAAAAAAATAAAAAGCAAAAGCAAAAGAATCTCATAAAGGAGAAAAGAAAGTGGTGGCAATTTGCTGTGAGTCAGGATGGCAAAAAGTCAGTAACCAAGGACATTCCTTGGCATTCACCCTTTGAACTGCATAAAACCCACACAAAGACTCTTATGACTCTCATGGCACTTCTGTCCTTTTGTATGATAGCTACACTATCTATCCATTTTATGTTAATAATGTGGACTTTATTCTCTGGATAGAGTGGGGTTTTTTTTCCTAGAGACTATGGTTAATTAATTGTTTTTGTTCTGGTTGCTGGGTAGTTTCTAATTAGCTGCTTCAGAGATCTTTCTTTGTGTCTTTCTTCCCCTGGGCAATTCCAAAATGCCTCTACAGAGGTCTCTGTGCTTGTCAGGTGGCAGAGGGTCACTGCTTTGAGGGATCTTCCCAATAAGCTGGTATCCATAGCATTTCCAACAATTTGTCTTTACCTTAGCATCTCTTCACCCATTGTTCAGTACGGACACCAGGAAATTCTTTTAGAGGAATATATATCACACACATACATATACATACATATATATGCACAGACACACAAACATACATATATATAAAATTAAAAATATAATGATGTTGGTTACATGGTATAAAACTGAATTCTGGTTATATTGGAGCTTCCTTTTGCAGTACATGCTAAAGCAAGGGCCAGCCTATGAATCTGTATTTCTGATAGATGCCACACCCAAAAAAGGACTTGAAGGAGTACCACATGGATGTGATTCAGCTTTACAGTTACTCTCTGCTAACATCCCAAGTTTCTACTACTGATCCATCTGCTTGGGCAAAAGGGTTTGCAACAAAGGTTAGTCAGCCTGTTCTGGGGGAATTGGAGCTGAAACACGCAGCATTTTAAGAAAGCCAAGCTGCGTGTTGATATCCTTGATGGCAAAATGCAGTGACACATACTCTAAATAATCTTCCACAGAAGAAAAAATTGTGGGTTTCTCTATTTATTCTAATCTGTACCCTGACCACTGAAATCTGTCAGAACAACGATGGTGCATAAGCCCCCATAATAATGGCTGTGTTGTGCAAAAACAACAGTAATCCTTATAGTACACAATCTATCACCACACTTCTTATCTCCTCTTGTGTAATCCCCTGCACACATTAAGCTCTCAGCAATATGACATGCAGAAGAAAAACCCTGAGCATTGTGAATGCCCCCTTAGCAGAATTCAACCCACAGAATATGGGATGAGTACAACTGTTTTGATGTTGTGCAGGGCAGTTTTCTCTCACTCTTCAGCTCTTAGCTCTTCTTTCTCTGGGCAGATATCCCAACAGCAAAGCAGTTTTTTTCTGGTGTGCAGTGCCCCAGGAATGCTCTCCTACTCTTACAAATCCTTTCCATCAAGCCTCAGGAAGGGAAACAGAGCAATTTGAAAGCCAAACACTATATTAGAAATTCTACCCAGTAGTTTGACCCCTCAAATAGAAATGTTGTTAAGCACTGCCCAAAAGACTCTGGTCTTCTCTAATGAAAGGATATTCACTCATTGTGGGTAAGGCTTGTGCTGGCAAACCAGATGATAGACAGTGTGTCAGGCACTAACACCACGTGCTTCTGGCTTCACTACAAGTGCTCTGTAGGAAAGATAATTTTGATTTTCAGGTCACTAAATAATAGGGTATTGTCAGAGGTCACTATGACTTGAAGCAGACAGTACTCTTTCACACAGCAATTTCTTGTTGATATTTAACTTTGATTATTTCCTGACATGCAGCGTAATGAATCCACAGATCAATTTTCCTTCAAACATACTCATTTTTATAATCTTTTTCTAGTCAGACAGCTAACTTGTTTCAAGCAGAAGACTGAAGACACTGAACCTGCCTGACATGAAAGAGAAAATGACTATTTCATTGCCATATTTATACACACACACACATATATATATACTCACATACATATGGATACACACTCTGCTGTATGTTAGATTGTCAGAGCACTCACGCTGGGGTCAAGACTGGATCTTTTCTGGGTGGTAAAACACTGAAGGGATAAATAGGCAAAAAAGGCAGACTGAAAGTACTGTGAAGGTAAGAACAGCAGAAGCTTTACCGTCCAGGTGACTTGCACTGTCGTGGGTGTCAGCACAACAGGATTGTGCAGCCGTACAATGACATCTCCCAGCTCTTTCTGGACTTGCCTGTGATCCACACCTTGTGCTGGGGGGCTGATATCTGCCAGGCACACACATGAAAGCATCACTTTAATGAGAAGAGCTATATATGGCATCAATAAAATTTACTGAGTAGCCTAATGACCTGACTTGAAAATCCTCTGTTTTTAAAAAAATACAGCACTAAGGTTGAAACCTAGACAAATATCGAATAATGCAAACAAACCATCTACCTCTAGCCACTTAGGAAATCATGAAATATAAATATGATTAAAGGAGTATTCTGACTAGATGGCAAAGTTTTCTCAGCTCGGGTAAATGATGAGAGAGATGCAATGTTCACTAGTTCCAAAGTGCTCAGATAATAATAATGCTGCACAGATGTCTGGAACCAAATTGGTTAGTATAATTGAAGAAAATGAACAGTGCTTTTTTTATTTTACTAGAGCACACATGACATTAAGTCATTATATGTTTCCAAACTTTCACTAAGCTTCCTCTCCCCACATGCCATGCACACAAGAAATCAAATACTAAAAACAGCATTTTCCCCTGCAAAGCAAATTTTCCCTTAACAGACATAGCTAATGAAATCTAGTGCAAACATGGAAAAAAAAAAAAAAGATTTAATTTAGGAAGCCAAACTGATTCCTATCTAGTAAAAGGCCAGCAAAAACAATCTACCAGAAAAATTTTCTCTTCAAGATAATATGCCCTTCAAAGTGTGTGGGGGAATTGTTTCTTCTAGTCAAAATCTGCTTATAGAGATATTCAAAAAAGGACTGATAAATTATGGTCATGCCTGTCTAGCCATCTTTGAATCCCGCTTGGTCTTCCCTTAGGATTCAATAGTCAAAGTTATAGCCACAGTTCCTCATTTTTTGGATCAACATCATGTCCTTGTGAAAAAGATACATACGTAAGAGTTTTTTCCCTTTCTGATGGACTTAGATGGGAATGGACAGAGGGGAATGGGAATAGACATCACATTATTTCTTTTTGATGGGAATAGACATCACATTATCTCTTTTTATCTTCTAAATCCTATTTAAAAGAAATAACACTTGTCTTAAAAATGAAACCTTTAAATTTAACAACTGTAATCATGGATCTCCAGCTCTTGAAAGCAAGTAGTTTTTGATGATCAATAATTCACACTCCTAATTCTGGATTGTTATGGGTTCTGAGCTGCCAATAAACAATATTGCCACAGGCTTCTATTGATATCCAAATTAAAATGGCTCCATGGATCTCCAAAGGGAATATAAACCAAATATGAGTGTCAGTGAAGGTGGTTGCCTATCAAATTATGTTTATTTGAAGAACCAAGAATCAGAGACATTATAAAATAAAACTGCAACTCAGACTGGTCTAGAGAATGATCCTTTATGCTTCTATCCACAAAAAGCTATGATTGTTGCTACAATAAACCTACAGTTGTCCAAGGCTACATTTTAGGTTAAGTTATGCTGTGGTATACAGCCAACAAGGAACTTGTGTATTCCCTCAGAGGAAAAGACATTTCCACCAAGTATTTTGTATGAACAGCATTTCATCATTTTCACGGCACATGTGCAGCAGAATAACATGGACTAATACCAGTAAGAAGTGAATGCCAAGATGTACATGTGGAATTCAGTTTTCTGGTATGTACACTTGAAAACATGTGTGATGCTCCCAGTGTAATGTCATTTTCTCATGCCTAGGAGGCTCCTGGTGGAAAAGCAGTTGATCTGTCTCTAAGGCTACAATTACGTATTGGAATCATAGAATCATGACTCAAGCAAAACTGGTGAAAGAAGCTACATCCTGATCACAATTAAATTTGTTAGATATTTTCTCTAACACCTCTTTTATCAGCTTTCAGTGAATATACTATTATTCATTATTATTTCGATTTCAGGGATAGGAATATATATAGTTTTTTGGAAGAGTTTTTTTAGTATATGATTTCATCTGTTAATAATCCAACAAGAAATCAACTCCTTCATTAGAGTAGTTACTGATTTCTCTGTCCTTATCTCACATAAGTCATATAAGACAAGCCTTTTGAAAGTACCTGATTATTTACTTGCAGTTCACTGGTGAAAATTTACATTAAATCCTATTACTTGTATTTGCTGTACTGAATACCAGGACATTAAATGTTCAGCTATGAAAGCTACCAAAGACACCTGTTGCAAATTATTATTTTATAGCACTGCTCTAGCTGCTTTGTTATTTCTCCATGGCCACTGTGAATAGGCTTTCCACTGTGTGTCAGCTTCTTCTGTGAGCCTGAATTGAATTCAGGCATAATTAGAAATCACATCAAAACATTATGCTAATTTTCAATTGATTTTATGATTTAATTCTATTAAACTGCAGGCTTGCAAAGAAGCTGTAAATCCTGTACATGTCTCAGTATGCTTGCCTGCTAAACAGCTTCTGGAAATGGAAGCTGCAACACATGCTGTAGCTAATTAAAAGACATGTTTTTACTGAAATCAAATTGCTTGTCAGTATGTCAGATAAAAAGTCTATACTTGACACTCAAATGCCAAACAAAGTTGTTGGTTTTATTTTTTAGCTAGGTGATAAGTTATGCAGACTAAAAGGCTGTTGCAATAAAAAGCATGACTCACCCTATAATAATGGGGAAATAATAAAGAAGGAAATTTGTGATACTCCATGGATAGTCATGCCATGAAATCCCTGCACAACTCACTCCTCCATCTTTTGAGAAGGCAGCTCTGTTTTTCCTCTTCCAGCCATAATTACTATTTTGAGGGTATAACTATTCAGGATAGATTTATCCAGGACTAGGCTGGGATCAGGGAGGCTGGATGGTTATGTGATAAAGAAATACCACCCTACTTTTGTTTGTCTCTTTCCATCCAGCAGAGGACCCAAACAATTTAGAACACATATGCTGGAGACTGACTCAGGATGTGCTCTCCATGGGCACCTTCAGATCTTCAGAGACAGAAGTCTCTGAATAACAATAAACAGACACAGAAGATTTAATTTCAAATGAACTCTGACAGTAGCTATTACTTTGGATTCGAAAAACTCTGATTCCAAAGAATTATGAATTTTTGTATTATGACATGTTTAACACAGAACTACACTCTTGAATTATGTATTCAAGCAATGTCTTGTCAAAACCAAAAAAAAAAAAAAATCCATGCTGTGAAGGGAAATCTGTTTGTGGTGGTTATATTCAGTTAGAGCTTGATGCAAAGTGAACAGACTTCAGTAGTGATTCAGTAGCAGTGGAGGATCACCGCTACCAGTCCTATCACCACCCTACAAATCAGAAATTTCACTTCAGCCTTCTCTCTTGGTTTATGCAATGGACTAATACAAAGAATTCAGAAATATAGGTAAATAGAAGGCCCATACCTTTCTCAGAATAACTTCCACATATTCTTAGTGCACAGATGCCTTTATTTACATGAATTCTCTGACTAAACGCTGGCTCAGATTAATCAACATGTGTTGTGCATTTCTTTTGATTAAACATAATTCTAAACACAGTGTCTTGCCTGTTATAAACACTTGTTATCATAATGTATCCCTACTAATGGAGAGGAAGAAAGGACACGAAGAGGAAAGATACTAAGGAGAGGAGAGTATTCAGAGTGCTTTTCAGAAAAGCTTGGGTAGCTCACATTTCTTTCAGTAGTAACCAGGGGCAAATGGAGTCTAAGTGAACTGCAAACCAAAAGGTCTACACTGTACAAAGGGTTAAGGACGTAACCTTTCTCTCCTAAGCCCTGACTGATGCAGCAAACATTGGGCTACTCTCATCTTTACTGGCGAAGCTGGAATCACGATTCCTTCAGTGAGTGTGCTAAAGCCAAATGGCCAGACTGACCTATTGGTGAGCCCACAGCTCCTCCTCTCCATTTTAGCTGGAACTGCCCCTTACCTTGGGTTCGGACAGGATCTGACATGGGGCTGGGGTCGCTCAGGCCCTGGGGGTTGATGGCTCTGACCATGAACAGGTAGATGGTGTTGGGGCGCAGGCCTCGCACGGTGTACAGGGTGCTCTTCACGTGGTTGGCCACCGTCTGCCAGCTGTTGCTCACAGACTGACTGCAACAACAACAGTGTGGAAGATTACAAACTAATACTAGAGAAAAATAAAGATGTGAAAGGAACTGTGTTGTAACTCTGGATTGACTCTAAGTGCAGAAAAAAGTAGTGAGCGCGGGGTGAAATTAAAAATATTTTTTTCAGTTAGCTCATTGAGATGGGCTAAAAATCATAATGCAGCTGTCAAAAGTACTTCTCTTTGCAATAAAGGTAAAACTTTTTGCTATTTCTCTACAATACCTGCAAAAGGAAAAGGTAGAAAGCTGTAAAATAAATCTGAATGATAAACAGGCTACTCTTGAATAAAAGGCTTAGAAAGGAAAGTTGTCTTGAAAGAATAATTTTCTATACCGCTAAGTAAACTATTTCAATAAACTGTCATTGGAAGAAAAGTGTTCTTGAATTAAATTCACTCTCAAAGTTAAAAAAAAATTGAAAATATTCTTTGAAATGGAGGAAATTATATGAATATTTTCTGCCATTACATTTTCAATTCAACTTTATTATAATTAGATTACAATCCACCATATGAAAAGATTTCAAATGTGATTGTTAAAACAACTTTTAATGAAAATGTCTGGCTTTTCAAAAAGTTATTGATGGGATGCCATTAAAGCTTATCGAGGGTGAAACATGAGAAAAGTTTAAAGAGAAAATTTTATTTTACTTTGCTTTGTTGCATAGCATTGATAAAAAAATATTTGAATATATAAAAAGGAGAAAGGAAATGGAAAGCTACAAGGTTCATGTTGCTTGAATCGCTTCATTCATACAATGCATAAAGAGTAAGTCCTAGAACCAAACCAACATACTGCAAATACTGTAATGTTCTTTACATACATAACATTTGAGCTAAAATTTGCATGCATATTACTATGAAAAATTATTGCATGAATTTTAACTTAGAGATGAACTGAAGTATTTGTCATTTTTGCAATATCAGGATTAAGGAAGACATTTAAGAAGGTGCAGATTTTTAAGCTGAAATGCGTTCTAGAGATACATGTCAGAGTATGGCCTGTGCTCAAACAAACTTGCTGAATTGGAGCCCAGGAGTTCTTTTGTACCACACATTAATTGCTGCTGTGTGCAGGGGAACACCTGGATTCTTTAAAGCCTCAGGCAACAGGATAAAAGCCTAAATTATCAATACTGGTCTTTTCAGTTAGAAGTTTTCATCTATCTAAAACACCAAAACCCAGAAATTTAAAGCACTTTGACCCCTTAATACTGACTGCTTTAACAAGACCAGGAATTAGAGTTTGCAGAGAGGCTTCAGGATTACCCATTTATTTCCATATTTTCTGTACTATGATAGCCAAGCATCCCAACAGGAAAGTCTCACTGATCATCAATGCTAAAGGAAAAGTGCCAAATAATTATTGCATTGTTCTCTTATATTCTTGTTGACCTGAAGAAATAGTTAGATGTCCTCCAATTAATCACTTAGAAAAAAGTGTTAAATTACCAAAAAATCAAGGTAAAGAATATGAATCAATGTCTTCTATGGAGTTGAGTCAGTTAATGAGCTTCTAATGATATGTGCAGAGTCCAAAAGAACACCACAAAACCCTGGTACCAGGGTTTAAGTAAAATTAGAAAGAAAGGAGCTTAAAAGTGGTATAATTCACATACCTAAAAGCCTCAATGATATATGCACTAGCTGGTAGGCTTCCAGGGGTCCCTGGCTGCCAGGACAGGGTGACACTGTTCTTAGTAACATCAGTGACCTGAGGTTTGGATGGTGGCCCAGGGAGGTCATTTATATCGTAATTTTTACTCACTGTTGCTCCACCAGATTCTGTGAAGGGCAAATACAAAATGATTACTTTTTATCCTTGGTTATATAATTTGATCAAAGCAGAAGATTAAAATGAAAAACATGGCAAACATCTGCAAAATCAGCATAACGGATGTTCTTAATCTATAAAGAACTAAGTCAACAACTCCATTATTACCAAATGTTTTTGGATGAAAGGCTGTCATTCTTTAAGTACATCAGAAAGAAAAGAAATGCAAAACTCAAAAGTTTATATATAAATATATATATATATATATATAAAGAAAAGAAAGAATAACAAAAAAGCCCAGCTTGCTGAAATGTACATAAAGTATCAAAAACTTAGTTGCTGAGAAATTTCCTGTATTCAAATTAACTGCAGTACTCACAGAGAGCACTCTGGATTTTTCTTGCCCAAGCCTATTACTGGATAAATCCATGTTTTATTAATGCTCCTGTTAGAAGAATTAAAGCATACTGCAGTCACTGGACACAGTTATGATGTGATGTCAATGGGCATTACAAGACAGTAGCAATGAAATGCAAGATGTGTGAGAAGGAACACAGCCTTCTCATCCCAAACTTCTCCATGTCAAACCCAGAAGTTCTAGAATCATTTGACTCAGAATGCTGTCATATGGCCTACACTTTCCTGGTGTGCCAAGTGGAGCACATCCCTGGGCATCTCTTACCTGTCACCTCCAGCACAGCACTCCAGGACGTCTCCCCACTGGAACTTGTGGCAACGCAGGTGTAAGTCCCAGTATCAGAGAGCTGGACATGAAAAGGGCACAAGGGCAGCTTTAACAACCTTTTAGAATCAGCTGAGTTTACTCTTATTTTCTTTTTCTAAATGCTCCCTGCTAAGAAGGACTTAGCCTACATTTTGCACCAGACTAGAAGGCACCAGACATTTTCAAGCAATCATTTAATGGTGGCTTTCATTTAGAGAACTATAATAAGATTACTTGCTTCTAATACTTTACTAATTCTAATTTTCATATTGTTAATGGTACCAGTACTGTAAATGCTCCACGATGGCACACTGACAGCGTCAGTGTTTGCACTGGCTACAAAAAATGCAGGTGAAATCAGGTAACATATATATACAATATAACAACTACTAACCTCTTAGAGGGTAAAATCTCAGCATTTATTATCCCAGGATGACCCATAGGTCCAGTTTCCAGTGCCAGAAAGGATGTTACATCACCTTAGACTCTTATGACAGATGAAGTAATTTCTATACACCCTACATACAAATGCTGCTAAAACTTAACAGTTCTCTCCTAACAGTGGCTCTCTCTACATAGACAGTCCTCCAAGCAATTTCCAAACAGCAGCATTAAATTAGATCCTACACCATGCTTACCTTTCTTCCATCTCACATGGGATTTTATTTCAGGCTGCAAGGCCCTTTCGTAGCAAAAAAAAATTGCATTTGTATAAAATTATTGTGATTCCCTTGTCAGTTCAAATATTTTAGATTTATTTGGGGACACTGCTTTGGATTAGGTTGCCAATATTAATCTCATCGCTGTATAAACTGTTTTACTAGCAAATTTGCCAAGGGTTTTCCTATTTCCTGTTTAATTTTTTTAAAATAAAGATTTCTGAGTCAGGAACAAGTGAAGACTACAGGGATGGATGGAAACTGGTAAGTTTACAAAGCACAAAATAAATGGAGGAGCTCTCCTTCCATGATGCATAAAGCATGGTAATATGGAGGTAGAAGCAAAAAAAAGGAGAGTGCTGACTCTAGTGATTAAGAAGAATTTTATTCACCATCGCATGGCTTGATGGAAAGAGAACTGCATTCAAGAAGCTTTATTGGGCTTTAAGGAATTGTAATGAGTTTTCTGTTAAATGCAAATTGACACTGTAGCATATGTCCTTATATGTCACTCTTCAAAAAGAATGTCAAGACAAAAAAGCAAGATGCTCTTTAGATTACTTGTAGATATATACTTTAATTGATTTTTAGCTTTGTCATGCACAAATTTTGTTGCTATTTTTCTTCAGAAACACTGAGAATGCAGTGTACCATTCTTAGGCGAGGAAGCAACTCATTAATGCCAGCTCAATTTTCTGAATGAGCATAACTTGCATTTCAGGAGATGGTTATTTGTGTGAAATACAAGCAATAATGAAAACCCCTCTGACAATGGCTCAAAGACTCAAAATACAGCAGTGCTGCTACTGAAATGAGAATGACCCTTGAAAGAAGAGGCTTTCCAGAGGAGAGAGCCTCATAGCATTCTGAAGCAGTGTTTTATTTTGCTTCCTCAGAGATTTTATTAAATATATAATTCTTCATTACGTGATAATGGGGAATATTTCTCTAGGCTATGGTTCTCAACATCATTTGTGTGCTACTGTGACAGATGGTGCACTCAATGAGGTATGTGGTGTACACAACAGAGTAACTTGCAGAAGGCAAACAACGTACAGAGCAAGCTGGAAGTACACTCCTTTTTGCAAGCTATGGCAAATTCTCTAACTTCCAGGTTGTAGATGGATTAGACACAGATTTATTGTGTTGGTAATTCAATTATTTATACTTTTTTGTGCTATGGGAAGAAAAAAAACAAACTGGGGAGGTGAATAGAAAAATCTTTACTATTCAATAAAATAAAGTTTTGTTCCCTAGTTAATGCAGGTGCCTAATCCTGGTGTGGCACATTTCTACAGCAGGAGGGAGTGTTGCAACAGTGCTGACCTGTCTGAAGGGGTATTGAATAATGACATAAGTGACTTTATGGCTATTTTCCTCAGGGCAACGGAGAGATTGGCTGATCAGAAAAATCTCTATGTTCATGTTATGACTGTGGCCCACGTGACGGTTGCAAGCTCATGAATCATTTGACTGTGCTGTAATAGAAATGGCAGAAAAGGATCAGAGAATGGTTTGTATTGGAAGGGACCTTAAGGATCCTCTCATTCCACCTCTTCCCTGTCATGATTGCTCAAAGTTCCACCAACTAAACCAGGATTCTCAAAGTCCCATCCAACCTGGCCTTGGACAGGGATGGGGAATCCACAAATTCACTGGGAAACCTGTTCCAGCACCTCACCACCCTCACAAGGAAGATTTCTTCCTGGTACCTAATCTAAATTTACCCTCAGCCAGAAGGCTGAGGACATGTGATTGGAAATTATTAATTTATTTTGAACTTGGGGATATAAACATACTTGGACATTTTCAGGGCCCTTTTTTTCTTTAGGAAGTGGTGCTAGTCCTTGTTTAGGTAGACCTGAGAGAAAAGTTAAGCATTCCTTGTTTAGGTAGACCTGAGAGAAAAGTTAAGTATTTCTCATTTAAATCCATCTTTAATTAAAATTTGCAAGGCACGAGAGAAAAAATGTGTCTCTGTTTCTGTGTAGTTTTTGTTCTTAAACCTGAGTAAACCAAACAGTGCATATTACTGCTATAGAGGAGCTTCTAAACAATGCCTTTCTGAGCCTTTAAGGAAAATTGTTCACTAGTGAATGAGCCACTTAAGGATCAATAAAAGTCTCACGTCTTTCAGAATCCCACTCACTACTAACACTGTTTTCTTCTCCTCTTGCAAGTAATTTTATTTTCCTTTAGTTTACAGACACAGCCTTTAACAGTGAGATTAATGCTCTGGCACGATTCAGAACCAATTTCATTGTTTGCATAGCAGCATGCAGACAGGTATCCCAAGAGCTTCTGCCTCGTGGACACTCCACAGAAGCCCATCATCAATGCCTGAAAGTTTGTTTGAAATCACTAAGCTTCCACCTTTAATTGCTGCTTTCTAACACTACTGGGGAATCTTGGCTATTCAAGCGCACTCTTTAATCCAGCTCTACAGGAAAAATGCATTAACCTTCATGGCCTAAACCTGCCTTCAGCCCAGGGAGGAACCACAAATTGTTTACTCAAGACAAGCTAGCATAAATTTTTTAATAAATTCTATTTTGTTCCAAGGCAGTTCACAATTCATCTATGATCACTGATGAGACGGCATCAGAAAACATAACTGCTCTTTATTTCTGATCATTAGTACTCTGTTTATTGACATTTTTTTTGATGAGAAAATTTAGTGCAGACATTTCTGCTGACTAAATTAAATGAAATTTCTGAAATTATCTTCAAGTTCTTGACAAATAAGTACATTTAACTTGCTATTTTTCCATATTCAAGCTTGTCCAAATACACACAAACAAATACACGTTTATCTTTGAACGGGGAAAAATTAAAAGCCAAAATAGCGATTACTGAAGCAATATTTATCAAAAATATATGACATTATCCTATTTGAAGTATTATACAATACTGTATCATCTCATGTGTAAAAATGTAAATATTACAATAGGTATTTAATTTTTAATAGAAATCCCTCTGCATATGACTGCATGTATGCTACAGTATTAGTTGTCTTTTCCCATTTGCAGCCTGGTGGAACATTTCCAGGAAGCATAACACTGGAATAAATCAGGCAGCTCAGGACTGATGAGCTGTTGATGGAAAAAGCGCATGGTCAAGCCCTGATGAGCTCCAGATCATGTGCTACCACAAGTACTTGGAAAATTATGGTCAGGTGTTGCCAAGGAACTGCTCTAACTTTTGACAGAGAGGCCAATGGCTTCAGAGTAAAACCAATGAAAAGGAAGGACTGTGCTTTCGCATTTCTATCTACCCCCAACTCATGTGTTCTATTGCAACATACACAAGATTATAAACACCAATTCTGTTTTTAGGGAATTCTCACAGAAATATCTGAAGCTAGTTTTGCTCTTCTTTCCTTTAGCCTTTCCTATACAACGTCAAAGAATGGATAAAGACTTGGTGAGAACTGCCCAGTAGGAAAGACAGGTTAATTTTGAAAGACAACAGGGAGGCAGCAGAGCTGCCTGAGGCACACACCAAGAGCTCCAAACTGGCCACACAGACCCTGTCACGCTCGTGGTGCTGCCATTACTCACCCGCAGAGCTTTGATCTGGAGCGTGCCCTGGTCCTGGATGGATGTCCGAGGGTCCCGGCCCAGGAAGGTGAACCCTTCCTTGAGCCAGCTGATGACAGGGAGGGGGTCGCCGGTGGCCTTGCACTTGAGCAGAGCTGTGCCATCCACTGCCAGGGTCTGGTTGATGGGGCCCTGGAGGATGATGGGCGGAGGCCGATCTGTCAAGACTAAAACAGTGGCACAGGCATTGGCATCCACACCTTGAACCATCCTCTACTGCTGCTGTGAGCCCTATTCCACCATGTGGGACAAGTTTCAGGCAGCTGCTTGAAGTCAGCCTCTAAGAGGCTAAAAACATAATTTATGGAGGAGCCATAGATAGAGGTTATCAATTAGTTGGCAAATTTGAAAAGCATTTCAGTAAGAGTTTTATTTCACCACTGCAAGATAACATGTAGACAGAAAAATATCTGTTAGCAAAGATC
Source organism: Euphonia xanthogaster (assembly GCA_034509185.1). NCBI lineage: Eukaryota > Metazoa > Chordata > Aves > Passeriformes > Fringillidae > Euphonia > Euphonia xanthogaster. The sequence continues at coordinate 9,404,425 of JAYDZK010000001.1, forward strand.
ATCAGGCTGATTTGGTTAACACAGGGTAAAAATTAAGACCTTGATTCAGAGAAGAATTGAAATGCATCACTCTTTTGTTCCAATTTGGGAAAGCACAAATTAAAACACACCTTTGATGTCACATCAAAATGTGTTTAATGGCTCACCCAATTAATGGTCTAAAAGAGAAAATCTGTCAAGTTAAAAGTGAAACACTACAGCTATTCTAGCCTGGGTACTAACTACATCCCCCATTCCTACTCTATTTGCAAGTTTTCACCAGCAAAAATAATTAACAGTTATACAAAACATTTTCATAATCTGAGTGATCTAAATGATGGTACTGTTCTTTCCAGCAGAGAAAAGCTCAAACTCAATCACACCATTTAACAGCTTACTTATCAAATCATTTCCTCACCTTTTAAAGCCATGAACTCCCTTTTTTTTTCCCTGATAATTTACATCTGCATGCTTGCAATACTGAATAAAGAGCCCTGCAACCAGTGAGAGAGTGCATGGCTGTGCATAAGCCTCATTCCATGACCAGTGGGATATCTTGAAGATGAGGTAAAATGCTGATGCTCACTTTTCTTCAAAGATCATTCTATTCCAAATAATTCTGTTGTTGAATTTTTTCTCTGAGCCATCTGTTAAGCAACAAAATATGACCTTTGTTTCTAAAGAATGTGTTTATACAAACTGAATGTGAAATACTTGAATATACACAAGGCTGGAACTGATGCAAAGAATGAGCATAATAGAACTAAGAATTCTTTTCCTTTAAATGTATTTTTATATATTTTACCAGCCATACTGCTATTGGTTTAAATTTTGAACAACTGAACAATTGTGTGACTGGTATTAAATATTGTAGCAGGCAGGATTGACTTTTAACTGGTGCAAGTTAGCCTGCCTCTGCTGATGTCAACTGCATTTGAATCATTTATTCTAGCTGAGAATCTGTTTACTGTTGTCCATACACAACACCTGACTCGAACAATGAAGTGAAAACAATTTATTATGAAGCAATATAGCTTCTGTTGTATTTGAGCTGTTTGAGATGCAAACCTCTGGAACCTTCAACAGATCCAAAGTGCTTTCATTGTGTTATTTATTAAATAAAACATATCAGGGATATGTTAGTGGCACATTTTATGCCTAAAAGAATTGTTTCAAAAATTTTAATGTTGCAAAAATACTACCTACCTTTTTTTTGTTAACAAGATTCACAAAGATCACAATCATTAATATTGTCAGAATCACACCTTGGAGTGTGAGCTCATCACATTCATTGAAATTGAAACTGAAAATAGAAAGCCAATACATATTTTGAACTGAAAATAGAAAGCCAATACATATTTTGAACTGAAAATAGAAAGCCAACGCAGATTATTTCTAAACACCAGATTGTGGAAGCTATTTTGGAAATTCTGAAATATCACCCACTGAACTTAAGAGATAGGACAGGAAACACTATATAACAAGAAAAATGCAATGCATTTTCACCTTGATACAAAATGTTTAATCTCATTAAGGTTCCTTACGACCACATAGTTCAGCCATTTGGTGAAATAAAAATGGATCTCAGCTCCCACCAGGGTAGCTGCAGCATGAGTATATTCAAATTAAAACTCAGCTGTGCAAATTTTCCTTTAGATTTAATGTAAACCAGCAAACCCCAGTATTCTAGATATCTAAACATTAAGGAAGAATAACTATTTAAGTTGCTAGCTATTCCACTGTGGTTATTTGCTTCATCTAAATGTCTTTCGTATGCGTAGCAATGCAGGTATTTTCAAAACCTTCTGCATTACAGATATTGTTCTTCGGCATGTAATTAGATTTTTTTTACAGCCCAAATGAGGAGCTCATAATCCTTTAAATAGCTCTGATCAATAGTGTAATTGAAAGCCTCCTGGCCAGAAGGAATCTTCATTTTCAAGGGTGTTATGGGTGAAAGACCACTACAGGTTTCCATGACATTAAGGCTAAAGGTTAAATGAACACTTAGAGTTTCCACCGATCTGTGAACGGCTGTATTGTCTTCACAACTATGACTTGTAAATCTTCTCTAAAACATGTCTGTGCTTGCATTCCTACTACTAAGGTCCTCATTAGTAAGGATCCAAAACTAGGTTAGAGTTTGAAATAATATACATGTCAGAAGCATTATGAAGAACAGAGGGCTAGTGAAAAATAGCCACAAAATGGTGTGGATTTTGTAGTTGCTTTTAAAACATTTTAATTAGCTTATTTTCATAGGTTTCTCCTAGCTGTAAACTTCTGTATCTGTTCCACAAAAATATTTTGTGTGCCCACAAACATATTTGCATGGTAAAACAGAAGTTGATTTCAAAATTACTATAATTTTTTAAATGGTTTTGAAACTATTTGCCAATATCCATACATCTGCATATTCTGGTAACTGAAAAATTAACAGATTCCTTTTGTGTTAAAATGCATCTTAATTTTTGAAGAAATTATAGGAAAAGGACAAATTATATTTGTTCATTAACAGTTTATTCACTATAAATGCAGTTTTGATCAACTGAAACATATTTAAATTTGGGAGATATGTGGTCAAATTACAATGGAAATAAGGAGAAAGAAAGACAAAATTAAGTCTTTACTTCGGCACTTCCAAAATCAAAATTTAAAAAAATTTTCCTGGTGAAATGATGGGTAAAATCAGACAAAAGTAAGGAAATCCACATAATGAACACTCATGATAGGGCAGGGTTCTGTCTGAAAGGTAGGAAAGCAGAGACCAATCCCTTGTCTGTCTTTTTCTTTTGCAGAAGAGCTTCACAGGAAGTTGGGAAGTGGTTCTGAATTTCTCCTGTTTGAAACTGTCACACTTGCTATAAAACATGTAATATACTTTGGATGAGGGTTAAGAATCACAGTGGTCAGAACTGTAGACAAGTAAACTGTGAAAGATGTATTAATAAATGTTAATAATTATTGAGGAGAAATTAGGATCCTCTCCAAAACAATTTGTGCGTGATTGACAAATACTAATTGGAAACTATTCCTTTTATGTTGAGCATAGACAGAGATGGAAGCACTTGGTTTATTTGCATGATCTGTCATTGTAAGATTGTGAGCTGCATATTCATTTCTTGGTTTGAAAGGATTGCTAAGATTCTTCAATTTTTAAATTGATTTTGCTTTTCCAGATGTGCGTTAGACAGTGAATTACATGATAGCCTTTCAAGAAAATACAAGATTTGAATTTCAAATATGCTGAAGGCTCTTAGCACAGTCCATAATCAGCAAAATTATCACTCAACTCAGCACATTTCATCACAGCTAGTAATCTCTTCTCATGCGAACACTTGAGTTAAAAATATTTCCAGCAAAGACTTGTAAGTGCAAAAATGTAACAACTGAAACACTGCTATATATGGTATAATTAAGCACTTGTTTTTCTGCACATGACATGTTTTCATTCTGTATTGGAACTTCAATTGGATCTAAATTACTCTGGATCAAACAAAAATGTGTTCAAAATGAAAAAGATGGCTCGCCACTATTATTAAATCATTAACCAAACAGAAAAATTCTGGGCTAGGAAGTAAAACTGAAATCACCAGCCAAAAACTAGAACACTAATGCTTAAGCATATAGCTAGCATGCACAGTGTTTATCTTTTATTATATTCTTAAAACTATTAAATTAGATTTCCCTGCTGATAAAAGTCATTAGCTCCCATAACTTCTGCTCAGCATCAACCAAAAGAGATTATTTAGACATTTATGGTTAACTTCCTAACTAAAAGCAATTTAAAAAATATCTGTGATCTAATGGCACATTTATTCACATAATCTCAGCTCCATAATGTTGTTTTGGCACTTTTCTTCTGACCTCACCTGCCCTTTGACTCCGGGATGAAATGCTATTTCTATAAAGCAATCTTGTATTATTTCATAATGATCATGCTGACAGTGGGCTCTGGAAAGCATTTGAGGGAGGCAGGCCCTGCACTCCTTGAGCAGCAGAGGCACCAGCTAATGCTCTCCCGAGCTATGTGGAATGCATGCTGCCTTTAATCAGAATTAACCGGAGATGAGCTTGGCTTTCAGCAGGGACACTTTCACTTGGCTTTCTAAACAAACTAATGAAAATTCCAAAGAGATCAATTAGGATTTTTTTTTTTTTCCCTATACAAGACATAGATAAAGGTGGATCAAAGCCCTTGGCTGTCAAAAGGAAGAATTTCTCATCACTAGCATCCTTGAACCTGATTTGATCCACTCAGCGCCTGTTGCTGTAAATCTGTGCAGCATCAGCAGGTGTGACCATTTTACAGCCCAATGTCCTCCCAGCCAATGTTTGTGTGTTCTATTTATTCCACTCACAGTCATGGCCCTGAATCAGGCAGCACTATGGACAGATATAAAAAAATATTGCCTTTCCGTTCCTTTAAAATGACCTTTTAATCTACATTTAAATTTGAATTGAATGACAATGCATCATTTTGTCATAGACCATGAGAGGAAGGACTTAAAGAGATTGCAGAGCAAAGCCAAGTCATTAGTCTCCAGAAACTACAGAAAAGCAATGTGCTTGAAGAGATGCAAGGATAAGGCAGAAATTATTTCCCCTTGTCATAAAAATATAGGCAGCTTTTGGCAAACAAAGAAAAGGCATCAAATTAATGCTCAAACCTCTATAATATGAGTCTGAACCTCTCTACCTGTCACTTGTGATGAATATGCTCTTGTGAAAAGGCAGATTATTCAAAATTAGACATCTTTTCAAACTTTCATGGTGCAGGCAGGTCTCTAAGGGAACAGTAAAAGTAGACCTCTGCACATAACAACAGTTTTAATGGCAAAAATTCATCAAAGTCTGTCAGGAGATATTTAATGTGTCAGTTAAGATAAGGAATAATGATGCTGGGGAATGCCACTGTCTCTGAGTATAAGAGGGATTCTCTTGTTTTCTTCGCTAGCATGAAAGGATGCAAACTGCCTTCTATCCACAGTAAGATGAAGAGGGATATCAATAGGATTCCTGACATATGAAAAGGATTCATGTTTGTAGATGGGAAACCTCAAGGCAGGATGAATATCAAACCCAAAAAGTCGAAACGAAAAGCATCGAGACAGACCATGTTATTCTTTTCCTTTCCTGAAAACTCTTCTCTACCTATGGATTTTCATGATTTTTTTTCACACCTACCCCTACTGAGGCATTCTTGTAACACAGCTCTGAGGCAGGTGCATTATTCATGGAGGGACTAAAGGGCTACATGTTATAGGCAGTCTAATCCTATGGTACTCCACCACCTTCAGAGCAACAGTGTTGATTTAATTGAGGTAAGGGCACATCCCCTACATGTCTAAGATAGGCCTGAAGACTGGTGGAAATGGGGATATATTTCTTTGCACCTCAGTTCACTGCTTTAATCACAAACCTATTCATTCTCCTTTTTATTTTTTTGGGTTTTTTTGCAGTCCTGTCTTAGCTTTAGCAAACCAAGCAGTTTCATTTCTCACCAAACCTATTCTAAGCTGGTTTGTCCCTTTTTTCCACTGTTAACAAACCTCCAGAAAGCAAGTAAGAGGCAAACTAGACTTTGATGCGTTTTTCACTCCATAGGCAAATACAGAGACCTTTTCTCACTTTATTTCCTATAGAAAATTGTCCATTTACTTGTATGATTTATGTGATCTCATAGGCCTTTATTTACACTGCTTTTAATGTACTTTTGACAGGAAAAAAACAATAGGAATTTTTAATGGCTCACCATCAGTAACCTCCAGCTGGGCCTTTGCTAAAATGCTTCCAGCAACCGTCAGTGCTTGACAAATGTAGTAGCCTGCATCAGACCTCTGGATGTTGGTAATGGTGAGGTCTCCGGTTGGTGACACAGAATATCTGCTGTTGGGCTGCAGAGGCTGGTTTGGGAAGAGTAGGTTCTGCAAAGACAATTCATCTCACATCAATTCAAAACACAAAAGCACCACTTTTCCTTCAGCTACAGAGACAACGATTTTTCCTTAAAAGTACTATAAATAATCGAGGACAAAAAGTAAGTGTGGTTCTGACTTTATGAACACATAGAGCTGCTTTCCCTGCCTTGGGCAACTCACAGTTTAAATTAGAAATGGCCTTTTGACAGCTCACAGTGCTGTGTTCTGACTGGGGTGTAGGCAAGGAGACATTTTCCAACAATCTCACTTGAGTGATTTATATTTGTGACACATTCATCTTCATTCTGAATGCAATTGTAATAATATACTCAGCTATCAAACCAGAAGGACATCACACTACAGCAAACACTGGAAAACTAGTAGCAAGCATTGAATCCTGGAGACCTGAGGGAGCAGAGCACTATTGTCTGGCTATGAAAATGTTCTGAGAAAAGGAGAAAGTAAGAACACGGCACATAAGTAAAGCTGGGAGGAAGACAGAAGCGTGTCATAAAGTAGGAGAAGCTGGCAGAGCATGAGGGTTTAAAGGAGAAGTAAAAGGAAATTAAAACTGTGATAAACCAAAGGAGAAATGCAGCATAGAGCCTGGAGGGTGAATAGAAAGGGTATTAATCTGATGTGGAAATCATCAGAGAGAAAAAAATAATTTCATGTAGGATAAGATATCAGTTAGCACAAAACAGGGAGATTAGTTTTTGCCTTTGGGCTGGATTGGAGAAAAGAGAGACGTCAATAATAATAACTGGAATGGCTCTAGTAGTCACTGCATATGATCAAGGACTGAGTGAATCAATACTACAGACCCGAAAAGGTTTTCGTGGTGAGAGCTGTGCTTTCAAGGAAAAAGTTATACCCTCTGGCACAGCACTTGTGAATAAATAAGAACAGGAAAAGGAAGGCAATGTGAAGAGAAAGGTCAGTAGCATTGCCCAATGAGATAGAAAGGAGAACAGCTTGAACAATAATTAAACACCAGTAATTCCAGTAAAATAGGGCCTGGATTTTATGTCAACTCAACAAGACTCTATGAAAAATACAGTTTGCATCAGGAGCACCCCAAAACAGAGTTACCATGCTGCAATGAGCTTTCAGTCATTGCTGCAGACCTGTGTAGCTCTGCTGTGCTTTCCAATGATGACTCCCTACTAACTTTTAAGCTTACCTGTATTGACTAAAAAAAAGTATCTTAAAGTGTGGAGTCGGGTATTGAATGAATTTTCTGCAGATCTGTTTCTTCTGAAACAGGCCTTGATGGTTTACAAAAACTATTTGGAACTGATAAGCAACAAACTGCTTAAGAAACAAGTAAGAATTCAAACAAATTCTATTTTAAGTGAAACTCATGCCTTTATCTCTATGGTTTTGGCAGCAAAAGGAAAGAGATATGCTTTAAATAAGATCCAACACTCCAAGTATCCTTATAATTGTATTAACCTACTGGGTTACTCATCAGACTAGGCTTTTCTTTTACTGCCTTTCAATAGAAATGTTTAAGAAATTTTTAACAGCAAATTTTTCCTAAAAATCAATATTCACCCAGTAAACATGCCAGATGATAGGGAAAAAAAAGTGTTAAAATTCTGAAACAATTTGAGGTTACAGGACTAAGTAGGTCTCAAATAACTGCCCTGTTTTCTGAACTGCCTTGAAACTTTCAGAATAATTTTTACCTGGCACAAGATACCTACTGCATGAGGGTATTATGTAAATATTATGACAAAGAGGAGAAATTTGACGTAGCTGACCTTGACTTCATTTATCACTCATTATGTAAAGCATAAAAACAAGCTGAATGCAAAAGACAGTGCAAGGATTAAGCTCCTAATTCTTAAGAGAAAAATAGTTGAGAACCCTCTTTATCACTTCATTAGAGAGGGGAATCAATCCTTGTTTATATCTTCAGTATGGGCTTCTCTGTCCTGCAAAGGTACCATGTCCCAGTGAATATTCCACACATCAGGAGGAGTTCACCAGTCTCAGAACTCCTTCCTTCAAAGACCAGAAAACTATGAACTGTAACTTGTTCTAAATTACAGTACAACCTCTTTTTAAATGCTTTTCACAATTTCACTGGTTTTAATTAGCTGTTGGGCTGCTCATCCGGGCACAATGGTGGCATGCTGGGCTGCAAATAGAGGGACCAGAGCCATCCCTGATAAAGTACCACTGAATTTATCTCAAGGAAAAATTTAATCCACGGAGTCTAAAGGTTACACACGCCCTGCCCTCGCACATGTCATCGGCAAGTGGCTGCTGAGCTCTGGGGAAAAGGACACCAAGCACAAAGGACCAGCTGTTTATACACAGGCTGGCACAAAAAATTACTCAGGAGGGAACAGCTCCCCTCCCTTCCAGCTGGTTGTACTCAAAAATGCAGGATCAAGAAATGGATTCATAGCCAGAAATGCGCCAAATTACTGGAGTGACTATATAACATTACTTTGAACACTGGAAGTGATGCTGCAAACAGTCCCCCTAAAAGCAGAAACAGCATTGTAGAGACAAGCAACAATTTATAGCTGGGAGGCAAAGGTGAAAAGTCTTGTGATTTGGCAAAAATTCCACTCTCCATCGCTATGATGATGTACACTATGTGGAAACTCACTCACTCTGAGGCATCTCGCTGCAAAGTCTGGCAAGTTATACACTGAGATGGCAACTCCAACCTGTGTTACTTCACTGATGATCAATTAAGATTAACATGAGAATGTTGTAAACTACATTGAGCCATGTTTCCAAGGTTTGATTATAAACCATGCAAATATCAATTTTTATGTTGCATTTATTTGCCAAAAAAAGTCTATTCTAACCCTTAGGGATCTGGTTCTCAATATGGTAATTAATTTTCCAGGTTTGTAATTAAGCAGCTTCAACATTGTACAATCAGTAGGTAATAACATTCAATTAAAGACACAAGATGCATTTTCACCTTAAAATGTTTTTACCCTTGAAGTGATACCAATGGAAGAGGATAAAATAGAGTATTAACACTTTTCAATTACGCTAAATGACTTTAATCCTGAAAATGATGTCCTACTTTAATTAGGAGCTCTTCTCTTTATTACAGCATGATGGATGTCCACTTTATTAGATTCAAGTGTGACACTATAAGCTCACTTTACATAAACATTACCATGTTATTAAAATGCTCTACAAGGAAGGGGTTTGAAATGTTTGCTAGCACATCAGTACGTCCTACTTTAATTTCAATATGCTATTCTACCTTTCCGTTGGAAAAATTGTCACCTAAGTGAGACTCACAACACTGTGTTTTCCAGGATGTGATCCTCGGAGGCTAGATCTAAATTCCTCTAAATATTATACTGAGAGATACACACTGAAGGTTAAGCTTGTACTCAGACAATAAAATAATCATACCCATAAAGTAATCGGTTTGTGTCTTTGTAAGCCGCCGAGACAGCAGAGCACAAAATGCTGTCAGCCGGGTCCTGCCATTCTGGACCAGTTTTCTGATCTCCTGAGAAGGTGAAGCAGAAGCAGGTAGGGCAGAGCAGGAGATCTGTGGTTCAGCTCTTTATTTCATGTTTTACCTGAGCTGGTACACAATGCCTCCAGTAAGGACATGTTGTGGCATCACATTCAGACACTAAGCTAGAGAAGTTAGTAGGGGCTGATGGCAGCGCCAAATGCTGCCTCACAAATTTTGCCTTTAAAGAGGATCAGGTAAATATTTCCAAACCAGATCTGGAAATTTCTTGAGACAATTTTACTGAAGAAAGCATCTGTGTGTTCAAAACCTTTATCTGTATGCTCCATGAGAAAATGCCAATGCAAATCAGCTTGCTGGATACATTTTGCTTGATCATGTCTAGACAGGTTGTGAACTGTAATTACTGGCTCTGATTAGTTCAAAATTGAGTCATACCTTTTTTTATCTTCTGTGCCTGTCTCACCCACCTGTTTGTTGGGAGCTTCAGAACAAAAAGCCTTTAATATATATACTCTTTCTACTCATCTATACAGTGCCTAGCACAGGTTTCAACAACTTAAATGGCTTTCATGTTCTTCAAAATATTTTTTTTAAAAGTGACACAAATTTCAGTAGAGAACAGTGATAGTTTAAAAAGACAAATTTCTGTGAAAGATGAAAAGAACTGTGAAAGATAATGTAAATAATTTTCCTTAAAATTTAACAATATAACTATTTAGAAAGACTTATAGGGTGCTTGCAACTTACCTGACTTCCTTCTTTTTGCCAGAAAACAGCTGGCTGGGGATTTCCTTTAGTTTCACAAGGAAAAGTCACAGTTCGACCCTGGGCTACAATCTGGTCTCGTGGTCTCACCACAAACTGTGGGGGAGCTACAAGGTAAGAAAAACCATGGCGTAAGTTTAAGATATTTTGCAAGGGAGAGAAAAGGAATTTTGAAGGAAAAAGACAACATTATGGAGATTTGTTTTATGCCAGAGGACATGACACCAGAAACATTCATTAGTATAGACAGAATTAATTTATAAACAGAAACAACAACAGCGACAGAGAGCAGCAATATATGTATGTGACATCCCCAAGTATTAAAAAAAATTAAAAAAGGAAAGAAACGTTACAACCATACATGCTAGAGTCAATTCTGATGACATTAAATGCTAAAGAGCAGGAGTCAGGTGTTTATATTGCTGAGTCTGGTTGTATTCTACCTTTGCTCTGGCAAGGCATCAGCATCCTCAGATCCTCTCACTCTTCACAGAGCTTGCTGGAGCTATCGTGTATTGCAAGGTATGAATTAGGATAAACAGACTGCCTTTCTTAACCTGCCCCTCTGGACTTTTAAAAATGATTGAGAAAGGAGAGGAAGGTCTGGATGATAGCAAAAGAACCCAAGTTCAAGAGCTCCCTTACTCCTCTTAGAATCAATGTGGTCAAGAATGGTGTGGGAGGAGGACTTACTGTAAAAAGAATCATAGCTAAAAGAACACGAACTTGGCAAATCCAGGTTTCAGCTAGTTTAAAGAGTAGAGAGAATCAAAAGTTGAAGAGTTGATGGGGAGAGGTGAGTGGTGAGTAAGAAGGAATAGTTACTTCAGGAGGTAAGGAAGACACAAGAAAAAAAGGAGGCGAGTTAAGAAAGAAGAAGCAGGACTGGCTATGTTTTCATGTCGCTGGCATTAACAGTGTTCAGTCATAGGGGACCAGGAAGCACAGTCAAAAGTGAACAGTTTCTAAGAGAGGGGCACAGTGTGACTTGTCTGGAGGGTAATGGTGGAGAATAGAGTTGATGTTTGGGAATGTGAAGGTAGAGAAAAGGTGCTAATGATTAGAAAGAGAGTGGGGAAGAAGTGTTAGAGGATTTGAGATAAACTTGAAATCAGTAACTATGTTGAGCATGATGTAGAAGTAAAGCAAATGATTTTTCTATGTGGGACATGAAAACTCTCTACTATTCATCACTGGAATTCACTGGGATTTGTACTCTTTTGCATTATTGCATTCTCTTTTGCATATTTGTACTCTTATACATTCTAAAAATGTAAGCAGCATCTCCAAATATTCTTATCAAAAGACTAGCTAACTTCTGGGGCAGTCTGAAGCAGGGAAAAAAAACCACAAAAGAAACTCAAACCCCCTCAACCCACCCTTATTTTCTTATATTCCACTATTGGTTTTGTGGGTGTGCAGAGGGATGGTTTAGGAACACTAAGCTTTCAGGTAAACAGAATTTAAGTGTTTTAGAAAACCGTATTTTCAGCATTATAATTACAAACTATTTAATTAGGCACGAAGAGCAATCAAGACCCAGCTTCCGATTACACCTGCTGACAGCAGACACAAACCTGCTAGCTGCATAGAAATGTGAGCAGACCTGATTCTCGTGAAACACACTCTGCAGTTATCTCATGAGGTACTTCCCAAGGCTTTACAGATCAGCAGGAGTCTAAAGAGCAGCAGTTGAGTAGTGCTGGCACTCTTAAAACAAGAACTGCAAAGCACTTAATAAACATGAATCACAATCAGTTTAGAAGGTAGAGGGTATTTTCTTATGCCTCACACTCCTAAAGAGAGATGTGGGCCTCTCCAGAGAGAAACGTCCACCTCTTCTTCCACCTTGGAGGTGCTAATCTCATGAACAGGCAGGACTAAGGGTGAGGTGCCCTCTTGCTGCCTGTTTACAGTCACGTGTTTTGAGGTTTCTGTAAGGTGTTGCTAAACATACTCTAGGAACTGAATTCAGGCTACACCACTCCTCAAGTGCTGAGCTGCAGTGAGTTACTTGGGTTTCCCTCACCTTGTTTCACCCAGCATATCCACGTGCAACCCCCACAGGTGCCAGGAAAGGGCAGCGTGCTAATCAGTGCAGTGTTTGGGTGGCCCCAAGACCACAATCTTCCTACGGTTCCTTAATACCTGGTGTCAGAAGACCATCCCATAGATCTCTCCTAAGCAGGATGGATGGCTAAATTCACTTCTTAGGCTTGCTTGGTGCCCTGGGGGGTGCACAGCTCTCAGACAGCTCAACAGAAGCAGGAAGGGCATGGCATTTCCATGAGCCTGTCCTTCAAATCATGTAACCGAGTAAATGCAAGGGAGGCGAGTTTCAAGGTTCATCTGAAACACTCTCTCACACACAGATCTCTACTGTAAATCCATAACTCAGCGCTTGAAACAGATACCACACAACTGAATTTGTTACTGTAGCAGACCTTCCAAGAATTAAATTAGGTAATTTGGTAGTCAAGGAACAATGAAATGAGAAAAAACCACACTCTGGTTTCTACCTACTTTCCAATTTTTGACTTGTTCCTAGTTTTCAACATCTCTCACTTTCCAAAGAGCAGAAAAAAGTTCTTTTTTTTGCCTTTTTTTTTTTTTTCTTTTCCCCAATCAGACAAGGAAAATAAATCTGTAGCTCTGACATGGACTGACCCTGCTGCTCTATTCTCTCCCTGCCACACACCAAGTCCTCTCCACCATTTGACCACACTACATGAGAAGATATTTGGCCTTACACTTACTAGGTCAGGCTTTCCAAAGACTCCAGCAAACAATCACCTATAGTTATGCAACAATACCTTTTCTAGCTTTGCTCTGCAGCCCTGATTACTAGAAATTCACTATAAAAATAAATGAATCAGAGCTTTCACTCACATTAAATGGAGCATAAAACCAGTTTCTTCAGCCAAACTATTTAGCAACATAATTTTAAAGGACATGAAAAACATAATTTTTGAAAACTAAAACTTTGCATGCATTTTTTAAAAATTTACTCAAAGATGGAGTTATATAATGAAGGAAATCTTCATTTTGTCATAGTTTGTAGTCATAATCAGCTATAGCTCTCTTTACAGACAACCTCTGATAAAAATACCATTGTTTACAGCATTCAAAGACTGTTTTCACGATAGCAGTTTTATCTGTCAATGTCTCGTTGAACTTGAAAACTGAAAGTAACAGCTAATAATTGCAGGAGTAATTCTTGGTCAAATGTAACTACCCAAACACTGTGACTGTCATTATCCCCACAGAATGCAGAATGACCCAGCTCAGAGACAGCCAGGCTTCTTTGACAGAATAAGCACTTGTGTTCTTCAATTTTCCTAAAAAGAGAGCTCATTATGTTCACATATGGATGCTGTTTATAAATACAGACAAATATTATTACTTCCATTCTGCAGAAGGGTTAAATGAGATCATGACTTGCTCCAAGCGTGGCTTCAGTGGAACATTGGGCAAAATTTATTCAAGCCATTATTGCTGCTCTCAAAGTAGGTGAATTTCTAAAACATTCTGAAAATGTACAGTTAGAGAAGTAACAGCAGGCTTGATATGCTTCAGCTGTTAAAGTTATGGGGTACTTTAATGCTTAGTTCAGGCTAAACATTAAGATCATTAGAAGGATCTCTTGAAAAAACTTATGAAGCAGCAAACTGAATGTTTGGCCTATCAGACTATTACTTTTTACTATTTCAGATGTAACATAAACTGTATTGGAAGAAGCAGAGTGAAAAACCTCTTGCTTAACTGACATCTGAAAGTCAAAGACGGCAGCTCTAAAATGAAACATATTGCTTGGACTCCAGCAGACTAGCCAAAAATATGGGAAGAAAAAGAACAATTAAGATTACAGACCCGATATCCTTCTATTGAAAATTCCTCTCTCTTTTTTTTTTTTTTTTTCTTTGAGAAATTTAAATAGTACACAGTAAATTAGATTTGATTTTTGGCAAATTATGCTTTGATATTGCATTCAGCAAGCGCTGGCTTCAATCAATGTCACACTAGAGCTCTGTTATGCTAATAAATGATATGGAAATCAGATGGTTGAACATGAATAGAAAGCACGGGCCATGTTCAAGGGGGCTTTGAGATGAGGGGATGGGGGGACCCTAAGGTTAATCACATCATGTTCAGAACTGTTTTTACAGCACAGAACAGTATTCGACTGCAGGAACTAAAATGGAGATAGTAAAGCATGAGCAGTAGTTACATTGCTCAAAATGGGAAGAGTGCATTCTGTTGCACTCCTTTAGAATGTTGGTGGTTTCTGCATGACTGAATGGATATTTTATGCTGTTAATAAATGTATATGAAGGTAACCCCTGCTCTGGTGTTAAATAGCTTAAAAAAAATACAAAAAAGAGCTGCATATTATTTCAAAGGGATTTCTCAACTCTACTCCAATCTTAATAGCAGAATCTCTAATCTGATAGGATGGATTTCATGCATTTCTTCTTAGTACTGCTGCTGAATACTAAAGGTTACACTGAGTCAACAGGAGCTGATAAAGCTGATGATGCAGAAAAGCTTGACTGAGACAGAAAGTTCATCCCCTTGTAGGGGAACTCTGCTCCTCTGATAAGAAATGTGGCAGAAGACTTGGAAGGGGAGGGGGAATTTAATATATAAAAATGTGAATTAATAGCAAGAAAGTACATTCATCCCATATCAAGTACGAGCAACATTTTTTTCCAGTGACATTTTTTTCTCAGCTGATCTTGTTGAGTTGATGTGGAATTCAATGACTCTACAGGAATTTTATTATCATAACTTGCTCACAGTACTTTCCCTGGACAAGATGCCCTTGGATTCATACATTATATTGGTGATTTTAATTATAAGTAGATATTGTAGCAAGTTTTTTTCTAATATTTCTACTGCAACAGACAGGATCAATGAATTAAGGCAAATTGTAGGAAGATCAACAAGGCCAACTGCTGGGTCCTGTACTTGAGTCACAACCCCAGGCAGTGCTACAGTCTTCGGGAAGAGTGGCTGGAAATCTTGCCAGCAGGAAAAGGACCTGGGGGTGCTGGTCAGCAGTGACTGAACAGGAGCCAGCTGTGCCCAGCTGGCCAAGAAAGCCGATGGCACCTGGCCTGGATCAGCAGTGGTGGGGCAGCAGGACCAGGGCAGTGACTGTACCCCTGTGCTGGGCACTGCTGAGGTCACACCTCAATCCTGTGCTCAGTTTTGGGCTCCTCACTGCAAGAGACACACTGAGGTGCTGGAGTGTGTCCAGAGAAGGGCAATGGAGCTGGGGAAGGGTCTGGAGCACAAGGTTGATGAGGAGCAGCTGAGGGAAGCGGAGGTGTTTCACCTGGAGAAAAGGAGGCTCTTGTTCTCTGCAGCTCCCTGACAGGAGGGTGTAGCCAGGTGGGGCTCGGTCTCTTCTCCTGGGTGACAAATGATGGGCCCAAAGGAAATGGCCTCCAGTTGTGCTACAGGAGCTTTAGATTGGGTTTTAGGAAAAAAATTCTTCACCAAAAAGACTGTCAAGCAGTGGAGCAGGCTGTCCAGGGAGGTGGTGGAATTACTCTCCCTGAAAATATTTAAAAGATCTTGAACATCCTTTCAAACCGAAACAATTCTATGATTCTACCAGGGAATATGAGAATTTATTCAAACCTCACTAAAGCTGGTAGAAATTCTCCTTTTGGCTTATGTGGACTTTGGATCAAATCCATTGGAAAAAAAAAAAAAGTATTACGGGAAATGAGTGACAGCAACAAATTTCAAGGGCTTAAATTACAGATTTGACAACCTTTAATTACAACTAATTTCAGTTGATAGTGAACTGCACATGAAATTCATCATGGAGATTACTTAGGCAAGCTAAAGTGATAAAGATGAGGGCTTCATTTTAAACTGGAATTGTTTATCATCCATCGATACATTTCTGTGACTGGTTCAAAGGGAGCAAGGGGAAAGATGCTGACTTGTAAATATTATAAGCAAAATTTAGATAATGGTAGGGGAAAAATGCTCTGAGGAACAAGTAGAAACACATTGGCTCGTAAAATAGCAAGATTCTGTAATACTCAGCTCTGCTTCCAGCAGGGAAGAGACAGCAGGCAAACCAAAGATTTCCACCTACACACTCTCTTTCAGCATTGTACACCTACAGTAATCAATTAATTTCATTTGAACAATCAAGGTTACACCTGGTACAATACTCAGCTGCTCTGTCTGGAGCTAAGTGAGTCAGCTGGGTGTCAAGATAATGTTGCCTTCCCCAGACTGCTTTTTTACTTTGGAATACCCATCAAATCTTTTGCAATGATTTGGCACTAGTATCTCAGTGCTCCTCTCAAATCCTTACTGCAGTGACAATATTCATGTGGCACCCTCAGCTGCCCTTGATGCACATGGATATTTTAAGAGATCAAACTCAATGTCCCTCTTACAAGTACAAATCAAGACGTGACTCTAAGAAATTGACACAGAGAACAGGAGAAGCCCACAGAGCTCCATGTAAAGTAATATGCAGTTTCAAAAGGGAGGTAACCCTTCACACCATCTATGGAATAGAACTACTTATCTGTAGGACTGCTTTGCTGGTTCCTGATATCAGCTTAGACAATTGAAGGCACTACAGGAACTCTTCAAAGAAAAAAAAAAATATATTCTACCTTTCAGTGTCACTGGTTAAACTTGCTGGCAGATATTGAAATTTTAGATGATTTTGTGATACAAATAGAAAATAACACTGTATGATCCTATTTATACACCTTGTAATGATGCTTAGCACGATCTGGCAAGAACAAAATAGGTGCAGCCTCAAAGTCCAGAAACCTGGGCTGATTCAGCAGTTCTTCCCTCAAATGTTCAGATCTTCTTAATGGGTACTGAAAGTGATGCGTGATTGTTAGGACACAAAGTTATTAGTGCATTATTAGCTGTGACTATTGATAAATCAAGGGTGTAGCCTCTGACCCAGGAGCCATTACAGAAGACGGAGAGGATGACAGCTTAGGCCTATTACTAAATCAGATCTTTCTTATCAAGGATAAACTAATGGAAGCTAAGGATAATAATTCTCTTTAAAGAGAAAAGATATCTCAATCTTACGGTGTGCTCCAATGATCAAGTGTGCTCACACACAGGGAAGGCAGTAACTTTTTAGCACTCGAGTTACAACTGAGTTACCTGGAAAATGAGTCTCCTCTCTTACTCTGCCATTCCCTAGGCTGTATGAGAGCAGTAGCCTTTGAAACAGATGCATAAATGTCATTTGGTAGATGATTTCTGTTTTGGTTTGTTGGTTTGTTTGAGTTTTTTAAACTATGTCTTCCTGCTTGTCCATTTATAGTGTTCTCTGTCTTTCATGATTTCTTCTTCAGGTGAATAGCTCTGCCACAAAAATGAAGAATGGGTAGGTTGTGGGGATAACAAGAGATTTATGAAGCCCTTTGCTATAGCCATTATATTATTTTAAAATCACATGTGTGGAGGGGGGTGCTTGGTTTGGAGTCTTCTGGAAAGCAGCTTCCCATAACCTTGGGAAGCATGGATAATCCATGGCTTGGATACCACCTTTAACACTGACACTGCTCTGAAATTAGCTCGCATGTGTCTTGCAACAACAGGTAAATACACAAACGCAGAAGCACGTGGCACAAGTGGGGAGAACTTTTGGCAGGTTGAAGGAGAGGAAACACTGGGGAAGAAGAATCAGAGCAAAAGGGAGAGAGCAGGGGGAATTATTACCATGGCCAGTTCTTCTGTAAGTGTCCTTCACACTGCTGTTGTCTCATGGAAACTGAGAAACTCCTTTTGTTCTGGTTTGCTGCTGTTTTCAGATGAACCATGTGTAAACACAGCATTGTGAAAAGAGCACACTTCGATCATTCGAGAATGCTAAACCTCCTTTCGTACTAATTGTTCTAATTTTCAATTTAAATTCAGGTTCTGAATTTCACATATAACAACATTTTTATCCTTCAGTTGCTCTGAAACACTGAAGCAGATAATCTCTTAAAGCATGGAAACATAAGCATTTTCCCTTCTTTGCAAGAGGTGAGAGAAGTCTAGAGAATCAATAAATAAAAACTGCTTACTGTCCTAAATATTTTGATACACAAAATCTCTCTTTTATCCCTGGATGACCCAAAAGAATGAAGTGGGATAAATCTTCATGGTGGAAAAAAAAAAAGATTTGTTCTTCATTCTTCCCTAGGACTAATGTCAATTAAAAAAATACACTGAGAATAACTATTAAAAAAATTTCAAGTCTGCCTCCTACATAGCCAAAAAGAAAGGTATCTACTTTCCACTCCCCCATCCCATTTTCCAGTGCTCTGACTTCATCAGCAGCACTTTTCCTGGGTCCCTCCTCCTCCTCTTTGTTTTACAGTGTTTAAATATTTAGTTTAAATATCCGTCTTAATTACATCCCAGCATTAGACTGTAGCCTATTCTCATTCAGTCAAGTATCTCTACTTTATTATACCTTGTCCAACCACCTCTTTTAAGCAGCCCTGGAATTTCCAGTAGCATTCAGATGCTACTGAAAAATTCCATCTAGAAAGTTTTTCATTTAGTTTTGGTGCACATAAAGAAAGGGAGCATTGGTTGTCTGCCCAGTAACTCCCATTACTCACGACTTTCTCTACTTTAAGCAATGCTTTGTAACTTTTTGCTTTTTCCCAAGTGCCTGAGATTCGGGATATTCCTTTTGCTCAGATCACATAAGAAAAGAGGTGCTCTTCTAGAATCTTAACACTTTAGCCTGCTTGGTTTTTTCAGCTGTACCCTTGGGGGATGGCTGGTGCTGCTCTTACTTTCTGTGATTTTACCAAACAAAAAAAATTATGCCAACAAAAAGCCACGCAGTATGCCTTGATTCCTCTTTTCAGGGGAGATAGGAGGATGGTTTGTTGGCAATATGTTTAAAAAGGAAAAGCACAGCCCCTGCTGATACAGTAGGATTTCATCAAAATGCTGAGTGTAATCTGGTTAGCTCCTTCAAAGAGACAAGAATTCACATACTGCAGGGAAGAGCTAAGGAGTTGATGAGAAGGGTAAAGAGCCCAGTTAGGCTCTCAGGCTACATCTATAGTGAGGAAGGTGACAAATTCCTGGTTTGCTCACCCTTGAGAATAAAGAAGGCTGAGAGGAGATACTCTACTCAATTTGGGACACTGTAAAATGAAAGGAGAAAAGGAGAGAGGAATAAAAATGACTATTTATTCTGGCAGACAATGTTAACATAGAAGGAAGAGGGCACACAGTAGTTTTGCTGTTGAGTAACACTGAGATCACATCTGAGCTGTAAATTGGCTGGCAGCAACAGAGCAAAGAAAGTAAAGGGGAAAGTGAATAGATTAATGTATTGATTTCCATGTTCCTTTTGAAGGAAAGGTGACCAATTACTCCTTTTACTGAAAGGAAGGGAAAAGCTTGGAGAGAGCAACACATCAACAGACCTTTTTTATACACTAATCTTCAAAGACTTATGGATATACTCAGAACTCAGAAGCCAAAGAAATAGGAAAACAATTCCCACTGATTTGAGCATGTTTTGAGAAACTCTGAAAGTTAAAAACTAAAAGTTATGCATTAAACTTCCTAAAACTTCCCCCTAGAGCTCAGCAATTAAAAAAAAAATAAATAATGGGACTCTTGATCACTTCCTGTACTTCAGCGATTGAACTTAAGGCAAAGGAGAGATGCTAAGGACTTCAAGATTTTTAGAGGGGCATTTATAGGCTACAAAAAATTGTAACTAGTCAGCTCCATATTTTAATATCTTACTGGTATAAAAAGAAATATGAATTGCATTCTACAGTAACCTTTTATCTTTAAATCTAAAGAATTTCTGACTTTTTAAAAAATAGTGATGTCTTACTCTTTCATTTAACAAGTCCAAAAAGCCCAGTGTCCACTGATATCCTTACCCTTTCTCAAAACCTCTCTAAGCAGTACCAGACAGGCAAGATAGCACATTTTGATTTAAATTTGAGATTTCTGCCACTAAAAGATGGCATTGTAGCACCAAGCATGATCTCATCTCTCCTGTCACACACCAATCCACATTACTGATATTTTATAAATCCTCAGTGTCTCAAGTGAAGGTGATATATTCACAAATGTAATAAAAATAAAAGCATTCACTGTATATAGACTTTCCCTGCAAGAGTCAGAATGAAGAAGAATAAAGAGAAATCTTTCTCACTTACCAATCTGAACCATCTGAGCAATGTCACAAACCCTAATACAACTTTCTGTAAAATACAGCCCTTTCTATTGTGTTTCATGCTGCACCACTCTTAACAGACCATTAAGTCATGCCATGCTGATTTATGTAATGAAAACTTCCCAGTGCAGACTGAAATGCATCATACAGTCATTTTGCACTTAAATGCCAATAGACTGCATTTAACTAACATGAAATTTGGAAAATTCATGGCAGGTGTCTTAGCTGTCTCTTCACCATCATGACAGAGAAGTTCAGGTTTTGTACTTAGTCTCCCTTTAGTCCCTTAGCTAAGTTCAAATACTTCACTTCTATCCTGGTGCCAAAAATATCCATGTATTTGCTCCAAGTCTCTTCTTTTTGGAAATATGAGCCATAACACGTGACAAAAGACTAAGCAAACTTGACTTACTGCAAAGCAACTGACATGAAAGAGCTGTATTTTCACCTGGACTTAGCTGAAATTAATTTGCAAACTGAGTAACACTCTGTCATCTGACTTTTTGTATTATTAATAAAAAAGTAACTGGGACATCAGACAGATCTTCACAGACCTTCATTCCATTTGAAGCTCTTCCATCTCAAAGCAGTACAGCAGCTGCCTTTGAAAAGAAGGTCACTGTTACTGAAACTTTTAGGCTCTTCCCAACTATTGTGCTTCTTTCAGCAGCTATCCTCCTGCCCAACTGCCCTAAGAAATACAGCAGAATGCACAAATGAGAAAATTCTAATTTGCTCATCTGGAAAATCTACCTAATGAGTGAAAAAAACTACAGAAATGGTCTAAATAGGGATAGATATCTTGTTTCCTAAACCCATCTGTTGTAAATCCTGTCAGAAATCTTTTGAAAAGGTTATAAATAATCTATTTTAGAAACAGGCAACACATTTATTTCTAGCAGCAAATTCAAACATGAGTAATCTGGCACAGAGCTTTTAAATTCACCAGCTGCCACCCACCTCGGGCAGCACCATACCTCCTTTTATCTGCGTAGTATGAACCATTTGTTAATAAGTGCTTGAACCCAAGATGGGCATTGGTAATCCCACTCCTAAATTTTCTGTTCAAGATGAAATTGGAAGAAAAATATCATACCAACAGAGTACAAATATTTGAATCAGGCAAAAACTGATGAGAAAATGAAAATTATTCTGTTTGCAACAAGAAATAGTAACCTGAACCATTAAAATATATTTCTCTTTTCTTCATTGGGAAAAAAAAAAATTGGTATTGTTTAAAACCTAATAAAGGCAAAACATGTCTGCTTTGAATTGGAGACAGTGATGGAAGATAGAAATACCTACATAATTCTCTGGTGTCATGAAAAAATATAAACTTTTAAGTGCTCCCCTGCACTTTAACATATACATAAATATACAAATATACTTCTGCAAAAATGTCATCCTCTTAGAAAGCTGTGAGCTAGTTACATGAAGCAGTGTTTCCTTTAGCTTCCTTTAGGTAAGGAGAGGTATTTTTGCTCTGCATTCCAGTTAAATTCCTGAACAAAAAATGCTACAGGATTTGACTCCCTGTGCTTGTTAAATGACAATTTTAACAGAAGACTACTTGGGTTTCTTGGTGAAGGGGAAAGTTACTTTGGTTTGTCTTACCAAACTTTAAATAAAAAAAAAACCAAAAAACCAAAACAGGACGGGTAGCCACCTTATGTGCCTAGTCTTGAATGAAATAGAGCTGTGAGCTGCAGAAATTAGTTTTATCTCAGGTACTTAAGCAAAAAACCCAGGTACACACTATCACTGTCTTTCTACAGGTACACGATCAGATAAAAGTGACTGACTGATCTGCTTATGCACAGCAATCCCCACACACACTTGCATGGGAGTTCTATGTCAAACATCTTCAGGATTAGACTTATCTAGTCAACAATCCTTTCACAAGTCACAAAGATAATCACTAAATCAAATCATTTGATAAGGACCATATGCCCATATAGTAATTATTTCAAGATCAACCAGTCTAATTTCAGTTTCCTAAATAAATTCTGTAGAAGAATAAATTCCTTGTCCTTCTGTTGTCCTCTTTCAACAAAATAAAATAGCCTAGGCAGGGAATATGTGGAAGTGACCACTGCATGATCACACAATCATATACATGGACATAAAGTAACTTGAGACCAAGACCTGCTATATAAGCTTTGCAGATGGAATCAGGGATGACTCAATGGCCTGAAAAATTTTAAAAAAGAATCAGTGCTCTGAAATGAGACACTATCAGCACTGCTGAAACCTATCATTTTCTTGTGAATCTCCAGTCATTTCTTTTATAGAGTTTTCACAGAGCTTGAAACAGTCTCCACTTTATGACTTTTTTCCCTTGCCTGTCTTTTAAAAGTCAGCAAAATAATAATAAAAAAAAAAAACATCTACAAGTAACTTGTAATCTTGGGGCATTTCTTAGTAAATGAAGAAGCACACTAAATTCACACCACTTTTTCTAAGCACAGTAGAATTTTCTCCTGAGTTTACTGCAGTTTTACACTTCTGCAACTCCTGGGAATGAATTCCTTGAGAACAAGCCTAATGCCAAAACAATACAGTAGTGATTTGGGTTTAAAGCTTGCTATCAAAATCCCAAATGGAGAAGAGTAAAATTTCTGTTCTGCACAGGGAATTCTCCAGGTGTGGATAAGCCATGCTGTGACTGTGGAGGTATTTGGCTTGGTTCCATGGATGTCAGTTCAAGCAAGTTAATAAGATGGGATCACCCTAGTTCTGGAAGCAGATGCCTAACCTGGATTTTATCCTTAAATTACTCCAATCTTTCTGCCTCCAAATTTAGAACAGTGAAGAGCTGAGATGAATTCAAACTCATAAACTTTAGTTAAACACATATCTAACAAAAGTTTTGACTAAGTAAAAAAAGACCAAAGCCCTCATCAGCCTCCATAAACACCAGTACTGACTTTTTACACTAATCCAAAAAAAAAATCAGTTTCCATATTATTATTCTAAAAGATACATTTAAATACAAACTACAAATATCAGAGGAGCAATGCAGCTCATTAAACTAAATCCTTGTAGGCACAGAGTAAATATTCATGAAAGAAAATTGAATCGTACGTTTGGGATATTTCTGAACACCAGAAGTGAATTTCAGCTACTGACAGTTGCAAATTTTCCATTATCCTCAGTAAGATTTTATGCTTTTACAGAATTTCAAAGGCACAGGAAATGATAAAATTTTCAGTGTGGGGATTTAAAACCTAGAGGTTGTCTTCCTCAGAACTTATTATTCAAAACAGCCTGCATCCTACAGTGCACTCCAAGATGACCCAAGGGCAGAAATCAGAGATGAACTCCCTCAGCAAGCACAGAAATCTACTTCATCCTCTCTTCAATTTCAGGACTCCTTCATTTCAGAACTCTTTGAACAATACGATACAAGAAAGACGGGACATGCAAAGCCTGTGCTTTTCTTGCTGTGCAGGAAAAGCAGGATGAGCTGATTGTTTAGGGCCTGGGAGAAGCTCAGCAAAGTCAGGACAACCCTTTCTGTTGATTTCAGCAGCTTTTACACCAGGCCCAAAACCAGACCAATAAAAACATCTAAATGAGTGATTGCAGCTCGTATCGGCACTCCCACCCCGTTTCACCGACCAGGACTCGTTGGTAATTTGGCAAAAGTGCTTGTACACGACACAGTGGGAAATACAACGTTTGGGAAAGGCACTTTGGCAGACAAAACCGCTTGCCTGGTGTTAGACAGGTACAGCTATCAAGCGCTGGCTGCTTATTCCAGCCCGTGAAATGCTGTTGCAAATGAAAGATGAAGCACTGCATGAAGCCATGCTAAAATGGATAGAAGGATGGTTACTTACCAACGGGGCGAGCTGTTGACATTACAATGGTGTAGTGAGAACATAAAAAGGAAATTAAAAAAAGAAAAGAATATCTGTCAGAATGCATGACGTGTAATGTTACTTTCCACTATGGATACTACCATGATTGCTAACCCCTCAAATGGCAGCCTAAGTCAAATGTTCACTGCTGTTATTGCTTAGTCACGTGCCACTATCATCCCATTTACTTGAGCAAAGCATCTGAACAAGCTGACTGGAACCATTCTCTGAGAAACATTTTTATTATCTTCGCATACCATCATCAAGTATCATTGTTAATCCCTGATAAAAGAAAAATTGCATTGCATTAGCACAAACTTTTAGATCCCAATGAACACATCAATTTAAGTCTCACACTGCCTAATGTCATGTAAGGCATTTGCTTTCTGAGTCAAATACCAAATGAATTTTAAGCATGACCAGTCAGTACAGCAGTAAGGGGCTACAGAAAGCCCAGGACAGTTTTTCTCATTCAATAAAGGGCATGAAAGCTTACAGCACAGTGCTTTTTTATCACTGACAGTGCTGATGAAAATACAACAAATGGGCTGAAATGGCCACAGGGACTTCAACCCAGAACCTCCCAAATCACTGCTTAGGTAACTTCTACTTCCTAAAAAATTGCTGTTAAATGATTGACAGGTTAATACTGTTCCAGGCTGATACAGAGATTGAAAGTTGCCACTGCAACAAGTAATTTCTTGGTTATAGAACAGCCCTTCATTATACTTGTGCTAGGGAAGAGAGCTGTCAGTCCCTCTGCTAATAAAATACAGACATCTCTTTCAGAAGAGCTGAAAATTTGGACTTAAAATTGACTCCAGGTTGCATCTGTGTAGGCAAAGCTTCCCTTATTTTATCAGCAGCAATAATTACACATTTCTGAGCAACGGTACAATTTTTTTCTTAAAATTTATTTTTAAGAAGATTACTAGCCCTGTGTGCTTATGGGCAGGCTAGAGCCAAATGTAAGACATGCAAATTCAGAGGTAACAGAGCTTGCAAGGGCCTTCTTAGTTCTCAACCTTTCCATAGCTCTGTCCCCATTTCATTTAACTATGCCTAGTCTGCTGCCATTCTCACCCATCATCTGATGGAACACTTTTTGGCTTCCAGTATTATGGACATATTCCTTCTTCCACAGAAAGATGAGGTATAAAACACACATCTTTCCAAGACAGAACATGGAGTCTGAGCCACAGAACTCAGATTCTGCTGCTGTTTGTGACAGTGTAATGCAACTTTCCTGACTGCATCCCCATCCTCTGTTTTCAGAAGATGGAGCTGTGAATGAGGGAGCTAAGGATTACGTGGTTGTTTTCAGGTGTGCAGCTGGACCTACATGACACCTGCAAGGTCCAAGACAAGCTCAAGGTAAATTTTGAAATGCTAAGTGATTTTGCTCCTTTACATGACATGGTACAACCAGTGTCAGACAAAACTGTTAATTAGGAATTCAGAATTAAGGCTTTCCTTAATTAAGAAGCCCATTGTTCATCACCCTTTTAAAGTCAATGGGAGATTTCCCAGTCCTTTGTTTTCACAAATTCAGAGTAATAGCTTTCTCCAATTAATTTCTTGTTTTTTTCTCATTTTCTGTCATACCCTGAACATATAGAATGTTTCTTATATCATGGCCTTCTTTGTATTGAATAAACATTATGTATTTTACTGTAAATGACAAACCCAGAGGGAAAAATACACAAGATAATGAAAACATGCTTTTACTGGGGGAAAATCAATTAAATAACACATTTCCTTGAGGTTTTTTTCCCTTTAATTTCTTTGGGTTCAAGCTTCAGTGATTTCAAAGGATTCTTTCGCTGGGCTCTAGCTATTGTTTACATTAAAAGTCAGGGCAGCAAATCCAAAAGGCTTGCTCCAGTAATGTGCAGAGTGGACACAGTTCTAGGAGTGTTTAAAAGCCAGGGAATTGGTTATCAGAATTACTGGACACTGTGATACTGCCTGTGACAAAGGAACAGAGTGAGACTGTTTCTGGGAGTTGGCTGTGGTGACAAATTTTCCCATATTACAAAAGGGAAGAACAATCTCTTACACACCTATTTCTTCAACTCAAAATGGGAAGAGTCATATTGTCACTTACAGTCTAAAGTGAACACTGAGGTAATATTTCAACAGATTATCACAATGCTCTCCTTTCTTTGTTACATACTACCCTACAAAGCCACTCAGTGGCTTTTTTTTTTCCTTTGAATTCAGCAAATTAAACTGAACTGTGTCCATGCATTAAATGGATGGAAATGGAAGCTGGCCTCTTGGGTCAGTTGACCCCAGTTCTAATAAAGCAATCCATTGAGACTTTGAACATTTGATTTAATGTGTATGAAAAGAAGAGGACAGATAAAGCTAAAAATGTTTTTATTAACCTTTCACAGCTCTACTGAAAACCATCAGCATGCACCACTAAACTGTGAAATAGTGTCTGCCTGATATCCATTGTGCCAAATTGCTGCTTATCTTTTGGAATGAAGTAATAACTAT
The DNA here is from genome assembly GCA_034509185.1 of Euphonia xanthogaster. NCBI lineage: Eukaryota > Metazoa > Chordata > Aves > Passeriformes > Fringillidae > Euphonia > Euphonia xanthogaster. The sequence continues at coordinate 9,431,146 of JAYDZK010000001.1, forward strand.
TATATTCTATTTACTCAAATTGAAATATTAGCTTACAAACTTTTTCTCTCCCCATAATCTTTAGCATGTGTATATGTACTGTCACGAAAGATATTTTGGGCACTCATTATTCCACCAGCCTTAAAATATTCCACCTCCTTACCAAATCAAAGAGCAGCACATAAACAGTGAGTGGATACTAGAGATCACAAATATTTTATGAGAGAATAATTAGTCTTCACCTTGTAATACTTACACAATTTAATTAGGATTTTCTCTTTCCTCTGGCTATGGTTTATTTTTTGGATAAAGGGTAGTGGTAGAGAGCTTAATTATGGCAGAGCTAATCCCATAATAATATTATCTGTATTATGTTTGTCATTAATAAATATAGTTATTCTACTTATTACACTTCTTAGAGAAAGAAACGTGACTAATAGCTTGAGCTGATGGCTCACATATTCATGTCTATGCCCATGGTTATGTAGTGCTTGCTTATGCATATATGCATCTGCTCTTCAATAAAAACACATTGGGACAGGACTTTAACTGCAGGGGGATCTATCCCACTGAAATCAACTAAAATTTCGCACTAGATATCAACAGGACCAGGATTTCACCTGCGCTGTAAACCAGCGCAGCAGCAAAGGGTGTGTGGAACCCAAACAAGGGCAGGGAAGGATGTGGCCCATCTCATCAGAAAGCAATTATCCCTGCAGGACACAGACCCTGCCCCTGTGGGAGCACTCACCTCGCACGGTGAGCGTAGCAGAGGCTTCCACCTTCCCAACGCGGTTCTCGGCGATGCAGGTGTAGGTTCCTTCATCGGAGCTCATGGCTTTCTTGATGCGCAGGGTGTAGTCGTCCTTGATGTCATACCTGTGTCACAGCAAAAGAGCGAAAACTCTTTTTGTGAGCAGCAGAAACGGACAGAAACTATCACCTGGAAAATGCCAGTCTGAATCTATCTTGGAGCCAACTTGGGAAGATAAATTATTATCCAGCATTAGATAATTCCATGAAGCATTAATCTCCGTGACATTTTTATTGCACTCTGCATTAGTTAGAAACTTTACATAAAATTAGTATTGCTATGTTCAGTATTAGGGCTTTATTAATAATAGCATTCACTTTGTCCTTGATCTAGAGCAATAAGATAAAATTAAGGTATCAGGCATCAGTTATCAATACATGACAGCTCAGGTTTATCACGACTTTAACTGTGTGAGCTACATGTTTTACCTTTTGCTGATTTGGAAATTTCCTTTCATACAGAGTTTTCCCCTACAGCAGCAATCCCCCAGGGAATGGCGAGCATGTTGGTAGAATCTCAGACTACCCAATTGCAAACAATAAAAAAATATATTCAAGCTCTGGAAGGTGACAATTATTGAAGAGGCACATTAAAGAAGATTTATCAATTTCACAGAAATACAACAAAACAATTCAATAAGGGTGGACAATGACATTTTCTCTTTCTTAAAATAAATTAGAAACAATTCAATTGTGCTTTGTCTATTTCTTTGTTTCTTCTGTTGAAAAAAAATTCTAAAACTTTAAGTTTTATACATGAGGATGTATAAAACTTACTTAATGCAACATACTCCAGTATGTGGTGAACATTTATTCTCAAAGCATTTAGACTGATTATACCCAGAAAAATATTTTCAGCTAAATTGTTATTATCTGCAGAAGTCATGCTTAACAAACTTTTTTGGGCTCTGATCCAATGCTCATTAAAGTCAGCAGGAGACTGCTGTATAAAATATCTTTGGTTGCCAAATCAGGAAAACCCTGGTTATCAGCATAGATACTTTAGCCTTTAAATATTATTTTGTTAAATTTTTTTCAACAACATCTCTTCTTGATATGATAGATTAAGTCACCTTGAATCTAGACTTGGCTTGAGATTCACATGTATCAGTGAAATAGGAACACGAAACTGAAGACAGATCTAGACTTCAGGAGGTGTCAATACTATTTCTAACTGTATACATAGTCATGACATCATTTTAGAAGGACTCATTTACTTTCTTTTTGTTATGCAGGAAAGGCCTTATAGACTTGTGCAGGAAACACATTGAAATCATATAGAAGAGCACCCTTAAATGTTTGGATGAATAAGGGCACAATGCAACAAGTCAGAGGAATGTTGTCAGGCTCTATGAGCATTTTTAGATCCTTTGGGAATGTGAAACATAACTTTTTTTGTGTACATAACATACATTGCTACTGTTCCTTTAGTATAGGTTTGTAGAGAGAGCACCATGTGCTAACAGACTTCAAAGCATCTTAACTCAAAGATCCCATATGGTGAAACATTTGAATTTCTATTAGGTCTAACTAAAGCTCAAAACATCAATTAGAGAATTCCTAGCAATTCCAAGAACAAAGATCAGTCAAGAAATCTTTTCACACTCACCACAATACAGCTTCTGTCTATATTCAGTAGGTCCATTCTATCACTTAGCAAGAAATAATTTAATAAAGATGAATTTGAGGCTAACCATTCTGTTAGAGTTAACATAAGCACATATAATAGCTATTTCCATGGGAGTTACATTTAATTGCATGTATATGCAGTACCTCAGATTTAACTGATTAATAGGACATATGCCAAGGGGAAGAATAAGGAAATAGATGTCATGGAAAACTTTAGAAACTTATAGGGATAATTTTTTTTTGCCAGCATAGTGCCATTGGTAGTGGTGAGGGGGCAGGTAGTTATGATGTCAGAGAATTTAATATGCACCTTCTGGAGAGCTACACATCTATTACAGCCACATGCAGCTAAAGAACATTTCCTCTAGACTGCTCAAAAATTATGTCATTTTGCATGCTGTGCTGCATTAGTCAATGGCAAATAAAAATCACTGTTTTCATAAGACAGAAAGGGCAAATTGTCCCCCTTAAAAATCTCAAGAATATGACAACATTATCCTACAACGATGGAGCAGTTATTTGTCTTTGGTGATTGCAGAGTTGCAGACAAGAACAAATGCTTATTTTCTTGACATGAGGCCAGCTCTAGGAGGCTGAAAATATAAATTTGTATTCAGCTCCTGTATGATGAAGAAACTAAGATCAGTCATAATATAAATATTAATTGGCTATCAGAATCAGGGCTATAAAGCTGGGCAACAATTAGCCATCTATGAAATTGATGGGGTTTTCTTTTCATACAACAGATAACATCCCCATGTTTCAGTTAATGCTGCCGAGAGCAAAACAGCCAGGCAGCAGGGCTGTATCAGAGAGGGGCTGCCTGAGCTGGGATGCAGGCAGGCTGGGACAGGGAGCTGCAGCGTGCTGTGGGCTGCAGCTGACTCACTCTGCTTCCTGCCACGGATGTGCTGGTGCCGGCATGCCAGCCAGCTGCCTCCAGCCTTTATCCCTGCACCTGCCAATCACGCACACTGTGCCAAGGCTGCTGGGCGGAGGAGCCAGCTGCATGGCATGCCAGGACGCAGGGTGGTGGGTACAGCCAGCAGCTCCCACTTGGGTCACCAAACGGAGGGTGGCGTAAACATGTCACTGTTACGGTCCAGTTAACAATTGCTTCAAGGACAGGTTCATCTCTCCCATACTTTTGGACCACCCTGACAGAACGTGCCATCTAGCAATTAGATCCATACGTGGATGGACCCATGGGGTGTTAGAACCATCTGCTGTCCTGCAGTACTGATATGCTGCCCATCAGTCATCTGTTCCACCAGCACTGTCCCCAGAAGTCACCACAGTTCAGTGAAGAGCTTTGGCAGATGAAGCAGACAGGAAAGAGAAAGGAAGGAAACTGGCTTTTAGCCTGACCCACAGCAGCACAAACAAAATAACAAGGTACGGAGACTGAACATCTTTTGAATTTCTCAAGCATTCACCTGCTCAGCCCTGAACAGTGCCTTGTTTCCTCTCAGTTCTAGAGCCTCAAATCCCCACAGCAAGATGTTTTCACCCCACTTTCTGTGGAAGTCCACTCTCATCTGGATTAGTGCTTCTGAACACTTGGAATGAGAATCAGGGTCCTCTATGCTAATACCAATCACACAGAGTGTTAACCAGGCTCCTGGATTGATGATGGAATGGCAGAAAACCAGGGTGCAGTGGTTAAATTGCTCCTTAACACTGCCAGTACATGAAGACAGCCATGTCTTCAAAATATGGGCAGTGTCAAGAAAGAACTTGTGACACATTGCCCAAATATTGCTGACTCCTAGCCAATTAATGCAGCATTGAGCTAAAACCAGAGGGTGTCAGACATCAGTTTCACTTGTTTATGGACATCTAATTGATTTTAAGCACTTCTCTTTGATAAGCATTCAGAGGTGCTTAACCTTTCGGTTCAGCTTAGACTTCAGCCATCAGGCTGAGCTGGGAGAGGTCTTTTAAGCAGCCAGTCAGTCTGTGCCAGACATAAACCAGCCACTTTTGGGCACCACGTTACATAATTTCTGTTCTACAAGTCTTCAAGAGCAGGTCTGCCTTTAATTAAACGAAAAGGAAGCGGCTGGCAGGGGACTGGCAAGGGAAAAAGAAAGAGAGAAATGAGAGGCACATGAGAAAACACTGCTGGTGAGGAAATTCTAATAGAAATTGGGTGATTTTGAGTGAAATCTGGCAGTCCTGGCACATATGAATGCATTCATTGTTGCTAGTTCTGATTAATGACAGTTGTACAATAGTGTGCTGACAGTCGCTGCCATACAGACACAATTTTTTTTTGATATGAAACACTGCTGAAAATGCAACCCAATCAGATTTGGCCCCTGAACAACATGTGCTATCATCACTGTACTGTGAATTGAGATTGATTGGTAACCAGCTGTGACAAAGTGGGAAAAAGAGCCTTGTCTTTTTCAAGAAAAGAAAAGAAGAAAAATAAAAAACTGAATTGTGTCAAAACCATTACCATCTGCTCAGCCAAATAGCAAATAAAACAAAACACATTAACTATTTTTAAGTATTGCAAATTAATGTACTGAGGTTGAATTTGTGTGTTAACTTAAGCATCTAAGAATAAACTTGAATTGAACTGGTTTTGTCACAGTTGGGATTTTTTTTCTGCACATTTGGAAGTGTATCTGTTCACACTCAGCCATCAATATTCCTCGTGATTATCAAATAAAAAAATAGAGAAAAAATTTACGGAAGTTAGAGATATTTGACAATAATATTTGGTGGGTTTTTTTTGTTTTTGATATAAATTTTCCACAGTGTTTCACAGAATCCCTAGTTTCCATATTTGCAAAAATGTGCATGCAGCCATGCATAAAAAAAATGCACTTCTTTTGTTTTTAACATGCACAGATAGTAAAAACACATCTGCAGCTGAAGTAATTTCATTCCTAAATATCCAAGTAGCCTAACTGGGAATACAAGGATGTACTTGCTTTAGTGGTGTACTTTAAACTTCACAGAATGCTCTGCTGAACTCAAGAAATCCAACTCAAGAAGTCTTATTTCTTGCTAAAGGGATATTGCAAGAGGAAAAAATCACATCTAAACTGTTAAAGGCTGTTTAAAAATTGGCATTAATTTATACCAGGTATATATTTTAATCTAAAACATTCTTGTAAATAAAAAATATGAAATAATAAATTAGAATCTTTGCATGTACACATTGTAGGCTTGTCTTTTCTTTTTTTTTTTAAGAGATGGCACACAAATGACTTTGCTGTATTTTCTTTTGCCTGTTTGCCAGACTATTTTGCAGAACATGCACAAAGCTTCAAGATTGCTTACAACATCCATGATTAGGGAGCCCAAAGAGAGAGATGCTACTGGCCAAAACCAGGGTAAACAGGAGGTAGTTAAGGAGGCTTAAGCTTCTGTCTCCACTTCTGTTTTGTGGTGCTGGCACTTCAACTCCCAGCACAGTGCCACAGCTTTTCACTGGCTCCTGCATCCCTGTGCCAGATGGAGGGAGCCAGAGGGAGGCTGCAGTGAGATGGGAAGTGTGAGCTGTTACCTGCTTCAGGCTTGTGTGATCCAGCAGCAGAAGGGAGAGCCTCCATGCCCACTGGCAATGAATATCTGACACAAGTTGAGTTATTTTCACTTCCATCCCACGCACTGATAAGTGGAAGAAGAAAGAAACCCAAACATACATGGGTAACAGCTCTCTGGGGAAAGATACAGGAGTGTCAGGTTTTTTTTCTCTAGCAAAACCTGAATCAGTGACAGTTATGGATATATTTGTGTGCACTGCTCACAAATTACTCTGTTGCGCCCCTGAATTCAAAAGCTGCTTTTTGCTGGGTGGCTCTAAGACACTGCTAACAGCCATGATAAATTGAGCTACCAGGGAGCTATCTCCAAGGTGCTGACAGGATGGCTACTCCTCACATCTACATGTCCAGATACCCATTTATTTTTTAGCTCTTCCATTCATGCCAGAGAAAGGTAGAAGACAATGTTCTATTACTTTGAATTTTCTTTGTGTGATGCATATTTGCAAGCTGACATATAAAAGGGATTCTATATTCCATATTTCCTTATTCTATACAACAAACCAGGAAAAGAGTTGTGTGACACAGGCTGCTATTCACTATTGTGATTTTTCCTCAATTATGTTGACTCAGGTTCTGCTTTAGTCCAAAACCCCTTATGGGTTGTGATCAGCAGATTATTTCTATCTGTTAGAGTAGACATTCTCAATTGCTATACTATAAAACAGAAACCCACACTGCACTGTGTTTTAAAGCAAGGCATTCAACAAAATGGTCTAAGTCTCATGAAATATGTGTACAGCTGTTACAGTTACTGGGCCAACATTGGGAAACCATACCTGTTTCCAAGGAAATAGTGTTTTCCAAATATCTGGAAGCATTGCACTTTGTAGCACTGCTCTTACATGCAAACAGACAGGTGTGACTGAACACAAAAATGCATAGTCTCTTACAAAATCAGGAGCCATGTGCTCAGAAGAGAACCAAGAAAGCAAACTGAGACTGGGTTTTGATTCTCTTTGAAATAATTTGGAAACAAACAGCAGTTAAGAACAAAACATATATCTGGGAATCAATGACTCAGTAAATCCTATCTGAACTTATGCAGAGATCCTTTACATCTCTGTTTGCACATGGAAGTGTACTCACAGGGAATTACCACATGATAATTACCTAAAATGGCCTTCTGATTTGATTTTAGTTCCAGACAGAGCTCCACATTTCAGAAACTGGAGCTTTGATGGAAGTATGATCTAAGAGACTTTGTAATCACTTGGCATGGAGACCTATCCCCCCATCACCAGGAGCAGTCCTTTCCCTCACAGATGAGACACATTTGTCAGACACTCAGGGAGATTTAGATTATTAATGCCTATGTCATGAATTCATCCCTCAGAAAAGCACCCTTGATGCTCAGAGTTATCTGGTTTTGTCCATTTCAGCTTTTGAAAAATTGAAATGTTACTGCATGGACTGGAACAAAGTAAGAAGATCTGAGCCCAGACTGGCATCATGCACCCACTAAACTTGGCTTTTGCATTTTTTTAACATGAGCACACAGCTCATGAGTAGTTTGAGAAAAACTAAATTTGTGTTTGCCTATTTATTATTATTTGCCTAAAGCACATGAAAGATTATTATAAACTTGTCAGAGAAATGAAATATTTCCTAATCTGTATTTTGAATCAGTAACTAACCTTGAAGTGGCAATTAAAGATGAAGTAATGTTAATGTTGTAATGAAAGTGCCTTCAGTACTGCAGTTGAGCCAGAAGTCATATTCTTAAAAAGTACATTTTGCTAGTTAAGCAATTACCAACATAGAACTTACTGATAGGAACTTGAAATAATTTTTAGGCTTAAAACTTTACCATTAAAGTGTTTTCACTGACAGGGTAAGTCAATTTGTTTTTAACTCAGATGACAAGTTTTGCATCCCATGAAGAGATGGAATGTGTTAAAGGAGAAGAAATCCCTGCAGGCCAGACATTCCAGTAGCATCAGTGGTTAGAGCTCTTGAATCTTACTCCCACTTGAATATATCTAAGAGATTCATCCTTCTGTTTTCCTGAGGCTTTCATGGAAAAAAAATGCACAGTAAATGATCTTTACTTTTTAATTCTATGATCTTAATGGTTATTAAACAGATAGAAAGAAGGCTACCTTAATATTCTAAAATTTATAAATGCAGTATACAAACCATGTGGTTACTAAGCTTTTATGGAGTACACTTTGCTTTTTTTTTTTTTTTTTTGACACTAAAGAAATATTTAAGCATTAGTAGGAGTATTTTGAATTAAATTCTACATTAAATTTCACTGTGTCCTCTTCCTGCTAGACTATTTTTTACTGCAGCCTTCTGGAGTGGAAAATTCAGATAAACCCATGTTTGAGGCTACTACAACTGGCATTAAATTTTGTTTCTGAACTCTTCTTGTGACTTCATTAGTGCTCTGAAATGTAACTATTTTAGGCTGTAGAATAAGAAGGAATAAAAAGAAATAAGAACATTCTCCTGTGACAATACCGTTTCTAGTGCACTGTCAGGGATCACTTCATAGATCACCAAGAGTTCACACAGCATAAAGAGAAAACATGCAGGCAGGAGTGCTAGTTGACACAATTCCTTTATGGCTGCTGTCCGTGGAGTTGTAAAGCTATTTTTCCAGCCTTGACCCTTATGTAAGCAACTGGAGAGTATTTTCATGAACCTGCAAACAGACTGGCTGAAACAATAGCTCTTCTTCAGCTCTGTGGTGAGAACTGACACTTAACATGAAGCCAATTTAAATGTCAACGTTATTAACTGCTTCTCTGCTGATCAGCCTAACAGAGGCACACATCTACCAATTTGCTCACAGCATTTAAAACTCCAGACAAATGCAATGGCAGGCAACTCCTGGGTTAGACTATAAACCCCTGGGGTAACTGTGGGACAATGCAATTAGAGGACTTTATTCAATGCTAAGTTTTAAGGGATTTAAAACATAAAAAAATGCTGTCATTTATGCATTCACTTGGGCATGTACTCCTCATACAACTCTTAAGAATATATTTCCACTTGCAGAGCAGGAAGGGATCAGTGACAGGCAAAATAGCAATCAGAGAAAAGGGATACTCAACCAAAAGTGCTACAGGAGGGGGAACCCCACCATCACTGGGATACATCATCTTGATGTTATATGCACAAAAATTAACCAATCCCTGCATCCATTTTACCTCTCATCACCTCTCTCTCTCTAAATGGCATCTCTGATTTTACAGAAGTTTCCTTAGATGGTTCAATATAACAGCTGAAAAGATGCTTATGCTGCACTTGGATGGGATCTGCCAGCATTCACTTGTGCCCCTCTGCAAGTTACAGAGCAGCTCCCTCTGTGCCAGACATCTATGGCAACATCCTCTGCAAATCTTCACTCCTGCCTCCAGATGTATGTAAGGATACAAATACCATACTAAACCTCTTTCTTTCACTGTCTCTTTTTGACAAGCTATTAAGAACATGCAATCTTCCCCCTATGCTCCTCATAAAGGGACTAATCTCTCCTTAATGCTTTAGCTTAAGGAAAAAAAAAGATGGGCATGCAAATCATACAGGATCTACCAGAGATGACAAATAGTACATGTTATATAGCTAATATGAAAAACATCCTTTTCCCCCGACCCTTCATTTAAAACCGTTAATTGTTATTAATTGCAATAGAAATTCGCTGGTGTAACCAAAGATTATATTCATTACACTACTAAAACACACTCTTTATTCTAATTAATTTCCAATACACATTAGACTGCATTTTGTTACAATCTGCACAGATATTAGCTCAAAGAAAGCACACAGTGCTGTAGTGTTATTAACTCATATTTCATTGAAAGGTCATTCTCCCCTTGGTTGTATCTAGAGGGGGCTGGAGTTAAATACCTCAATATCCTATCCACAGAATATAAATGAAATTACAGAGCACCACTGTTCATTCTTAAAAATTACTGTTTCTCTTGCTTACAGAGCCTTATCCTGTGGTCATGATGTGGTGGGTATGTGCAAGGTGCCCACCAAAGCTCTCATGAGAGAGCAACAGCTCTGCAGACATCAAGATCAGTGAAGAAGGAGGGGAGGAGGAACTCCAGACACAGAAGCAAACTCCTCTCCCTGAGGAGGAAGCAGTGGCAAAGACAAGGTGTGATGAACTGACCACAAGCCCCTTTCCCTGTCAAGGAAAAAGGTGGGGGAAGGGCGTTTTTAAGATTTGGTTCTATTCCTCAGTATCCCTTTCTGATTAGGCGGATAAAAAATTGAAGTAATTTTTGTCCAGGTTGAGTCTGTTTTGCCCATGACACTAACTGATGAATGATCTCTCCCCATTCTTATCTTGACCTATGAGCCTTTCATTATATTTTCTGCCCCCTGTCCAGCTGGGAAGGGAATAACAGAAAGGCTTTGGGGGACACTTGACATCCAGCCAGGGTCAACCCATCACAGTGGGGAAATAAAAATGCAAAACTTCTCAGGCCATCAGGCTCTTTTTGGATCTCCTCTTAAAAAAATCCAGCTTTTCTTAGTTCATTAGGTTTGCTGTCAGTTGTGTTTAAATCCATTTCCAAAATTTGCATTTGGAAGACCATGAGATATTTTTAAAATGTCATGTTATACTCCCAGTTTTGGGCTTATGAGAAGCCATGGAGGAAAGCAGAGAAATTATAGGTGTGCTTTTTCATTAAACTCTATCAGAAGCGTGACACGCAGCATTCTGCCCAGACTATGCATATGCATCCAAAAAAAATGGCCAGTTTTAAAAACATAGCAAAACTAACACCTACACAGGCTGGTGCTGTTGCAGCTAACACATATCTCACAATACATTAACTCTGTGCTTTAAGAATGCTTATTCCTAAATAATTTTCAATGAACAGTCCTAATATCCAGCAAATAAGAAAGCTTACTGTGCTGTTTATATTTTTCACTGCTGCGTGTTACAGCTAGGTTTCATTTAATAACCTACAATCTCTTAACACTTAGCAACACACCTTGTGTAAACTACACACCACTTTCCTTCTGGAGCAACTCTTGGTTTTTCTGCCCACACTCCCATTGTGTGGGTGGCACATAAAACAAATCTCTCCCTGTTGGTGCAGTTGACACTTTTCATCTCTAGTACAATATCCATCTAATCAGACAGTGCCTGTAAATGCAACTTAAAAGAGCAGGTTGTAATTTCATTAAAGATGTATTTACTGAGCTAAAACAGCTGTTCTGGGCTGGAATGCAAAAAAGGCCTATGTGATTGCAACTCAGTCATTTTTAAGGCAACTGAAAAATACATTTGCTGAGCTAACCTCACTCTCCCGAAGAGCTGGCACTGCTAACTTCTTCTGTATAAAAGGTTTAAACAGTTATTATAGAGTGTCATAAATTTTGACTTGTAATTGAAAACCTCTTCACTTGCTTAAAAAAAAAAAAAAAAAAAGTACTTATTACTTG
>JAYDZK010000001.1:9442644-9458443 GCA_034509185.1 Euphonia xanthogaster
AGCTCTTCACTTGCTTAAAAAAAAAAAAAAAAAGTACTTATTACTTGCTATATAATTACAGACCATGCAGCTGCTCTCCTCGGCTTCGCTAGAAAATTTGAAGACATGAAACACTGTACAAACCTTATTCAAATGTTATTAAATTGCTAGTCATAGATCTGCCACTCATACTGTAGGCTCTCAATAATGTCATTTTCTTCCTGTTACCAGGACTAAAAAGTAGATGAATGAAAAGTTGATCCGGGCCATATTGAGTTCTCTACCACACAGGAGACCATCAGGTCCTAGGAAGGAAAGTATAATCTCTATTTCTGCCGAGCAGACATCAAAGGGAAAGACACCTGAACACGTATCTGGAAAAAAATTTCAATGCATAAAGATAAACTTTATTTAATTTTCAGTAGGTCTTAATCATTATGCATGGCCACAATTGTCTGAGTCACTTTGACACAATCTCTGTGCCATTTCCTTGTGTCACTTACAATGAGAAAAAACTCTATTCATGGAACAGTGAACCTCATATTGCAGCCAAAGGCATGGGACTGGCGATCCCACAACATCCTGTTCACCTTCAGTAGTTTGACATGAGTCATACTTGATTAACTATTCCCCACCCTTTGTGTACTGCAAAGGCTGTGGTGTGAGGCTGAATTTTTAGAGCAATTAAAATAAAATATACACCATGTGCCTCTACCTTTGATTCACAATGCATTTCAGTCTTGGGTCACTGATTTAAAGTGGACAGCTTCTGGAAAAAGGCTTTACATACCCCAGACTTCACACTGGATTTTGAGTCTCCCTGTAGGTGCAGTATCAACATTTAGATCAACAAGATATTAATTTGCTGGGACCAATTTGGGCTCTAACAAGAACTTTAAGCACTGAAGAATATAAATAATTCTTTATCATAGTGGTGCAAAAGAACTATGAAAACAGTTGTCATACATTGCTCACACTACTATTTTCATCTATTATTTATCATTTTTTAAATTCCTGTCCAGTGACACACAGAGGAGCTTCATGACACATATCACAGTTTGAAATCTCAGGTCAGGTGTATAGGATGTTGGATAAGTAATTTCCTTTGACCACTAGTGAGACCAATGTTTCCCAGGCATTTTAAAAACTGCTTCTAAAAGATACAGACTATCATAGTTTATTTAGATCATTGGTTCAAAACAACTGAAATTGGGAATGAAGCTTTGCACCATCAGAATAAACTGTTTCTTCTCAGATTTGAAACATGGTTATTTATATACTCCTGAGCAATTACACAGACAATTTGACAAACAGCCAAATTATTTTTTTTTTATAAATAGTCATGTTTTCAAACATCTTAATTTCTTTAGAAGTTGGGGTTTTTTTTCTCATTTAATCCAATTGCAACTGGAGATGCTTAAAGTCCATCTGGGACCTTTATAATTAGGGCTTTAACAGCCTGAAATTATTTTCCAATTACTACTCAACACACTACTCAGTGTAGCAATACTGTTCACATTTGTCACCAGAAATCACTGGCATTACTTTCCTCTTTGCTTTCTCATGGGTCACAAAAAAAACTAAAATAAGGTAAAAGGTGGAAAAACAGACTAGAATTTCTGAAAAACTATGGATCCACTGTCACTGATTCTGGCATTCACCAGGAGGAAATTACAGAAACAAAATGCATACAAAAATTCAGTTTGTTCCACTTTGTTGTCACTGAATAGACACTTTTGAAAGCTGAATCAACAATAGACACATTTAAAAATCTGCTGTAATTGTTGAAACAGGTACCTACTATAATTTTCTTGCAGTCTAGGGATGAAGCCCAAATTAAATTATTGAAAAAACGAAAACAGACAGATGTGCAAAGAACATTGTTAGTTATAGAAACAGGAAATTTATATTGAAAGTTATAAGGGAAATAGCTCAGAGACCTGCTCAGAAGTATTTATGTATGTGGGAAGAATAACAAAGGGAAAACCTTGAAGGCTTTATATTTCATTGGAGATATTAAAACACTTAAAATACAGGAGCTCAGTTCGTCTTTAACCTCAAAAAAAAAAATCCCTCAATTTCAACAGTGAGAAATCATTTTGACTTTCTTCCCTAATTTATAAAATTTTGATATAATATTTTTCTCATCCATCCATTCATTCAGACTATATCTGGGCAAATTTCTTTGCTGGTATTAGAAAAATCCAGAAAAACACAGTAACTTTTGTTTTAGAGGTTTCAAGCTTATGTTCCTTGATTAAGCATCATGCAAGCATGGTTTGGAAATGTCCACTTTTTGGACAGTGAATATATGCTCACATATTGTGCTATATAAATAAAAAAATATAGAATAGAAAGCACACAATGCTAATTATCAGAGGCATTTGCCTCCAAAGTGCAGATGTTGGAGAAAAAGAAGGGATACAGTCACTAAAAAACATCTAACAGAAGTGCAATCTAACCAAAGACACTGTGGGTTCATCATCTGTTACTTCTGCTTATGAGACCTAGAAGCAGCCATGATTTGAAACAACAGAAGTAGCACAAAAGCAAGAATAAATCACAGAAACACAATGTATTTACTGTGGATCACTCTGCAATACATAGTTAAAGAGCAAGCAAAGAGAAAAATTCATCCTGACATCAAAAAGTCTTCTCCTGAAAATATTTTGCCTATTACATTCATACACATCTGTCACTATAATAAACAAAACAGCTATGTGACTTTTAAAGTTTTTTTAATTGCCAGAAAATTAATTTTTAAAAAAGTGCATATATATATAAATACACACATGTACATATCAAACTTTCATATAATAGTTTTTTCTAGATTATGTATTTTTCCATTGGTATATTCAACCGATGGAAAATGTCAGCTATGGTGTGGAGGGGAGGGAAAGAGGCCACTATTCATGTCTACTGCTAAAATTAAAACTGTGCAAAAATAAATCAGGATTCATAGTGCCAGAAAGACTTGTTGGGTTGTGGAGACCTGGGTTGTAATTCCTGTTCCCAGAGCTAGTTCCATGGTGAGATTTTTTAATGAAATAATGTTTCAGCATCAAAACAAGAAAGAGTTCCAGAAAATGAGGACCAAACACTGCTCTTTTAGTTGAAAGGAGCCAAACTAATTTAAAACCCTTTTGCAGGACAGACTCCCTTCCCCTGCTCACTAAAATTTACTCCTTGTTTGTTCCAGACTAAATTAATCTTTCTTGAACACAGGGGGCCTGTTCCAGATTTCAACTCTGCTTTACACTTCTGCTTGTCTGGCTTTCTGTTTCCTCAAGAGGAAGGTTTCTCTCCAAGACTTAACAGACATGAACCAAGGAGCCAGCAAAGCCCACCATGCTCTGTTTGTAATTTACCTTGCCAGTACAACAGAGAAACTTTCCTGCCAAGTTTTCTCCCTCTTGGTATCAGCACATCATTCTGAAGGCTACTATCACCATTAGAGTCCTAAAACATCTTTAGTGTTTCCCATAAATTCACTGAATACCCATGTGCTCACAACACCTACAGATCACTTTTCCTTCCTCCACAGGAATCCATTACCTGGACAATTGACCCAGGCTGGGCTTCCCTGCACAGCTGCCTCTGGAAGATTTGTAGTGCCAAAAGAGCAGCAGTGTGGGAAATAAATCTTGGACACAATGTCAAAGAACAAACTCTTGGTAGCAAGGACGGATTCCAGCATTGTGCAACAATTGAAATCTGGAAGTGAACGTGAATGTGGCTCTCACCTTCCTCTTGGTAAGTCTGCATCATCTTTCTTCCACCGGACTGTGGGTGTGGGATCCCCCTGCACCTGGCACCGGAAATCCACGGCCTCCTCCTCCAGCACCACTTGGTTAATCGGTCGCCTGAGAAACGTGGGCCGCTCTTGAAAGAGACATTAAAATTCCACAGTGAGTCAGAGGGCTGAAATGAACACTTTTTGACTTTTCAGCATCTTGCTGCTTACCCATCCATCAAACAGAAAGGAGGCTGAGCTCCACAAATTCAGACAAGTGGAACTGATGATGTGCATAACGAGCCAGCAAGAGGGCTGCCAGGCTGGAGAGGCAAGGGCTGTCCCATCCCACCCTCCAGCAAGAGCCACCAGAAGGCAGCCTGTGCCAGGACCGACCGGCCACCTGCTGGACAGCGGAGAGCCCTCTGAGGCCGTGCCCTTCCCTGGAAAAGCTGCGGCTCTGCAGCCCCGCACAGACAGAGCCTGAGCTGGGAGCTCCTGCTGCAGCAATGTATGAGCTGGAGCAGGAGCTCCCAGCAGGAGCCAGCCAGCCTTTGGCAAGATCAATATCTTGATGCTTGCGAGGAAAATTTAAACTCCGCATCACACACCTCAGGCAACTGTGAACTGTCGTGCACAGGACAGAGATTCCCTGATCCCCATCGCCAACTTCACCATGGAAAACCAAATTAAGGTCTGAATAATAACTTCTGTTTACCCTTGTTATGTTAGGCTGCACAGCTACAAATAGTATTAATCACCATAATGTTGTACAGGCCTGCTTAAAATCCAGATGCAGAGCCACAATCTGATCTCAGTTGTACTGCTACAAAATCCAAGTACCGGTAATTTCATTTGAAAGGATGTCACTGGGCTTAGTTTCCAAGTTGCCTTCGGAAGGCACAAATTTTGTTCTGTCCTCTCAGCCATACCGCACTTTTATTGTCATAAATTATTTATGCTAGTCAAACCACTATAAGGCTGAGTTTGTATGAAACAGTATTTCCACTCACGACAGGGATTTATCATAAGGACATGTAAAACTGGTTACACACTATGGTTCATATTTCACTCTCACCAAGTTAAGGGATATGATGTCACTTTAAAAAAATTACTCAGAATTCACACAGATGCAAGCAATACCAGATTCTGACTCAGGCAATTTGTCTTGATAACTACAGAGCTAATTTTACAGGTTTGTTATGCATGATTATTATATGCAAATAATTTTTTAGAAGTTAAAAAAACATTATTAAGGTTGAAAAATCAAGCAGGCCACATTTACGGAGAGAATTAAGGCTGTCTGCATGGCTTTTGATCACTTTCTTTCTGTTTATGATGCCTGATGGGATTGGTTGCAATTATATGATCAGAGACTATTTTTTCCCCAAAAATCTCCAGATTGTTTGTATTCACTTCATGAGCAGGTGTTTAATATTTTGCTTTAGTGGTACTGTTTAGAGGATGGCCTCCTGTCTTACTACTAAAAATGCACTTCAAAGACAGAATTATTAATTTCCTCATGACCTCTATTACACCTATTAGATCTTAATGCTTTATAATCACCTCACTTATTTTCCTAGCTCCTCTCTGGGGTACGATAGAGATCTTAGAAAGTAAGGTAAAAGGTATCTGCTAAATTTTGGTGTTCAATCTGAGCCAGAAAACTGACAATTTATTTTTTGTTGAGGGGATGGGGAGGGGTTGGATGGAAATGAAGTTTTAATTTTGTGTGTTCAAAGCTTAGCTTCCATTAATTCAACTGCAGACAAAAAAATGTTCATTGCTTTTACAAATCGGAATATCAGTCAGAAAATGAGGAACACAAAACCACCTGTTAGTAATTATGTAAATGAGTGACAGCATCACACAGGAATTCCTTATTAGCAGGGAAACCTATTGGCAGGGGAAAACATATTTTGTCAGCAGAAGAATAGACATGCTCAAGAATCTATAGCACCTTTCCAGATGATAGAGATAAAAGCATGGCTAACAGGCAAAGATTCTTCTCCCCAAGCCCTGGCTTTTGTCCTATTCCTATTCCTGTTCAGGATCTTCAGATTCCAGCAATGTTTGGGCAAGTAAATTCATTTCTAGCCTCTCTGCTTATATTGAAATCTTGATAATTTCCCATTTTAAGTCCGTGTACAAGCCATATGAACTCTTTGTAATTTCCTATTCAAGTCTGCATATACAAGCCCTATCCAGCTGCTGACAGTTTCCTTTGTCATTTTATCCTTTTTTTTTTTTTTTTAGCCCAGAAATATCACTTTTCACACCTGGAACCCAGCAAGATCTCAAGTCCAATTCCCCTTCCAACTATCCATGCCTATCCCTTTTTGTACCTCACAGCAAATGGTCTCTTCTCCACTGAGTGTTTGGTCTGCACTTGAACCGGAGCTCCTTTTACCCAGGTCACACAAATACAGCCCATCCACAAACTTAACAAAAGAAAAATCAGCTGAAGAACCCAAGGACCCTCCCAGGAGAGGGACAGCAGCAGGAAGACAGTGTAGATACAGGAAAATGCTGCCCAGATCTTCATTTGTGGGGTCTCTGGTGTATGAAGTGATGACTGTATTACTTTTTTTTTCTTTTTAGGCAGGTGCATATTTGGCTACATTTACTGAAAATCCTCTGGACAAGCCAAAAAAAGAGTACATCCCTGGCATAGTGTAGCTATTTCCCAACATATTTTAGGTACACGATATTCAGCATGAGGCACCTGCACTTCTCAGGACAAAAAGCTTCCTCTGTTCCTCTCATTCCTGCCCATTTCATTCCAATTATCCCCTTTGCCTCCAAACTGCAAGAACGTCAACATTCTTAGAGAAGAGTGAATTATTTTGTCAATTTAATTTTGTCAACTAAAACTGGTTTTCTAGTTAGGCATGGAAAATTTTGGATAATGCCATTTTAATTTGACAAACTTATTACAACTGGACAAAGCAAAAAAAAAAAAAAACAAAAAAACAAACCTATTTTTAATCCTAATGCCAAGCAATGTACTTGGCCCATCTGCAACTATGTGAATCTGGATGGGAGTGTTTTAATGACACTTTCTACAAATTTGCAACAGCATGGTTTTCACAACTTCTCTCCTAAGAAGAGCTCAGACCAACTCCTGCTCTCAGCTCACACACAATACTCTTCATTTTGGCATTTGTTTTTCAAGACATGATGCTAACTAAGGAATTCAGATCCAGATTAGCATTCTAATTGGTGATTTAGAGGCCCAGGTTCATTCCCATTGAATTTAAACAACTCTGTGTTTGTTTGTACACTGGCTTGGTCTGCATACAAAAATCATTTTAGACCAGGTTTACAAAAGCTGTGTGTAAAGAGCTTCAAAATTAGAATGTGCATACTTATGAAATTGCTACTTGGGGCTGTAAATTCTCCTGTACAGGAGATGAGAAAATAAATTCCTGTCTCATTTTGAGGAGAACCCAGCTGAGGAGAAAGTAAATGGTCCTGAGGTCGTTAGATAAATCACTGGATTCCACATCAAGGCAATTTAGGAGAATACACGTTTGTTTCATATCAGCTTCTAAAACTTTATATTTTCAAAAACATTTAAGAAGTTGCTAGAAAATTAATAGCTATGTAAGGACAGAGCCCAGTTAGCAAGGACATGCAAATACCAACAACTACTGTTTCCATTTTTGCATCATCTCTGCATTTTGCACAGCGTGAATCAGGAAAGAACAAGTTATCTCTTAACTTGTTTCCTGGATTTGTATCACTCAGAAAACCCCTTGAATATGTCCAATAGCTAATTATACAGCTATAAAGTGATCAGAGTGAATGCCATTGCCAATGCTATTAACATTCTTTATGTGAGATTAACTGGATTTGAGTCACCTGCATAACTTGCTTACAATGTTAATCTCTCAGGAGACAGAGCACTGCTTTCCCAAGCATGCTAAATAAAGAAGGTTTCTTTGCACAGCCAGGTCAAATTTAGTTTCAGAGCTAGTCTTAGAAAAAAAAAAAATAATATTTTTTCCTCTGAAATGGTTTGCCCATAAATAAAGCCTTGTGGTATAATTAAATATTGTTACTCTGTCAACAGCATCCAGAGAACAATATATTTGAGAAACAACAAGAAAGGGTGATAAATTAAAATCATAGGCATATATAAAAATTTTAATATAGCTATTTTATAAGCTTTCACTGAGTAAATAAAGTACCCACTTCCCAGACTTTCTCTGATGAATATTAAAAATCTTTGAAGAGAACTATAAAATAGGTCATGGTTATATGTCATGTCAACCAGTCATGCTATTACTAGGGTGACCTTTATAACTTCAGAATAAACTTTGCTTGCAGTTATAAAAGGGAATTGTTAATGCAATCTGGACACACACCTACAATCTGTTGCAGTGCTTGAGGTATGTGCTGCAAGGAAACCTACAGATCTGAGCCAGAAACAGCAAAATGCTTTTCTTGCTCTGGGTGCTGACACAAGTTAACCTCAGAACTCAATTTTTCCCATATTTAACAATTGGTCTGAGTATCACAGTCTATTAGAGAGACTCAGATGACCTTCAGATGTATTACTGCCCTTTTCCTGTTCCTCAGAAAGTTAGACAGCCATATATGGGGCCTCAATCTAATTAAAATGATCCTAACTACCTTAATATATTTTCTCTGCTGAGGCAACTGCTAGAGTGAAGGATTTGATGGTCTTCATAATGTAGAGCCTCAATCTGATTTAGAATTGTTCTTGTTTTCTCTGTCTTTGCTTGATAGAAGACAACATTTTTTTTTAATGCTTTTGTGTTCTAAAAAGAACACTAAAACACAAATTAAAAGGCTTTGGGGAGGGATTTAATAGCAAATAGTTACATTTAAAAGCTTTTTGCACTTCAGCATTGTGATGCAAAAGGGAAAAAAAGGAAACATTAGATGGTTGGAAGTAAGTTTCACTTCAGAATGCTGTCAATAGCATGGATATTTCATTAAATGCAACGTGATCTGGATGAAGTAAAGCTCTCTGCCAAAAAAAAGAACAAGTGAAAGAAGACAGGATATTACAACCTCACTAAACTTACCTATGTTGGCCAAATAAATAAAAATAGAACTGCAAAAGAAGGTGGTTTTATATTTATAGACATTCTTCTACTGCATTATTTTAGACACTTTTCCCTTTTCAACTTGAGAAATAGGCACTTGTGTAGACATCACAAACTGCTGCACTCTGAGCAGCACCCAAGGCATGATGAGCTTGCACAGTAAAGGCATGAAACACCAACAAGAGGCAAATGCAGTAAAATGAAGGTTATCAGTTGCTAGTGGTTTTCTCCTTTTATATACATCTACAATCATGTTAATTACAGTTTTTACTGACTGTTACATACAGACTTTGGGGACCAAATCAGACACTTTTTTCAGAGCTGTATTGTTATTCTGTAACAACTTCTTGGTATCTGTGGATAACAAATAATCTAAAGCTAAAATGGCTTTTTGCAAACTGCCATAGGTAGACTGTAAGTGGAAAATACAGGGATTTGAAGAAAACCAGGAGGAGATTTGATCTGAAGGACAAAATACACACTGCTGATTTCTCTGTCTTGACCTGTGAATGTATACCTGATTCTGGTAGATTTTTTCAGGTGACTGGGAAAGCTTTCCAGGATACAATGGGGGTCAAGACTCTGCTAAGGCCTTCCACATAGGCAGAGCTGAAGAAAGTAAAATGGGGCACAGTGTCTTCTTTAAAGGGATTTTGGGGATTTTTTTCTTCTAACACCATGTCATCATAGTCATTCTTTTTCTGAAACTAGGGTTTCTCTTTCAGCCTGACAGTATCTACAAAACATCAAACACAAATGCTTCCTCAAGCATCAGACAAGAATACCTCTTCATCCCACAGGATCTTATTAGCTGAAAATAGGTTCAGATACCAAAGATAAAATCAAAGATTAATCCAAAACAATCTTTAATATGTCCAAATTGACACATCTTTTAAAGATATTTTTTACTCTTCTTACTTGTGCTTTATATGCTTTTGAGGCTCTTCTAAATATATCTTTTTCCACTGCTTGATGCCAGCCTCTTGAAGTTGATGTACTAAGGCTTTCATTGATTTCACTGAGGTTTAGAATCAATATACAAGATATACCTTTGTACATTCTCTTCAAACATGCCATTTTAAGTGCAAAGGGAAATAAAAGAACATGAAACAGTTAACTTGAAAACTTATCTCAGAATGGTGAAGTAGGATGACAAAATGATAAAGGTTATCATAAACAGTAATTCCTTCTTTATCTAATTTCTGGCTCCATATTATGTATTTACAAACAAAGCTTTCTTACAAATTGGAATTAAACTGCTTCTGTTTTGCATCTTGCTTTAATTCTGTTCAGCCAAAGGCTATGAGCCCAAACACAAGCAACGCAACCTAATTTGTATCACTCACACTTCGGAAATTGGCCTTTGGAATAGTGTGCACACAATAATCAAGTCCCATGCTGCCTCTTTTTGTGAACATTAGGACTGAGGTTATTAACTTCCTTTAAAGTGCAACTTAAGACTGTGACAGACCCTGTCGTTCTGCTTTGATCCAAGATGACACCTCAGAGCCTCAAAAAGGCAAAAACTAGCAGTAATGCTGGAAAAAGAAGACTAACAAAATGTAGTGCATCTTCGTCACTATTCAAAACGTGGTTTTGGATAGCACTGCCTATATGATCTTTATGGTATTTTACTATGAAAACTTGCCAATTTCCTGCGAATAGAATGGAAATCATGACTTGGGAACAAAACTAATGCAATCTGCATTGACACTACCAGTTTACTGTTAAGAGTGCCTGAATGTTGAAAACAATGTTTCCTATGCAGATAAACTTAGGGAAAAAAGGTGAAAGTTCTACATGTATTATTCATAACTATCTGTCAGTAAAGGTTATTGAATGGGTACCTAGCCAAGTGGACATATTCTGCACATGGGAAAATTTTATTTTCTCCCCCTACTGCTTCCCAAGGTTCTTATGACCCATTTTATTTTACTGTTTTCAAACTCAGGAAAAGTGTAATCTTTCAGGCTAGGCTTCCATGCTGTTCCAATTGGGCCACCAGTTACCCCCACATTGACTCAGTTTTTCCAGAGGCAATGCCTCAAGCTAAATTTACTGTACAGGGAGCCAGAGATCTGTCACAAGTCACATGCAGAAATTAACTTTAGGTATTACAGAAAAACTTGCAAAGCCAAAAGTAACAAGTAGATGGTTTCTGGAAAGGTTTGAGAGCTAGTATGAAACAGTTCCTTTTCCTACATAATATGTTTACTAAGGCTCCCTTCACACTGTGGAAAGGGCTTGGAAGGTTGTTATTTGGGAAAGGAATGAAGACATGAGTGATCATCTAATCAATTCCTTTCCAGAATCAGCACCAGCTATAGGCTTGCCAGTCCCCTGTTAAAATTCTCCAAGTCGCTCAGTCTCCTTATTTTTACTGTGAAGTCCATTTTCAAATATGTTCAAAGCAGTTAAAGCTTGGCACATGAATTGAATAGAAGTATTTCTAGTATATTTTTGGCCAACATTTGCAGTATTCCCATGTTCCTCAGACCTGTGAGTCATATTAGAGGAAGGCTGTGGACCTAACATAAAATCTGGGTGGTTTTGCCTGTGTTCAGTGAAGCCAATCTGAACACACAGAGCCAATCTGACATTTCCCAGAGTCGTTGGATTTATTGGATTTATTGTGAGTGCTTGGGGTGTTTGGACTGTCCAGTAGATACATTGCTTCCTGGAAACATCATGGATAATGCTCTCCAGTCACTGTGCACATCCCTGCTCTCACATGGGCTGCTGCCTGGAGTTCAGGAATGGAATGTAACTGCTGAAAAGCATGGGCAAGTCCCCTCCTTTTGTATGGAGAGGACCAGGACTACCCTGCACACGATGTTACAGCAAGCCCAAGGCACCAGCACAGAGCTTCAGGGCCAGGAGGTGGCCAGGAAATGGGCACAGGGCAGCCAAACCACCTTGTGAGACAGCAGGTCACCACCTGAGCACCTGCTTCCTGCATGCTATTCTTGCACAGCAAAAAGGAAGGTGGGGAGGTATCTGGGAATACCCAGATAGAAGGAAAAATGCAGATAGGAAGATACTGCAGTAGGGAATTTTAAACATAATTTTCTTCAGGTAGTCTAACATAATTAAGAAGGATTAAAATATCTAATTTCATTTATTGCTGATTCTGTTTGGTATTCACCAAATAGTTTTAGATTGTATTTTTGCAAGTTGATTGCTATGATTATACCCTGTAAAAAAATCAGAATATTGTAATTGGTTATGTATTATTTTACATATCAAGACAAACCTAATATGTTTCATAGCTCTGCAGGATATGAAATTACATGCACATTTCAGTTTTCATTCCTACAGTTCAATGCTTTTTAACAAATTATTTTCTTAAGGATTTCTTAAGGCTTTGTAGTTGAGGACTGCAATCTGCTTGCTATCCACAGGGAGTATTACCAGAGATTAGCAGTACTTAAACTGATGAAGGAGATATGTCATGTCTCTTTTGCATCTGTATAAAGCTACAACTAACAGATTGGCTGCAAAAGGCATAATAATTTGACAGAGATCCTTTCTCTGTTTTTTTTTTTTGTTTTTTTTTTTTTTTGGCAAGGTATAATAGTTCTGCCTTTAAAGGCCACATGTTTCCATGAATCCACAACAAACCAGTTGGGGTGGAAACCTTTTCACTTCAGAAAAGCTGGAAAGCAGCATATCCTCAGAAATGTGCAGATCTTGTCTAGCAAAAATCTTTCTCTGCCTTTTCTGAATCACATAATATAAATATTCTTTTTAAGTGGATAAACAAATTCTGAATTGCACATACATGCAAAAACTGGGATGGCAATGTGTGTGACTGGGTTTTCCAGTGTACCATATTAGGCAGAAGGTGAAAAACTCTGGACCATCTGCTTCACAAAGGACCTCAGGATTTCTATTAAACATCTCTCTGGAGTTACAAAAGGTCTTGTTTGGCATTCCAGTACTGTATCAAAGAGGTGTAGCAGGATAGAACATTAACACTATTTCTCTCTCTTTTGTCAGCATAGACACATTTTCCTTAGCAGCGAGGGGTTTTTCCTTATTGATCTTCCTTTGTTTGCTCAGAACCTCTTGACTAATTCCTACAAACCCATGACTGTAGAATGTACCTCAGCATGATTTTGTGGCTTTGCTTCTTACCCAGTTGTTAGCAGGATGGATCCAGCTCTAGGTTGGGTCATTACTCTGTTCTTGCTCTGGACCCTAACCATAGGGCAAGTGCTCCTAACAACCAACTTCTCGCTATGCCCATCAGGTCTAGAAGCTCTTTCACACAGGAAGCTTACTCATTTTTAATTCATTCAGCAGCACCAAAAATCTAAATGCTGTCCTGGCTTACAGGAGGAAAAGCTGTTTCCTGAATGCTAAAAGTCACTGCTATATATTCAAAAATTTGATTTTGGAATTGTGTCTAATGATGTTTTACTGATCAAGTGAGGTTTTTTGTGCTTTCCTACCAAGGTTTGATTTCACAACCCCTCAGGAATATGGAATTATTTAAATAGGCAATCCTGGTCTAAATCTCTGGTAAGCAGGCATTGTCAACTGTATTAGAAGTAGCTTAATTACATTTGGCCATTCTGTGAGGGAGAGCATTGTTCTGCAATAACATCTCTGGTTATGCACATCACTGTGAACCTCCAATCAGATTGAAACTATGTGCTTAGAAGGAAAATGTTGAGCCACCAGAGCTCCATCATTATAAACAGCAGCTTTTAAAACCTGGTCTCCTTCTGAAGCTGTGAAGTGCATCTTTAGCAGTACTGCTGTGTTTCATTAGCCTTGCTGTGTCTTGTGCCCAAGGAGCTGCCCAAGGTAACTCAGCCTGCATATGTGTAGGGAAAAGCAATAAAAGCAGGGGCATCTTTACCAAAGACAGTCAGCTCTGCAGGGTCACTGTCGCGCTCCCCCACCATGTTGGTCCCCACACATGTGTACATCCCTGCATCACTTTTTCTGGTGTTGGAGATCATCAGCTTCCCACCACGGATCTGTTTCAAAACAAGGAACATAACTTCAGGTTAAACAAAATACAGGTAGCTTCAGGTAAACAAATACATCAGAAAAAATGCTACCTTCTTGGGTGACAAGTTCTACAACCAAGACATTCTAAACTTTTGTTTGTAAATATATGTATAGTTTTAAAATTATATACTTATATATTTAACTATCTTCAAGCTGTTCTATTTTTATCCCACTGACTAATTTCAATTTGCAACTAATTTCAACTGCATTTGATCTTGTTCCTTTGGCTTTCATTAGATTCTTTACATTTCAAAGATTACATTTCTTGCTGTCTCTTGGCAGCACAGAGTACTTTTATTTCTTGCACGGTAATATATGCATTACTCTCTGAAAAAACAAGGCAATTTGACTTAATTTTATTCAGATGATTTTATTTTACTGGTGTCTGAACAGTTTCCTTGATCACTAGTAAGGACAGATTTTCTCTTTTTGTTGAGGCAAATGGACTGAATCTGGCCCAAACTGGGAATTCATGTGACAGTTAATATTTTCTTGGCTATAAAGGGTGCTTACAGAGAGAAAGAGCAGGATAGATGAAAGAAATAAAGTAAAAATTTGCGGCTTGTGAAGTCACAGTGTCAAAGGTTAGACAATGGAGTGCTTCAAAATAAGCTGGGGATTTAACTAAAGAAACTTGAGAGTCAGGGAATGATAGCCAGTTCTCTGCCACTCCTTGCTCTCCTACTCTTGAATAGACCCTAGCACAGAAAGCCTGGTTCACAAACAGCAACATCTCAGATTCTTTGGCTTGGAATAATTCCTTAGGGATCCAGAGCCACTAAAATGCTTCCTGATAGTACTTCCATGTTGAATAAGGTCAGCTCTGAATCAATCCATACAACATAAAACTTTATTGTAGAAATATTAATGGTGAAAAGCTAAGCATTTAAAAATTAGGAATGAAACATGTTCTCAACCTCTAAATTTATCCGATTTGCTTGCATGGACTATGATTTATCTCTAATCACTTGATAAGTTCAATATTTCTGCTGGATCCTTTCTCCGTCAGTACAAGAAATGAACGGCCACAGAACTCAACCAGAGTTACTCATTTGCTCAACATTTATTCCTTTTCAGGAACCATAATTCTTTAGAATATGACTTAAGCCTACATTTAGACACATCCAAATTACTGCAATAACTATAAAATTACTGTTATTATTTTGAGATGTTGGGTTTTCTCCCAGGGATTATTTGTGCACCTCGTAGATTTGACTGAATTTACTTATAAACACCTCTCTGATACTCTCTGTTTGGAGAACTGAGACGTAGAAAAGGTAAAACCAAAGACATCCACTAAGTCCTTCATCTAACTGAGCACCTTCTATGACTGAATCTCCAGCTCTAATGGACCTCCTTCACACTGGATTTACAAACCAACCCTCGAAGAAGCTCAAGCTGGAGAGCCAGACTAGGAGCAACAAACAGCCTGCCCCTCTCATTTGGGAAAGCTCAGAGAGGCAAACTGCCAAGAATAACAACAAACTTCTATGGGCAAGGCTGTAAAGCTGTGCAAGTCCTGCTGCACCCAGCTGTGGGCCCTGTGCCCACAGATGAAGAGCCACCCGGGCTGCACTCACACTGATGCGCTCCTCCCTGTCGTCAATGCGGACTTTATCTTTCTTCCAGTAGATGGTGGGCTCAGGGTGCCCCCGGGGCGGCTGGCACTCCAGTATTGCCGGCTCTCCAGCTGCCACCACCACATCCGTAGGGTTCTGGCGGAAGTCATCCCGCAGCACTAGAGCAATAAAGGAAGGAAAGGGGGAAAAAAATTAATAGAAGTGATGGCATTGTAAGTGGAGGAAAAATAATGGAAAAACACATACTATTAAACAAACAAGTCTCAGCCATTATTAGTGGATGATTTTGCTTCTTCTATTGCCTGTAAAAGATCTCAAAAATGAAGCTGGGCAGATATGCCCTTTTGTCCAGTGGAGGCAGACTTCACATACAGGGCTTTTGTTTTCCTTTTTTTTTTTTTTTTTTT
>JAYDZK010000001.1:9458543-9578682 GCA_034509185.1 Euphonia xanthogaster
GGGTTTTGGTTTTTCTTTTTTTTTTTTTTTTTTTTTTTTTTTTTTTTTTTTGTTTCCAGATAAGAACATTGCTCTGAATTTAAGTTAAAAAGATGTGTAGCACCCATTACTCCTCTTAACCCTGACAGGATCTCTTTCCATCACTACAAAAGCAGCTCTGCAGGTTGGATGTTGAGTTCTTTTCATGACAGAAAACAACCTGCTGAATATCTGCCTTGCCTGGGTCCCCAATTCCAGCACAAGGTCACAAAGGGACAGAACTAATACTGAACTGCAGAGTTACACCTTGGCCAAGGGCATTGCCATTATTACTGTTACTACCATATTTCTGGCACATACATGCTAAAATGGTCACCAGTTCTGAAAGGTGTCAGAGAAATAAAACTGATAGTAATGTACTTCCAGCATATTTATTTCTTCCCTCTATATTTTTAGTTCTAATATTTTTGCCACCTTGACCAGCCCTATCCTACTACACTGAAAAGAAAGAGCATTTAAATCACCAAGCTGTTTGAGAACTAAATTAGGCTATACAGACTGGCTTCCTATGTAAATCAAGCTTCTGAAAAGGATTAGGTCCAACTAGCCGGCTTCAGTGTGTTAGAATGATATCCACTTCATCCTTATTCTTCCACGTGTGTCCTAGTCTCTAGGTTAATTGACATTCTTATAAACATAAAACTGAAAATAGCTCTAGATGAGCTACTGAAATAGAATTTAGGGCATTGCCCCTCCTTGAATTTCAGCTACGCATGGCTTTCATTACAGCTTTAAAACAGTTCTCGCCCTTAATGGAACCAGGGCCCTCTGAGAAATTAGAAAACACTGTATCCTAGTGAAGGGGCAAGTCAGGAAGAGTTCAGCAGAAATTGCTCAGTCTCATTTCATAAGCAGAGATAATTTACTGCTTTCAATGTTAATAAAATGTGCCCCATTTTAACATTTGGAACTGAATATTTTTCTCTTCTGTAATAAGCCAGAAGAAAAATATGATTAATACATACAAGAATTGGTCTCTGAATAGTCTGAGGCGAGTGGGCTGTATGTTCCTAGCACCCAAAATGACATGGAGGTAACTTTCATTGTTCTCCATTTTGGGATACACAGGTAGATCCCAGAGGAAGGAGGGAATTAATTGGAAGTTAATTCCTTTTCTAATACACACGCACACACAAAGAGTGACTATTTAGGTCTCGCTCTTGAAGCATAAAATAAAAGTGACAGGAGGCAGCTGGCAACAAATGCAGCTCCGGCAAAAACCCATAGCCTTCATAGGTGACACACCCAATAGACAACAAAAACCTCAATCCCCAAATATGTCTGAAAAATCCAAACTTTCTGATTCACAATAATCAAATTGGCAGAAATAGAATTTATACAGCTTCAAGATCGAGTGAAAGAAGTAACTCATGCAATGCAGCGCACAGAATTAGTATGATGAAGATCATGGGCTGCTGACTATTGGCAGTACAACACTTTGGAAAGCCAAGAAAGTCAATATCCTGGGAATGTCAGGGAAAGAACCAGAAAAAAGTCTTAAAAACTCATGTTTTTTAGGAAAGCAGCTTCATATGTCTCTGTGATCCCCATGATACACAGGAAGAAAAAGTACTTGTAGACAATGCTACGCTGACATTTGTATAAATGGTAAATAGATAAAAATTAATTTCTGCTACTATTATTACACACAAAATAAATGTTATTTTTATTGGCTTGTTTCTACATGCAATTGCAGAACTTCAGAGCAAATACATTAGTGGAAAAATCTCCAGATAAATCAGCAGATCCCATCACATAATGGCTTTATATTTCTGACTCCTAACAGCAATATTAAGGAAAGCATTTTCCTTGAACATTTCACACTGCTGTATGAACCTGACAAACACAGTTTCTTGCAGTGATACACAGCAAATTACATTAACTTTCTCTGAATCATCCCAGCAACTGGGTAAGGTTCCAGTCTGCCTCAGAATATGAGGCTAAGAAGTGATTTGATTTTATCACATTCCTTTACCCAAAGCCACACTGCAACACTGGCTTGAATAGAAGACAAAATTGATGCTACAGGCTTTGCTTAATCTTGCTCTGTACCTCAGCACATACCTGAATCTTGAATAGGTATATCTCACCATTTCCATCTAAAGCATTCTCTGTTTTGCAGGGGAAAAAAAAAAAAAAAAAAAAGGGTGGAGAAAAAAAAAAAGAGGGAAAAAATAAAGAAGTGACAGAAAAATAAAGATAAGAGAAAAATGCATTAAATATAAATTCAAGTGAGAAATTAACTCAGAGAGGAAGAGGGGGAAGACTAACTTTAGGGAAACAAGAAAAGAAAAAGCCAGGGAAAGGAAGGGAAAAAGAAGAATAAAAGCAGAGGGGAAAACAAGGTAAAGAGCAAAGAGCACAGGCAGCCATTCCTGTGATTCAGTATTTTAATGCAATCTAACAACAATGAAATAAAGCACAGATGTTCATCTGATCAGCCCAGTCACCCCAGAACATCCAAACATCACCCCAAGAGGGAGGGAGCAGGGAAGAGGAGGGCAGAGCACGAGGAGGTGAGCTTGGCTGTCCTTCTGGAGTGGCACAGGAAGCCACAGAAGGAAGAACCATCAGCTGGAAGTTGAGTTGACATGTACTAGCACAGTAAATGGAAAAGTTGCAGCACATCTTGGTGCACTCACCACACCTAATGGTACAACCATCTGTGAAAACAGAAAAGTGATTGAGAACTGTAGAATATTCCTCAGCCACTTATCCACCATTGCTGGGTACTTCCAAATAACTATTAGTGTGCCTGAGCAGACCACTCTCTCCCCACACAGGCAAAAGGCTTTTGTTCACCTGAGAAGCCAGCCAACCCCAGGGCCCTTTTGGCAGGGCACAAAGACTAGTGTTTTAAAAATTCAACACAAGCAGCACTATGCTGCCAACAGCCTCCTCTTCCTCATTCTTTCTTGGATGTTCTTGCCTTACTTTATTCCTATTTTGCAGACAGCTCCCTTGGTGCTTGCATAGGTCTTTCTTTAGATTTTTGGGTGTCACCTCACATTCTTTGTTGTGACGGTGGCGAGGCCCAAAGAAATTCTGAATGCCCCATCCCTGAAAATGTTCAAGGCCAGTCTGGGTGGAGCTCCAAGCAACCTGATCTAGGAAAGGTGTCCCTGCCCATGTGCCCATGGGATACTGGGTGATCTTTAAGACCCTTCCAAGCCAAACCTTTCTGCTATTTGCTGGCTAAACAAGGGGTGCCAAAGGGGAAGATGCCCCCACCCCGCAGTGCATGCCAGCCCTGGGACTGCAGCATCGATGTACCCCAGGGGCTGCTCCCCCCACCAGCCTGACGGCAGCACAAACGCCCTCACGTTTCAAAAGGCAAAGCCTTGCAAGGGCAAAAGCTTCCAGATGGCCGAGCCCCGCTGCCTGGAAAGGCACCGAGGGACTGAGGAGCTGCAAAGAGCAGCTAAGGCGTACACACAGCCGGCGACGGCGCCGCGGACAAGAGTTAATTAAAGTTTGATCGGTCTCTTTGTGGCTCAAGCAAGCTGATGGTGCCCAAACAAGTGAGGTGTCTGCGAGCAGTCACGGCAGTCTCTAAGGCAAGCAAAGCCCCGCTCGGCCATTTCCAGGTAGCCAGGAGTGTGAGCAGGGAAAGGGAGCACATCCAGCAAGGGGATAAACACACGGAGCAGGCACCTGCCAGAGCGAGGGATACGGGAAAGGAGCAAAAAGGAGCCCCCGCTCCCAAGGCAGCTGCTAACCAGCACCTGCCAGCTTAGGCCCAAATCCAGGCCTCGGTCAAACTGAGGCTCATAAACTCAGGGAATTACATGGAAACTGAATTAATTTCCTCAGCTGAGGTTCCAGCAATTTGTTTAAAGGAAGTGGAGATAAAGGCACGATGTTTATGGGGTAGGAGGGAAGGTGGCGGGGTCAAAATTATTCTAGGCTAGATATCCATGCCTTAATCCTTCTTTCCAGCTTTTAGGCCCTTAGAAAGAAAACATTTTATAGGATTTACATTTACATGATGATTACAAATAACCATCTGTCTGCTTCCACTTTTTCAATCTGGTCCATGTCCCACGAGCCCCCAGCCTGTGGTCAGAGCAGCTAAGCTGGAAGGAAGAAGTGGATGCCCGTCAGGAGGCTTTGGGATAATTGCATTCTTCTCCCACCAGCGCTTGTCTCTCTACCTCCTCCCCCTCTGTGTGCATGGTGAACATCTGAAATTACCGGGGACAGGAGGGAGGAAAAGAGTATCTTTGTTGCCCTTTCCAATGAATTATAATGTCTTAAAACACAGCTACATCTGTTGTGCTGACTAGAGGGTATAAAGAGATATCGAGTAAATATTAATGCGCTTCTGTAACTTGAGTCCTGGCAGCTCATCTTTCCCCTCCTGTCCTGTTTTGTGCTTATCTCAGAATAATATTATTGTCATATAGAGATTTTGCACAGCCAAATTGGTGGTGGGTTGGTCACCTGCCACACCACAGGTAGGTCTCCCCCGATCCAAGGCACTTCCCCACAGGCATCTTCCTAAATCCTCATCTCTCTGCCACTGCTTTGGCACTCCCCCCCTCTGACACATACTGATATGAACAATCAACATGAGTTATTAAGTCAAATAACTGCCCAGATGTCATGCAGTGGACAGATTAAAGTATTATTATACTTTAGGTAGCATATGGTGCAGGGAGGTATTTTAGATCTTGACTAATGTGTATGATCTGCTGAAATGGTCCCTGAGCAAGCCAGCATTACCTGCTGAAACAGGGTGAAAGAAAAAAAACCCAAGGGGTCACAGACAACTTCCCTTGTGAAGAATAATAATACACTTTGTTTGAAGATGCTGCTGCCCAACCTCTTTGTTTCAGCAACTGTCTCTGCATCATTTTGTAAGAAAAAAATGTAAAAAAACACCCAACCTTTGCAATAGTCGTAGGCAAGACTCTCAGGGAGTTCTTGAGCTCCCTCTGCATGTGCAGAGGAAAAAACTGCAGCCAGGAAAAAGCTGCTACCTTAAAAAATATATATTATAACAAGCTATAATTTTTTCCTCCTGTTTTTCCCATCCTTTGCCTATCTCCTGATACTGATACTGCCTAGCAGACACGAATGTCAGTTAATATACCATGACCAAATAAGTTCAGTAAAATGAAGCCCCAAGTCCATGAGAATAAATTTCAGAGGTCTTAGGGTACTTTCAAAGATGCTAGCAGCTTCAACAATGTTTGATTAGTAGGATACCTAGAAATCCAAGTAACGATCAGCACAGAGACATCTGCATCAAGAAACAAAAGGAGAATCTTCCTTGCCAATTCAGCAACATCTTTGGCTTCATCCTTTTTTCTCACTCAGTATTTCATGTGCTTACCCAGTACTTACAGCTCAGCGTAGCTTCACAGGCCTCAACAAAGACAAAAATGCGGAGAAAACCCTGACATATCCTCTACAACTTTTAACTGTTCATATACACAGATATAGACATACAGAAAACTATGATGAACATTAATGTCTAAATGTAAAAGCAAAAAAATTGCTTCTAAAGACAGAATATACTGAGCCAGGTGAACAGAGAATTGCAGCATTGAGGTGGGTGAAGTGACAGCGACATTCCAAACAAGGAGACATTCCAAATGGAGTCAGTGGGAGATAGTTGGCTTTTTGCCTCTATTTCTGAAATTGCAGTCTGAGGTGTACCTCAACTAGCCGACTGTATAAAGGTCAGGAAAGAAGATAGACTTTTTCCTTTCTTATTTACAGCACACACTGCCAGGAGTCAGACTTTGAAATCTTTCTAACCCAGTTAAGGGCACTGCTGACCTATTTTCCCTTTTTATGCAGGTATACAAGTGATAGTTACTGCAGATTTTAGTTTATGATTTCCTTCTGATTTTTTTAAGGCTGCTGTTTAAGCATATGCAACACAGCCTGAATATACCCACTGCAAAATTGTAGAATTTCCTTGCCTTTCTTGTGATTCACTATGATCACTTGAATGCAATCTGACACCTCCGTAATTTATTTTTTTCTGAAAGACTTTATATGACTACGAGACAGCACGAAGAGTGGAGAATTTTCTAATTTAGAACATAATATATTTATGTTTAAGCCTCCTGATTGAAAACAAAGTTCTATCACCTGTCTTCCTTGCAATGAATCCCTGATAACCTTCTCCCTTTTTTAAACTCCCACCTCCTTCCACCAGCAAAATCTGAATGCTGCAGTTAACAGTCAGCAATCTCATTACCCATCTGCTATAAATCTTCAAAAGCATCACTGTGTTTTGACAGTCAAGAAAGGCAAAGGGAAGCAATAAGCATAACCAAGTATTCTTTATGAATGCAAATATCCTGAAGACCA
This sequence comes from Euphonia xanthogaster, assembly GCA_034509185.1. Taxonomy (NCBI): domain Eukaryota; kingdom Metazoa; phylum Chordata; class Aves; order Passeriformes; family Fringillidae; genus Euphonia; species Euphonia xanthogaster. Next base: position 9,464,910 of record JAYDZK010000001.1, read on the forward strand.
CATTGAAGTAATTTCAGAAATCTAAAGCTATACAACGTAATACGTTGAAAAATTTTCTCTAGGATACAGAACAGATTTCTTTTTTCTTATTCTTAAAGCATAATCAGTCTTGATGAATGCACTGCGCAGATTGCTAATGTGAACAAGAGGCACATTACTAGGAGTTTTATTTCACTGAAACTGAAAGCCCAACTTCTTGCTTAAAGTTCAGAGACTTTCTAGAAGAACTGATACCATAATTACAGACAAGAAACTTTTGAAAAGTGCATGGTTTGCTGTAAGTCTTAAAATTTAACAAGGATCAGACATTAAGCAGTTTAACTCAGATGTGAAGATAGCTTTTACATGATCTTCACTGTTAATGGACTACATATTCAGAAAATCATGGGCATTACATAAGCAAATAAATGACTTATTTATTTTTTTACCAACTAATGTGAATATCAGACGTGGAAGCAAACACAACTTAAGGAAACACCACATGAAAATTGAACTGACACTTTTTCTGTCACTTTTATGACAGAATGTCTTCTTTACAACAGGCATATGGGACAAGTTTCACCAAAAGCACTAGAGACTCTTCAAATCCCATCAATGATGCTTCCCTCCCAACAATGCAGTAGGGAGGATAGTGTTTAGGAAAAGTGGAAATCCTCTACAATGTCCTAGGCTACTGTTGTAAAAGGATAGTTTGGACTTTGCCTGTTTGCCTTTGGTTGCCAGCCAGTCAAAAAAAAAGAAACTTAAAAGAATTATAAATATGTAAAAATTTTCCAAAGCAATGTCATACAAAAAAACCTCAGATGTTACTGATATACAAACAAAACTCTTGTGGGAGCTTTTCACCATGTGCTTGAGACAAGCACACAAGAAACTGCACTGTACATTTCGAGTCTGTGTGTACAGCAGAAAGATGCTCCAGAAAGGGCAGATTTAGTTAGTGAGGTACAGAAACTACAGTATATTAACATGCAGGTTTGCTGTTGTGAGTACAGAAGTTGCCCTGCCAGGTACCTGTAGCACTTCATTAGCTCAACCTAATGAAAGCTACCTGTTTGAGACAGCATTGACCAATTGCATTTTTCCTGTTTCCAAACTGAAGTTGGTTCTCCTACAACCACTTTAACTCCATCAGTCCCCTGAGCTTCCAGTTTGAGCCCAGCCAAAACATCTAAAATGTATGTGTGCCTCGGTAAAACAAAGGAATAAGAGCAGCTGAGAATCATGAAAATGAATACAAATGAATGAATATTTCTTGTATGAGAAATATAGAATGTTACATGCTTCATTTAGCCAATATAATACAGACTGCAATCTCAGAGCTCCACTGAAGTGTGAATAGCCTCTAATAAACTTCTTGTGTACACATGCACAACACATACACAACAGCTGGGATGCTTTCCCGTCTTGGCAGGGGGCACTGCCACATTACTGCTATACTTCAGACACATTAGGCAAAGCATCAAACAAAATAGGCCATTGCCCAACACAGGAATCCTCTTCCATCCATCCTCCATTTCCCCATGCCCAACCATGGTCTTTATCTGTTAATTATAAGCTAAAATTCATCTAATCAATTTTTTTGAACAGGATTTTTCTTTTGTGCTGCTCCCTTCAGAAGTCAGGATTGGACATGAAATATTTGAGCAGACATAGCAAGGCATGTATTCCTCAATAAGCTTTTGTAACTCCATCACGAGGGGCCCGTGCAGCCACACTTCATCAGACTTGGAGCGTGAGACGCGTCCACAGCTGGTACACAACACCAGTGGGAGCTGCCTGCTGCTTCTCAAATACTTCCCTTCCCATCCTGCAAACTGCCCCCATGTCAGTTTTGGGGTGCTTGCCAGATGCCATTTCAACAGGCTCCATAAGGCTGGCTGGCCTCATGTACTCTGTCCCACAAACAGGCACGTCATGGCACACAGGCTCAGCAGCGGCATATCCTTCTGAACCTGACCTTCAGTCATCAACCTTCTCAAAGGCTCAATAGTTTCCGCTTTTTATAGAATTTGTCCCAGCAAATACAGAATGGAAACCGGAAAAGCATAAATTGTGCTCACATGGCTATTACTGAGGCATGGCCAGTCAGCATGTCCAGGCACTGCCTCTGAAAGAATTTAGAACAAAGCCCCACCTCCTACAATTCCTCTATCACTTATGTTTTCATATTATTTTAATTCAATATTATTTTCATAATATTCATTAAATTAAAGAAGTAGGGATGCATGGCCTAGAGAAACTGTTCTTTAGAGCATCTAGTCTGTCATCTCTTAACACAATAAAAACTTTTTTTTCTTCTTATGTTAGGGTCATTTTTGAAGCTTTGTCATTGGATTCTTCCTTCAAAAAAAGAATTTCAAATTATTTGAAATATAAGAATGGACAAAAAAAAGTTAGAGAACATGTTTTCTGTATTATCTTGACAAGTGCTAAAGAACTTCTATCACTTGTTATTGTATTATTCTGCATAAGAAATTTAAGTTTCCAGAGCTCTAAAGACAGAAGGAGCAATGTGATATGTAGAACTGATATTAAAGTGCTCTTAGGATGCAGTAATTTGAGTTCTGTCAACACATTACCAACTAGGAAATAATCCACAAACATCTAGATAAAACAGTAGCTTTCTATGGCCTAAACATGAAAAGAAAGCCTAAGTTTTGATATTTTATTTAAAACAAAGAAGAAACTAGTGCAATTTACCAGTAACCTTTTGCAGTTTTGATCTATTCAAGCAGCACAAGGAATTGCTTCAATACAACATGAAACAAAACTCAACTCTCACACTTATTTTCAAAAGTAAAAAAAGAATGTAAGAGTTCAGATTGCCCTCATTATTATTCACTACATGATTCAAGAGGAAAGAAAAGAAAAAAAAATAAAGAAGCAGGAGCAAAGACCAATAGCCTGAAGCAATTTTGAAAGGGGAGCTTAAGCACTCAGAGAGGGACCAGAACCTGGATGTCCAGCTCCAGCCTCCAGTCACACTGTGCCGTGCGTGAGACTCCAAATGACCTGCAGCTGAGGGGTCAGACTCAGACACACTGTTGAAAATACAGCAGCATAATAGTGGGGATTGCAGCAAATGTGAAACAATTTTTTCTTTTTTTTTTTAACTACTAGCACTGTCCCAAAGGGCTACTTCATGTACAACAAAATTTACACAAAAAACAACAAAAATAACAAACAAAAAAAACCAAACAACAACAACAACAAACCAATGAGTACAAGAAACTAGAGTAATAAAATAAAGCCCCCACATGCCACACATCCTTATAAACCCTTGGTGCTGAATATTCCTCTGACAGTTCAGTACAAGAGAAAATCAGGATAAAAACAGATCTTCTGACTCCTTTAAAATAAAAGAAAACTTACAAAGAGCACAACACAACTATGTACCCCATGATAGAAAAGAAGCAACCTGAGATGTGCCTGTGAAAATGCCCTAAAGTTACTCAACAGCTGGAAGAGCCCTCCCTAGGAAGGGCTCACATTCCTCTGAAGGGTCTGGAAGACCTCTGTTAATCTCACTTTAGAATATAAAATCCATTTTACAATCTATCCTCTTCCTCTTACCTCCCTTCCAACCACAAGTGTAACAAAGACTGTTCCAGCTCAGGCAATATTCCACAACTAAATGTTGAACAGGTTTAACATTTAAAACAGGTTTCTGTTTAAAATGTTCAACAGAAACCTCCCAGCACATTTAAGTCACTCGTTTCCCTCCTTAGCACGGATTTGAACTAGACACACAGTACCTGGGTCTGTAGTTTCCACCAACCAGTTAACCTGTGTACATTTATAGAGAAACTGTCATTCTTTGATTGCATTGGAAGGCAAGAGGCTATACCAGTTAGATAAAATAGCACCATATGATAGGCAAAGCACAATATTGAAAGAGGCAGATTAGATTATTAGACTCGACAGGATTGGATGGAGGGAATTTTTAACCTCCACCACAGTATTCACCTGGGATAGACTTTAGGCCAAATACTACAAACATTTCCTTCCATGCCAATTAGGGAAGGAAAAAAAAAAGCAACAGCTCCTGTTGCTGAGGATCTTTAACCCAGATCACTCCACTGACCCAGTTCACAGCCCAGATTCATAAACAACTGAGAGAATGACAAGCTATTACAAGCAGAGGAAATAAATGGCCAGGAGAGAATAGTACTACTTAAAGCAGATTTTCCAGCAAGGAAAATGTGTTGCTAAACTATGCAGTATGCTGCCCCATATTTAGACTAAGGAATTTAGAATAAGGAATATATAAAATGCAACAGCTCATATAACCAGTGAACGCTGTGGGATTTCTCTGAGATCAGGAGAACTGGAAACTTTCTGTAGTTCACTTGTGCAGCTTCAATTAAGGCAAATTGAATTAAACTCTCCCTCGAGGAGGACCTCTGTAGCTCTGCTCTTCCTTTTCTGAACAATTCCAGATGTAGGTGTAAAACATTTTCAGTTTCTCTCTGAAGAATTCCACATGCCTGGCTGTGCTCACATTCATACAAAGAGGTGAGTTTCTGGAGGAGAAGACATGGGGCACTAAACAATAGTCAATAGTTGGTACACTCTGATTTTACAACTTAATTCTGTTGACAGGGGCTTCCTTCCTTCCTTCCTTAGGAACAGACAGGTCTGCTGGAAACAACTCAGAAGAGATGGAAGCACTTCTGCTGCTGTAGAAATGGAAGTCTAGTACTGTGTGACTCACATTCACACAGCCAGTGGCACTTGGTTTTCTTTCATATCCAGAATTTATTACCTCCTCAATAGTTCTTCTTTGCTCTTCCTTTCACCTATTCAATCCAAGGTACTAATCAGGCTTCCTTTTCAAATGCCAGCAGTACCCTGACTTCTGTTGCAAGGAATCATCTTTCTAGTGAGGGTCTGCAGGTTCACCTTAACATTTTGAAGCTCAGAGACCAGAACTGCCAATCTTGGGACACACTTTTGGGTCTGGATCAAGCGGGAGTGACAGAACTCCTCCAGGTCGAACTGCTGGCCACAGTTCATGGCTTTTCTCCTTCAAGGAGACATCTGGCTAGAATCTTCTTTCCCCCTCAAGAGCAGGGTTTAGGAGATCAGCTCCATTTTACTGAAACTCACCTAAGTTTTTAACACCCACAGAGGCTTCCCTCACTCCACTAAAAGGCTGTGACATCAAGAAATAATTTATTTATTTTTAAATAGAAGATCACAGAGCTATGCTATGAACAAGAGGCTATACTAAATCAGCAAAACTGATGCTGTGCTTAAGATTTTAAGGGTTTTTTTTTGCATTCTTTTCTAGCCAAACATCTGGGGGCACTGAGCTACAACCCTCCCTCCTTTGTCAAATGGCTAAACAGAAATGCAAACTTTGGCAAAGCAGTAAATTCAATGTTAGCTGAAATTACTGAACATGAGCACTTTAAATCCACATCATGCAGGATCTCAACAACACCTGAATAGACATTTGAATTTAAATGCAGGCAGGGTAGAGCTGTTATGTGGGAATTTACCTGTGATTTCTGGGCATCCATGAGCCTGGACTGCAGCCATTCATCACTGTTACAGTGGGCATGTCAGGAGAACTGGTAGTTTGGATTCAAATCCCTACCAGTCCTTTTTAAAATAATAAATCCAAGACATTTATTCAGAACATGTTCTTCAGATCCTACTGGCAATGGTAAATCCATTAAACTTTGCTTTCACTGTTCATGATGTTTATAAAAATAGTAGGTGGAATTACAAACCAGCAATACAAAGCTTGGTATTTTTTCTCCTCAGATGTAATAATGAACTGGATAAGAACTAAGTTGACCCAGGGATTTCAATACAGAAACTTTCATTGGAAGCCTGAGCAGTAGTGTGCAAACCCATGTTTTTATGTCAATATAATAATGGCATTTCTACGCCTTTTAATAAGTATAGATCTACTGCTGAAATTCATGGTTGAAGTGACATCATAAAATGAGTTATATTTCTTCTTAAACTATATAATTAACTCTTAATGAACCCTTTCCTTTTCCCAGTAAATTCAATTTTGTCTAATCCTTGGGTTTATGGTAATGTTGAGCTCATTAAAATGTTACTTAAAACTCATTAAAATGCACACTGAGAGGTAACAGCTTCATTGCAGTAATATGTTGTAAAAGAAAAAAGAATGCTTTATTATCATTTAATTGTTTCCAAAACTGAATAAATTTGCATAGTGATGAGGTTCACAGGATATTTTCAGTAGTGCTCAATAATTAAGCAGCTCAGTAATTAAAAATGCATTTTCTAAAAATAATTTTATGTTCCTGCTTACTCCCCGTTGTTTTTTGCAATTGGGAGAAGTGTTCATGTTGATACAGTTGACAGAACTGAGAAACAGTGATACCTGAATTGACAATAAAAAAAAGATAACAGTTAAAGCCCTTGGTAAATTTCTGTTTCAAAATAATAAGGTAAAATCGTCACCAATGTATATTACAATTCAGACTTCCTAAGTAATTTTATATCCCTCCAATCATTTTTCAACACCAGGGACAACCAGGAATTATGCAGGGGCCTTTCAGTTGCAAAGCCTTACTCTCATTTTCATAATTTATTGCTACCATAGGTTTGCACATGATAGAATCCCCAAGCAGAGGTTGGCTGGGTCCTGCACTTGGCCAGGACTGGGCTAGTAATAAAATTCTGGCCAAAAGCGTGCCTCAGGAACAGAATTTCCTGTCCTGTAATGGTGGATATTATTATGGTAAGGTATGTGGTTCATAGATCTATACTAAACACAAAAGTCCAATCATATTTATTGTAATAAATTGGAATAAACTGTTATGCTGGTTTAGTAAAATTCAATGTGGTAATTCACAGTAATGAGCGAAAATGCAGTGATAAAACAGTCAAAAGCTAGGGATAGAAGTTACATCTCAGTAAACACTAAGAGCGTCTGGGGTCCATTATTTTACATTAGGGTAGAAAATATTTTGCTAACTTTCATTTTAACTCCTGAAAGTGATAGAAAAGCTGACACACCTTGCCAGGGTACACAGCCCAGACTGTTAGATGAGAAAAACACAACTTGGAAGCCTTGAGTCATTCAAAGAACTGTCGAATGCAACAGCATTTAAGATGTCTTGAAGCATTAATTTAATGTCAATCACTGTTCTTTTCTATGGCTTTCAAATAATAATTCTACTTCTATAAAATAGATACTCTTTCTTTAATGTACAGATATCACAATGCAATCAATATGTATTTTTCTGATGTGTGAAAGTTGATTAGCATGCCAAAGACACAATTAAACTTAAATACAGATGCAGCACGTTAGACACGTTAGTGTAAGGGGAACAAAAGAGAAAAGTAGTCTGTGAGCTTTCAATCTCTATACCATTAGTAGGGAATAACAGACTAGAACAAAAATAATCTAAAGGGGAAAAAAAAAAGTGAAGTACTAACCAGATTTAGCAATTTCAACAGCTGAAATTATCGTATGTAATAGCACAGCATTTCTGTGGTACCATGCTGGAATGTACAAAATGCAAACCAGTTATCTGGCTTACCACAGATTTCCTGGGTGAGTCTGGACAATTAACTGATCTCAGATCCCGGATGCAGATGGATGATCAGACTTCTTTGGCTCCTTTTGCTGATTATTTAAATAGATCAGTCTCACTGAGCTTTACAATCTCCTCTTTGTACTTTCTACAGTTCCTCACACAGTGGTCCAAATGACAATTCTATCATGCCTAACTTAATAAAATTTATAAAAACAAATCCAGGACACTTTTTTTTGGTGAGATATCAATATGTGGGCTGAAAATTGTTGTTTAATACAATAAGTCAGGTCATATTTCTTAATTTTGCTTTTGATACTCCTTGATAAATGTAACTTTTCTGATGGAGATTACTATTTCTACACTAATTTACATGTCATGTTCTCGTTTGTTTCAAAAGAAAACAAATAGCATGTCTTTTTAGAGGAGTAAACAATCTCTCATTTTATCTTTATTGCACACACTAGCAGATAAGTCATTTCTCCCAAACACTCAGAGAGATGGAAAGAAATAATTCTGAAAATAAGTAACTGGCATAATAAGAATTAATGCTGAAAACCCTCTCCATTGTATTCTCTTCTATTAAGTAAAAATAAATGATATACCATAAATATAAACCAGAAGATGGATGGCACATTGAAAAGATTAAAAAAAGGAAAAAAAGAAGAAATTACAAATTTTATTTATTAGTTTTTCTCAACGTAAGCACTGTGTAAACTGAAAAATCAGCAAAAAAGGTTGTTAAAAAAAAAAAAGTAAAAAATGTACTAAAGCCTTAGTTTTCAGCTGCTATAGATGGACAACTGGACAGCAGAAATATGTAGGCATAACTGGTATTAATGCAAGATTTGTGAACCTTATATATTCAAACCTCACGAGCAGAAATTCGTCCACTAATTTTATGAACACACAGGCAACCATTTTGTTTCAGAGCTGATACAATAATATTAAAAAGAGGAAAACAGAGAAGCAGTTCTTTCTTGCTGCCTGAGTAATTTAGTTTACTGCATCCTTCTGCTGCTGCGGGATGAAGCTGGAGTGAGGCGAGATGAGATGTGCTTAGCAGCAGGACACGATGGGAGCTTTAACACAAGTAATGTGCTCCTGGGAGCTCCAAGTGCCTGAAGAATTTCAACTAACCATTTCAGGTGAGTTTTTAACTTGCAGCAAGGTAACTGCCAGATACAAACAGTGTTTTGTTTTGTGTAGTGGTATGGTACAGTGGTCATTCAAAGACATCAGATCTCTCTTTGTTAAAACACCATAAAATGCACTTTTTTATAGTGCTTCCTTGCTGGGGTTGTGCTGCATGTTGCTCTTTCCAAACACATGATGGCTTTTATCTAATGAAGTTACCTCAAAAGGACCACTGAACACCTTGTGGGTCACGTAACAAAAATGGAAGACTTGAATGAGGATTTCAAAGCTTTGTTTCCACTTTTTCTCCATATCAAGACTAAAGACACTTGAGTCATACAACCTCCATGCTGATGAAAACATTCATTCAAAAACATTGGAAGTCCTTCCATTGCCTGCTTGGAATTAATCCCAATCATAATGATGGTTCCTAGAGTGGATCTGTACATCCTGACTCAGTTCAAGACTCAAATTTTTATTGTCATTACTCAAAGCAAAACCTTTGACAAGGAAAGCTGAACTGTATACTACCACATAGGGTTGGAAAATCTATAAAGTAATAATGGGAGAGGAGAGGGAGAGGAGAGGTTCGGAGAGGAGAAAAATAAACCAAACCCAAACAGCAGAAAGAATCACAAACTGGATCTCTTGCTATGAAAAACACAACTCGTTTTCCATTTCTGTTTTCCTAATGTTTTTTGCAATAGCCAAAAAACAAGGTTCATTGGTAAGCAAAAATAATCACCCTCAGGTTCTAAAACACATCCAGAAGTATGAACTGTGCTTCAAATTTTTTAATTACCACAGCTTCTGTGTACCTTAGTCTGTATTTTACATTTCTTTTATGAAATACCAATTCTTCCACCTCAGTACTTAACTGTCAGAGGTATTTAGCATCACCACTGAAAGCACGTCTGCTCAAGGCCACACACCAGCCTCGCTGGCGTCCTCCTCCCCAGCAATACACTCTTTCACAGCTGCTAGAGACTTTTACATGAACACAGGGACAATCACATCCCATTCTGTTCAATTCTTTAAAGTTCTTTGCATTCCTGAATATTTAGAAGTTCCCAAGCTTCCCAACCTACACAGTACTAAAAACTCTAAAAGGAAGGGTGTCCTCAATTCAGTCCAAATCATGACTAGAGGGGCTGCCTGTGATCAGAAGATGCTCTGAAAAATTACTGCCCAAGATTTCCTTTTGAAACACTGATTTGATTTCTGTTGTCTCTATCATTTGTATAGATTTCTTCTGCTGAGATTTGCACTTATTGCTGATTTCAGACTTTGGAAAATGGCATATCTGCCAAAGACTTCGGAAATCTTTTTAGAAATAGGGGGAAAATCGAGAAAGGGAAGGAAAGAGAAAGAATGAATGGGGGAGAAAGGAGAAAGCTAGTCTGGGTGTTTTCCCATTTCTTACTTAAAATCGTAAGAATCACCTGTTCAAACTCCCCATTCCCTACCCCCTAATGAGAGTTGTTAGTAACAAGAAGCAGCCCAGCCCACCCCCTGACGTCTTTAATTGACTTCCTAGCGAGTGTTATCAAGAGGCACTGAAGCAGTGCTAATGGTGCCTGCAGATTGCTCACACATGGCATGGCTGGCATTCCTTGGACCTTAAAAGGGCTAATAGGAGAGTGTAATCTCCACTCAGCATGGAAGCAAAGACCACGAGTGATCTGGAAAACGCAAGTAATTAGAAAGTATTCTTCCCCAGATGGAAGGGAGGTGGGAAATGAAGATAAAGCTGGTACCCATCCATGGAATCTGCTATTATGGAATTTCTAAGCACAATAGTGCATTATTTCAAAGCGTGTGACAGTCAATACTGAAAGGAATAAGCCCATCTCACATAGAAATGGCAGCTTCTAGTTTTTACCTGTGACTGAACACTTTCAGAGAGAGATCTACAATGGTAGTTACAGAGAGGGGGAGGCTTTTAAGACTTTTTTTCTGTCAGCATTTCTCCAGTAGCTTCAGTAAGACCTTTGAATATTGTATTTTTAACTAACATTGACAACCTTTGAAAATCTAAAATATTTTCATACTTGGGACTCTGAAGCACTTCATAAACTCTGAAACAGCCTCACTGATGACTAAGAGGAATTAAGAAATATTCACATGTTGCTTCACTACAATAAAATAGGACAAAATGTATTTAAAACATTCAGAAATACTACCTGGGAGTCTAAAACAGGCATTGCAATGCTACTTCTTCAGGATGCAGTGGGAAATTTGATGATTACTGCAAAAAAAAAACCTACAAAATGTCTTTACATTAATTTTCACTATGCAACAGGCATATTTTTATCCTTTAGGTATTCCTAAAATATGTTTAATAATTAAAGTACTTTTAAAACAACATTTCAAAAATATTTTTAAGGAAGATTAGGAAAAATGGAAAATCAACTGTGATTTCAGCTTGATTGCCCCACTGTGAAGGTAGTGATTCGTGAATGTTAAAGAGTGAATCTAAATAAAAAGGCAGGATGCTGTCACACATATCTATTTAAACATTTACCCCAAAAAAAAAAAAAAAAGCCAAGCAAAGCAGCCTAGAGTTGACTTTTGTGTGAAAGAAACTAAAGATATTGTGGGCATGATGTCTTCATTTAGCTGCAGAGTAGCTGATAGCATAGAAACACACATTGATAAATGTGGACCTCCCTGCTGGAAAACACTGCCCCTGCCTTATTTGAATTGTTGGACACTGCTAATGAAACAGGGAGAATGGTGGAGATTTGGTAGATATAACTTACTTGGCTTGACAAAGGCCTGTGATAAGATTCTTGACAAGAAACTATTAAGGAAAATAAATAACCACAGGGTAAGAGGTAAATTCTTGTTGTGCATTAAAAATTAGCTAAGTGAGAGGAAACAAAGAGTGGTAATTAATGGCTGTTTCTCCAAGTAGAGAGAAGTTAAGAGCTGGGTACCTCAGGGATCTGAAGCAGGACAGGTGTTCAATACATACAATTAATGGGTTCAAAGTGAAAATACATTGAAAGTAAAAGCAAAGCAGTGAACAACTCAAAACTGTACTCCAAAGGATAAATATTGCAGACATCCAAGGATCTCAGGATCCATACAAGGATCCATAGAATTTGAGATACAATACTGAAATAGCAGGTGACATTTAATTTTATACAAAGATGAAGGTGTATACATTTGGGAGGGTTCCTGAAGGTCACCTATGTGCTCCAAATACATTTGAAATAGCAATCTAACTGGAGATAAAGGGGTGAAAAATTCAGGAAAGAAAAAAGCAATGAACTGTGGCAGCATGACTTTAGATTATTTCTGAACTCCAAAATAGTATTTTATAATTGACACACAAAATTTTGATTGTTTTTTTTGTTCAATACTTCTGCATTTTCCCAGCCTAATCACTACACTAAAATGAGAACTTTTCACAGCATTTTTTTCAATAAATACAGTTCAACCAGCTGTGTTCATCCTTATGTCTAGCATTACCAAAAGTGCCATACAATTATCAACATCTGTTAGAAGTGCTTTCCAAATTTGATTCCAAAAACATGTACTTCTGTCTCCTGCCTTGAATCCAAATATAGAAAGAATAAAAAGCAGCACAAACAAAGAATCTGTCAAATACCAGCTGCAATTGCAGGGCACAGCTACAGAGGCACATTAAAACTGAGTGTGATCCACCCCATGTATTTACATCAGTCTCATCCAGCAGGCTCAGGCAACTCTACAGTCAAGATAAACTACATGAGTTTTAGCACTCAGTAGCAGCCCTGGAGTATTTGCCAGGAATCCTAGGAGAGTTTACATCATGTTGCCACCATCAACTAATGCCTTTGTCATGCAGACATACTCAAAGAGGACAGCTGGACTGAGGCTGCTTGTTTAAAAATTAGTGTAGACAGTTAATGAAGTTAGAGTACCAAATGCGCAGAACATACAACTGGCAATGCTAATAACTTTTTGATTAACATTTCAATTTTATGGCTACTTGGAGTGATGACCAAAGCTTAATCTGAGAAGATTTTCATCTACGCTTCTCCCAGAATACATTACTAAATATTCACTTATTAAAAAAATGGCACTATACTATTCTTTAAACCACAATATATGCATAATTTCTCCACTGCACCTCTCTATAGTCATACAAATAATCCTGACAGTACACCTACCCATTCAGTGATCTCAAAATAAGAGTTTGGAGAGACTGAGCTGGATTGGCAGCATTGATGAGATGTGGTCATGCAAAAAACCTGCTTGTTTTATGTGCCTGAGGAAGGCATCTGAAAGAGCAGAGGTCTTCCTAAAGCAAGATTGGCAATGCTCTCCAGCTGTCTCCTCAACATGGAGCACTAAGACTTGATTTAAAACATATGTAAAAAAATTATTTCTATTTAGTTCTTTTCCAAAGAAAGCTCCCCCTTCAGAAATTATGCACCCAGTTATATATGTTTCAATAAAAATTAAAACTGAGCAATTTTCCATCCATTTAGGTTACCCTCATTGCCTCTGGTAGCTCAGTGCTCATGTACTCTGCCTTCCCACTGCCCCATTTCCATGCCTGATGACATAACTCCATGCTCCAACCTTCATTGCAGGCTAACCCTACTACTCTTCTGCTCTCTGTTACAATCTGTGCACCCAAAATTCCAGTGAAGTGGGTCTCAGCCTCACCTGGATCCTAGGCCAGAGCCTGCTTGCATGTAGCAAGCTCATCTGTTTTCTCCAGGAGGTCAGACTGCTCTGGCAGTGCTGCCATCTCCACTCGCTGCTGCCTATGGAGAAGGGTGGCCATGCTCAGGAAGAGGCAGGCACAGGGCAGAGATCCAGGTTTGGATCTCCTTCATTCCTGTCCTTGCACCCCCAAGGGCTCAGAGTGGCTGCTGCACTGTTCAGATGGCACAAAGAGACCAGGAAGAATGGGGAAGGAGAACAGAGAGAAAACTGGGTGAGAAGAGAAGCAAAGGAGGCAGAGGTAGACTCTTCAAGATGGTATGATCTTCAACCTTTCTTGAAAAGGCTGATTTAATGAGCTAGTGACAACGTGAAAGTGGAGAAAATCAATCCTGGTTTTGTTTAGGTTCACATGTGAACACAGTGGGAACAGTATCTGCTGCCATGGGATGATCCATTTATACAAGAATGAAGAATCAACATGTATGTTTGTACAGAGTATTTCCAATTAGCTTAACACATGACCTTCCTAGTATTTTTTCCTTAATGTTTTAAAAGCATTGAAATGAAATATTTAAATACCTTTTTTTTTTTCTTATATGGCTTAGCAAATACTGTTTTTGCAGTTTCCAATGGAGCTTGAAAGAAAATTTTTTTTTTTCTTTCTGATATTTAAATGTTTCAGTTGTATGAATGGCTCTGAGAATGTTTATTTGTATATCATTTCTGGTCAGTATAATCTTTCATATCTTACCTTTATATCAGAAGGGCCTTTGACCATAGACTACAGATTGTCTCTTGTACTTCCTGAAAATTAAATTCTTTCTCCATATTTGGTAAAATCATTCATATATCATAATATCCACTTTGCCCTTGAGAAATCTCCAGGGAAAAAGAAAAATAACAGCAAATGAAAAGATAGAGAGCTATTGTAGATTTTTGGGGTAAGGAAACACCTGTTTTAACACTTACTAAACCTTGACATAAAGAGAAAAAACCCTTAGCCTTGTTTACATCAACACTTAGTTTTCTTATCTACCTGTAATGACCTATTTAATTAAACCCTTTGCTGTAAACAAATATCTTTCTGCATGATGAGCCAGTACTGTGAAATTCAATGTGAGAGGCATTCAGTTTCTACTTTTGAGAACTCATAAACACTAAAATGACTTAAAAAAAATAAAAGTTACAAACTCATTAATTTTAGGATTTAATTTCAAGCTTCTTACCACTACCTAAAAGATTTTAAGCCTGCCTAAATAGCTCGTCTGAGATGCTTTGTATTAAGCAGCTGAGTCAGCAATTGCCATGCTCACAAAATATGACAGAACAATTGATTACTGCCTCCTTTTTTATGCCTTCCAGATAACTGTTTTCCTTTGAAGTCAGAGGCCAAGAGATAAAACATCTGTTATCCTCCAAAGCACTCTTTTTAACTGGGGGTGTTCCCATGGCCAAGGAAACAGTGGTGTAATTACTATTTTGTTCCTAATAATTAGAAAATTGTTGAATAGATGATGTAAGTATAAAAAGCTTTTCAGCATGTACAGATATGCAGAAGTATATTGGATTTATTCACTTTTGTGCTCATTTTGCAGGAGTGAACAGCAGTGAGCTAAAACCAATCAAACATACACTGATGTGTGTTGATGTTAACACTGGACAGGGTTGTCCAACTAAGTAAAATAATGCACAGTGGACAAACAGCACTTAATTTATCAGAGAAGGCACACTATTTTCCTCTCACTAAAGTGAAGTACAATAGTGTTGTACCAAAAGCAGAGGAACAATCCTTTATAAAAGGGACACAATTTCAAAGGACAACAGGGCACAGGAGCTTTGTGTGTGTGCTTTGTTCTCTTATGTGGTACCACAGCAACACACAGGGATGTTCTGCTTACTAGGCCACATGTGACATGAAGTTGTGTTGTATATGGAGGAAAAGTATAATTTCCATTGCACAAAAACACTTGAAAAAAAAAACTGTCTTCTCCAGTCATCAGAAAAGAGAGCATTAAAGACACAGAACAAATGGGAAGGAAAAAAAAAAATAATGGTTGACTAAACACCTCCAGAGAAAAATTAAAAATTTATTCTTTGCCAACTGTCACCCCACTAAGGGATTTGAGATGCTTGAGTTTTCTCCATCTGTATAAAAGATGCTCCCCTGCACCTAGGTCACAACTCCTGAGACACTGAGCCTGTAGGTGTACCTGGTACATCTTGTAATCAGACCTGCCAACCTCCTGAGAAATACATATTAAATAAATATGGATTCTTTTTATTCCTTTCTTCCTTGCTCTTTCTTTTCCCCTTCTTCTCAGCATTCAATGCTCCCTGGAGATCCTAGGTAGGATGGAAGCAGTGTGCAGACTGCTACAGTGCTCCCTTCATTTCATCCCTTCACCTTGTAACTTGGACACAGCTGCCTGGATGTGCAGCCATGTAATGGGGGCCAGAAAAACTCTGCCAGGAAGTGCTCCCATCCCCACTTTGACCTGTTTTATCCCTGTGATTCAGACAACAGGAAGACAAGACAGTGCAGGAAGGGAAAATGATCAAAAATGGGAGTGAGAAAGGTGAGAAGTGAAAGAAGAATAGGCAGGTTCAGTAGCTGAGCAAGTCCCCTATGCTCCAGTGACTCTTTTTAGGCAGCAAGGCTGTTTTTGGAGAAGGGGCAAGCTGCTTGTGTGGGATAAAAGGCACACCAAACACACAGCAGAACCTCCACAGCTGCTAGTCCAAGGACCAGCCTTCTTACCCACTAAATGTAATAAAGGCATTGTCTTGCTATATAAGAGAGCTATATCAACCTTCCCTTTCCCCCCCAAGTCCTACATTTCCTTTAAAGAAAATCCATTAATTTCCAGGACCTTAACTCTGGACTTTTGGTGTGTACTCACTGTACATCAGCAGACCTAAATTTACCCTGTGTATATCTTTACCTACTCTGCAACATTTGTAAAAACTTGCCATTAAAAAAAAATAAATTTGAAACACTTATTGTAGCATCCTTTCAATAGGTATTAAATAGAAATGCCTTTTGTCCAGTTATGTTTTCTTAAAGTTCATAATTTGTTCTCACCTTTCAAGCACCTAAATCTTTCTCAAGATTATTTTGCCCCACTCCTCTTCCTCCTTCCCAGTTCTTTAATATTTATGTTAAACATTGCTGAAACTAGTATGCAATTCAAGACAATTTTTTTTTTTTTAATCTTGTCATTGTGATGAAAAATAACTCCTTGTTTCTATTATTATCTCCTACTTTTGGTTATTTTTCCTAGTTTGTAATGCAAGACAGTATTTTTTCTTTACATGCATATTTTTAAAGCCTGACACATTTAAATAAAAAATTTTCCCCTGACACTTAATAGTAAATTAGAGCAGCAGAGTTCTCCTGAAGAAAAGTTATGACTATGTTGTCATTTACAGATTCTACTTTGGATGTTATTTTTTGTTTGCTATTAAATTTACTTTCTTAGTACTGAGTTAAGGACAGCTGTTACCCAAGACTGCTCCAAACCCAATATTACTGACAGTCACAGAATCTCACATTTTCTTCTAAACACCCCAGATGTCCTAAAATGCTGCAAGGTGCATGACAGAACATACCCCAGATATCCCAGGGCATGGCAGCATTTCAGAAAGCTCTCCAAATTCTGAAACTCATCCCTTTTTTTTCCCTCAGCTCTCACCTTAATATCCCACTTACAGCTTGCACCTGAAATCTGTTCCTGTATGTAAACTAGAAGTGCCGGGGAGTCATTCAGAAACCATCATCACATCATAATTAGAATGCAGCTATCTTCTTATAACTTTAATGACAGTCATACTAGTCAACTTCCATGTAATATTTAAGTAATACACGTACTAAACAGGTAAAGGTATAATCCATATTTGAATCAGTAACATATCCAACGTGGCAGGCATAAAATAGCCACTGTTTTTCTGCCATTTTCTTTATATATGGTGGGAAAATTGGCATATGAAACAGTTTCCACTGAAAATAAGCTCTTTAAATTAAAATACTCCTTTGAGATTTGCTGTTTAAACTGTTGTGCATCCACAAGGAGGAGATGAAGAGGGAAATCTAGAATTGCAGCAAACCACTACTTAGACAATAACACTTTGGCAGATGAGCCCCTCCAGATCTTGTGTTGCTCTAAGACACAAACAGATTTATTAGACACTGTAGAAGACTTTTATAGCTTGATGTTAAAGACAAAAAAATGAAAAAGAACATAAGAAAGCTTTACAAAAATGTTGAAAATATTGAAAAAAAGAGTGATTTCCCTCAACTGGAAAATAAAAGAAACCCTCCCACATCTTTATTAGCAGAAACAACCATGAAAAATATACTTAATGGTTTCAAAAAACATTGATCAGAAGAGAAACAAGACGATAGAGCAGTTATAGAAGTATTTTGAGGGCTTCAAGATTCAGCTAGTCATATCCCTTGAGTAACTAGACCTATTTAGTCCTGCTTTGAGCAGAAGACTGGACTAGAGAGCCCTGAAGGTTCCCTAAAGCTCAGTTATGCTGTGATTTTCTGTTGCAGAACTGACTCACATGAGGACAGACAAATCAGAATAACCATGTCGGATGAACTTCTAGGAGAACGTATGTCAGAACAACCCATGGCTATTTCAAAGGAATAAGCATTCTGTGTGGACACTGATGTCCCAAAGAGTCTTAAAGACAAGAGAATGAATGGAGGAGAAACAGAAGTGGAGGAACAAGGCCAGCCTGGACACTTCCAGTCATTCCCACAGCAGCATCCTCTGAATGCAGAAGGAATTGATCCCTCTGCACTTTACACTAGAGGTTCTGTATTCCTTAGTGCCCCTAAAAGCACATTGGGAATTCTTTTGTTTGGATAGCTATGAAACAGCCACCTCTACAGCAGGTGAAGTGAAGAGGAGGAGAAGAGGAAGGACTGATTAAAAAAGAAGTTTCCTGTGCTTAACTGGGAAATCTGCTTAAACGGGATGTCTCCCAGGGAACTAATTTAAACCCGATGATACTTAATAGCTACGATTGGTGCTTAGTAAGTAGGGTAATTATGTTTAATGGGGATGCCTTAAGGCAATTGAGTGGCACTTAAGTCTTTTGTATGTCTCAATCTCATGGTACTTCTCTCCATTTTCCCTTCCATAACAGCTATAAACGCAGAAGAAATATATCCACCACCACCTGTTCCTCTGAGTTTGTCCCTTCTGTGCTAAATGCAGGGTCAACCGCACGAGGCAAGTGTTTGTTGCCTCCTCTGCTCCTATCACTGCATGAGCCACAGCACCTAGCCAAAATACTGGCTTCTCTTATCATTACAGACTTATCTAATAACATGATGCTTCATACTGCCTGGCTGAAGCTAATGGAAGTTTTCCAGAGACAGAATCAGATTCAAGCTGAGTTCAGCTCAGCCCCTTCCAGCAACACTGTGCTCTGCAGCAGGACTTCCTTTTAGCCAAATGGAATAGGAATATTCTACAGTTCTTTTTTTAAAAAAAAAAATCTTCAGAAATGTAATAAGGACCTGAAAATTGTGGGCATTTTTCTACTGCATTTAAATTAACTATAGCTCTTGCTTTACTATATGAGGTGTTTTTTAAGAAAATGTGGAATGTTGTGGTTTTTTGAGTATATAATCTAGAACTATGCATGTAAAAATAAAAACAGGGAGGAAAAAGGGCAACTGAAACTAGGACTTGTATCAAGGGGAAAAAAAAAAGCCACAGGTTGCCTGTAAAAAGCTTTGTTAGAGAACTAGAAAGCCCCTTACCAATACAGCTACCAGATCTTCAAATGACTTTATAACAAGCATAGGGAAGGCACAAAATAGATTTTCAGATGGACCTCATTTAACAACTTTGTGAAAGAGATGATATAATGTCATGCCCAGAATAGCTGGAGAATAGATGTATTGATCAGAATGTGGGTCTCAATCCTATTTTCCTAAAACCATTTTCAATACAAGGGTAAAGACATCAGACAAAGCAAGATAAACCATCTTCCATTCAACTTAGTGACACCAGTGTCTCAAGGAAACGGACAGCATCCTTTTAATACTGAATTGTTTCTAGATTACCAGCAGTCTTACTTTTCTTGTCCAAGACTGTAGCTAGTCAGTGGAACACAAAATCTCACCATTTTTTTCACAGCAATGACTTGGTATAAATAAATCGAAATGCTGCAAGCTAAGCACATGGATGCTGTACTAAACACTTGTAACCACAGGGTATATGCATTTGAAATTTAATAGAAGGAAAAAAAAAAAAAAAAAAAGAAGTTGCAAAGCTGTTAGTGTTAAAAGGTACCAGCAAAGTGGTTTTATGAGGCTTCTCACTGAGCTGTGATAGACATGTGATTAAACCACAATTTTAATAAAAGTTACAGACTACCATTAAATAGAATAAAAAAAATACACATATATTTTACAGTTTTCAATATACCTTTGCCAGATGGATAAAATACTGAGTTTTCCACTCCAAACCTGAACTGTAGAAAGACCACTTCCCAACTGGGGGGTAAAAAACCCTTTTTAAAGCTGTTTGCAGACCATACCTTGAGCCTACATAGACAAGCTTCCCAGTCAGTACATTATTTTTCTTATTATATGTATTTCAGTAATTATAGCATATGCACATTCTGTATAAAATTTGTCTCTCTAAAACACTTATCAGTAAGAGCCTGCAGACATCATCTGTTACTGTACTCAGTTCTCATTGATTACAAAACTCCAAAGGGTTGGATTTTTTAAGGATCTCCCAGCTTCCCACGGTGCCATGCCTTAGAATCAAACATCCTTTTGGCAAAGTTATTATGCTTTTAAAGAAACATTTAAAAAAAATTCTATTTTTAAATACTCTAAAATCCACAGTTGTATTTCATCCTGCAGCCCTAAAGAGCTATCTTAACACTAGTCTGTTCTCACAGCTTCTATGAAAATCAGCATAGATTTGTGCAAAGGAAATCACTCAAATAATGACAATTCTCGTATTGGATTGTGTGATTTATCCTTTGGATATATTCCAAAGTAAATTGGTTAAGTCAAAACACAGTGCATTTTTGGTAAAACTATCAGCTAGTAAGATTAGTAATTAACATTATCATTACCAGTATCCTCTTCACAGCAAAGCCTGGGTAACTTTAGCTGTTTAACATCTCTGAGCTGACTCTTACTGCGTTTCTGTATAAGAAACTTAGACTCAATAAAAGACTAAATCACTTGTCCATGGTTGTACACCATGTGAGCAGCAGAGCCATCCCCAGAGCCTAAGCCCACCCTCCTGTTCTACCTTCTCTACTGTTTTTTTCCAATATCCTTTAAATGAACCAAGCAGTCTGAATCCTCAGCTTTTAGTCATGTTCAGAAACGGTTTCCTTACAAGCAGAGCTATTATTTCAATGGAAATAATGAATAAAACACAACTTAACGTGGTGGTTCTATCAAGTCCTGAGTTAAATCAAAGTTCAGAATGCTAAAGGAAATATATACTTGAATCATTCCTTATAGGGGCATCTGTAAGATAATTTTTTACGTTAATCTTATACCCTTCTTTTCAATGCTTGTAAAAGTTTTGGGTCACATGTTTGATTTTAAAAGACTTAAATGTGAATGAGGGGAGAAAATTTAGGTGAGAGGAACTATTACACAAGTTTAAAATATAAAACTTACTGTTTCTGTGCTTGGAGTTTAGTTTGTTTATTTTTAAGTTGCATGCACACATACAGTTCATCAGTAATGACTACAAGAAACAAAACTAGCAGTTCCTTGGAGCAGATAGTGCAGAGGAGAATGGCATCACACAGAGCTGGATTTGGATGCTGCTTCCTCCATCCTCTGTTGTTAAAAAAGCACATTTAGAGCCACCAAGAAGTGTCTATCAGTTAAAAAAATGGTGTGCCCTCAGAAAAGTTCAAAG
Source organism: Euphonia xanthogaster (assembly GCA_034509185.1). Taxonomy (NCBI): domain Eukaryota; kingdom Metazoa; phylum Chordata; class Aves; order Passeriformes; family Fringillidae; genus Euphonia; species Euphonia xanthogaster. The sequence continues at coordinate 9,486,163 of JAYDZK010000001.1, forward strand.
CATGCTGAAAATGTCGTTGACAACTATAAATATAAATCCCCAACATAAAGACACTTTCCTTAAACCCACAAAGTATTAGATACAATTTTGGGGAAGAGCCCTGTATATAAACATTGCCTATATCCTCCTCTAATGTACTTGAATTTATGTTGTGTTAATCTACGAGAGGGAAGGGATTAAAGAAGAAAAACATTCACAAAATTTGGTGAAACGTTTCTGCACTCAAGTCAGAGGTAAATTACATTATATTGATTGACTCTCAGCTGCACTTTGAGTTATGGACAGTCAACAACAAGTAAGTCACAGGTTCTGCTGAGTGACATTTTAATTCCTTCAGAAGACAAACAAGCTTGTAAATGCCCCAATATCTGACTTGTTTCCTGGCCAACATCCCCCAAAATATAAACTACAACATGGTACATAAAAAATGTACCATTAAAAGATAAAATAGATCTACCATCCACTCAAGCTCTTTCCCCACCATTTCCTTTAAAACAAAGGGGAGTGCTACTGTATAAGGAATCAATATTCTAAAAATAAAGAAAGGTCCCCAATTACTGCAAACAGCTAGAGTTTACTAAACACTGCTATGTGTGTTCTTATTTGTAACTCTTCTGGCACTTTCAGCTACACTGCAGTCAAATGGTGTATGAACATAAAACAATATAAACATCATTCCTTAGCATCTAAAGCCAAAATGCATGCTATGAGCTCCTGACATACATGCAGCAAGCTGTGTGCTAACAGAGGACAGCAACAATCTTTAGAGCATACATGAAACAAAGGCACCAGTCTCTAGTGACAACAGTAAAGAACATCACTGGTTGCACTGCCTATTAAAATTAAAAAAAAAAAAGAATAAAAAATGGAGAACCAGCTTCAAACCAGACATGATTCAAACAGCCTTGTTCTTTAAGGTGGAAAATCTACCTTCAGTGCAGTAAATACAGCTTTGTGCACAAAGACTTAATACAGCCAGACCTGCAAAAAAATGCCAGTGTGATCCAAGAAAGTAAATGACATCTGACTGGCTTGTTTACACATCCTCATTTCCCCAAACTATTTTGCTTCATTTACTACACTTTGCCACTATGTGAGTGTTTGGGGGATTTCAAATGGACTCATTCTGTTCTAACAGATGTCAAAGAAGAGGTACATTGGTTTTAATACCTATTTGGGGACATATGGGAATGGGTTTTTCCCTGTGTAAAAAGTCCACAGCAGTCATCCAGCAATTCTTTCCCATGTTTATATCCTCCTAAATTTTTGTGGAGTTATTGAGTCACTGTTTTTTACTAAAGCACTACTGCTCACTCATTCTTTTCTGAAAGCACTTCATTGTGGCAGTATCAGTCTGATTGCAAGAGTGAAACTGTCACAGCTTTAGAACCACCAAAACTCTGGACAGACAAAGCCATTTGTCAAGAGCAAACACTTCTGTTTCTGGAGTAAAACACACTAAAAACAAAAGGGAAACTCATATGCACATACACATATATGACTTTCGACCTCAGATGTTAAAAAAGCTCAATGACAAATGAAAGTCATTGTTATAATTAACCAAAAGCTAAAGCTCCTTAAAAAGTCAGAACTGTGTAACTTTTTAGGATAATTCTTAAAATAATTAGTAAGTAACATATCCCGCTGCTACAGAAACTTATTATACTGTGTGTACATTACATATTCTTGAGAAGCTCTTACCTTCAATTTTTTTCCCAAAGAAACATGGAAACAGCTCAGATTTCTAGGCCACAAGCTAAAATTTCCCTTAGATGCAAGAACAAAAAAATCACAATAAATTTTATAAGCACATAGACTGCATGTAAGAGGTGAATTTGTCTCCAGCTTGGGCCATTACCTAACTATATTATACATTACATCCTCCCTCACAGCCCTTTACAAGAGAAAGCACAAGCCATGAAAACATGCAGTCTGCCAGTTTTATGTCACCAGAGGATAGCTGGAGGTTTTTGTACTTTTTTTTTTGGCTTTTACTCCCACTTTTTTTTCATTCTTGTCTTCCCAAGAGATTCTTCAGCACATAATGCTGCTGAGAAATAGCTAGTAGCCTCCTCTCAGACACAGGCACACACACAAAATCAATACAGATTTTTCTCACAATTAGCAAATAATTCAGTGATCTCTTTTTGGCCTTCAGAAAGAAAGGTTATGGTGTCTTTCAGTCAAGGCAAAGATCCTCTAGACCTACTTTAATAAAAAGCTTATCTCAAGAACTTGACAAATTCAAGACCTCCAGAAAAAAACAGCACCTTGGGCTAACTGAGATACAGGCCTGATTATGCTAAGTCCTACTCAGTAATTCCATAACCCATGTAGATGTTATACCCTTCAGATGGCATCCTCCCTTTTTTTGTTATTCAAAAACTGTCCTGATCCTGCAGATTTTATCTGTTCCTTGGCAGTGTAATATCAAGCAAGACTAAAGCAGTAGTTACTCCAGCTGGTGAGTGAAAGTCTGTGAAAGGCCTTCAGCAAGCCTTTTACAGGGGCAGTATCTTCTGCTGGGCTCACTGGACCATTAGCTCTTATCTGCACTCACTAAAACTTTCCAGTGTTTCAGTGTCTGTGTACAGAAATGAAAAGGGGCAAGACTGGATGTGGGCAGTCATCTTAAGCTGCAGGGGATGTAAGATTACCCAAAAATCAAATTGTGTGATTTCATCCTCAATCTGAGGATGAAAATAGCAATTGCTTTGCTGTGTCCTTGGCAAGAAGCAGCCCAGCTAGGGACAAAATTTAGGAATTCAGTATCCTGTAGAAGGGAACAGGACACTGTGTTCCCTTAAAACCTTTTTTAAATGAGCTATAAAGTTCTAAACATCATTATGGAGCTGAAGTGGGGAGGAGGAGGAGGAAGGTCAAATTGCAGGCCATACTTCTTTCTTTGTAATGTTGTCTGAGAATTATGGCACTGGCATAAAATGCTACATTTCCTTTCCACGTTACCATTTCATCTTCAGAATTTGTTATGCGACTCATATTTGTACTCCACTTCTCATTTCTTTTATAACAAATTATTCTGTGCCTTTTTATGATCTTGTAGGAAGTCAAGGTTGAATCAAAGCCATTGTGACTGCCAAAGTGCATGTATAAAATTATACCACTAAGCGTTAACCTTCCTTTGTAGGTTCACTTACGGTTTTCAATTAAAAGCTATCTTTAGTATTGAAGCAAAGTACTTTATAGCTTTTCAGTTAAAAGTCACCTTTAGTATTTAGGCAAAGCCACTTTTATGGTAATTCACACTTGCATTCTCAAAAAATTCTTCTGCCTAAAATGGCTGTACAGTGACCTTGTTCCATCCAAAATTTGAAAAGAACACATGAGAATTGATAAATGACATTTTACTTGTATTTACGTAGCCCATTTAGTAAATGTGGAAAAAGGTAAAAATCAATACATTAAAAAACCCTCCCAATTCCCCATGGATATTATATAAATACTGTACATGTGGGCATGTGTTCCTGTGTGGGATTGTATACCTGGATCTAACTGTATATTTTTACATCCAAACTCTACAACTATAAGACATTAATTTTTTTCTCTCTCAAAATGCAAGTTAAGCCACCGGGGCTGCCTATTTTTCCTACGAAGTCTAAAATCACATGTTAATTGATACAGCTACATCTGCAAAATAAATATTCTCAACTATTTAAAAAAATACCCAACCAAACCAACACAAAACAACTGCTGAAACAGAAATGGCTGTGCTCCTGCTTTATTCTGAACCCTCAGACCAGGAGGATAAAAATGAGCTTCTCCAAAATAAGCTTTGAAATGCTCATAAACAGGGAAAACTCTACAGACCTGTATGTCTGAAAGATTTATGCACATGTTTAACTACATTCATTGCCAGCAATCCCACTGAAGTAAATAGGAATACTCACAGTGCATAAAGCTTCATACACAGCCTCAGGGGCTGGTATTTCAATAGTTACTTTGCTGGAGGAATACCCTGAGGATCTGACTCTGTAAAGGCTGTCCAATTGTTTAACTCATTCTCAATGACTTCTCTAGAGAATAGTTACCACTCACAGCTCTCCTTCTCTCAGTGGGAAAACCACTGGCCCAACTCTTACTTTTGACCATGAAATACTTTCATTGATGCTTTGTTTCAGTTAAATTAACATCCTGAAGGACTCCTTGGAACAGCTGACCAACAAGCCTCAGTACACAGGAACAAGCAGCACTGGATGATGGAGAAGAGAAACAGGGGAAATGATGAGGTAGGAAAACAAGATACTGAGCGTCTAATACAATGTGGGATTTTCATTTACAGAGTAATAGGGATGGTATTAAGACTAAATCACCAGAGTGTCAGAATGTGCATAGTGATGATAAAAGATTATGTGCTTTATAGATGACTGATGATGACACATTTAGAAAATATCTGGAAAGGAAAAGACAAAGTGATGTCTCATGCAACTTATGAAACTGCAACATTTACAACATGTCACCCTCAAATTAGTGCACAACAGGAAAAAAATGACCCCTTCAGTATCAATGCCCCCAGCTCTTCTGTTACAACGGCCCTGACAAGAAACCCATTTATTTTCTCCAGAGAAATTGTTCCGAGGTGGTTGTTAGGCACAGTGGAGGCTTGACTCCTTAGACCTGGACTGGATTAGACAGCCCAGATGAGATAAAACAGAAAACAATGATGAGTCTTTGTGTTACACCTCAGAAAGGTTATGTATGTTCTCTGGGAAAGGTGTACTTAATTTAATTTGCATTGTAGAGATTTTGAATCCCAAGACCATGGCAGAAGTTAGAAATTATGTCAGGACTAATAATATTTCCTTAGTACTGTAGTGGGAGTCTCTCATAGGAAGGGCAAACTAATTAAGAAGTTATGACAAAACAAACATTTTAACACAAGACACAGCATATAGTAATTCTCTATGCAGAAATAAGCTAGTCCTTGGCTTCCACTAAAGAGATCTATTTCAGCTCTATCTTGGAAAGCATAATTTGGAAAAGATTCACCTGTATCTACTGCTGTTTTTAAAGATTTTCTTCATTAAATAGCTAAATAAAGAGACATATAATTCCTTAAACTAACTCGTTTTGCATTGCACACATTCATTTTACTTACAAGTCACTAATTAACTTATAATAGCAGTTTCTTTTAAATGTAAAATTTTGCAAAATGAGGTTCAGTATTTTGTTACATAAAATTGTATAAACCAGGAGTTTAGGCTGGCATAAAATGAAGTAAAAGGTCTGGTTGTCCTCCCTGCCTGGAAATGCACTGTACTGGCCAAATGCACTGTATTGATCATACAGCTCCCACTGAAGCTGCACAAATTAACTTGAACCAACAGACTTGCATTTGAGAGAGACTTCAGCAACAGCTCGAGTCTCCCAGCAGCAGGTGAAAAAGCCAAAGTCTCCTTTCCCAAGACACCTGTGACATACCAAAGCCCTTTATCACATTCTGCCATCTACCAGAGTCAGCTGCTTTGGGAGGCAGATAAAGTTCCTAAGCAGTTGCAGTGATAAGAACAGCTCCGACTGCTGAAACTCTAGAAAGAAAGTTAATTGCTTGTTAATGATTTACAAGGTTTGACTAATTTGTCATTATTAAAGTAAATGATTCTCAGCCAGCTGTAGATGGTGTAAGGTATTCTTCTTCCTTTACACTTCGGGGAAGTACCATTCCTAAATGTCTTTTTCTACCCAAACCACTTGACAATATTCCCTGAGGGAGTAATAGCAATAGCCAGACTAAAGACACAATAATTTTTTTTTTCTTGTACCATTTACCATATAAGCTGATAAATTGCATAGGGATAATATGAGGGCTTGGGAATTTGTTTACCAGCTTACAGTTTTGGCAGGACACTGTTTGGAGTAACTGTTCCCACACTGTCTAATTTCCATCCTCTCAAAAGAACAATTAATTCTGCAGATTTCTGTGGAGACACTAGACTCCTCCTGTTCCTCTTTAGCATAAAATACATCTTTTCTATCTGGCATTTACTCTCAAAATGTAAACACAATACTATGAAAATTTTTCTAGCTCTGTCAAATTTCACTGAAATTATGATAATCAGAGAGCAAGAAGGTCAGTAAGCAGACAAACACAGTGACTAACACTGAACACACAAGCCTCATTTTCCAAAAGAAATGATCAAAACACTTACCTAATAATTGGGTTTTTTTAATACACTGAAAACTATGAAAAGATATTAAATACAAAAAAAAGAAATCAACTTCAGTAGAACATTACCTCATTTTACATACAGAGGACATGTTTAGTAATTCTGCAGATTATCAAGCTGATAGATCAGTAATGTTAGTATTTATCAATAATAAACCCTCCTAGCAAGGACTATCAAATTATTTGGAAATATGTTCTCGTTCCTGAAGCTAGCATGAATTAGCTTTGGTCCACTCATGCTTTCCATATGAAAGTAACTGCGTAGGGAAATTTGGTATTTTGAATTCAAGTTCTCAAAAGCTCTCAGAAACTTTCACAGGTGCACAGAAGTTCAAGACCTACAGAAATATCAGTGTGGCATGAGGCTCAAAGCTGTGTCAGAGTGTGTCACTAGGTCATGTTCATCCAACATTTATCACTTAGCACCTCCAGTGTACCTTCACAGCGAAGTCAAGCCCCTCTTCTTTCTTTCTCTTACATTCTTAGAAATATTGCTATGAATCTTAAAGGCAAAAAAACTCCAGAAGTGCTTTCACCTCACAAGAAGGGACACAAGTATTACTTTAAATAGGTATGTGTTATGTTATATAGCATAGATCAGATTTTTTGAGTTCTCCCTCAAAAACAAAATTAAAAATGCAACACTCCCATTTTTGTGCTGTTTAGTCAACTTCTCTTTGTCTCAGCAGATTAAAACATGAAAGTAATCAAGTCTTCCTGTGAATCGAGTGAGATCATGAACTCCTAAGACACTGATTTTTAGGAGGGTCAGCACCTTGCAAAATGGAATTTAGTTAATGTCATTCATGACTACAACATAATGAAAGAGGAAATTACAAATGGAAACACAGAAATTTTGATTGTGGTGTTTTAAATCAAAATCTTAATTATTATGAAAATTTCCTAGTAACTTGCAATACCGAACACTTAATGTGCCAGAGTTTCACTAATCATTTAACTCAGTATGTATAAATCCAAACCCCTGGGGAGACAGATTCTGAAATGATCATTTCAGACAGTGTGTACCTCTAATGAATGCATTATTTGGGATATTTCCAACATGGTTAATAAGGTAATGTTCATAAAAGAGAAAAATGAATGGTATTTCTAGCCTGATATGCTTGGACAAATTGTTATGAACATCGTGCATACAAATGACAAAGGATTAATCCTACAGAAAAATTGAAATTCTCTGTTTATTCCAAAGGCAAATAGAGTACATCACTAAAACAAAGAATAAGCCCCACACCTTACTTTTCTTAGGCAGTGAACTTCAAAACTGACTGATGGTCAAAACAGTGATTTCAACATCCTTGTCTTCTTTCCTGAAAACTTTGCAGGACATGTAAAGAATAAGAACTTATTTTCCAATTATGACTAGCTGAAAAACTCAACAAAAACAAATGAAATGTCTCTTTGAAGAGCTGACCTATTTATTCTGTATCTATTTCTTTAAGGCAGAGGTAGAACACATTCTAGGAACAGGGATTTTTTTTTCCAGAAATATGTGCATTATATTAAGCAATTTTTAATTTAGATAGATTATCACTGTTGTAACCTAGCACTATCTCAAGAAGCATTTTCCATTAAAATTTAAAATTCTCTTTACACTGTCTTGACACACCACACCTGACCGCCTTAAAGACCTGAAGTCACCAGGGTATTCTACTGCGAATAATTCACATTATGAACCATTTTATTCTTAAAAGCAGTTGTACTAAATGCTGGTGTAGAACATATTCCATAAAACCTATCTTGTCCCAAAAGGCAGAAAAGAGGGATTGATGTAAAAGATGTGGATATTGTTTCCCCTGCTGCAAAGCCACTCGGAACCAAACCAGCTGATGCACTTTGAAGAGATACAGTGACTGTGCATCTATAACTCTAAACTGTGCTAAATCTGATTCCTTAGAGGGGAAGCCAAAGTGGCACTGTGGTGAATTGTTCCTCTGTGATTATGTTAGAAGAACATGCACCCTCGACCTTTTATCATCCAGTGTTAGGCAATTAGCTGCAAAATATGCTAAAACCTAAGGAAATCATAGCAGTGATGCAAAAATGTGGATTAGAAAGCTCTGGAAGTAATTTTTTTGAATGACACCTATTCAGCAGCTCTTAAAACAAGGCAGCAGTGCAGATTAAACATTAATTTTTGGGATTAAGTCCTAAATTATAATACTTGTGTGGAACAGACATCTCCCTCATCATAAAAGTTAAATTTCTAAAGCAGAACGAGGAAGGATTTAGAAGGCATGAAAGCTGTAAGGGATTAATCATATTATAGTAGTGTTTCTCCTTATTTAAAATATAAAGCCCTTCGTCTCAGAGGACATTGAGGACACAAGAAATCTGTGGATGAATAACACATTGTGGTACAAGTACACTTCAGGGCTGTTGTTGAATTAAACCAGAACATATCTACTTACTTCTTCAGTGTGCAAAGCTGAAATGTAACAAAATTAGAACCTCTGTGCGCTGCAAAATAGAAATTACAACCATCGAAATAAGGGGCTGAAGATTTTAAGGGATTAGGAATTTTTGAATATTTGACTTTAAAAATGTTCTATTATGTTGGACAAAGAATAACATCTCTCAGAAGCATAGCATCGACTTTTTACAAACATGAAGAGCTGTAAGCAGTAAATGATTTCAAATTTGCAGGACTTTTTGCAATCAGCACATTACTGAGTAGACACTGAATCCTCCTTAAAGCTCTTAAGAGGGGAACTAAAGCTAATTGTAAAATAGAGTATGTCCTTCCTCTTTGACATGAGAAAACCTGTTACTGGTGGATTCCTTTACAAATGCCAATCAGGTCTACTTTATGATATGTTCATTTCATTGTCTCCAATAATCGGGGACACCCTGTTCTTTTGCTGACCTTTGATGACCCTGTCTCATTCTTCTGGTCTATACCACACATCTCCATTGATCTGTAGACAAAGCACTGTCAGATAGAATCAATACGTCATTCCTTCAGCAACAAGACTGGCTTTTGCTCAGTTTATTTTCTTTTTTTATTTTTTTTTAACAAATCAATACTGCTAAACTGATGTATTGTAAATTGGGGTGTAATTAGTACCTGTCTGCAGGACTGTTAACAAGCTGCTAAAATATTATGCAGACTTTTTTAGTTAAACTGAACAATTCAAACTCTCTTCAGCTATTAGTAGGTACCTATTTTAAGGAAATGCAGAGGACAATAGACTCCATAAAAACCATGCTCCCAAAGGTTACACAGAAAGTTTTCACCCTGTATTGATAATGAATAGACAAAATGAATAAAACACAACACATAATAAAATTAAATCATCAAACCTGAATGTCACCAGTGAATACAGCTAAAACTCTCCCTTCCTTTCATTTAAGATAATTTTGAGTCACAATTTTATACTGAAATTTCATTATATTGCTCAGCCTATATGATACTCTTAAGTTTCTGACATCACCACTTCAATTACAAATCATATATGATTGATGTCATCCAGTGAAAAATTATAATTGCAATACACTAAATCTGACTCATTAAAAGTAAAATTATGATCTACCACTACAGGCATTTATAGCAAAGCAGATTTGCTAAAATCCAAAAGCATCACTACATCAGGGACATAGAAGATGCTGAGCAGTATTTGTGTTTTTGAAAAAGGATAACAGAAAAGCAGCAAAAACTTAAGTTTCCTTGCTGGCCTATCATTTTTCCAGATCAAGCTCCTCATTGAAAAAGCAGAGACTCTGAAGAGCCACAAACCCTTTGCAACAGCTCTCGGTTATGACTGTTGTGCTCAAAACCTTTAGGCCTGGTGATGGAGATAATTGTTACTGAACTTTTATTCAGGCAAAACCTGATGTCAAGGTGCTCTGTATTATTCTCTGTTGCTTCTTCTCTTCCACCCTGGGTCGTCTCTTTTTTGGTATTTCTCTCTCTCATCTGGCCAAAGCTACTCTGCTGACTGCTTCCCTGGTGTCCTGCTCCTACGCTTACCCAGGTACTTCCTTTAAACATCCCCTGAGACCTCTCATTTCCTTACCTCTGTGATATTCCTCCACACTGTTCTTTCTCAGGTTCCTTTAATAACCCCTTGGAATTGCTCCCTGGAAATCATTGGTTTGAGGAACCCAACTCTAAATACTTTATGGAGAGAAGCCCAGGCTCAGCAGCACCACAGGAACAGATTCAAACCAACATGCTCAGTCCCCAGAAGAAGATTACACCACACCACTACTCACTGCTGAAATTCCAAAGTAAACTCATATATTCTGGTTCAGTGTGAGTGAACACCTGATCCCAGAGATGTCTTGAATGGGTTGTCTGTCCTTTCTATCACTCATCATTATGAACTGATCTCCCAGTATCACATTAATTCAGGTCCCAAGCCCACAGTGCTTACTGAAGTCTAGGAAAGGCTGCATAAGGGGCATAGTTAATGTAGCAAAATGCTAATCTATGAGTCCTGTAATTACATCAGACTCTCCATTCGCACTGAAAGCATAACTCTTCAATAACTGTTGACGAAAAAAAAAATACATAAGTCACCTGAATAGAGAGGACAAAAGTCCTGCAAAAAGAAAAGAAAAAAAAAACCGTAAGCAGAGCAGTGACTCCACCTTTTAATTTTTCTTTAAATAAACATAAATTGAAGGGAAAACGGCAAAGGTGCCTCTTTCCATCAGATAATAGGGATATGCCAGAGAGCTGAGCATGAATTTTTCATTTAGGTTCAACTACACAAACTCCAAGTGGCCAACATCTGAGCATTCCTACCAGCGTGGTGGGAAAGCAGCAGTGTGTCTGGGCTGCCCGAGGATGCTGGATCCTGCGGAGGAAGTGACAGATGTCTGAAGGTGAGCAGGCAGCAGCACAGGTCCCACTGTGCCCGTGCTGCTCGGGATGGCATCTGCTGCTGTCCTGCAGATGGCCAGGCCCAGCAGCCCTGGGAGCAGCAGGGCTGTGAGTCCCTGTCCCTGCGCGGGGCCTCAGGGCTGCGGCAGTGCCCACACCTGGAGATTCCCAGGATCAGCTCCATAAGCAGGAGCAGCCGCTGCCCTGGGAGGCAGGTGTCAGCCCAAGGAGCCAGGACATTGTTCTTACCCCCACAGCTACTCTGGGTTTGAAATTTAAAGCAATTTGTTTAAACCCACCTATTCTTCTTCACCAAGAAGGGCTCTTTCTCCCGGCGCTCCCAAAGCTCTCATCCCAGAGCTGGGAGAGCCACGTTTCTCTTCGCAGAGAAAAGCAAGGCACAATTCTTCCCAAGAATATTTCTGGGTTTCACATCCTCTGAACCTCAGAGAAAGGAAACACAATTCTTACCTCATTTGCTGTGCCTGTGTTTGTGCCAAAGTAGAATGCCACATGGAGATTGTTTACCCAAAGTGATGGAGTTTTGTTTCCTTGGCCTGTCAGGGCCAAGCGTGTGTGTGGGGACTGTCGGGTGACAGTCACAAGATTCTGGGCAGTGGAGTGCAGAGTTGAGTGCTTGGCAGATTCAGTTTAGATGTAATTTAATGCAGTGTAATATAATATAGAATAATATAGTATAACAAAGTAATTAATTATCCTTCTGATGAAATGGAGTCAGATGCATCATTCCTCCTTTGTTGGGGCGTTCCCTGCAAATGCGATAGGAGAATGCCCAAGCTCCGTTAGCACAGGAGCTGCAGGATTTTGATTTGGGGCTCTTCATCTTTGGAAATTCTGTGGGGCACAAGGCTATGCAGACCCACTGCCATTTCAAAGGATCTTGGCTGTGCAAGCTCCAGGGGGGATAAAGCAAGATGATATTTAGGGAAAGGAAGAAAAAGGTCAGCAGAACTAGTGAAAGTGCATTTGACTGAGCACACTGTTCTAGAAAACAACTGAAAGTTCCGAGTATCCTGCCAAGTCTTTTCCACTCTGGAACCTTATAGATTTGAAGTTACCTTTATTTATTTCAATGCACTTTTAGGTCTAAAAATTATTAATTAAAAAAATCTTTTCTACTGCATGATTAAAATATATGGAGTTTTCAATTTTTTTTTGTTGTTTTTCACAGCATTTAGTAAAAATGACACATTTCTCAGTTACTCTTCCTCTTGTTTTGGTTATTGGCAGTCTATCACTCCAACAATAGATCAAATATAGACAATCTGCTTTTTACATTCAGTCTTATGCTTTGAAAGTTCCATGCATCAGTGGAAATTACACCACTGATTATATCTCTAATCTTTTCATTGTGGGAGGAAAAAAAAAACCATAAAAACAACAGATAAGACAACAACCCTATGCATCTGTGTGTTTAAAAAAAAAAAAAAGAACATTTTTTTTTGTTATTTTGTATCTCTGTCCAGAAGCACTCATCTCTGCACAATAGTCTATTTTCCTTAAGTTCTAATTAGTTTGTCAGAAATTGCAGAAGATAATTTATTGGTTTGACTTTGACTTCAATTTAGATTTGAAAATAACAGATATGCAATGAGATTCTCCTTAAATATGCCACACTTGAAATACTCTTGGTTTCATTTAATCCTGCAGGGGAACTACTTTTCACACTGCAAGAGAACTTGAAAGACATTGAACTAGCTGCCTGTGAAAGCTGTTAATTTTTAATTCTTTCCTGTGAAAATGACAAGGAATGTACACCCACACAGTGTGGGTGTGAAGTTCTAGGTTCAAAAAAAGGCAAGGCAGCACAGCAACTCTTCCATTTCATTCTAAATCAAAAAACTGTGACTCTGTGCATGTAAGAATGTTTATTTCCTGTATAACCCCATCTTTTCTCATCCTATGTGTCTAACCAATACTCAGTCTCGCTTGTCAACAAAAGGAAAATCTGAACTGCATGTGTGACTTTATGCATTACACAGCATAATTCTCCTGTGAAGCATTAACTCTAGTCCAGTCAAATGCATCATGTATTTCTAGCAAAATACAAATTCAAGGCCCCACTACTGCCTGCTGTTCTATGATACTTTGTGCATCCTCCTCTACCTTTATCTGTCACCCTGCTCCCTCGGGAGGGATCATGCCATGGCAAGTGGATAATATTGATGTGTTTTTTCTACTCTTCCTCCTCGCTCTGCATTTCCTCTACATTTCTTCCCCGTATTTAATGCCACTAAGTCCAGAATAGTCAGGTATGGAGCTGCCTAAATAACCACAAGGTGGTTTTGGCCAACCACAGGCAATGAAATAACACAGCACAATAATTTGCCTTATGGAGCATTTGAGGCAGATTGTGCATCTTTCCTGTCCTCAGCAGGAATGAGCTTGAGCTTGGTTTAATACACGAGATGAGTAACAGAGCTCTTGTATGTATGCAACTCTGTCTTCACCACTCCTCCTTTTACTATGTTTATGCTTCCTGGAGTGACCTCTAATATTATCAAACTGAAAACAATTCAAGCTTCTGTCTATTAAAAGCAAATGCAAAATTAAATTTTAAAAAGTCAAGAGAAAAAGCCAATACATATCTTCTCCTTAAACCTTACAGGTTAAATCATTCTCCTTTATTTAGCCTGTACAGATCTTCCAGTGTTATGAGACTAGTGCACATAACCCTGCATAATAATAATTCTTGAGAAATATAAGGCACTAACAACAAAAAAAAAAATGTTTAAGTAACTTGTATTGTTTTTATAATTCTATAAACTATCTAATGGAGTTAAAGGTGTTAAAAAGTTGTCTGCCCAAATATAAGCACCAATTGCCAAAAAACGGATGAAATACGAAACTCATAGTTCAGGTTTGTTAAACAGAGAAAGCAAATTAAAGCAAACTAATTTTTGTTGATTAGATTTATTAATTTGGTGCAGTACAGCTGTATCAGGGAAAAGGATTCCACATTCTTTGTTCAGACTGAAAACTTAAACAGATATAAGCTGGCTGGTTGATTCAGGTGAAATGAGTCAACACAACACCAGATGCAGAGACTGCAAGTGTGACAGTTGGGGAGCAAATGTTTTATGGATCCAGAACCCTGCTGTGCTTTTTTGTCTATTCTTCTTTCTGCCAGTACTCACCATCCAGCTTTTATCTGCAGGAAATGTCCACGGTTTCAGCCTTGGGTAGCTGCTTTCCCTCACGTGCAGCCAACCGTCAACAAGCAACATTTCCTCCTGCTGGGAGGATGCTACATGCAACATATTTCATGGCTGCCAGCAATGGGGGCTCATTAATCAGCCTTTAGGAGGTGCTGAAATAGGCATGGACAGACACACAATGAAAAGAAGAGCAGGAAAACTGAAAATTTAGAGTAATCCAAGGTCTAGTCTCCAGAAAGCCATCTCAGTAGATTTGGTTTAATGCGTCACTTAAAGCTCAAATACCTCAGTGCTATTTGCAGGGTTAGACTTCAAATGAAGCTTTTAGCAACTCTGCTCCAGACTCAGGCTTCCAAAAATGCTTTCCCCCTTCAAATGGTGCTTGGAAGAAACTATTCGGGACCAGAGGCGCTGCCAAAGACACACTCCAAAATTATTATTAAAAATAAATCATCACAAATTGCTACCAAAATGATTAGTACCTAGTTACTAAAAATAACATAACTCCAGGTATTGCAGAACTGAAAGCTTTCTGTGGTAGGGCTGAATAATACTGGTTGAAACACTGACCTGTTTTATTTTATGACCATAATGACATTGATTGCCCAGGATGGGCAGGATGTGAACAGGTTCTGTTACCTTCAAATACCTGTGTTAGCAGTACAGCTTAATCATTCACCTCCTGAGCATTCATATATTCATTCCCTTTCCTCTCAGATTTGTGATTCTGGTATATTCAAAATCTTATACGTCTTTAAAAGACAATTACTTTTAAAACATCACTGATGCATCCAGTCCACCAAATAAATACTCCCATCCTCATTGAACAATTAAAAAGCATGTATAAATTTAATAAAACTACACTTTCTTTTGTCTGCCATTTTTAAGGTTAAGTCGCACAAGATTAATTTCATATATTAGCAGAAATTATGAGTAAGAGCAAGGCCAGAACCTTAATTAGAGAGAATATAAACATAAGATTCTCATATCAGCTATAACTCAGCATAGCTTAATTACTCTCCTTTTCTATATTTTCATCAGGCATTAATAAAATCCCTGTCATATTATAGATACATATATGACTCTGAAAATTAAAGCATCTTCAGATTATCAAGACTGTGAGAAATACTGAAAAAGAAACAGGAAGATAAGTTGCTTTGGGAACTACTGCTCTTTCATTCACTTTTCCCAGTAGGCATGAAGGAAATGCTCTACCTGGCTGTGTGAGGGCAAGAAGGCTCTGCAGAGGGAATCTGGATCCATGGACTGAGGTTCAACAAGGTCACGTGCTGGGTCCTGCCCTTGGGTCACAACAACCCCACACAGCTCTGCAGGCTGGGGCAGAATGCCAAACCTGCCCAGCTGGAAAGGAACTGGGGGTGCTGGTCAGCACTGGCTGAACGTGAGCCAGCTGTGGCCAAAAAACCAGCGGCACCTGGCCTGGATCAGCAGTGGTGTGGCAGCAGGACCAGGGCAGGGATTGTCCCCCTTGTATTTGTCACTGCTGAGGTCACACCTCAATCCTGTGATCAGTTCTGGGCCCCTCACTGTAAGAAGGGCACTGAGGGGCTGGAGTGTGTCCAGAGAAGGGAACAGAGCTGGGGAAGGGTCTGGGGAACAAGTCTGGTGAGGAGCAGCTGAGGGACTTGGGGGTGTGGGTTTGGCAGGGCTGCATTAATGGTTGGACTCGACCTAAAAGGTCTTTTCCAACCTAAAGGATGTTATGATCCAATGATCTGGAAAAACAATTTCACTGTCCATCCAGATTCATAAACTGGTATGGGCATTTTGTCAGGAGCGCTGTGAGCCATTTTTCATTAAGAACACCAAAAAAAAATTGAGGTCCTCCAATACCTGGTAAGTATAAAATATTACTAACATATTTTATCTTTTTGTGCCTAACAACAGGACATGGGTAGACTGTGAATTAAGAACAATAGATGCCACCTTGTTTCTACCAGATCACCTGCTAATTGGGCACTGGAAAGACTTATGTACCAGTGTTTCAATATTCCTATTAATAAAGTAGAAAAAAAAAGACACTAACTTCTTGAAAAGTGTTTGAAGGGTCACTGTTTGGGAATGAATATTTATATCCTCCTACAGCATTTCCATAATACAACTGGAAGGAATACCTTGTTAAAGAAATGCACAGACTTTGATAACAATTTCATCTGCATAGCAACCAGCTGTACTGTTAATCTGAAAATTTTAGGTTCTTGCTATTCTTTTTAAAGACAGGTTAAAATACTCTTAAACAGAGTTCCTAATGTACAAGGCAGCTGGCTGGCTTGAAAGAGAGCACATTTTTTCTGTATAACAATTGCTAATAATGAATAATCTTCTCCTTTGCTTCCTGCAGCTCATCTTTCTAGGGGGTTTGTTTTGCTGAAGGCTGGTGGTGAGAAAGAGGTGGAGCACTCACGGTGAGGAATAATAAAGGCAACACGCAGCAAATTTCTGACTAATTAAGTGATATCTCCACAGGAGCACTGGCTATACAAGAGGAATACTTGAACAGAAAAGTAAACAAGATACATTTTCCTTCAAATTGACAACAAAAATTCCTCTTTACTACCACTTAGTTGCCAGACATAATTCCGCCCACTGATGTTCCACATGAGACTATTATTTCTGAGACTAAATAAAGGATGATCAAAACTGGCCACAAAAAGCAGAAAGAAAAGCTGGTTTGGCTGCAAAAAGGAGGCTGGTCTTCTGCTCATGAAACACCATTCAGAGTAAGAATATTAACATCTACAAGTCTCAGATAATGTGACCCCTCCAAGAATCACAAGTAAGTCTGGCCTGCATGCCTTGACTAATTCAGGAAATGAAAGCCTACCTCCCTGTTTCTTCTTGTTTGTTCTGTGGCACCTCCTGGATCCTCACAGAATTGGTGACTACATCAGGGCTCAGAAAAAGTTTGTGCACTCTTGTGTTTCAGCAAGAGGACAGCTCCTACTTGCTGAAGGCTTTGTTTTTTAACAGCTTTGATGCTGAATTGGATTTAAGCAGAAAACCTGGAAGCGAAAGACTACCTGAGTAATCTGCTTTTTCCTTATCCTTTTTTGATATTAAAAATATTACCATAAATAGTACAGCCAAGTTTGAGAAAAACTCTACTTTCAGAAAAAGCTGTGATTCACTTGATGTATCCATCTCTAACAGTTGTTCACAGAGCAATTAATTCCTCCATTACTCCATGCATATTCAATGATAGTGACAAAAAGGGATGTGAATTTAGATGCTGTCTTTTATTCTGGAATCAGGGCAAGAACTTCCAATTTAAATATGTATGCACACAATGAGGCCAGTATAGGACTTCCCACGGATACAGATGCCTTTTTGTTGTTATTTGTTACGGTAGCACCCATTCACAATTTTAAGGGGGCTTCCCTAAAGCCTTTTTGTACTTGATATCTCAATTTTTAATATTAAAATCCTCCACTGCTCTGCATGGGTATCAGAGACCCTAGGGATTATACAGAATAGGAAACAGTATCACAGCTCTGTACTAGCAAGCTAAGCAGTTGGCACACTATGTAAAGTACATTTACCTTGGACTTCAGATTTTTTGGGAATGAATAGCTACACCAAGCAGACATAACCTAGCCTGTACCAAAAAAAAAAAAAAAAAATAAAATTGTCCACTGTTCTTTGTGTGACCATATCACTAGCACAATCCCCATTTTACTAGCATTGCATATACAGAAAAAATAAACAACAAAATCATCTGCCCAACAACTACTGTGGCATTATCAGCAAACAAAAATAAAAGCTATCACTAGTAGACTAAACAAAATAAAGGAATGCCATCACATTTATATCAGTAAGTCCCTGAAGAACAAATCTGACTCTAAGTGTAAAGACTCAAAGCTGGTATTTTCACACTAGGATAACACAGGCAGAGGACAGTACCTCCAGCAACTCTCTGTGAAACACCACAAAAGTAATTTCAGGCTACCAGGAGGAGCTGCTGCATGCTGAAGTTGGGTCTCTTCCTTTTTTGTTTAAACTTTGCTTGACACAATGAATCTGAATTATGATTTATTCTTCTAACACTTTCCCACACCCCACTAAATGAAATGCATCCCAAGCCTTATATATATAATATTAACAAAACACTAAAACATTTGGAGCTGTAAAGTGGGAAGCAGCCTGGATCAATGCAAGTGCATGAACATTTTCAGATGCCACTTGAAAGTATTAACAACTTGCAATCATTTGCTGACGACACGTCGATTCTTTCTCTGTCGAAAATTACTGGCCATAAATCAGGCAAACATTTACAGGAATCTGCAAATGAAACAGCTAAATCCATGATGACAGAGAGCCTCATAAAAGCAGCCCATTTATTCCCTCTGAGCACTCGTCCCCACCAGAGGGATCAATAGCAAACCTCATACAATATACTTCTAAATGTCATGCTGCAAATCCTCTTTGCATTTATGCAGACGGAAAAGACCCTCCTCCAGTTGTAGAAGCTGAACTCAAGTAAAAAGCATATTAAATGTCTAAAAACCAGTAAATCTAAGGGAGAAGCTTTTATTCTTAAGCCTGTGATTTTAATGCCTATTCTTAAAAACCACAAGGATCCTAACACTCAGAAAGATGAAGATTGCAACTAGAGAAAAACAAACAAAAAAAGGATGTTGAGGAATTAGGGAGATGTATCTATCCACTGTCTTCTGGCAATTAAAAAAGCCCAGCAGGCAGGGAAGTGATATCAAATTGAACACTGGCAGTCTCAGTTTCCCTGGCTTCTGAAAACGGAGGCAGGCGTTATTAAGAACAAAACAAACAAGTTGTAAATACAGAGTCTAAGAGGGGCAGCTCTTTGGCTCATTAAAATGCTCTGTCAGGCACTTGAAACTTTATGGCAGAGTTAGCAAAATTCTATTCCTGGAAAAACAGGGATGAGTGACCAAAGTATAATCATCAACACCTGTGTCAGTCTTACAACTAACAAAATACACATCAACTGAGAGCAAAAAAAGAAAAAAATCCTCCCCCAAATTTGGAATGTTACATTTTGACTACTTCCTCCTACTCTTTTTTATTTTAGTTTTTAATTTGGTAGTTGCATGGAACCAAGCCTATTGAACATGACTCCAGTAGAGGTCTCAATTCCTCCCTGGCATAAGATACCAGTCAGAAGCACTGGACCAGGTTCAGGAAGTGCAAAAGGAACAAGGACCATTGGTTGACAATGTACTTGTAATAACTTGCAGCTAATTCGAAAAACTATGTCATTTTATTTGATACATGACACAAGATCATACAGCAAAGCTAAAAATTTAAAAGCCTAATAAAATGGCTTCTGGGATGAATACTTACTTTATTATTGGTTAAAAAAAATCTGTTGTATTTCCTATTAAAAAGGTGAGCCTTTCTGTGTAGTTATATATATCTAATGAGCAGTTAAACCAATTCTTTCAATAATAAAGTAGTCTTGAGCATCTGAAATATTCCTTATGCAAAGAGAAAATGCATCCTGAAGGACAGAGATCAGACATAACTCAGCAGGGCCTCTTTACTGCTTCATGAAGGCCAAACTGTTTCTGAGGCAAACAAAGCCATGTTGTTCTGAGACAGCTCTTCCAGGTACCACCATGCATCTTTTAATTTCTATCACACTGGCATGTCTGTGCACGAACTCATCTTCCAGGAGTGTGCATCCCTCTTCTGTGTTGACAAATGTAATGCATTAAAAGGAAAAAAAAAGAAGCTTCACACAAGCAGTTGGAAACAAGTGTGGAGTACAAATTTAATCCCCCTAATCCCTTGTCAATTACAAGGAATGTCCTAGAGTAAGGTTGTATCAACAGTGCAGTTTTCAAACCCATAGAAAAATAAATGAAGCCATCCTTTCCCTTTTTCCACTTGGACCGTATTCACTGTAGCTCCCTGAAAGGATTAGGAACACTGTCTGCAATAAACATGGGCATCAATTTTTAAAATCTGCTCTGAAAATGGCAACGTTTCACAAGCTGTGAAAACGCTTTGGTTTAGGGCACGGCCTGAGAGGCAATAGGCCAGCAGGATAGCACTGGGATTAGCCCTAATTACCTCATGTTTCACCTTAATTAACTACTGATACAGAAGGTAAACTCTGCAGGATCTGTGGTGAGACCTTAGGCCAGTAGGCAAGATATCTAAGCCGTCATTGTTTACACATGATAATCTCTCTTTTGAATTTGCTTTAATTGCTCAAAAAGATTAGCTGAAGGATATGCATTATGTATTGATTAGCAATGCTAACTAGATACTGTATAGTTTTTGTGTGTGCTCCACAAATGCAGCCTAGCAGTTTTAGAGGCACATTCTTTTGTCAAAGCATCAACATTTAACTTTGGTTATGACAACATCAATCATGAAGCAGAAGAAGAAGAAGAAGAAAAGCCCCAGCCTTTGGTAACATGAATGGAGGGAGGAAAATACAAAAAAAAAGGATTCTTGCTCAGTTCTGGAGATACCATTGTGCTCCTCCATTGTGAGGGGTAATCCCCTCCCACATGCATCCCTGCTCAGAGCACAGGCAAACTGGGAGCAGAGGGGGAGCATCAATAAAGCAGACAGAATATAATATCTATTTTAAAATAAGATCAGAAGGTTGCCTTGTCTCTCGCCCCATTCACTCTTCATTGCTCAGACTGCTTTCTTCTTTCATTTTATCCATTCTCATCTGCTCTTAGCAGGCCTTGAAAATTACTGGGCAGTCAGATTTTGTACGAATACAAGCACAAAGTGATTACAGAACCTGCATAAAATTTAACACTCAAACCAAGAAAGAGTTTTTTGCTATGTCCTGTTGCTCTGTCTGCTGGCAGAGAAACCAATTAAAAATATGCCTTTTCAGTTGTTCTGTGCTTTATTAATAAAAGCAAAACAAAATATGAGTTTCCAAAGCTCCTCTGACCTGAAGCTCTTTGAAAAATTAGGAATATGTTTCCTTAGGAAGGTAACCTTGATCTAATGTAAGACATAAACTGATCAAAACAAAACTTGGCAACAAATTATAGTGCAGCATAAAGGAATAGGAAATATTTATGTCAAAACTGGAATTTTAAATCAAATGCATTCACTGAGGCCTTAATTCATCTTTAAAGTTCAAGACCTGAGACCTCTACTGCAAGTGTCACTTACAATTACAAAATAAAGTTTCTAATGCAAGGTTTTTATGTAACCTTAAGGACAGAAGGGCGTTTTTTAAAAAATCAAGTTTCTGCGGAACTACTTTTGTCATGGCCATTTTCCTACACAGCATTTTACAATATCTGCATCCTTAACTAACATCCAAAGATGCACCAGCTTCATAAGAGACATCTCCGAGAGCTTCCCTAATTACTTAATGCCCTTTTTTATTTGCTGCTTCATTTAAGGCTTACAGTGGCAAGGAAATGCAGCCTGCTTGTTTGAAAATGCTCACAAACCACTTGCTACTCCTTGGAGGTGGCTGAAGAACTGAGAACTTTCCCTGGGATCTCACTTTCTTCACACAGATGAAAAGCTGCCACTGAGGTCACGTCAGTGTAATTTCACTGGTGACTGGTGCCTATTCCAGATCACTGCTTCATTTCACTTGAGGTGTCATCTCATGCTCTGAGCAAAAATTTGTAACTGCCTACTTGACCGATAAGGCTTTGGAAAACTTCCAAATAAAATAAAATTGGATATATAATAGAAGTTTGTCAAAAGCTGTTTGACAAACCCCTTCACTTTTGCAGAAGGCAAAGTGAAAGAGATAAAGGCTGCAAACCTTTGCTTTTACTGGTTGGTTTGAAAAATATATTTAAGCTACAATTGCTCTGAGGGACTTGCCAGACTTTAGAAACATTTGTGTTTGGTGGTCAGAGACAATAGCAGAAAGCAGAAAAAGTTCAATCTATTCATACAGGGTGTCCTACTGTAATTGATTTTATAACCAAACCACAAATAAGAGTCTTTAAAAATTAATATTGTGAGACATGCCATGAATTGAAATAAAGTCCTTGCCTTTCTACTGTAAATTAGCACAGTGGAAGGTTTTGTTTTCCCCAAATGACAATCTCAAGATGTTTTCAAACTATATGTTAAAAGCACCATACATATCTCTCTAAAATACTGCATTTTCCCTCTGTGCTTTGGTTTGATTTCTCATATGTCAGAAAATGTAACAATTTTTCAGATTCCCTAAATCTGCATGCAAGTATCCTACTCCATATAAAAGAACAGAGGGGCTGTAGCTTATGCACATATATTTATGCACAGCCTAATCAGGCCTTTATGATGGTCTGCTCTCTGAATATTTATTATTTCACTAATTACTGAGCTTAATTATAATCTACTTTTAACACATTAAAAACTTGTTTGAAAATGTTGAAGCAAAGTTTCACCAGCAAGCAGGGAAAACTAAGTACCTTTTCAAATAAAGCAAGCCTTTTTTTGTTGTTGTTGTTTTGTAATAGATCTTGACAGTGAATTGATTACTTACATACCTATAAGGTGAAACCTTGCCTTCATTGGATTTAGAGAAGCAGGGCTTTCTTCCAGCGACCTATATTATAGCTGGGTTATTTATCTTCTTAGAGAATATTTGGCCTGCAGTTATCTGATATCAAGCTGTGATCTCATCAGCTCTCACACACTCAGCAGGGAGGGGCTAAGAAAATACTTCAATGTGAAATCTCTCAAAGCACCCTGAGGGCACTGCAGCTATGGCGGGAGGTGTATTAGCTGCTGAATGTTTTCCTTTGGCAGGAGGACTGACCCAGTGCCACACAATGATGCCCATATGCCACCAGAGGGTCACTCGTACAAATGAAAGACAAACTAATGATCTCGCTATGTGGATTTGGAGAAATAAAACATTTCCTAAATTGATCATGCAGGCATTTTTGATGTTCTTTTAGACAACTGAGATAACTGCATTGGCAGAAACAAACCTCTTAGCAGTTCTAATCTTTTCTAAGACAACCAGAGCTGTGCATTTTGTGGGTCAACTACTATTTGCAAAATGTGGTATTTGTAAGAAAATAAAACGCTTGATAATTCAGCATATGCATAAACCAACACAAAGAGCACATCTTAAAAAACTCAATTGTATTTTTGGATAGACCAAGGGGTTTATCATTATTTTCCTTCTCTCACCCCATGCTCTGCTTTACTATTTAATTGAAAATACTTGAACATAGGGGTAGGAAAAGAAAAACAATCAAACAAGCCCTCAACTATTTAAATCACTGTTTTACTAAAAACTGTCTGGCTGACTGTTTCACAAAACGCTGGCTGATAAGCTGCCTGCCTGGATTTCTCAGTCACCTGGAAACAAGTGGAACATTTGTCAAATATCTACCAGTTCTCAATGGAACATTTTTAATGAATCCAAGATCTTCACATAGCACAATGACATTTGGAAAGGATCAGCTCAGAGTTAAAAAACAAAATAAGGAAATTCACAGAGGGGGAAAAAAAAATGGTTTTCATTAGCGAAAGGATAGAAATTCACCTTTAAGTAGGAAACTTGGAATAACTTTGGCATAACAAGTTAGATTCTCCACCCTGTACAGTCAGTGCCATGGATATGCACACGGTATGCACACTAATAGATCCAGAGAAATTAAGACCTGACTTTTATCAGGACACACGTGAAGAAACGGTCAGAACCAAAATACCAAACTGCACTAGCAAACTGAATCAAGTCACCGATAATCTCAATGCCTTTATAAGCCTCCGTTGAATTCAAATGAAGGTTTTATGGCCCCTTTTGCTCCCGCTGAAGTCAGTGGTAGAACTCTACACGGAACCTTTATTGCATCTTTCAGCTTTTGGTATTCTGGTGTCACTTTTATAGGTGGAACTTTGTAATTTAATGACAGAAAATTAGGAGAAAATAAACAAAAGTGAATTGAAAGAGCAGCAAGACAGAGGTATGCCTCCAGGTGCTCTCTTGGTTTTGTTTTTTCTTCCTAAAATGAGCTATTTTTAACATGTTCTAAAAGACCTGGATAAAAATAACATTGGCAAGATGGGGGACATAAGGTGCATTTTGTTAGTCTGCCTCGAATCTTCACAAATGTTCTTACTTTGCCAGCATCTTGGCTTGTAAGGAGAGCATAATTTGTGTCTCTGTTCAAAACACAATTTACTCCTCTATGCACAATTAGGCTGCTCCTCCACCAGATTATGTTTACACCACACACCATTTGAAATGCATTTTCTCTGCGCCAGGGAGTGTCCAAGGCATCCAAGCATGGATTTTTCATCACCTCATTGGCCACAGGGCTCTTCTCTCCTGTAGCAAGAGCTAGAGAAGAAGTTTAAACAGGTGCAAGGAAATATTTAGGTGGTAAGAGAATACTAAGTAGAGAGGCATACAACTAGGCCGCATTGTTTCGGCCAGTTCTTCCTTCTTTGCATTAAATTGGGTTTAGGAAAGTCAGATCGTGTATTTCCTTTTCTGTGGATAGCAGATGTAATATTTAAGTATGTGCCATTTGCACAAACAACTTCATGTCTGTTGGAATTTTGTATTCCTGGCTGTTAACTGATGCAAAACCTGCACTGCTGAGATTATAAATAATTTGAAATGTGTATGCAATAATGGATTTTTGGAGAAGGGGCAGGATTTGCAGCAGGCAATATCCAGCCAATACTATGGAGATGTATGGCTTCAAATTGGTTTCTGGAGTAAAAATTACTGACATTACTGACTGGGTAGCACTACTGCCATTACATATATTGATAAATATAAACGGATGAAGCAAGAGAAATGGAACTCTAAATCCTGCTGATGAATTTTAAACTGTACATCTTTATAAAAACTAAACCCACACATCCTGAAGGCCAAAACAGAGTTTCTTTTATGACAATAAACAAAAGGCTTGCTTACTGATCACTCTTAACTTGGTGACTAAGAATTAATACAACCACTTTGCTGCTGCTTCTGTGCTAGAAATACTTTGTAAAACCTTATCTTTCTAGTGCCTGAGTTATTACACAAGCAATTTTAAATGCCTCTCCATTAACAACTTTACTTATTCAACAATAAGAGACCTATATTTTTTCTAATTTCTTTAACAGTAAATTCAAAGGCAAGTCACACAAATCCAAAATTCTTTGAACATTTGGCTTGGTCTCTTAGGAAAGAAGAAATCATACAAACAGTGAGTGTTTCCTAGAAATACAAGGAAATAAAAAGCCCATTTTAATAGTGAATAACATACTGCAGGGCATACAATCTAAAATAAGTAGGCATAAGGATGATAAACTATCTAAATCACATTAATACACAAAAAGTTAGATCTACATTTGAAGAAATGTCAACAGAAAGTCTAAAGCAGTTTGTTTTACACCACGATGTGTCAAGAGGCAAATCCAGATGGTTATAAATCCTCATTGTACCCTTGTCCCGGGACACCACTAATAAAGCCTACATTATTTTAACTATTTTTAGGAAAAAACTAAACTGTTAAACTTGATAACCTTTTTAAATAAGACACCCAATATTATTTGGGACCTTAAAAGTAATTATAAAAATATTTTTAAAAACCTTATTTTTGGAGAACGGGCAGGATTTGCAGCAGGCAATATCCAGCCAATACTACGGAGATGTATGGCTTCAAATTGGTTTCTGGAGTAAAAATTTAGAAGCTGCAAATACAAATAAAGCTCTAAATATATGCTGTAAAAGAAAAGCTCAACTGATCATTATAAAGCATGTTCAAACAGTAATTACATTTATATCATATAGCTAAGAGTAATGGGATAGAAATAAAAAGGAAAGGAAAAAAGGAGTCTTAAGAGGAAGAAAGAAGACCGATCAAAACTCATGACAGGAAGATACATTAGACCAGTCTCTCAAGGGATGTGGTGGGAACCCAGGCCGTGAAACTTTTAAGAGCAGAATGGACAAATCACTAGAAAATATACAATAGGGAACAATCTTTCACAGGTAATGAGATGGGGAGCAAACCAACAGAGGTTTTCCAGTTCTGCCCTGACTTTCTAGCATTGATTCCATACCACTTAGTGTTGTCCCCAGAAACTGATCTAAATCATTGCTTAGTTAGGAATGCTGGAGAGGGGGTGGGGACAGATATCAAAAATATTGCAGTTGCATAGCAGAGTTTATCTACACAGAGATTAGCTGCGTTTTGCGTCCGTGGCAAGATTTTACTTGCACATCTCTCCACAGAGACAACGTTTTTATTTTTGATCAATAATGCCTTTCTAGAGATCAATACAGGTCAGATGCCCACGTGTTTGTGAGAGATATCAGTTTCTGATGCAAGCACTCGTGAGCAATTGCTGATTCACCAGAGAGGGACTGGGTGGACTCAGCTGCCAAAAAGTCACCCAGGCTCTCACAGGGTCTCCTAATGCAGCATCCCTCAGACAAACTGAGGCTTGAAGGACACTGCCAAGGCTGAGAAGAGTTTAGATTAAAAACACATTAAACTGACAGAAAACAAGCCCCTGCTCTTTTTTGGCAGCTCTGATACGGACAATCCTATAACGCCGTAGCTGGTGGCAAGACAAAGACTTCACGCTACACAGAAATGTAACTCCAGAGCCCAGAATTGCCTCAAGAGAGTCTTGGCAGACTTTGCCAGTAATTAGCCACGAAGCACACGTGAATGGAAGAAATTTGAAGCCCAGAAAACAGAGAACAGATGTTGTTCAA
This sequence comes from Euphonia xanthogaster, assembly GCA_034509185.1. Taxonomy (NCBI): domain Eukaryota; kingdom Metazoa; phylum Chordata; class Aves; order Passeriformes; family Fringillidae; genus Euphonia; species Euphonia xanthogaster. The sequence goes on from JAYDZK010000001.1 coordinate 9,513,036, forward strand.
AAACGGCAGCAGGAAACTCGCTGTAGTTTAAAATGTTGCCTTCATCTGCTCTTTGCAAAGCAACTCTTAAGTTTTCCTTGGTGATAGAATCTAATCAAAGCAAATTCAGACTTCTCTCAGCTCAAATACTCCATGTTGCAGTACAGTCTTTTCAAAACTGCCCTTCAAGTTCATTCAGAAGCTTATAATGAAAAAGGCTGTGGACAAAACCTGCTAAAAACTATTCAGTTCTTATTGCGCCTACAGGTGAACTGCATTATCATCTCATTTGCTTTTGGGATGGATGCCAGGATAATTATAAAATAATTTAAGGCCAGCATCATTTATAAAACATTTCCATAGTTATTTTCACTTTGGAGTTAGCCAACTCTTTTGTCCGAATAGTTAAACACTGTATTTCCTCTTCCAAAATGTCTAATAAAATCAGCCTGCATAAAATATACAAAAATGCTTTCTTCTTTGCTAATTATCACTACATCTATCAACTCAGAAATTACCAAGTTCAAATTTGTGTATCCCTGAACAAATACAGTCTATGCAATTAACATCAATGTTATTAAAAAAAAACACCCCACACACATAAAAAACCATGGATCCTCTTTCAAACTCTATACAAATAACACTGAGTTATGATTTTCCCCATTTACAATTTCCAGGGTACATCTAGGTGAATATAATTAACACATAAACCTGTTTCTTGTTTTCATCCCTTTAAAGCTTGATGGTTGAGATCTGCCATCATTATGTTGACCTAATTACTAATTACTCATAGAAAAGAAAACCCTCATCATTTAGCTCCCTCAGCATTGCAACATGGCTTTGACCAGAAAAGCACCTCCATTTCCCTTGTCTGCCTCACAACGTGAAATGAAGTTGGCAAGATGAAGACAAATGGCACAATTGCTGACTGCTGATTGGCTAAAGTATTTTGTATGTGCTAGAAAATTCAGGACATCCATCCTAATAGGCAGGGGACAGAACACTTTACCAACTGTGACTGCAGGACAGCAATCTACCCCTCACGGGGTCAAAGGCTGAGGTCAACAGGACGGGATGGCCACGTTATTATCTGACATGTGGGTTGTCTTCTCTATGCAACACAAGGCATGCAGTGAACTCTGAGATAGATATCAAAATCTGGAGCTCCACATGCTGAGAGCTGAACAAGAGAGCAAAGAGTTACTTAGAGCATAATTAAGTGCCTGCGTGGTAAAATAATTGATGTGAACACAATAATAGAGAGGGAATTAGTAATGCCAGAATCAAGGTTTGACACCAATATAAACAGAGTGGGGACAACTGACAAAACAAGAAAAAAAATAGTAGCACTTCTTATGAATTTATAAAGCTTACCTTTCATAAAAATCACATTAAAATCAGACTACAGACAGGCAGGCCTGAATAACTTTGGTATCCTTTGGAATTTCTAAATGATATTACCATTAAACTCCTTTGACTTGCTTTACAATTAAAAAAAAATGCTGATATAAATCTAAAAGCACTGATTCACACTTGTTGTCTTTAAGTTCCCCAGTTATGTACAGCTGACAAAAGGTATCGTGGTCTTCAAAATGTTTAAGGTAGGTTGAATCATTTAAGAAGACATTCACATGGGAACTTATCTACACACCATTGAGGAAATAAACATAACTACCTACAAACACAGGCCTGAAAAACAAATATACATACAGGAACAAAATAGGTTTTGTCAGTTGATGAGAAAGATTCCTTATACTAATCAAATAATTGGGTTAAAAATAAGATGCTTAGACTTTTGCCAATGCCATTCTCATGACCAAGGATGACTTACAGTTGCTGAGGTGGAAAGTCAGTCTTGGGAAGTATTACTGAAACAGTACTGAACATTCTGGTTATATGAGTTAGGTAAGAAAGTTCTCTTTGCCAACCAGCACTTCCCTGTCAATGTGAGCATTCCAAAATCATGTAACTCCTGCCAAAGTCACAGGATTTGTTTGAAAATCATATATAAAAGTTCCATCCATGACAAAGATAAGAATCAATAAAACTTGGTCTTTTCTATGCCTTTGAGTTCACATTTTCAGGCTTTTCTTCATAGCTTTGGGTGTTTGGATTTTTGTTTGCTTTTTGTCTTTGTTACTAAAGACTCAGCATTAAAAAAAAAGGAGATCAAACTGCTTTTGAGGCAATAAATTCAATACTCAACTACTTGCCCTGATAGACAAACATTAAACTACAGTTTCTTAGTGCCAGCTAGTAAAGAGATGAAATAGATATATACACAAAAGAAAAGACTGCCATAAATACCTTTTCTTCAAAGATTTGAGGAATTAATCAAATAAAACTTCTGTTTCTTCACAGTAGCAATAATTTTTGGAGTATTTCTGGAATGTTAATGAATCACTTGGGCTAACTTGCTACCATGCTACCTGTTGTGCTCAAACTGAAAGGATACGTGTGAGAGATGTGCAGAGGTAAAAATGTTCATTTGAAAGTTTGGCCAAAACCTTGCCAGAGCAAACATGAAATTGTCCTAACTTGCATCTCAGCAGATTGCTCCTGCATGGGGAAGGCTGTCTTTGACTTCTCCATTTCTAAAACTGCTGAAGAGCTTCTTCAGCTTCCCCTGATCTTATTTTAATGTTCTACAGAGCACATGTGGCTTCATACATCCTTCTTGTATTTAAAGTGAACAGCGCTGAACTTAATGAACCAAAAATATTATTTTTTTCTGCCATGAGATGCCACCTCTATTATAAAATATAGATGCTACTTCCCTTCCAAAGACATGAAATATATAATTAACAAATTAAAAATCCCAAGACTTCATGGAGCAGCACACATTTTCGGTTCAAAGTCTATTTAAAGAGCTTTTACCATCCATGCAGAGTACCACCGTAGTTATTACCAGAAAATAAAAAAAAAAAAAAAAGAAAAAGAAAAAGAAAAAAAAGAATTGATGGCAAGAGGCCTGTAGCGAATTTTCCCTTACTGGTGACAAAGGCTAAGGGTAGAGCTGTCACAGTGTGATTTTTTACTGTAAGATCTGGAGAAGGATGTCTGTTCCTCCAACCCTCCTGTCTCCGACAGCTCATCACACAGAGCAGGTTCCCCGGGGGCCACGGCAGCATCTGGCTCTGCAGCTCTCTGGTGGCAGCTGCAATCATTTTCAGGATAATCTCCTAAAGGCGGCGTCTTTATTCAGCTACAGATGTCTTCATCTCACATCCTGTTGGATTCCTCAGGCCTAACACTGCCTCTGTATTCTGGTTTTACCCCTTTGGGTGGGTTTCTCAGTCATTGCCTCACTTGAAAGGTACTGACAAGCATTCAAAGGATGTGCTAAGGAAGAATTTTTTTTTTTTTCCCAGACATTCATCTGTTGGTTTCCAGTTTCTTTCTAAAGATATAAATGACACCTTGAAAAACCATCTAAAGATCCAATGCAAGCTTAAGTGGGCTTCCAAGTACAAAGCAATAGCAGAAATTTTCTGGTTTATTAAGAGTGTTCCCTCTTGTTTGTTTTCTACTTTTCACAACAATTTAATTGGTTTCTCTGGCTTCTCTCTTGACACAGTGATTACTTTGTTCTGTACAGAGTCAGACAGATTATTTATGAGGAACCCCAGCGGCAGGAAAGGAGAATATTTCATATTTCATGTAGTACTATATGCCTTAACATTAATCATTTTTTCAAAAGTCACTTATTTCTGATCTCTTCCACATGCACTGCCGTAGATTCAGTCTTGCATATTTAGAGTTGATTGGGGAGGAAGTCATAGATCAAAACTAGCTTTCCCAGGGGCACAAAGGCAGTAATCTCCCAATCCAGGCCACATTGATACCTGTGGGAAGGCCTGCTCTGGCATACAAAAAACTGAAGAGGCTTTGTAGATCATCAATATATTAAAAGAAAACAGATATTACCAGTTTCAAACTGGCTGCCTTACAATCAATGCCTTATCTAATTGATAAACACCAAAATTACTGTATTTAGCAAAGGAAAATAACAGGTATTTTGTTTTGTCTAAGAAACAGCATTATGGTCGAAAGCTTTTTTTTTCCTTTTGTCTTAGCAGTTTTATCAGATAAAACATATCAATTACATGTACATATTTTGGATTATTTTGCTGATGGTTTCCTTACCATAAAACTATTTTTTTTATACCACCTGTTTTCCAGATAACTTAAAGATACACCTTTCATTAGCAGTCCTACTCCTTCCTTCTTTGCTGGTCACAAACAGTCAAAACCCAATCAATTTTCTACCAGCCAATGTTTGCTTCACTTTCACTAAATTGATTTCACCACATTAAAGAAAAACTTTGGCTTAATTTAAAAGTCCACATTCAGCAACTAATACTATTTGTTATTAAAAACAAATATTAGTTCTACAACATTCTTTTAAAATTTGTTTTTTTAAAAGGACAGCTGATGTTATTTTGATGCTGTATTTGTAAATAGAGACACCTTTTAAAGATTGTTATTATTATTACTATTATTATTATTTTTGACTAGGACTTCCATCCATCACCTTTTTTAACTGACATTTTTACCCTGTTATTATCCCTAATATATTCCACTGAGAGTTTTCTCTCCCTGCAAAGAGGGGGAGGAGATCAGCCAAAGGCATCCCCCCAACAACTACTGCCTTCTAAGCCTGCTCACTAGTCAGAAGTGGGTCAAATGGTCCTCACATGAAAGCATCTAACAAGGTCCCAGAGGAGGCTTCCCTTTAGTGGCAGCAGTGAAAAACACTATTTCTGTTCAGAGAAGATGGATACTGTCTTCCTGTGCACGACTGAGGGACTGATACTTGCCACTTTGAACTTCTTATATTCATGGATGCTTTCTGAAATGCTTGTATCATTTTGGGAATAAAGTCCCCAAGATCAGGGATGCTGAGCAGCTGACCCCCTTGAAAAGAGTCTTTTGAAGAGCTAAAAAATGATGGAAAAAATTGGAGTCAAGCTCAGAAGCTTGGACCTGATTTCCAAAATAACATTGAGGACAACTTCAAGTTATGTATTTTGACATTAATAAATCGTGAGGATTTTTAGCCTCTGTGTTTGTTCAATTTCATGCAGACACCATAACCCTGCCTCCTCTTCTTTTAAAACTGCTTTAACTTGGACTCAGAGCTCATAGGAGAGACTTCATATGGTAATACAGCATGATAGAGTCTAAGGTGAAGCAAAACTAAAATGATAGAGGAGAAAACAAATTATTTGACTCCTGGAGGATGGATGTGTGCCAGGTTTTAGTAATTAGGGCTGTAAGTAAAGAAAAAGGAGGATCAAATCAATTAAAGAAATAAACTGAGACAAAATTGCATCAAACCACCGACCTGCAGCTGAGCCAGGGGCTTAAGTGAAAAGAGTTCTTCACACAAAAGGGACAACCTGACACTAATCATAGGATAAACCTCACACACACACACACACACATACATTAACACAGCACACAAGTCCTGCATTATTTTATGCACTTTTAAGTTCTACAACACTCACAGGTTTGCTTATTGGTTACACCACTTCTTCATCTCAGTAGCAAAGCTTGCTGCACCACAGGTCTGCCTTCACCACTTGTGCAGTCACATAAATTGTGTAGATTAAACTGAGCAACAACCTTCTCTTGAAGGTCTTTTTTCAAGCTATTCTATTTTTACTTATTTTCATCGTCACAAATTACACCTTTCAAATATGTGTTTGCATATGAGAAAATGGAAAAAGCTAAAAGAAAAGGTCGTAGAAGGAAAAAAAAAAGAGGAGGTGTTCTCCTCCCCACCTTCCCCCATGCACTTTAAATCCCATGAAATGAATGTTTAGCTCAAGGATTTGCTGTTCATCTCAGTGCCCCTCAAGCCTGAGGCAGGATTAGGCCAGACTTGTGTTTGAACAACTGGAGAAAATCAATGGTTTTCTCCTTATTAATAATTAAAATACTTTCAAGTGATTAAAACTGTGTACAAAATGTACAAATTACTGTAACTGGAAGTGCACATGTGCAAGAGGCACTCTGAAACAAATGACAAACTTAAAGAGCAATTTTCAGGGTATACTGTAGCATTCAGAAGAGAAATAAACCATTTAGCATAGTGCTAATTAGGTATTTACATGTAGCTACACAAATACTTCACATGAACTTTAATTGAAACCTTAACTAACTCCTAGGTGATGTTACAACATGCAGAGTAATTGAAGGCTGAATCACATTCTCTAAACAGCCTATTTTTTGATAGCTCCTTCTATCATTAAACAGAACAAGGAAAGCATAAGAGAGGAACATTACAGCTTGCTGGACTAATGGAAGTTTTTTAATAGTAGGAGCCATCAGATATGTTGAAGCAACTATTTATTTCTCTCTCCCCATGTGCACAGGATTAATAATAGCCAATGTTTTTGCATTATCAGGCTTGCCTGTTCAGACACTATTAGAACATAGCAAAATGTGCCATGACACCTGAAAGCTATGCTAAAACTTAAAATAAACATTCAATTTCATCACTGGAATAAGCATCTGCCCTACTTGCTGTCACAATAAGGAAAGTTTGGAATAACAACTTTGAAAGGTCAAATATCCTGGTTTGATTTCACTTTTACTTCATTTACACTTTCACAGTGACAATCAACAAAAAGGACTATCCATGAAAGGGACTTTTGCTATGCCATTTAGTTTGGCCTTCTTTACATCACAGGATAGGAAAAAATCCTCCTGTACTTCCCAGACTTACAAATGTTACTTAAAATATTTCAGCCTTTGAAGCATTCCAAAGGTATGCTACAGACAAACAGCAGAAAGCTTGAAAAGTAAACTTAGTTGAAAAGTACCTTGACGAGACCATGAAAACAAACCAACGTTCACACAGCCAAGGGAACCAGAAACTTCCCTTTTGCTGTCAGAAAAAATTCCTTTCAAGCCCTGAGCATGAGAACAAGACACAAACTTAGCCCTGAGAGGGTTTCTTGTACCCTTTGAGAATACATTTTCACTGTGTATCATGCACACAGCTGTCACAGAACACGTGGAAGGAACAGCAGACTGGAAGTGTGAAGTGTGGGCTTCGTAGATGTACACTATAACATATACATCTACAATATATAGAGATACAGAGATTTAGGTAACTACAACGGAACTAAAAAAGCTGGAGCTGTTGCCACAGCTTACCTTACACACTGCGTGCCTGCTCTGCCCACCAAGTCTCCATCCAGCCATTGATCTCTGCCATATAAATCACCCTGATTTAGGGAGTGAAATGATCCCATTAAGCAGGCTGCCACAAGGAGGACAAACCTTTCCGGGTGCAAAGTCCCGTTCCAAGTCCTGCTCGAGCCCTCTCCCCGTGACAGCTGAACCGGCACTTTCTCTGCATCTCATTAGATAGGATGTTTGAGCAGCTGCTTGAAGAGATTTTTAAAACACAATTTTGGCTTGATAAAATCCAAATCTACTTCCCACGTCAGCATCCCACACTGCTCTGAACAAAATCCACCCTCGCTGCACTGAGGTCAGGCTTAGCCCTTCTGCTCTTTTTCCCCAGAAAGCCACACTTGTCATTCGCTCTTTCTGGCAAGAGTTAACGAGCCACTCCTGCCATAATGAATCAGCAGGAACCAGTAAGCATCTCCACAGAGAAGTGTAACAACTGCTAACAAGACAGATCTACAGAAGAAACCTTTGCCCTGATATACAGTGGATTTTTTATTTATTATTCCAATTTAATTTGGAGCGCACAGATGACAAGAATCTAGGAAAATGGGAACACTTGGGAGTCTTTATATCCCTTAGGAATTTTTTTTTCCTCTTGTACACATCACTGGCGTATTTTTAGCTGTACTATGCCATGTTGAAAAAGCAACATAGAGAGATGTGTGTATTTGAATTAAAGCTAAAGGCATAGAAACTTCTTGTCAAAAGATTCTGCTTTCCTCCGTTTCCCTGCCAATCCCAACAGCATTTTTCAAATCCCTTCTCACTATGCACACTACCTACCTCTCCTCCCTTCCCCAAAGTCTTACCATCTAGCCCATAATTACCCATCTGGAATTATAAAAACAATTGTGGTGTAGGGAAAATTCCATCAAAGAGACAGTCAAGTGAAATTAAAGTTGGCAATTCACAGAACACGTGTAGAAATTACACGAGAGATGCTGCAAAACTACTTCTCACTTGACTTGGGGAAAAAAAAAGGAAATTGGAAAATTAGTATGAAGGAAATGAAACGCATCACTGAGGGATTTGACTGTGAGGAAGCCCAAGGTAATGACAAATACAGACAAGTTCCTGAGGTAGTGGACTCTAAACCCTGCAAGGCATAATTGTGCCAAGAGCAACTCTTTGGCAGCTTTCTAAACGCGGTACTGTCAATCCACACTCACTTCCATGGTTTTAATGGAGACCTAAAACTGCTAAATCCCCTTTCCATTTAAGAGTTACTTTTCAAGAATTTTACTCCTTCGTGAAGAGTTTTACAGTTTCCATTTGGTGCATTGAGAGAGGTTTTTCCTGATTTACAGTCAATTTACTGTAAAGGGCTGGCTGTAAAAGGACATAAACAGAAGAGCTGTGATACCGTCCCAGCTCAAACTGGAATTTGGCATTTATGCTCAACACAGTAAGAAAGATTATTCATAGGCAAGTATCTTCCACAAAACTAAAAGGAGCCCAGTTTTCCTCTTGCAGTTTTGAAAAATAGTCCTGCTCATTCTCTATAAAATATAAACCATAAGGAAAGCCTATGCTGGAGACAGTTAACATTGTTGCTTTGAATTGGTTTATCTTACTGCTGCCTTCAGTTGCTGTTTACCAGAAAGTAACATAATTTGGGAAACAGAATGAATGTTCAGCACATACCAAGAGCTGCTGAATGATTACACTTGATCTCCAAAAGTATTAAAAACATTTAAGCAGGGGAGGCTAATTCCTGTGCTTAGAGGGTGTCCAAACATACAGCAGGTCATTATAAACAGTAGAAACCTGACCATACTGAATTAAATAACTGAGCTTCCACTGACTCCAACAGGGTTGAATTTCACCCTCTCTAAGTGAACAATACCTCTTACTCCTTTAACTCTACCAACCTGGAAAGAGTAAGAAAAACAGAACATAAATATTTAACAATGTTTTAACGCTATTTAATTATAGCTATCATTATTCTGCTCTGGTGTCTTTCTTATTGTTGTTTAAGAGCATAGATTTACCTGGAAAACCCTGGCTCTTGCTGGTTTGCTTCAGCTTTGCTTTCCTTTACTTCACTGCAAATCAGAATTTATTCTAGTGAAAAACAGCAGAAATTTTGTTTACACTTCATAGCCAAGTTACTGCTTGGGCAGGATTTTGTGCAAAATGTATGACCTTATCATACAAGTGTTTGTCCTTTTCTTTAGCAGCAAAACCCTTCAGCTGACAAAATCTGTGGCTGATACTCTGGAGATCTCCCAAAGCACAGCAGCAGATTGGTGCATGCCTTCCAGAGGCTTCCTGGCTGAATGCTGGGTGACAGTCAAGGCATTTATGCCTTGATTTTAACAGCAAGTACAGACTTACCCTGGTGAAGTTTCTGCAATGAGGCTCACAAGAAAAAGAGACCAACCTTTCTCAGAAATGGTAGGAATCAATTCAGGGAATACTGGAACAACTTAACTACACTGCCCTGTAAGTGCTTTCAGAAAGGGAGCTGAAGAGGAAAAATTGAAAAGAACAACATCTCCAGACTCAGGTTTCAGATCCCTTATGTACCATATGGCCGCAGCAGGCTACAAAGGCAGCAGGAGAAGCATCCAAAACACATCAGGAAGGAGCTGTCAGGGGCTGGTGGCCAGGCTGGCCCCCTTGCTGCCTCTGGCCAGGCCAGCCTGCAGGTGCCAATCCCTGCAATGCCATGGCAGCCCTGGTCCTGCTGCCCATCAGCCCAGCCCCAGACAGAGGCCCTGGCACGGCAGAAGGAATGGGGCAAGAGAGGGATAGCAAAAGGGAACCTTAATTTTTGTCTTTGTAAAACTCTGCTTGCTCCTATGACCAGACTTGTGCCAAAAGGCAGCCAACAGTAAGGCTGGCAATCTGCTGTGACTGAAGATTAAAAGGATTTTTGGAAATAATGCATAATATGGAATTCTGACCACTTCAGGCCACCTTGACACTCAAGTACCAAATACCTACAGTTCAGCTCGAGAGCTACAGAGCTGGTGCCACAAGTATTGCTTCCCTGATGCCTGCTTTCACTGCTCCCACTGCTGTGCCAGCACAATAGTTTGTAGGACCACATCATGACACAGCTCAGGAAACCTGATCTAACAAATCTTCTCTTGTGACCTTCCTAAAAAAATATGCTGAGTGACTGCTCATTGGAACTGAACTGAGGTTCCCTGCGTGGGGCCACAACCACGTCTGCCAGCACACCTGACAGAGCCAGTGTGCCACAGCCTGGCAAGAAACAATGGAGGCATCAATATTTCCAGAGGGTACTGCTGCCAAACATGGAAACTGGCTCATAATTACAGGCTGCCTAGCATAGCCTTTCCATATTTCATCACAAATTGCTTTTGTCATAGCTCTTTCTCTAGTAGCACCACCCCAAACTGCAATTTGCCTGTTCTTCCAGAAGTGAAATCTCTACTCTCTAGTCCTACAGTTAGACTCTAATCATCTCTTCCTTACACTCTGGTTTCCTGTGTTCTTTTACTTGCTATGTTTTATCCACCTTTTAAATTTTACATGAACATTTTCAATGAAATAAGCAGAGCCATTACGTTTGTGCACAGAAACTATGCCATGCTTTAGCACTGCATAACAATCAAGCAACTTAATGGTACCTCAACTTTGCAACTCACAAGGGAACACTTGAAACACATGCTGCAGAAAAGGAGCCTTAAAACCAAAACCTTTCCGGTAATTACATTCAAAGATGATGGATTTAAAAAAAAAAAAAAATCAGCATTACTGGCTCCACTAAAAAATGTGGCACAAGTCCTGCCTTAAACATGACCAGTTTCATCTTTGTACACGGCAAGAGAGCAGAGATGTCAGACCACTACTCAGTAGCCTGGATGCTGCACTGCAGCAACTCCAGAAAAGTTGAGAAAAGGTTAGGAGAGGCAGGTTTGGGAAAAAGCCATCTAAAAACCCAAAGATGTGGAAACAGAAGTTATGGAAAGATATTCTTTATGCTAAGTGGCTGTACAGCTGCCTTCCCTCTGATGCTATCTCAGTGCTCTCACTGCAAGAACACTTTCTTCAGTCTTTTTTTTTTTTTTTTCTTTATAAAGATTTCACTTTAAGCAGTCACAAGTCCAAGTTTGTGATTATGTAGCTGTGGGTGTTGTAGATGCTGTAGTACTTGCCTCAAGGGAATGACAAATGTCAGCAAGATGAAAAAAATAGACCCAGTGTGAAATCAAAGGAACACAGCAAGTTTAGAAGGTGTCATTTAAGAGCTTCTCATGCAGAGTTGCTCAACTGAAAACAGCTATGTGATATCCTCAGAAGATCTAAGTGAGACACAAGAGACTGAAAATCTGATAATGGCTTTAAGGGTTGGCAGAGCACCCTGGAATACTTTAAACCTCCTATAGATTCCATGGAAACAGGAAATGTAAGGATACCATGTTAAGCATTTTAAAAGTCTGATTTATGAAGAATTCAGGAGAAAACACCGGTGTCTTGTTAAGGAAAAAAAATTACCCTGTGATCTCAGAGTCTTTGAGCTGAAAGGAAAAAAGGGGCATCAAAAGACCAGAGTTTATCACACTTGCCATTTGGGACTGTGCTAATCAGCAGAGGGAAACAGAAGCACATTCATCTTTGCACAGACTCGCCACTGAAATAATCTCTGCAACACTCACTGCTCTGATAAAAAGGACACTTTAGCCTAACAAAGCTTTAAGGCCAAGCAGTACATGAAAACAAAGCACGGTTATTTCTGTTACTCCTTTGGTTTCCCCAAAATCCCCATCTGCTGGGTTTTTTTTTTTTTAATCTTTTTTTTTCTTTCAACCCTTGCTTTCTTTGTGTTTCTTTTATTTTTCAATTCCTCAATTTTATGCATTACTGAAACCATTTTCCCTTATTTTCTCTTTACTTCTGCAGCTCTGATCACTAAAACGATACCTCTTCCTCTTCTGAAAGAACCCAAACATCTCAATCCTGACATATATAATTAGCTGTTTTCCCCTGAAGTGATACATTCAAGAAAAAAATATGTCTTATAGCTGTAATTCCATGACAGATTCAAGGACACAGATTCAAGTCAGGACTTTACTTCACTCACACTGAAAACCTAATCTCAGAAATTAAATCTCATTTAACTATACTGAAGATTATGATAAAATGGTACAGAACCTGAAGACCACCCCTAAAATGGGGGGTGGGGAGTAAGGTCCACCTTTGGTAAAGAAAGCATCTCACAAGAAGAATGCAAAAAAGTAAAGATATGTATTTCATCTGAATTAGATAACAAACCCAAATGTAATTTCCCTAGGTGTTGCCAAAATGCAAACTTTCCCATTCACTTCTGCCTGCTAAGCGGGGCACTAAGGTGAGCTATAAAGCCCTGTGTTAAACACTGCAATGTTTTAATAAAATGCAAATTTTTATAAGTCCTATTATTTTCTCACAACAGTTACAATCATTTAATTAATTTATATTTTAATTTATAATTATCCAGGAGTTGCAAATTATTCAGAATTGTTTCTTAAAAAAAAAAAAAAAAAGAAAAAAACAAAAACAAAAAAAAACCAATACAAAACTACCGACCCCTGTTCTAGACAAAGTGCTGGAAATGTTGTCACACAGACCTAAGATGATTACACTTTTCACTTCGTTGATCCACTAATAATCCTTGCAATGTCTTTGGGGCCTTAATTCAAAGTAGTAAAAATGAATAGATATAGATAAGTAGTATAAATAGATATATGTAGTGTAGATAATAGATATATAGTAGAGATGGAAAAGATGAGAAGAGCTTGTACACATCACTTTTTAACATGCCTTGGTGGTGCATGGCAGACCCATGCAGAGGTGACCTGTCCAGGACCTATCTTGGTGTGGCATGGACTGGCACCTGCCAAGGCAGTGCAGGAACTGCATAATCCTCAGATCACACAGTGCTGCCAGGGTTTCAAGGCAAGGCTCCACAGCTATTTCTGCATGCACAGCCCATGAGTGGGGAGAGGCCACTGAGCAGACAGGACAAGATCATGCTGCTACAGCCCGTCCTTCAATCCAGAGATTCAATGTTGAATTCATGTCAGTTGCCACCAGTGGAAATTAATCTGGAACCAAAAATGAATCCAACTCTGAAGTTGCTTTGCAGCTGGGCTTTCTTATGGAAAAATAATCTCCAACCCAATGTTAATTACCTGTGTATCCACTCCACTACATGCTGAATGGCCTCAAGCACCATCCTCAGCTAGGGAGGCTGAATCAGGAAAACCTGGGTATCATTCTAGGGGAGCCTTCAGCAGGTCCTTGGAAGCTTGTTGACACTAGCAGCCCGAGGTCTGGGAGCAGGCAGAGCTGGCAGGTGAACTGCTGGGTGTCTCAGAGGGAGCTGGCACAGATGGGAGCACGCCCTGCCCCGTGTGCGGCTGCAGTCGGTGCTGGTCAGTGGCACAGTGACAAAACTGGGTTAAACAGGGCTCTGAGCTGATCTGTTCTGACAGCAACCACAGCCTTAAGACCAAGCGTTAAAGGAACAGCATCGGATCCAAATTGCCTCCAAATATTTTTTTTTTGAAAAAGCTATCCTTCCTAAAGGAATAGGAGGAAGAAGTATCAAAAACCCCAACCCTAAGCATATCAAAACTCATCACCATCAAAACCAGCACAAGTGCCTAACAGAAAACTTCTTATTTGAAGTCACTATTACTTTGTAAATATGATTTTTTAAGCTTTTATTCAAAATAAGCTGTATTTGATAGTGACAAAATTTTAATGACACAGCGTCACTCTACAACTTTTAAATGAACACTATGCTGCTAAGGTCTTTGTCTTGCCTAGCTTTGTTTATTACCTGACAGCCTGCTCTGCTACCCATTTCACTAAATAACTGAATAAATACCTAATATTTGTATTTTTACTGCCAAATTATGGCAACGTGAATGGTAAAAGACTAGTGAGAGAAGCATGATGTGTTAAAAGTGAAATCTCTTTGTTTCTGTTTTGAAGAAGGATATGCAAACATGAATCATACATCTTGCTTCTGCTACAGTAACTCAATATCCTCTGCTTGGTTAAATAACAGACACTTGGCACATGGAAAATTGACATTCTTGCCAAGAACTGAAATTTGCAGCAACTCTGAGCTCTGCTGAAACCCCACTGTTGATACTTAAGTTGTACACAGCACTCCACCAGGATCAGCTGCAACATGTTAAATGAGTATGCAGCATCAGAATGACTATTTAAATCTCTCTCCATCTCTGAAACACTTGTAGTAAAGCTGAAGAGTTTAGAAAAGATCTTCAGGAGAACAGAAGGTTCTTTGTGCATTGTACAGCATTAAAAAAAAAACACCAGAAAAGTATACAGAAATGCCAGAACCTGTGTGTGTTCTGAATGTTTGGCTAGTAGTTGCATCAACACCAAACCAATCCAGGTGGTGCTCCAGAAAAAGGTGAAAAGTCAGAGGTGCTACAAGCATGTCTTGAAATAAAAATTAAAAAAAAACCATTTGTCTTGCACTTTTAAATCAACCCATCTTAGCGTAAGTGAAATACATGAAGACTGTCTGGACATCTAACCCTACCTCTGACAAGTTGCTACAGGAGTCCAAACAGTTGGCAGCAATTTCTTCCTGAGTGCTACAGAATCTGACTTCTGAATTCCTATTACTCTTTGAGAAGGAGCAAAACAGCCCTTGGTGTAACTGATTCAGCACTCAGATACCTCTTTGCTCTGGTTTAGCTCAAACAGAACTGACAGAAATGACTTTAGGATCCCCTTTTACATATCTATTCACCGTGAATAAATACATCTGTAGCCTCTTCCCATTCAAACACTCTGAGCTTCAAGTTTCAACATTCAGCAGAACTCAGTCCCTGTGTGTATGGGGCAATTCACTTATTTCTACACTTCTCCTGGAAACATTTTCCTGATTTGCATTTCTTTATAGCTCCAAGTTGTTCAGGGCTGCATGCAGTAGTGATGCACTGCCTACATTTAGAGGCACAACCAGCATTGCCTTTACTTTGAGCTAAGAGCTATACACATGAAGACAAAAGTAGGATTAACATACCATTTGGGGCAGCTATTAATTGGAGAGGGAAACCTACTCTAATTCTTCCTGCTGCCCTGATTATCACACTTTATGATTTAGCCTAGGATGCCATTAATCTTTTGTCAGGAGAAATCATGACTGCAGCCTTTTCATTGCAGATGAATGATGCCGAAGGACAACACAGGCAGATAATGCTGCTCTTGTTTCTCAGCTGCTTGCTTCCCAGCTAGGTAGATTAAGAGCAGTGGTGTGTTGGAGCAACTTCAGTTAAAAGAATAAATATTTCGTATGATTTCTTTTTTTTTTTTTAATCCATATGCCTACAAATATCTGTCTTATATAAAAGACCACGTAACTTCAGTAAAAGAACAGAGCTGGACCTGACTTTGTAACTTTGAAAAAAGGAAATGACAAGTTAGGTTTTACTTTCCCACAACTTCTCTGCCACCACTGTTAAAAGAATGAGCGTGCGATTCCCTAAAATACAGGTGCCTTGTATCATTTTAGATACCTGGGTGTACCCAATTTAAGGGAAATCTACTCTTACATAGGTGAAAGTTGTGGAAGAGAGGAATATGTGATGGCTACTAAAACAGAATGCTACCAAAGGATACTAGCCTATTGCTGAGGTGACTGAATAAGATGTTAAAGTCAGATTATGGGATCTGGTACAAAATGTAGACAGAGAAAAGTTGAGGACAACATGCAAGATCAGTGTCCCAGTCAATAAAGATCTACTCAACACAGTCACAGAGGTCTAGAAGGATTCTGTAAGCCAGCCAGAGCTGCCTGCTTTAAGGTATTTTCTTGGCTCTGTTGGCTTTATTGACTGTACAGAGACTCCACACATGAAGTTCACCTTAACCTGAGCCTCCCCAGCTGCCTGTGCACCCAGCCCAAGCCTGTGCCTCACACAGCCACCACCCAGCCCTCGCCTTGATGAAACGTGTGCCTTCCCTCCTCACTGGGGCCTCGATAAGGACACAGTTATCACTACATTTCAGAGGCACTGGGAATGGTGATGGGGCTGTTCTGGAGCATCCTCTGCCTGCTCCCAGCCCTGCCAGCCTGGCTCTGCACTGGCTCCTCCTGGAGAGGGGCTGGCCAAGGCCCTGGGGGGGGGTCCAGCTGGCCAGGGGTGACTTGGGTCACCTCTGCTTCCTCCCTGCCTGCCAATTTGTCCCTGCAGTGGCACTGCTCAAAGCTGTAATTTCTGCAGCTTACTCCGTCAAACACGTGTCTCTGATACTCCCTTTCTCCAGGCATAGCTGAACAGGAGGGATATAATTCATTTGCAAAATGCCCTTTATAATGCCCTGCAATTTTGCTCTTAAAACTGTCAGTAAAGAAAGTAACTGTCACTGTTTAATACCCATTAAACTATGGCTCTAATTAAGAATTCTGTAATCGAGTTATAAAGTTCCATAATGATGATGTCTCACATGACTACAATTTCTGTTGCAAGAGAAGCAATTTCTATAATATATAAGTGTAAAACAAAGACTTAAAGAAATAAACACATACAAACTACTGACTTATTTAAAAATAAAAAATTGTAAATGAGCATTGGAAAGGTCTAATTAAGAGAGTTTGCTGTGTTCATTTCTTTCCTCTTATAATTAAGACAAATGTGTGGATTATTATTTTTTTCCACTGAAAAAGTCCTAGGTTTATTACATACTGCACTTTAATTATGCACTTACTCCAATGAAATGCCATATGTGACTCATGATTTAGATACTGTGCAATAACTAAACAGAATAACTGCAGAAAAATCTCAATTGCGTGCTAAGCATCAAGGAGGTGTAACAACCTTTCCTAATTAATCCAGTTTCTAAAAATATATGGTATTTATCCAGGACACTGACAAAAAGTTGGAGAGCTTTCACCTCTTTTCTAATAAATTTCTTTGTCAGTTGAACTATGGACAATTTAGGGAGACATCATGCCTTACTTGAAATCTCTGAAGTAAACTAAGCCCAGACCTCCTTCTCCACCATTTCTTTCCCTTATTTTCTCAGAACACTAACACAAATTAGGAACTCCTGCAAGATGCGTGAGTTTTTTGAGGGGATTTTTTTAGGTTTTCGTTTGAAAGGCTCTTAAAAAATATCCATTAGCTGGCTACAGAAAAAGAAAAAAAAATGTAGCTAAAATGTCCTTAAAGCAACATCTACAATGCCAGGAGAAAAGGAAGTGGCAAAATAAGAAAATGCTCTCTTCCATTTAGAAATTTTAAATTAACTTCTGAAAAACAAGCTTCTGCAGTTAGGATTATTGCCTAAATGTTGTTTTCCTCAGCTCTAAACCCTAAGAGGACGGGCTCAGAGACAAAGGCTGGTCACATACATGACCGGGGATTGAAAAATAAGGAGTTAAGGAGGGTTCGATTCTTTCCTTTCCTGCCATTGTGATGCTAATGAGCATTTTCAGCTGTGAAAAGTGACTGTAAAATGGTTATAGGGTGCCACTGTCTTTTTCTTGTGCATTTTATTGAGACAAATTCATCTGAAGCAAAACCAAGAATCCAGACCAAACAAAGAATATCACTGTTTTAGAGCAGCATGTCCAGCAATGGAATGAGTACCCTAAGGGAAAGCAAATTGTGGCTGCTGCCCTTACAATAATGATAAAACCAGATTAAAGTCTATATATTCAGCTTTAAAGACTCCATCCCTACTTTTGTTTCTGTCTGCTCCATGTTATATTTTTAACTTATTCATAACCCATTTAAGTAAAGAGCTTTCACTGACAGAAAGAGCCAGAAACACTTAACTGAGACTATGATTTTGCAATTCTCACAAGGGTGTCCTCAGCTAAGATTGCCTTAAGCAACTGGCCTTCAGGTAACTGACCTAGAAGCACGTATTTTAGTTGAGTTTAATGAGATTTGGATGATGCTCCAAAAATAAGGAGCGTAATCTGTAGTTCTTCAGAGATATCAATAATGCATTTCTGTAATTCCACAGCTAGTACAGCTTTCAAAATGTTTTCAGAAGAGGGTTCTCCAATTGTAAAACACTATCCTAGTAAGCTCACCTTAAAAATGCATGACAATAAACCCTCATGCAAGTTATTTCTAACAATATTTCAGAAAAGAAATAAAACTAGAAAGGTTACGTATGAAAGCAAAGGGAAAAAAACTGCAAGGGAAAGGCACAAAACAAACATGAATTGTTAATAAAGGTGTTCATTTTTTTCTCAGAATTAAACTATTATTGTCACATTTTAGAGAGATGAATAATGAATTATGTCCAATTAAATTATTTCACACAAAGCAGGCAAAGTCAGGAAGAACATACCAGGATCAAATGAACTGCAGCCTTCATGTTCTGTGTTCTTGATGTAATCTGTGCTGGATTCCTGCTTTTCTGCTAACAAGGGAGAGGTTGAAATTTGTGTGGACCTATTAGAAATAGTTTGGGTACACAAAGGAAAATCTCAAGAGCACTTCTTTCTGGCACAGTGGGATTGAGTGCAAGTTTGTCAAAAACACCAAGCTGTGTGGTGTAATCAATACTCTGGGGGGAAAGGGATGCCATCCAGAGGGACCTGGACAGGCTGCAGAGGTGAAGCCCTGTTGGAGAGAGTCCAGAGGAGCCACAAAGATGCTCAGAGGGCTCTGCTACGAAGTCAAACAGAGAATTGGGGTTGTTCAGCCTGGAAAAGAGAAGGCTCCAGGGAGATCTAGCAGCCTTCAGGTACTATGGACCTACAAAGGGGACCCACAAAGACCTGGAGAGGGACTTGACCATGAGCATGTAATGACAGGACAAGAGGAATGACTTTAAACTTAAGGATGGTAGGTTTAGATTGGATATTAGGAAGAAAATGTTCACTGTGAGGATGGTGAGGTCATGGAACAGATTTCCTTGAGAAGTTGTGCATGACTCATCCCTGGAAGCATTCAAGGAGAGATTGGATGGGGCTTTAAGCAACCTGATCCAGTAGATGTCCCTGTCCAAGTCTGGTGAGAAGGTACCAGATGATTTTTAAGGTCTCTCCCAACCCAAAGCATTCTATGACATTTGTCTTACCCTTTAACCCAAGTACATGCAAGAAGCATTCTACTGTAATGATTTAATAGTCTCATTAACAAATTACTGGGGAGAAAATACAATACTTAACACATATATTAAGGCTCTTCTGTGTTTCAACTTATTAATCAGATTATCATTCAACTTTACAGATAAGAAACATTTCTCCCTCTCTACCCCTGCTCTCAGAAAAATGCTGCAGAGATACACATGCACACAGAAATACACTGATAATGTATCATAAGAGCTGTCAAGCACTGGTGAACTCTGGAAGTCCAAGGGTTAACTGGAATGTAGCATTCCTTTGAGAGGATAAAAAAATGAAGTTCTGGGAGCCAGAGGTAATATTTCAGCCTCAGATTTTATTAGGCTCTGTTTCAATCCTAAACATTGTATGTCCCATAGAGCTGGAGAAATTACTGTCTCCAGTTCTCAAAGACTGAAATCCTTCATCTTTCTCATAATCCCTCAGAAGGAAACAGAAAATCACTTTCAAAATCTCCATAACACCTTTAATTTTTCCTGTTGAATGTTCTTTTTATTGCTCACCTAAGAAAGGTGCCAAAGTCTCAGTTATTACTTATGAGTCCATACCAGCTTATTACTTCTTTTAAAAATATGGTGCTTCCATTCTCCAGCTGTTTTCTTTGCAAACTACTATACACATTCAGCCCATCACTCTTTTCTTTCAAAAAGGGTTTGGAGAAGGAGCTGAATGAGATGTGTGACACAGGATCACATCGGTCCAAGAGCCTATATACACACTTAATTTGGTGTGATTGAATTGAATGCAAATGTCAAGTTCTCCTTCAGAAAAAAAAAAAAACAAAAAAACCAAAAAACAGTGAGATGAAAATATGCATTTAAATCACTGATTACATTCTCAGTAACTTCTGTGGATGGCTAAATATACAAAATTTTTAATGGGAAAAATACTGAGAAGAAGGATGATATTGATGTAAGAGTTCAGTTCCTACTGCATGCAAAAAAACCACCTCAAAAAAACCCAACAAAAACAAAACAAAAAACAACAACAACAACAAAAAACCAAAACAAACAAACAAAAACAAAAACAAACAAAAAAAACCCCAAGCATTTCCCTGTAATGTTTTTACAGGGAAAAATCAATAATAAAATACATTATTTTATGGAATAAAATATTCCATAGAATATGTGCTAGGGTTACCAGACCCATGGATCCCTATGTTAGTTCAGAAACCCAGACTTATCCACATTTTAAATGGTGGAGGGCAGTGGAAAAATGACAAACCAGAACAGCCCCAAGAGGCAAAAAATGCACAATTGGGGCAGAACTGTGTTCTTCTTCCATGCTACAGTCTTTATTGCTGAGCTGAGCACTGTAATGCCTAGAAATGCAACAAAGAAAATAGCTCATCATATTAGCCCCTCTCTCCCTAATATTTAAACAGAACAACATCCCAAAATCAATGCAATGTTGATCAGGGTTTTGGGTTTGTTTTGCTCTTTTTTAGGTTTTTTAAGTCTAGACCTATTATCTTTGTATACTTTTGCATGCCTTATGTAACCGGTGGTTCCCCTCTATACCAACCTCAATATTACCAAAGAAATCAAACTAATTATTCTTCAGGAGGCAGACACAAACTTATTTCCTTCTATCTCTGTTTTCTGGCTTTTTGAAACAGACTTTGTCCTTTAAGTCTCTCTCTATCTTTCACCATAATATAAATGTGCTCAAAAAAAAATTATGTGTAAAAGTATCTCTCTTTCAAATTCACATCCTGAGTTAATCAAAACTTTCCAGACAGTTAGTTGTTTCTTTGTTTTCCCCCTGCTCATTTTCTTTAAACAGAATGAAAGCTGCAGACGTAGAATTGACTGAAATTCAGATTCTGCTTATACATTTTGTGACACTCCAATATTCCTTTCCATTTAGTGGTCTTACTAAGCAGATGCTTCAAGCCTTTCCTTACCTAATAACAAAATATAATTTGATTTATTTTCTGAAAGAAAATATTTCAGAAAAGTCAGCTTCCATTCCTTTACTTTCCATTCCTGACAACTTTAACCTGACACTTAAGCCCACTGTAACAGTTTATGCTTAACAAAGCATAAGTCACTTGCTTTTAAAAACTTGCACTGTTTAAAATAAATGGAATGAAAAGCAATACAGAGAAAGTAAAACAACAGCAACATCTGCATCTTCAAGTCTATTTTAGATCAACATAAGTTAGTAGCTTAGTTTTAATGGCTCTGAGCTGCTTTATGTTGATGGCCTGCTGTTACTGATCCTGAGAGCATAATGAAGAGCATTAAGTGTTTAAACATAGATGTCAATAAAATACACAGCAAATAATGGCCCATAGTGGGGGTTTGCAGAGATCTGCAGTGCTGATACAACTCGTAATAGACCATTAATGAGGAACAGAGCAGAGGAAATTCTGATAGGAGGGATTGATCAAAATAACTCATACAGCCTCCCCATTTCTGATAAAGGCCTTTTCTAAATGAAGACATTACAGCCCAGAAGATTTGGCTGTGAATTTACAGCACACTGGTGACTGCCCACAGACTCCAGGCCTGCACATGCTGCACTCAGGCTGGTGACACTGAGTAAGCTTCCCCATGCCACGTGTTTGGAAATGCATAAGGGTCAGAGGCAGATACTGTGTGGATTAGTTGGAACGCTATAAATGCCAGTACAGCTTATTGCAAACCAATATTTCCTTAATTAGAAATTGAAGTCTGTACAGCTCTTGTGACAGCTCCTTG
Source organism: Euphonia xanthogaster (assembly GCA_034509185.1). Lineage (NCBI taxonomy): Eukaryota > Metazoa > Chordata > Aves > Passeriformes > Fringillidae > Euphonia > Euphonia xanthogaster. The sequence goes on from JAYDZK010000001.1 coordinate 9,535,017, forward strand.
CTATGATGAACACAGATGTGCACACAGGATTGGAGGGAAATGGTGAGAGGGATAGTAGGTGCACACATGCATCAAATCCTGAAAACTAATCCATTATTTACTGCTCTTTCTGTTTCTCTGACTGTCCAGGTAACCATGATGCACTTAAAGGGCTGATCCAGATGAAATCCCTCATATTAAGCACTCAGTCTCAGCATTGTAACTTCTCACCTGAGGACATGAAATGTTCTTCAGTGTCTTCAAAAGCTGCAACATTTGCTCAAACTTTTAAAAATCTGATGCTTATCATTGAAGGGTATAATTACATGTTGCTCAACTGAATTTCCATGGTATTAATCATGTGTGCCTCTGAAAAGAAATATCACCTAAGACTGCTGCAGGAAGCCAATGGGTTTCAATGCATTTACTAATAACTATTTTGGCTTCTCATAAATTATTTATTAAGACTTCAGGTACCAAGCAGCAAGCAGTCAGACTGCTCAGTAGTAACCTATCTAAAATGCTATCTGGAAGACAAAATAATATGATGTGTTCAGAAAAGGAGAGAGAGAGGGGACTCAGCAGTAAGGCAAAAACAACAGGTATCTCTTGGTATTCAGTGGCACATCATTCTTAATGTTTCAGTGTCTCTGCAACACATGGCTGATGTAAAGTGTGACACACTTTGCTGCTAAAGCAAACATATATAAGTGCACACACACATCTGTATGTATATACACACCTATAAATGAAAGCAGTGAATTACAGAATTTCCAGCATGTAAGACCACATCCAGTACAACTTCAAGCCACAGGAAAGGTGAGAAATAACCAGGAAGAAATGGTATCTCATCTTAAGATTAATGACACAGGAATCAAAAAGCAGCATGTGAATACTATCAGCTCATAAGCTCTGCTCCAGCCACAAGGTTATTATAGGATTGAACTGCTGGGTCTTGACATGAGCTAGAAGGCACTATGAAGAGAAAGATGGAAATTGCCAGACTACTCCTACTTAAAACAGTAGAACTAATAAGACTAGCAATAATCCTCTAATTTGTTTTGTGTGCTGAATGAAAGGAAACAGGAGGAATACAGAAGGTAAAAAAAATATCTGTTTGAAAAGAATCATGTCAATAAACATCAAACATCTTGAACACTTTCCAAGCTTTCTTCAGGAAGATTTAACTGGCTCCACAAATTCTCTCCAACCACAACTAGTCCTGACAGTACTTCTGAGTTGCTGTCCCTGACTGCTTAACCAATTTCTCAAGACTAAGAGAAACAGTCATCTTGTCACATTGGAAAGATAACTAATCTATTAATACCCTTCTTAATATACAAATTACATTATCCCTCCAATTTTCTAGTTCTCTCCTATTTACTATATTTTCAGAATGATGCCTCCAAACACCACACTGAACAAATAAAGGTTCTTCTTACAGATATCTGTTGCAGTGTAACTTCCCTTTTGAATGGATTACATATTTCAGCTCTGTTTTATGCGCATTTCTAAAATATAACCTCATTTTCTTTGCCTAACCATTACTCACAATCCTACATTTTCAGCAAAAGCAGATCCTAAATATTATTCCAAGATGTAGAAAAATGACAACACTTTCTTATTCTTGCCAACCTTTTCTCTATTTATAAAGATATTTTGTTGTGTTGATAGGAATTATAGCCAATTTTGGAGACTACATTATTTAATATACACTCACTGAGCACTCTGAACTCCAGCGGAAGTCACTGATTTCTCATTAAATACTCACCTTACCACAACTTGTCATAACAACACGACACATCATCATCTTGCTCAAAACCCACTAAGAATTAGTCTCCTTTATCCTCTGTAATGTGCAGTCTTTCAAAACTACTAGACTCAAAAGAAGACCCAGTTCTCTCTTGCTCTCTCTTTTTTTGAGCCACCAGTTCAGCAAACCTTGTGGTGAGGGTAGAACTGTGCAGCTCAAGATCTGTAACATGCACTGCATTATAGAAAATGTGAAAATGCAAAAAATTCAAAATAGCAAAGCCAGCGCCATCTCTCTATAACCTTTTGGGATGAAACCAAATATTTTTCTAATTAAATTTTTAAATTTCAATTTTCTAATACACAGTGTGTAGAAGAAGAGATATTCAAAATGCACACAAAAGGGGTTTTCTACAGCTGTTTACTTTCCTTTTTCAGTACCATCCAATAATACAATACCCAAGACAGTATGGCTGAGCATCATTTAAATAGAAACTAACTGGAAACAATGCAAAAATCTGAAGTGTGGAAAACAGTCTGGTTTTGTTTGCTAAGTGGCCTCACACTAAGCTTTTGATCCAGGTGTTGTGGGAATGGAACTGACACACACTACACTTCCAAGATTTTAATGATGCCCAGAGCTTTCATTTTCTTTTACTCTCTGACAAAGGGAAACATGGTCTCCTTATGTACGACATAAAATCTAATAAAGAAGCCAGCTGTTCCTTCCCTGGTGATCCCCCTGCTACTCCAGCCTGAATGCAGGTTTTCTGAGAAAAGAATGTGGAGTAATTGCACTGTACCTGGGTGGGTACAATACACTCAACTCCTTTTACTGTCTACATATATCAAGTACACAGAAAAAAATTGCAGAGTGGACAGGTATAAACCAGCAAAATAATCACCTGCTTAACAGCTAGCAGGTTTTACAGAGTTTCTTGGCTTTCCCTATCACAGTATCCTACACTATATCTGCTCCTTCCCAACATCTCTCAAACGTCTATTGCAATAATGCAAACTGACATATCCGTTGTGCCAAATGCTGGCTGCCTACTGAAACAGCCAAAGCAAATATTCTACAGTAAGTGTGTTAATTGAGAGACCCTCCAACAGCACAGGCCAAGTTTTGCTCTTGGCAACAACAGCAAGCACTGATATTTTTGAGACCACAATCTCAGGACTGCTGCATTTTCCCATCATCCTTCTTGCTGTGGTCTAAAAAATTCAAGAGATTGTTACAAGATCTGTACTGCAGAGGAATGTTTTTCAGCTGCAGAAATGTTGCTCAGTCATGTTGCTCTAAGCGTCATCATTGGGACATACCCACACCCCATGTTTGGAGAACAAATGAGGGAGACAACAGAGCTGTTGCTCCTGGGTTTGAATTGCAATCCTTGATCTCAGCAAATAAGTGGCAGCAACAGTGAAGAAATGTCAAAGAAATACAGTTTTAACAATCACTGAAGACCAGTTTTAACTTAGCACATAGGTGCTCTTCTGGCAGGTCATGCTTCAGGTGGTTCTGCCAGGTGCTGCCGGGTCATGCCAGGGTTCTGTCCCAGTGTTTCTTGCCTGGGCACAGTCAGGAGCCCTAAGAGGGCAAGAGTAGGATAGAGCCTGGGCTTGAGGGTGAGGATTCCTGTACGCATCCAGGTTCAAATGCCAGATGGACAGCCCCAACACCCTTTCCCTGCCTCTACAAGAGCCAAAATAAAACTACACAAATACACAGAAACTCCATATTTAGGGGAAAAAATATTAAAAAAAGCTTTGCCAGATCTGTAGGTGCTGTAACACTAATTACCATACTTTACAACTTTCCTTTGCTTGGCTGTGGCATGAAGTGCAGCATTATTATTTTTAATCTATATAGTCTCAACCTTCTGCCATAGATGTTAGAAAGGCAACCCCAAGAATCATCTTGACTTCTAGTGAGTATCTCCATGCTCAGGTAGAGCAATTTGCTGTTATCTATATGGTCACATTTACTACTGTAAATAACAGTCAGCAGACCCTGACAACATGGTATCCAGTGGATACCCACCCACTGGATAGAGTGATCTCTGAACACAGTTTTTTACATCCCTGTACCTTGCTTTGCTCCCCCTTCCCAATCATCTTCCTAATCAAGAGTTTCCTAGTTCAGTATATATTTTCAGATATTGAAAAAAACACAGTAATTTAGTGGCTGAAGACAAGACTTCTTCTCTTAGAATTTTTCCTCCAAATCTCTGAGAACGGAATTTAACCCCAAAGACTTCCTTTTCCACTGTAACTCTTTCTTCATGTTTATCCATGAAGATTAAGTAGATTCTATAACGCAAGCAGTTGAGCAGGTGCTAAATTTATCCTAATACTGAGGCCAAAATATGGCAAGATGCACGTTCCTTTGGGAAAGAAAGAATCAGCCTTTAACAGCCCAGTTTACTGTTTGCTGGACTCAATACCAAACATATTTTTACTGGTTCTTTGGAAATTAAGATCCTTGCACATATTAAATTTTAAATAATTATTTTTCAGCAAAAGTACTGAAGTAATTTGGGATCATTCACTTACCTATTGAAGTTATATCAAATTCAAGAGATTTGCACAGCAGTTCAGTTATCCATGTTAGAAGAACATCACCACGTGGAAAGGACATGAAAGAAAAGTAAGAAAAAAAAAAAAAAACAGTAAGCTATCTTGCTCCTTTTCTCAAATGAAAAAAAGCATTAAAACAAACCTATAAATAACAATCAGTGTTACTCTCTGCCATGAACATGGAATATATTCATTTAAGCAGGTACCTGCTTACGCTGTTTTTTTCCTGTTACCATCCATTACAGCAAGTGGGTTGTTAAAGTAGCTGTTAAAAGAAAATGTTGAATGGTACTTACACTACACATAAACAAAATTCAAACAATCCTGTTAAGCTTGATAGCAGGCTACAGTCAGTTTCACAGCATTTTTGTAAATGACTTGAATGCACTCTTTATCTGAATATCAGCAGGCAGAAGGCCAAGATGGAAATTATGGAATGAGAAGGAAATTGAACAATTCAGATATGTTTATGGAAAGCTCACAAATCAGGGCATCTCATTTGGCACCAAATAAAGCTGTTATTCATGATGTGCAGCTACAAAAAGGAAAGCTGCTCTCTGCTGTAAAGTGTAGCCACAGTAGTACAGCTAAAGCTAAAGGAAATGGTTTCTCAGTAGAAAAAATAAAGGTTGACATTCTTGTGGTGCCCTGTGCAGGGTCAGGAGCAGGACTTGATGATCCTGATGGGTCCCTCCCAACTCAGCATGGTCTGTGATTCTATGATTGCCATAAAGATATGGCAATAACCACTGCACCACAAGCACGATGGTGAGTATCTGTGACTGCTATGCCAGCTGAAATCCAACCAAGGAATTTACTGGCACACCTTTTCCTTCAACAACATGTCTTAGATATGCTGTGATGATCCCAACCAAAAAACTTCATCTCTGAGTTAAATAAATACAGGAGTTCCACAGCACTTCTGAAGACACTGATTTGCAAAGAGCATCTCTTCGTAGGAACTTTTAGATCATTTGCTGGGCTTCTTGAAAGCTACAGAGACTACACCAGTTCCCATAGCTGGATTCTGATGCATTTCATGGTGTGGCCTGCTCTTCAGATTTTATCTATTAGATTTAGTCTAATTATCTATTAATTTAGTCTAATTTAGTCAAATGAGATTTCATCTTGTAGATCAATGTGCTAAAAAGCCATTTAGTATGGTTTAGATAAGCTGTCATTAGAACCCTAAAATTTTGAATGAACTTTGGTACCTATCAAATAGCTGACTTTACTTTTGACTCAAATAGCTAATATATGAAAGAGAAAGCACCTTGCTTTGTTGTCATTCTTCCTGTAGTAAGTGCTTTTTAAAAGAGATCAAAATCAGCACTGGATAAATTTTATTATTGATTCAAGCACGTCAAAATTTATTTACAAGACTGGAGGAACAGATACTCAAGCAAGTGAGAAGGAAGACTATTTGAGTTTATTCTGCATTAAGGATGGACCTTAAAACAACACCTGTGATAAAACGGTTACTTCCCTTCTCAAAGATTCCTTTTACCTGACAGTGTTTTAGCTCCTTTGCAGCTTATGTATTTCAAACACTCAGCCTACCCAGAGGCCTCCAAGCTGAGATGTGTGGGGATCTCTTTAGATGTGTCACACAGATATAGGCTGCTTCAATTCATTTAACTGGGGAGATCAAGGGAGAGCCCTTGTATTCATGTTGTTCCATTGCTTATGTGCACTCCAGTGTTTGCTATCATGAACAATACAAACAAAAGACATTATTAAGTGAAATGTGCTTTGCTCTTCCCTGCCTAATAATGTGCCAAATATGAGCCTACAGCATTGAAAATGAGAGGTCCATCTCTGGAAACATCAGGAAAAGAGAATTTCCTTCAGTAATCTCATCATTCAGGGAGAGTACCAAAGTAGGAATGGGGAAATATAATATTATATATTCTATTTGTTTTATTAATTGTGGGCTTTTCTATTCTATTCTAATGTATTCACATCACAATTCATCAATGTACATACTCATGTGTTTTACAAAAAGCAGAGAATCACTATAAGCATGCTGATGCTCAGAAAACAGTTTGAATAAACTTGCTGTTCTTAAAAAAAAAAATAAGCAAGCCAAAGAAACAAAACATTTTTTCATAACCTCCCACTTCTTTTAAAACCACAAAGATAAAAAGACAACAATTACATAAATTGGAAAACACTGTGGTTACAAAACAACAAAAAAAACCCAACACTTTTATATGAAAACACTTATCACCCACAGAAAGTCTTAACATTCCATGTCTCCCCTGGTTTGAGTGATATTTCTAATTATTCTTTCCATGAATTCCTGTGACAGGCTAAATAGAATAAAAAAACTCAACCTTTTCCCTAGAATCCTTTAGCAGCATTTTTTCTCTCTCTCATGCCACAACGGTTACAAACACCAAGAAAAGCACCACATTTTGGGGACTTTTGATCTTTTTGGCTGTCATAGACCACCCGTTCCTTGGTTTGTGTAAAAAGCCACAGCTCAGCTGAAGTCGGTGGTGAAGCTTCAGCTTCCCTGGAGTCATGTACATGACACTGGAAATGTTTGTTATGGAAATTATTCTGCCTATCACAGCCCAGATATGCAGGAAACTGTGGCTGCTTTCCTGAGGACTAGAAGATATATGAAACCACCTTCTTGCTGGATATTTTGTGCATGTTTAAAGTGCAATAAAGGGCATTCATTGCCAAAGAACACTGCATTTGTACATCCATTTCTCTGATAACCCGTATAATACCTCAGTGAGGATTAAGCAGCAGGGAGAGATGCACAGAGAAATGGTGCTGTCATTGTTTCCCAGGGAAAAATTACATTATCTTTTCTAGTTTTTGACAGAAAATTACTGCTTAAACATTTCTGCAAGTTTATCTGCTTTCAAGGGGGTCATTCAGAGGTCTCTACTGTTCTCTTTCATATTCTCATGACAATTGACTGAACCCTTGATCTTTGACCTGGACAGAAATTAACCCTCCACATTCCACCTTCCACAAAAAGACATTAATATTCCTAATAATGAGAGGTTATTAAAATCTTACAAGTTCAGTGGAGCATTTCAAGGACAGTGGAATTAGATTTCAGCAAATACCTATAGATTTATTGCATAATGCAAACCATTTGATTTGTTTGGATCTATGCTCCAAGGCTAGAGTTCAGCCAGCCTTTGCTGACTGGAAAAGAGCCACTTGACTAATTTTACTTGATTTGTGAAAGAGGGAAAACCCTTGTTATGGACATATGCAGCTATACGTTATTCTTCTCACCCCTTTCCTTTGGAAGTAATATTATTTGCTAAGCAAATTGAAAATACAGCACTGATAGATGTGATGCCCCAAATTCTAGGGGAGGCACAGGGATACATGGTAAAAAGGCACAACTGAGGAACAATCTAATCCACTAGATTGATCTCAAAGTTATTGCACCACTTTCTGTATCTTATATACTCAAGCCTTTAATTTTTGGAACAGTCCTTCCACTAGCCTGTGTCTGGCCAGCTTTTCAATTTCACTCAGCTCAAATTCCCTGGTTGGTCCATGAGAAGAAGTCTACCTATGTATTTCCCATGACTAAAAAAATTATCAGCAACAAGAGGAATTACACTAACAGGGCAAACTGAGACCTGAGGGAAAAAAAAAAAAAAAGAACAAAAAAAAAAAAAAAAAAACAAACAACAAACCCAAACCTGAAGTGAAACTAAAATGAAAATTATCATGGAAAGAGAAAATGGGAAAAAGAATCAGGATCCTCTAGAACTTAAAGCTATGAGACCAGAAGGGTTGGCAAATCTACTTATGGAGGGAACAAGCAAAACTTATTGCAGTAGTTATTTTGAGGTCCTGTAATTCTGCCGTCTGAACAAAAGTGGAGAAATAAACTGTAATAAACCACACCAAATTACCACTTTTGATTGCTACTTGCTGAAATGGGGTTTGATGGAGGATCCCATCTCCCACTCAGAAAATTTGTACTCCCTTACAAGACTTGGAAAAATGCAGCAGGTGCAATACATGGAGTTTATGATTGCTGCTATTTTTAATGACTGCTCACCTTGTCTGAAGATGCTGACAAAATTCATTTTCAGGTTCCAGTTAAAGTAAGTATGAGATAAATGATACTGTATATCAGTGCAACATGAACATAAATGTTTTGATTCCTCCCTTCCTTCCTTTCTCATATACTTACAGTTTCCATAAGCAAATGAAAATACATGCATATTTCCTTTTAAACTGTTACTCTACATTCAGCTGTGATATGGGGGCACTCTTCACAACTACCTTCAGGTTAATGCATTTGTGACATCATACATTTGTGACATCATACATTTGTGACATCATACATTTGTGACATCATACATTTGTGACATGCTTCTGTATCTATGTGAAATTCCAGCTTCCACCTCCCTGGCATAGCCACAGTCGGCAACAGAGCTGTTTCCAAAATATCAGACTTTGCAAAAGATGGAAACACTCAGAACAGAAATGTGCTCAATATACCCACCAATATTCTCCATATCCCTGCCAAAATGTTCTGTTTAACAGCTGCACCAGGGTTAATGAAGAAAGCAGTGCCTCCTCTGGACTGGCTTTAGCCATTTTTCTTCCAGGGGTGCCAGGACACAGTGGAGCAAAGAGCAGCTCCTGAAGAAGAGCACAAAACCAGGGGCAGCTGCCAGCGACTGAAGCTGGTATGACACTGAACACTGCCAGGGGTTGCCAAATGTACAGACTGAACAGGACAAAATATTTACTATTAACAATTGCTGTAGGGGTAATCACACAAAACTCCCAACAAAATACTCAGTTTGCCATGTCAGTTCCAACTAATTCATCACATATTAAGTTGGAGTAACAAGGGTAGGAGAGCAACCAGGACTTGCAAAACCATTATGGAGACCATAATTCCAAGCAGATACCATCTCATTTACTGTGACTGACTCTGGGAGTCTTTGGCTTTGGCAAAAGTAAATTAGAAAATTTGAAAGAAAAGAGTCTTACCAGTGGGAGCAGGCTTTTTTCATCAAATTGCTTTATGACTTAACTGAGGATAGTTTTTTGTATTTTCTTTTTGGGCCAGACATTCACATTTAGGACAGCAGAATATTTATACCTGCCTAACAAAAAAAGACATACATCTAGCAGCTGTGAAGGTTACCAGAGGTGCATTTTGGTATCTATTTGTAACCTTTAGTAACACAAATAGGTTTTGGCCAAGTAGTCAATGACTGTATTGAATGGATTCTACATTCATCTCAGTTCTGGTGATTAAGCACCACCGTTGTGACTGAGTCAGACCAAGATGGAAAATCCTCCTCCAGAAGTTGCCTACTGCCACCATCAGTTCCTGATCACACCAAGACCAGAAGAACAATTTAGGTTTCAGTCTCATTTTCTACCCATCACAAAGAATGACAAGATTCTTTGGAACAGACACTGGCAAGTCTGCTGTAATAGAATCCCAGGTGGGAGGCAACAGAAGCTGTATGTAAAGTAACACAATACAAAATAATTTAAAAATACTAGGACTATCCAAATAGTTTTAGAACATATAAGAATACAATATAGCAGGTGTGATACGGACTCAAATGCGATCACAAGAGTTCATCCACTTAACATCTTTCAGTCTGTTAGCTGTATTTCTGTTAAAACTGCATCTACAGATAATCTAAATATATTATCCTGTGACGACTCATGTATAGAAAATTATGTGTACTTGTATATACACACACTTGCACAGATATTTCAGCTTTACTCCCATTTCTTCATTACAAAGAAAAAAACAATAAAACCCACTTTCCTTTTCAAAGATTGAGACACACAAATGACATGACTGAGAAGCAAGTCCTGAGGGGAAATGTAGACCAGCTGAGATGACAACAGCACCTTCCCAAAGCACCTGGGATCCTTGTCCCTTGAACAAGCAAATATGCCAAGTTCAGGATCTTTGTCTGTACTCTCCAGGCATTCACTAACCTGAGGGCTGAGTGCATCTAGGTCTAATTGGAGCTCCAAGTTAGGATCACTGCATAAGTGACACTGTGGCTTTCTAATACATAAATATACATATATATATTTATATATGATTTACAGGCAATTTGGAAACACTATGATATCTTAAAGATCAGAAAATACAAAATATAGGCAATAAATAGGAATAGAATTTAAAAAAGGAAATAATATCAGTAATAAAATAATACTTTATTAAAATGAACTTCTAGTGTTAGGTTACTACCAGTTTATTGTCACATAGCTGACATTATTCTCCTTAATAAAGCCTTTTTTTCCTACCTTCAGGGAAAATAATATACAATAGCCCTTGGCTTCTGTTTGCTAGAACTTGGAGCGCATATAAACCACATCCAGGAACATACCCCAGCTTTATTGTTCTTTGTTCTAGGAACTGTGTGTGTCCTCAAAATGTCATCAGTGATAAACTGTAAAAGGCATCACATCGAGTCATTAAAAGACCCTCCCTAAGGCGAGAGGCCACAAACTGAAATTGCCCACTTCCTTATTTACACGTTTGGCCCACCTAGGCACGGCAGCTTCACAGCTTTTTTTATTGAATACATACTTCCATTCAATACAAGTGTATTTAATTCCAGCAGAGGAAATTATGCTTATTTAATCACTGGGTTTGCAGCACTGAGTGATGATCCTTGGAATATTCCTGCTGAGGCCCCCAGGGGCAGGCACCTGTCACTTGTGGCAGCCAGGAGCGGAGTGACAGCCACGCCACCCGGTGTGACAGTGAGCGACAGCGGCCGGGCTCAGACACACCTGCCTTGGCCTCTCCTGCTCTCTCCCAAAGAGATTGCGTGCTATCTGCTGAGAACTGTGCTGCACCAGGCAGCTAATCAAACAAAATCACCACCTAACTACCAGGAACCTGGCAAACAAAGGACAGCTTCTACCCAAGAACCTGAAATCTCTTCTGGCGTTCTCCAGAGTAAATTAGGATAAAATACATCAGAAACATCAGAGCTACAGAAGACTGAAAAAAACAAAGCTGAGAAGAGGAAAAAAAACCAACACAATACTTGAAAGGAAACAACATTAAGTTCTCTTTCTTTATACAATCTCATTTTAAAATGAGTTTGTTTTGCTTAGGTTTTTTTTTAGACTATGTTTGTATCTCAAAACCAACTGTAAAGGTTCTAACTGGGTTCAGATTACCAAATCAATTGACAAGGAATTATGGATTAGATGAAGTTTTCAAAATTAAGCCAAATTCCAAGGCAACAAGCTGGAATTCCAGGTATGGGACTATCACCTGGCACTGCCATTTCCTACCACAAACCCATATAGAAAAGCCTGTGCAGTCTCAGGGCCCCACAGAGCATCTAATCCAAAGCAAGCAATATCTCTAATTTTGATACTTCAATACACACAAACATTCCACAGGATGGTACTTGCTAATGAAAACTCTATCAATATGAGATCTGATGTTGCTTGATAAAGCACTGGTGGCTTTTATTTGAATTTATATTACAGTGCTGTTTATTTTTCTGAAGCCTTTGGACATTTTTCACCAAGTGTTGAAAATTACTTTTTTCTGTTTTGTTTTGTTTTTTTTGTTTTGTTTTGTGGGGTTTTTTTTGTTTGTTTTTGTTTTTTGTTTTTTTTTTTTTCTAATGTATAAGCTTTACTCATCCTTCTTGTCTATGTTTAACTTCATGCCTATGTTTAACTAGTTGTACACAACTTGGTCAAAAACCAAAAAATGCATATTAAGGATAGATCATGGCACAGGGATGACATGTGGAAGGTGATCTCTGGAGAGATTTTAGTAGCGAGCTCATCCATCATAATTCCTTTCATCAGTGCAGGTAAACCTAGTGATAAACATCAGCTGATGTCCTAATTAAAAAAAAAACAAACCTACTTTTTGAATCCATTGAAGGGAGGGAAAGGAAGACTGTCTTTAACTGATTCTTGATGAGAGCAGTATTTCCCTTTTTTTTTTTTTCTCTAACATCTTTTCCTAAGAAGTTCCCATGTACAGGTTTGGGGTCATGTTACCAACACATTAAATTCATCAAAAAGAAGAAATAATGTCAGAGTTACAGCTGCATTTAAAAATGTTCTTCAAAGGAAACAGATCAATGGAATGGGATACTCAATGACAGCACAAAACAAAACATTCAAAAAGAGGAGCATTTCTGAATATTTCGGTCTCACTTCATTTGTGTTTATCTACTAAACAAAGTTGGCACTGAGACCCTAGTGCTGGCAAAGTTATAATCCTTATTTACAAAATATTTCTCTGATTTAAAAAATATGATTATTGTCATTTTACTAGAAGAACAATTCAAATACTGCCCATGGCCACAGTTTAAATGTGGATCATCCTTCCTACTGCAATGCTCCTTTATCTAAAATTAATAACTTGATCACACATAAATGAACATGTATCCGTTACACAGACTTTCCAATTTGCTTGCTTCTCTGGAAGTTTTTTAATGACCTTACGTAATTCACTGTTTGTGGTATGAATAAGTCTGACAGTATCTTGTTGGGTCGCCACCTCAAGGGTTTTCAAACCCAATAAGTTTCATTTAGGAACAGCTATGAAAATGTGCACGTGCCACGAGTGTTTGCAACATTTTTCTTTCCACTAGTATTTTTTACTTTTTTGGTTTTTTGTTTTTTTTTTTTCATCATTACATGCAAGTTAGGAGAAGAAGGGCAAAGTGTCTCTCAAACTTTCCTCTTACAACCACCCACAGAGACACCTCTTTCTACCAGCCAGAAGCAGCACGGTATCTGCAGCTTCCAGAGAAAGATCAGGCTTAGAAATTCTGGAGAGATCTGTCAGGTCCTGTTTTGTTGGAGGATGATTCTTAAGTAAAAACATCAGAAATAACCTACTTGAGGGGATAAAAGTCCTCATTTCCTAACCTAACCCTGTGAAAGCAAATGATAAAGATTTTGGTGACTTCAGAAGAGCCAAAGTTTGAGAATATAAAGTGACTTCTGCAAAACCTTCCAAGTGATGTCACCCAAAATGAGAGAAAGGAGACAGGAGTACAAGGCACCCTGTGTCAGTCCTTTATTAATGCAAAAGCAGAGCAGGGCACACCTACCATAGATAGAGAACAGAGACATTTCCTCATGATCAGCATTGCAGAAATCAAAACTGAGCATGCCAATGTGACACTGGAGAAAACACTATGCCCAAAGCAAAAGAAAAACTGTTGAGGACCATTTTATTCAGGGGAAAATATGGTTTATGTAATCCTGCCAAGGCCACTAATGCACAGACTCTGCTAAGTCTGAAATGATGCCCCAAAAATCAGAGCTGCCCAAGGGCTTCCGCTACTTACACAATTACTAAAAGATTTCAAAGAAATATGAAGAAAAACGTGAGTGGAACATGACAGTCTGCACTGTTCTCTACTCTTCTACACATTTCTCCTTCCCCCTTTAGGATATCCACAGCATGTGGTATTGTCCCTGATGCGTTTCCATGAATGTGCCCTAATATCCTGGAGGGAAATGAAAGAGCCCTATCATGCTGCTTTTTCATTTAAATTAGAGAAAATTCTGTATCCTGAATGATCAGAATAGTGTCCTTAATATGTAGAGCAATGAACTGGCTGCCAGTGAAGGCAGGATTCCTGATTTCATGGACCAATGGTCTAATCTACTAAGGCAAATTCTTCTTCCTACGGATGACAACTGTGAGCTTTAGCCATAACATTCAAAACAATGAGATCATGAAAATTCATTTTTGAGAGACAGATGGATGATATCCATTATTAATGGAGCCCCAAACAGAACCTTTCCCTAAACAATGCATGTAGAGGCTTTATCAAGATCTGCCAGGCAAAAAAAAAACAAAAAACAAAAAAAAAAACAACAACAACAACAAAACTTGACACAATAAAAAAGTTAAATAAAAAGTAATAAAAAAGTTCAGTTTTACAAGGATAGATATTACAGGTAAATGCATGTAATATTACAGTAGACTTGTTGACAACCGTTCAAAAAGCCTAGTGACATTCAATAGCTTCACCTAATTAAACTCCCACAACTCTACAACTGCAACTCTCTTTTCATATATTACATTAAAAACAAAAATGTGATGATGGAAGAGAGGTTCTTTCCTATGAATTTCATACTGTCAAAACACAATGCCACCTTAAAAAGCCAAGAAGATGATGTAACCACACCTCAATACAGACACCTGAACAAAATAATTAACTTCCAGAAGCCCAGTTACAGCCGTAGGGAAAAGAGCAGGGCTGGGAGAGGCTGGTTGAAGGCCTAAAGCTGGGATAATTCAACATGTGTTACTTCATCAGAGGGCAACACAAAACACTTAAAAACAAAAGAAAGCCAACCATTTCCCCTCCCAATCAAACTGACTGTATTCATGTATCCCATGGGACTAAGAACAGTACCAGATTTCTCCTAGGAAGGGAAGGGCCCTCAGTTTGGACATAGAAGTGTAATTCTTCTTGATGTGTTATTTGAAAACGAGTGACTTCTGATCTCTGCCTCACTTTCCTGCAGTCTTGAAATAACAACCAACCTGACAGATTTATGGGTTCTCTCCTCAAGCTGAGACAAATGAAAATTATTTTGTCTCTCAAGAAAATAACAATCACTATTCCTGGTTTTCTTTCTTTCCAGAGTATCTAGACTACATGAAGAGATAAAATATTAACAGAAAAAAGTAAGAAATTTTTGTAAGGCAACCTTTTTCCCTAAGACTTGAAGGTGTTTTTGCTTGTTACAGATGAATGGTCCATGTGTGTAGGAGTAACACCTTGCCTAAAAATGCACCAAATTCAGCATGCCCAGGCCAAGAATAGACAATTCTTAGGCAATCTGGTAACTGATTACCAAAAAAAAATTAAAAAAAATAAGTACATTAGTATTTTGCTAATAAAACAAGCAAGACTCTTTTCAAAACCGAAAGACAAGTAGGAAAGTTTCATACATGTAGTTACATGGATAATTGCTTCCTCTCCAGCAAGTGCTGTCCTTTCTCTTTTGTCTGCCCATTCCCATTCTCAGTTCCGCCAGCGTTTCATCTCCCGCTCCATGCATCTATTCGTCTGACCTATGATCATCTTACTGGTAAATTCCAAGGTAAAAGTGTTACTGTCTCTTCCAATGGAAAAGTGTTAATGTCTTTGAAATAGTGACCATTGTCAGTCAAATGTGGATAGTCCTGATAACTCCAAGTGACAAGTAATCCCATTCCTTAACAGCTCTAAAATATAGCAAAGATAAAGACAGAATCAGTACTGCTTTTTAAGTGAAAAAGGAGAGAAATAGTTTAAAACCATTCCTTCATTCCTTTCTCACAACTAGTTCAGCTATGTAATGGGAATTGTTATCTGGTTTACATCAGTGATACAGCAAAGGTACTTCTCCTTTTCAAAGAATCCTTTTCCAACTCTTATTTATTCTTCCTACCTCCCACATTTGTCTCAAAACCATGAAGAGTTTCGAATTGAGTCAGAGGTGAGTTCAAGTTAAGACAAAATTGTAAGGAATAATGAACATTTCCTATCACTGAATCCTGAAGTCAGGTTTGCTCAAGTGGCTACAACTGCTCTGCTTCTTCACTCTTCTCTCATTACTGAAAGAAAGAAAGTCTGGCCCCAGTTCTGACTCTTCCTTTCCCTGCTGCAGAAGGGGCTTGGTATCAGTCAAGTCTCAACATCTCCTTCCATGCTTGGAAAAAAAATTATTTTCATTTTCCTTATGCAACACAACACTGAGCCATCTCTGTTCTAGGGTATGATCTGCAGGAAAGCAAGTCCAGTAGGTCAGTCCCAGAATTAAAACCAAGTGTTCCTTTAGTTACAGCTGAAGCTGGTAATAATTGGCAAATTATATTTGGACACACAGTGCACTTAACACATGACTGGAACCCTCAATTAGCACACAAGATTGCTAAAAGCAATGTTCTCAGGCACATCAAAGTCCCTTCACTTTCAGTTACAACTTTAAAAGTTAATCCCTTGTTTCTCCTTTGCCGGTGCACAACAGCAAAATGTAGCAGAACGTGCCCCAGCAGTAATGCATTAGTTTTCCTTCTGTAAAATCACTGAGGTAGGTGGCACTTGGCCAAGATATTTATGATCTCCCACATGTGTGAGTTGTCCCAGAATCAGCAGCCACCTCTCTGCTCTAGAGCTGGCGACTGAGCTGAGCTAACACAAGGTAGGAACTGCCAGCTGGACACATGCCAACAATCTTTCCAATTGCTTCGAATTTTAGCTTGTAATCTTTCCCCAATCCAAATTTAGCATGGCAAAGAAGTCCTTGACAGAGACTATGTGGTGATCGTGTTTGAGATTTCTATCACAAACATTTTTGCCACAGCAGAATCATTTCAAAAATAT
This sequence comes from Euphonia xanthogaster, assembly GCA_034509185.1. NCBI lineage: Eukaryota > Metazoa > Chordata > Aves > Passeriformes > Fringillidae > Euphonia > Euphonia xanthogaster. The sequence goes on from JAYDZK010000001.1 coordinate 9,551,690, forward strand.
ATATACAATTGCCAGAATGGCTGTGATTTTTATTCAACACTCAGAAACCTGGATGTGTTGAAAACAGCTCATACAGTCACCTTGTTTCTCCTTTCACAGCTTCATGTCACCTTAGTCCATGTCATGTCCCTGCTTTTAAGAACTGCTGTATAACAGGAGTAGATCTGGAATAAAGGGCTTGGCACCAAGAATGTAATGTCCATACAATCCGTGGTTTTGGCAGAGCCATTTTAGACTGGACCTAGGCCACTGCCAAACTGAAGGCTCACAGGCTGCTGAAACACATTAGAGTTTTTTCTGAAACACATTTTGATTTAGTTCCTCCTGAAAGGAGCAAAGCTCCCATGGCCCAACATGCCTCTTTAACAGGAGCCAGAGGACAGTAATGGCATAATCACAATATTCACATTTCAAGAACAGCACTTCTGATCTACCATAAAATGCTGAAGTAGAGGAACCTTTTCATTTCTCTTACGTTTTTGTCTCAGGTGATAGGCTGACTTTCTGCACCTGTCTCAGAATAAAACCAGCCAGGTAAGATTTCTGAAGAGCAGCTCTCTACCATCACTTACATGGCAAGACTACAGTCAAATAAAAAAACACACACACAAAAAAAACAACAAAAAAACCCACAAGAACAAAAACAACAAAAAACTAAAAAACCAAACAAACAAAACAACAAAAAAACCAAAAAAACTCAAAACAAACATAAAACACCCAACAAAAACAAACAAAAACAAATTAAAAAAAAAAAAACAAGGAAACACGCAGGCTTAAAAAAGGGTGGGAGATGATTAATTAATTCAAATTAAAAAGTAATAACCATGTTGTAACTTTTGAGTAGACCAGAAGGAAGCAATTACTTCATTGCTTTTAAGGACAGAATTCCACTGACCATTCAGCCAAGACTGAATTTGGTTAACGTGCATAATTAAAGCATTTCATATTTCCAAACATTTTAATTCCGAGCCTGTCCTCCACAGTAAACAGTAGAGGACAGTGATCACATCACTTTCCACTGCAGCCTCATGGCTAGCACATGACCAGCACAATCAATCAGTTCAGCTGTGGATCCTGGCAAACAAGGCCCCTTCCAAAAATTCAAAGGTGAAATTAAAAAATATCAGATATTTTAGTATCAACAGAAATTGCAGATCTCAACATTTAGGTCCCCTTAAATAATACATCTGAGGAAAGGAATTCAAATACAAACACATAACAACTGCTATAACCGTAACTGGAAATACTTTACTGGAAAAAGCTGTCAACATTACAACATTCACAACTCCAGCTGCACTTGCAAGGCCTCAGCTTCAAAATCTTGGCTACTATTCTGCTGTTACTTGGAAAGAGTGCAAAGTGTTAAGCATGAGGCCAGGCAGTGGGGCTCAGAGAGTGGGATACTGTCTAACCAAAGCATTATACAGCTGAAAGTGAGGCAATCCTATTTCCCCTGCTTTGCATATCATTACCCTTCCTCTGCAGGTCACCACTCAATGCATCACTGCATCCACTAGAAATATCTGCTTCCACTTCTAACATGGAAATAGCCATGCTATTGCACATTTTAAAGAAGTCTAAACTGTACAATTCCATGCTGCATGACTCCTAAAATTTACATGAAAATTCAATTCTAAACAAACCAACAAAAAATTCTGGTAAGCAAAACAAGCAGTATGGCTAATGTATCACATGGGAGATTCAGCAGGAATTAGCTTGTGTTGAGTTAGTCCATGTCCCCAAAGAGTTGTGTTTGAGCTTTTTGAAGCTGCTCACTCAGAGGGATTATCTCATTCAATCTGCTTTAATCACAACTAAATGCTTTCAATTGGTATGTACTGGGACAGAATTAGAGAATCAGAAGCTCCCAAAATCCATGTGATGGGCTTAGGGCAGCGGGACAGAAAAGAAAAAAAGAAGCACTGTAGAGATTAAAAAAAAATTGTTACTCCATAATTTAAGCCTACAGGTTTGATTTACTGTATGGTAATGGAGTTACACCAGAATAAATCTAAGAAAAGTAAGTGGGACATAGGTAAAGCAACTGATACAGCTTTGGGGTTAGGAATGTTGTATGCTTCATAAATATTCACTGTGAGCATAACAGCCATATTATCTTCCTACTTCAAGAGTCTCATCTCCACACAAAATTTTCAAGAAGGCCATTAGTGAATATAGATGTAATTGTGATTACACGTACAACAAGCAAACGTTACCATTATTGAATTTACCATATGAAAAGTTCAGTGGGAACACAGTGAAAATTGAAGTGCAGTATTTTCCTAGAAAACCTGCTGGGTAGTAACAGCAGCAGTTCTACCACGATATTAAAAGACTGAATCATCCACATGGATTTCAGAGGGAAGGCACAGATGGGCTACAGTCACATTTTCTGCCCATGCAAGTGTATGCACACCATTCCGTTGTCAATTTTCTCCCAATTGAAGGGTCCAACAATTTGACTGTTTGCTTATTGCTGTCAATAGATTCATACTCTACTCATGATTTAGAGCTATCAAATAATTTTATGCTGACATCATGTGCCTCCCTGACAGCTCTAAAACACGAAATAACAAGCAGTTGGTGTCAGCACTCTTAAATCAAGCCCAAGGGCCCCCATGGCACCACACTATGGCAGCTTGTTACCGCTAAGCAAATGTCAGCCCAGTCAATGTGTGTAGGAGGTTGTCAACTCCCTGGTTGCATCTGCCCTAATAATCAGTCCCCTATAAGGTGAAATTCATAAAGCTACCACGGCGTCGCCTGAAACCCAAGGTGACGGAGGCTGGCACAGATAGCACGACTTTCCAAGCCCAAGGAATGGTTGCCAGTCTGGCAAACTGGGCTCTGTGGCTGTGCTTTGGAGAGGCTGTTATTCTGCTGCTGCTTTTGCTAGAAAGTACAGAGAACAGGCAGTCATTACCGTGCAGGGACATGCTATTTTTTAATCCTCACTCTCTATATTCCAGTGTTAACAGCAGGCCACTTTCATCACTGCGACCTAGCCAGAGGCGTAGCTGGGAATTTAGAAAGTATACACACACATTGGCCTCCCTGTTGGTCCCCTGCCCTCACCATTCCCATAATCTCCCAAGGTAGACATACCATTACACATATCCCCATCACTAGCACAGCAGGTGCTATTAGACAGGGGATCTAGCAGCATGCTCATAAAAGGCCTGGCAAAGAACAAAAAAACCCCAGTGCCCTCCATGAAATTAAAATTGTATGCTGTGGCGTGCACAGCACATGCCTGCTTCCACTTGAATAACTTTTGAAACATCTTGCAAGGCAAAACAAATCCGAAAATCTAACAAAGAAAAGAGCAGACAGATTTGAGTTCAGTCATACTACAGCACAATTTCAGTTTTCAAAATTCTAGTACATGGAGGAAGGCCTGAAGACTCTAAGAATTATAACATTTTATTTAGCTTGAAACAGGGGTTACATCTGCAGCAGAAGGCAGGATTTGCTTTATAATTAAGTATATGACAATACCTTTTGCAACTTCATTTTAAACACAGCCAGTAACACTTTAAGTCCCTGGGTTATACAAAGTAAGAAAAGGAAAAATAGAGAGCACGCTATTTTCCAATAGATATGTACAATTTGCAATTCATTTACTTTATTTTTTGTAGTTCATTTACATGTAATATCTGCTTTTAAGAATTTATTATTATCTACCATAGCACTGTACACTGATCAAAATAGTTTGTGTTTAGGTGATCACTCCCTAAAAAAACAGAAAAGACCCTAAAAACAGGTTTTATTTCCCAACTAAGAAAAAAGTACACCGAGACAGTCAGAGCACTGACCCTGAAATGACAGAAATATTTCCATTTTTCCAAGGTCCTCTCCAGGACACACTGCAGCTCGCTGCTAGAGTTAATCCCATAATACTCCATGAGCAATGGAGGATGTGCAAGCCGCTCCCCTCAACAGTGAATTTCACAAACACACAGGCAAATCCAGCTTAGGCTTCCCCATGTCTGAGCCCAGTGATGATGGGCAGCTAAAGAGGAGAGGGATCAAAGGGAGAATGCTTTTAAGGCAAAAGGCACAGGGGTTTGAAGAGGCAATTAATCTTTGTGAAGACACAGAGAAGAGGAGGAAGATGCCTGTCACCTCAGCAAGACTGGAGACAATGCAGTATTCCTTGTGTGACATTTTTATTTTGAATAAAGAAAAGGAAATCTGGCCTTCAGTACTGGGCAAACAAGAGAGCAACAAATGGGATTGGGTTTAAAATGATGAATGGCACAAGCATTTGTGACATTGTATTTCAAGTGTTTCTACATTACCCTGGGATGTCCTAGTAAGTTTTTCAACTTGTATTGGAATTTACAGAAATATTAGTGGGTGCCATTCTCATGCTAAATCCTGGGATTTTGGGATCTCTACAGTGTCTTGAGAAAAATCTCCCACACTGTGACTGACTTCAAGAGCTCAAGTTTTACCTTACCAACCAGGAGAGAAAAAAAACAAACAAACAAACAAAAAAAATTTAAAAAGTGACATACATAGCATAGCTTAATATATCTTCTATTTCTTCCTTTTTTGCCCACCATCTCAATTTTTTTCCCCTCCTCATTTTCTTCCCCTTTTTCCAGCTGAAAATTTCTGAGTTTTGCTTCTATTCTTTAAACAAAACATTTTTTTTTTTTTCACAGAATGACAGTGACACGCCATTCCTGTTTGTACTGGACAAATATTGAGGATATATTGATCATAGAAATTATAAGAATATTGCTGTAAGTAATCTTTGCCCTTAAGAGGCCAGAATTAAAACACCAGTTTTCTCCATCAGAGCATGTCTAATTAAAAATAAGTCCAGGAAAGCAGCTGAAGAATGCTTTAGCTCAACTGTAACATGCTTTTCTACAAAGCTCTGTCTTTAGGCTTCAACACTCTCAATGCATTACCTTTTTACAAGAAGGAAAAAAAAAATCCAGTTGTAAAAGGGGAAAACATAATTGCTTTCTATTTGACAAAGGGAAGCATGAGAGTTTATTCTTACAAGTAGTCTGAAGTTCTGCATAAGTAACTACTGTAATTTGTGTCTCTCCAGGGGCAAATGCATGGGAATCCCACATCAGCACTGAAATAAGAGGAAAGAAGGCAAGAGAAGGACAGAGACAGAGCGAGTAGCAGTGTCCCAGGGCAATTCTGTTCCTCTGCCATCTGTCACAATCACCACCAGTCCCAAAAGACCTGGTTTGGCAAGGCCACTACCACTAATGAGCACTGGAGAAAGGTGGAATCCTGAATCAAGCTACATATAAACATCAAAAAGCCAAATCAAGCAGGCAAAGCTCTTAATAAACCCTCAATACAGCACGACAAAGGTCTATCACTATCGGTCCCAGTGGTAGCTTGCTGGAGCTCACACTAACCCTTAAGAGATGCACATGTAGTTAAGGAGAAAGCCTCTTATCCTGAGAGTTGATTAGTTCTCTGTTTTTTAATTTTATTTTACACTTTTATTTGTTTTTATGATGAATGAAGTGTGCTACAGCCTGTAGCACTGAAAATAAAACCCCAAACCACAGCATACAGCAACAGAAGAAATACATTTTTATTGCCTGCAATGCTAATTTATCTAGTCAGTATTACAAGATTGGTTTTTTAATAGAAATTTCAGCATTTCTGACTTCAGAATATTAACTTATGGATTTCTTTTTTTCCTCGGCTTGTAAGAGGAAAATGACAAGTATCAGGTAGCTGGTGTGCTCTCTTTTTGAGATTATGTTATGAAAAAATGAAATACTTTTTTTTGGACCACTATCAAAAGGTTATGGAAAATAGAATCATCATCAAAACAGAGCATGATGCTTGAATCTTAATACAGGAACACTTGGTTCAGCTGTAAATATGGAAAGGGAATATTGCCTGAGACCTCTCTTTTATTTCTGGAACTACGTTACTTTCTGCTATGATGAACATCTGTAACTATGAAAATCTGATCTAAAGCCCACTAAATGTGACAGAAAGACTTGAAGAGACTTTGCCTCATCCAGTGATGACAGTACTGCAATCCTCACATTCCTAGGTTGGAAGGAACTCAAGTGAATGATACTTTTTATCACAAGAACTGCAATTCAGGCTTGCTTTCCTAGGGTCCACAATTTTGAGATTAAATTATTGCAATACATTGCTGAGAAATTTAATTTACCTCGTTCAGACCTTCCTCCCACTGAGAGGCTTTCAAAAAACTGCCACAGCTCAGAGGCCACAAATCTCCAAGAAGGAATCAACTGTCTGAAAGGAAAACATCATCACAGAAGAAAAGCTCTGAGTTCCAATCAGAGCAAGTCTTGGGATGCAAGCAGACACCTTTAGGAGTCCTTAGTACCAAATGCACATGAAAGTCACTAAGGAATTTGTGTGGTGGACCACAGCTTGCAGTCAATGGTCTTAAAAAAAATTAAAGATTCGACAGAAATGGAATGGAGAAAGGAGATCTTGCATTTTAAATAGTGACAGAAGGCTCGAGCCAATTTAATTTCAAAGCTGAATCTTTCTCTGCTTATAGTTCCATATGGCTCTATGATGTCTAATGAAAGTATATGGCAGTTGCTCTCCTGTAAAGCACTTGTTCCTGAATCCTCCTCCTGCTCAAGGGGCTCCCATCTTAGTCCAAGTCAGCAAGTCACACACAGCAATGCCACCCTGACCAGCATTTAATGTAAGCTCAGAGTCAAAAGAAAAGAATGCTCCATGGTGTAGGGCAAACCCTGCAGAAATCTGCCAGCTTCTGACAGCTGAAAACGCGAGAAACTCCAAGGAACAGTGTGTGTGAGCCACAGAAACAGGGGCAGGAGAAGGCAAAAGGCTGGCTCCGTGGGAACAGCCACCACCTCTTTCACCTCCCACTCTTCCCAAGGTCTGTAAAACCCCCAAAGATCCATCTGCAAAAGGTTGCCTTGGCCAGCTGAAGTTGTAACTTCATTGACGTAGGGCTTCCCACAGGAATTCTACTTGCAAAGCAGCAGAACAGTAAATCCCCCACCCACCAGACACTTTATAAATACCATATATATCACCTATATTTGTATGTATATGTACATGTTACATATATATGTATGCACATATTTATAAACATATTTAACTACAGAAAACATTATTATTGCTGTTATTATTATATTCAGAATAGTAGTAGATATTGAAGCAATTTTAAGGACCTGGAATTTTTTTTTTCCTCTATAAAACAATCCCAGAAATGATATGTTGGCCTTGAACAAATTCCTACTGATTTTTTCAATTCACCTTTTACGCTAAATAATCTGTTACAATCCCTTTGCTTAGATGAAGAGATGCATTTTGTAGAACATATCAAGTTAAAAAAAAATCCCAACAACTAAATTTCTATTCTTTACATTTTTCAACTGAATTTTAATGCCTGAAGAAGAAACTAAGATTTCATCTCAACATAGAGTATTGCATAGACAGACACAGAGCAGCTTCTTCCTTCCCTCTGTCCTAGTTTTCTATCCCCAAAAGCTTCCTGCTTAAATGTCATAACCCTGAAGACTACTGTGAGGTGAAATGCTCCATATCCTCTGACAGATTCACATGTCTGGAGAGACCCCAGCTAAACATGTAGACTTAAAAACAGATTTAAGTTCTGACATAGTTACAAAGCATGCAGGCACTGGGAGACAAACTCACGCCTGATAAAAAATATAAATATAAATGTCTGTATCTCTTCTAATACATCTTCAATATTGGGCTCCAAAATAGAATATATAAAATAAACATGCAAGTAGATTCACATCTGAATGCTGTCCAATAAAAGTTCCATAAATTCACTCAAAAATTCCTTGGCAACTAAGTGAACACACCCAAGGGAATAAAGTCAGTAAGCAGCCTAACCCATCATGTGACCATTTCACCGTGAAAACTTGAGCAGTTTCTTTACATGAACACTTGTTGTTTGCAATTCTGCAATGATTCAGTACCTGCTGCCTGGATTTTAAAGTTTACTTGGCAGGACACAAAGATGTAAATTTTAGTACCCAAATAAAATTTGCCATCTCAGATTTCCACCTAATCCAAAGTGCCAAAAGCATCTCAGCAGAAGCAACACCTATCCTCAACATGTGTGTGCCTGAAAATCTAAAAAATCTGTTAAACATGCTCCTTCTTATCATTTAATGAATAACTGTAATAATAACTGAAACCACTACCTTAGTAATAAATGTGTATTTAACACTAATAATAATAACAACAAGAACCTAAACACTGATAACCCTTAAAAGTAAAACTCCACAGAAGATATGAGATACACGTGGCAAATGTGCTGTCCTTCCCTGACTTTGAAAATATCACTTTGCTGTTATCTCTTTAGAAGCAGTTTAGCATACATAATGGTTGCTTCCTTAACACTCATTCTTCTCTTTTGAACTTCAGTCAGCATTTTGGCCAGTCAGCACACATAAAATTCACAGTGCCATTTAAAGAAACCTCCTATTCTTCCACTGGACTCTATACATAACAATTACAGATGCTTATTTAAATGGAAAAGTACTTCCCAGTGAAATGAAGACCTGATCTTGCCCAGTAATAAGTGGTTTTGGAATTTAGGTATTATGATCCTATGTTAGTCACTTTTTCAACTTAAAAATTTTCCACTCCACAAAATAGGAAGAAGAAATGTTTTTTTCTTTCCTCTTTGTTTGATGGGCAAAGGATGGTATGTACTACTTGTGAAAAGATATTACTGTGAGTTTGATGTAGTGTCAAACCAACAATCACAAACAAACGCCTTCTTCAGGGACAGTATTTTACATTCCTTCTGTTCAAGAAAAAACAATTTCCATACTGGCTGATACACTCACAAGCCTGTTCCAACAAAGACTTATGTCTATGTGCAATGCTTTCTATCAAGGGAAGTCATTATTTTACACACAACTGAGTTCTGGGTATTGTTCTGTTCCCTAGTATGAAATTAAAATCTGCAGGTCTTTCTGCTATGATTGCCCAGCAGTAATTGCTCACTGAAGGAGAGAAAATGTGGTGTCTAAACAAAACACAGGGATTTATTTACAAAAGCAGCTCTTCTATTCCTGCTCAACCCAGCACCTTAATGACCAGTTAGTACTTCCTTTACAACTGTCAGCACCACCTCAGATACATCATGACTTCCTTCCGAATTTCTGGCTCGGAATGCTTGGATGAGCTCTCCTAACAACTTGGTCTGTGCTGCTACTTTTTCTTTTTTTTTTTTTTTTTTTCTGGCAACCTGCTGAGACATGGACATTTAGCTGAGCTCTCTCTTCATCATTATAAATGGTGAAGTGTTTCACTGCTGCTCTCCTGGAGCTGGGAGGAGGACACAGAGCAGCCTGCAGGGCTGTGCAGCCTCACCATCTTGCTGCCTAGCTCTTCCCTTACCCTTGGCCCATAGAATTCACAACTGCTTTATAAATTCTCAGGAGTTAAAGCTCTGTTGACATTAGCACTCACTGCCTATAGTTTAAAGGCATATTTTGGAAGTTCAGCATCCAAAAGAACCTTGTGAACTCTAAAAAGGCACCTGTTCTATTTTTGTTCTAAAGCTGAATTATTTTCTTCTTCCAGTGAGACTGCCTGATCCTGCCCTTATAATACACACCACCTGTGCCTACAGTGAGAAGCCATGACCATCTTCCAGACAGAGTTTAGGTGGTCAAGCATTATAGCTAAGTTTTCTATGAATTTTCTCTTCCTTCAGCTAAAAGATGCCAGAGTTTTTCATGGCCTTCCTTCACCCTGCTGTTTTTCTTTGCCAGTAAGGCCTATTTAAAATCCCCTGGTTGTGTATAAAAGAAGAACAGAGCCCTGTAACAAACCCCATCACTCTGCTGTGCCAAAAGCTGGATTTTCTCTTCCACTTTCTTTATCAATTCAAGCACATACTGTACTTTATAGGAGTTTTTCCTTGGGCCCATTAGACAAATGTGATATTTTGCTGTCTTGCCCTACTCTTGACAAGAAAAGAGATTTCAAAGAAACTATTTCATAACAGCTTGACATTTTTCAAATGCATTCATGAATAATTTATAATCGTAACATATTTTGTATTTACAGGTTTAGATAGTGTTGTATTAAAATATATTTAACATATGTATGAATGCCATTAGGTTGCATCATGGGACCTAATTTTTTTTAGCTTGAAAACATAGCAATAACATCAATGCATTGACTACAAACAGTGAATGAGGTAATTCTGAGAGTTTACTGGAACTTTCCAAAAGTAACTCAGCCAAGACTGCAAGAAGATTTGAAGCCCCCTTCATGTGCTCAGCAAATTTAGAGCAGAAAAAGAGAACACATGGGGAGCTATGTAAAGGAACTGAAATCTGATGGGCTTAGCAGCTGTGAAATTCAGATTTGACTGTTATTATTTCCTTGGTTCCAGAGAGGAATGTACTACTCTATGCAGAAAAAAAGTTAACTGTTCTTGGAATCTTTTACTTTGAGTAGTGAAAAAAATAAATACGTGCATCAAATAGACCACATTGCTTCTGATTTTGAAGATTTTTCATATTTGTTGTATTTCACACACTCTGCCTCCTAAATACACAGAAAATACTCCAGTATTAGTAAAATAGTCCAGTAATACTTTCAGTATGCAGGAGTACCACTGCTGCATTCCTCTGAAGCTATTTGTAAAACCCTGCATGCTGGAGTCAAGCATATGGGGAGAAATGCTGAGTGCAGGTAGCAGCTGAATCACAGCAACTTAACTAATTGCTGTTGACCTGCTGACAGTGTTTAACTGTGTCCCTCATCGTTTCTGCCAACAGAAATCATGTTTTTCCCTTGTCTCTTACAACCTTCCAAGCTTTTTCTGCAAGCTCTGGTATGATACAGATACAAGAAAAGCAGCACAGAAAGAGGTACAGAGGCAGAAATGAGAAAAAAAAAAACAAAAACAAAAAACCAACAAATGAGGCACTGACATTTATAGAAGTGTAAGACAAGCAAGCAGTTGTATGAAAATTAAAGGTACCATTTTCTAAGTAACTTTGGCACCCATTTCCCCCTGCTGAAAGGGTTTTACAAACCTAAGTCCCAGTGGTCAGATGTTCAGGGCCAGGATCTAGGTTAGAGATGCACAAGGCAGGCACTGAAAGCAAAAGTGGGAAGATGGAAGTGTTTCATGTTAGGGGTGCTAGAAAGACAGTGGATGTAATAGCAAGGAAGGTTAACATGCTAACCTGGCAGTCATCTGTTCTGACAGCCTGGAAAGGAAAATATGAGCTTTAAGTAGGGGCAGAGAACATAAGCAATTCAGACATGAGAAGTGTATCTATCACTTAACTCGTCCATTTATTCTCTTTATCCTACAGGTGTATTTTACTTCCAGCTCCTTCAGGCTAATTACTCTCTCCTTCTTGGCAAAAAGCACTATTAATAATTACAGATAGTTATCAGATCCCTCTTAGTTATCACTTCATCAAACTTTTCAAATTCAACATCCTTACTAAATTGGACCCTTTAGCCCTTTAATTTATTCTATTTTTAGCTGAGCTCTCTCCACTGACAGTATCTTTCTGAATTTTCTCTGGACCATTGTGAAATGTTTCCAGTACATCCAAAAAGCCCATCAGGCTTCTCTCTAGTCCCTTCTCATGTTCACAATTCCAAAATAACTCTAAAGCTTAAGCTGAACTAAAGCTGCACACAAAAATGCCAGTGGAAGTTCCATATTGATATTTACCTCTCTACCTGATAGTGTCAAGTGTAGAAGACAATACCTTGACTCCTAATGATTAGTTCTTCAAATTTCATTGGAAATCTGAAAGTTGTCCCTTTTTTTTTTTCTTTTCTTATCTCACCTCACCATTCATGACAAGAGCTTTCCTAAACCAGCTGAGATTCCCTGATACAGCTGTGTGATTTCCACTCTGCCAAAAGGCACTGAAGTAATTAATGGTATTAACCTTTCCAATACGGCCTCCTAAACACAAGGGTACAAATGCAGGTGGCAGCACATGAAGTGGGTGTTCTTGGACAAGCAACGCATTTCCAGAGGACAGAGCTGGCTGAAAAAAAAAGGATTTGAAAAAGACCCTTGTGCTGCTGGATCAGACACTGGAAAGCAACATTCTGGGATACATCAGATATTCCAAATGTCAATAGGGGCCTATGTTCAGGAAACTGGATCCTACCCTGCTTGTCTTTTCAGAGACAGAGAAATGAACTATAAAGTAGCCCTAAATTAGGGATCTATGGGAACACCCACAGAAGCCAACACACATTCATCTCCTACCTAGGTCCCTAATCACAGAGATGTCAGACATCTAAAAAACTCTAGGAAGGACTAACCTATTCTCATCTGTCTTGCTGCTTATAGGGGTTCTTGACAGCAACTGCTAATTCTTTCCTTAAAGGCAACTTATAAATTAAAGCATTTTACAGAACTGGTTTATTGCACTGGCCACTAAACAAACATGGGGGTGCTATAGAAACCAGGAACCCGAGGTGATGGGGCAAGAAAGCTTAACAGAAATCCTCACCACAGAATCTGGCGTGGTGGGGATTCACAAGGAGAGTTAAAATGCAAAGCTCAACTGGAGCTGCTCAGAGTTTTGTGATTTCTTTCAGTGAAATCAGGGTCTGACCATATTTTTGGGGGGTTTTTTGGTTGTTTTGGTTTTTTTGGTTTCTTTTTAATATGAGCTAAAAGACTACATTAGTAATAAAACCACAAATCCCAGTGATTCAGCACAGACACATAGACAAAAAGACAAAAATAGATTTCAAAAAGAACAGAACATACTAACAGTAAAGTTTAATTTTATTTGCAGGACTGAGTGCTAAGGGAAAATTCCAAGCAATTTATGTTTCCAGCCTTCACAGAAGAATCTAACCCTTGCATTAATGACTGACCATACAGAGTTACCTAAGTACAATATTTCTGAAGTCTATCCCAGCTAAAAGGGGGGTGACAAATCAAATTAAAAACAAAGGAAAAGCTGACAAACAATTTCCTTTTTATTGTTTCTGTTGTGGCAGCACCTAAGGGCTTTAACTGGAGTCAAGGTCCAGTATCATGCAAACAGCTACAAATCATTCAGATTAGGTGTTCATTTAAAACTACAAGGTACCAGGAAACAGGGTTTTTTAAAATGTACTAAATAGACACTGTTGCATCTTCAACCATATCCAAGCACTTGAACCTCACTGCTCTACTTTACTTTCTTTTCCTCATAGAAAAATTCAAGAGAATCCCTCTTCCCTCCACCAAAAACCAAACAAATAGCAGAAAAAAATCAGATGGCTTCCAATTTAGTGACACTATCTAAAATGCAACAAGGTCCTTCATGCCATGTTCTTTTCCTAATTCTATTATTTTTTCCTTCCAGTGGAATAGCACACAAAAGTTGTCCCCAAGAGGGCTCAAGAAGTCTCTGCACAGAGTCTGCATCACCACCACTGCGGTAATCCTGCTACTCTATCCTTTAACTTGGGAGAATGATTGGGTGTTTCTCACAAGTTTATCTGGGAATATGAAGGAATGATAGATTTTCAGGGTTGTTTGGTTTATTTTTAATGCTGTTTGCATAAATTTCTCATTTTTTCTATCAACATGCAAGTTTTCATTAAACATGGTTTCTCTAAATAAAAACCTAAGAACTCTCCTCACTTAAAATCAGCATGAACCAGTTCTATAAGTCAGGTGGTTTTAGCTCTTTTCCCAGAAAAAAGTTCATAAGAAATCTCTGGGCCTTCTAAAAATACATAATTTATTCAGTGCTTTCCCTTGAAACAACAAGATGCTTAAGTGCAAAGTTGGGAAAATACTTCCACTTATAAGTTGGTGAATGTAAACAACACTAGAAGTCCATCTTTAGGAAAAGTATTTCCCTGTATTCTTCAGACATATCTCATGTGGGGTGGGGCTGTGTTGCTAAAAACAGTTATAATCTGCACCATTTCCAATGGCTCAACAGAATCCTGAGGATCAGGATTCCTGGGCTCCTTCCCATGCTCTGCCATAAGACACACCTGGCACTTCCCTACTTTGTCCTGCTATTGCAGTTTGTGGAGCTGAGATCTGATTTACAAGGCAAAAAAGTTCATGTGGGCATGTTTACAATGCACTTTGAAATAGTCAGACAAAAAGTGTTATACAACTGCAAAAATATTGTTATTCTTCAAGTGGTTATGGCCTCTGCACCCAAGGAAAACCAGGCAAACAATTTTTACTTAGCAAGTAAATCTTTTAAATATGTTTCCATGTTTATGCCACTAGAATTAGACATCAGTGGAGCAGGGTCAAACAGAGCACTCCCACAGCTCTAAGTTTGTTCATCTTGCTGGTTTATGTTTTCATATCAAGGTCCAACAAGAATTAAGTACATGGTTTTTCCCCCTCAGGCTGACACCCCGCATAATGTAAAACATTTTGTTCATAAAGAAAACATACTTCTTTCCACAAGTCTGAAATGCTAGTTTAAAAACCTGAAATATACTTTTAATAACTTTTGTAGGAAAACGTTGATGGGAAAGATCAATTGTTACTCTTTAAATTAGCTGTTACTCTTTCTTGCTTCTATAGGTAATATGGTGATTTTTTTTGCTTGTTTCTTTCAGGATTGCTTCCTTCCTAACTTAGGTTCTTGGCCCACTGCAACAAGAAGATTGTTAAACTTCCAGTGACAAATGAAGCCAAAAGATGCACTGATTTTGGAACAATTCAGCCCTGCTTTTCACACAGAGAATCAGCAGTAAGCTTTCTCCAAATGTTTCGATTTAATCTAGATACATAGACATATACTACCTGTAGGAATCGGGGCATTAAATTGAATGGTTTAGGGCTAAGGCAAAAGAAAAAAAAAAAAAATCTGCATTAACTGACTATCATAGACTAAAACCTCCCACCCCAAACAAAAATTAATGTCATCATTCTTCACAAGCTCCAATGGAACACTGTACTTGGAGTCAGCCAAAGATCAGAAACTAGAAATATTACATTTTACAGATTTTAAAGAAAAATTTCCACTCACTGTGGAAATGGGTGTGATTTGTACATGTGTAAAGCAAGTCTAGAGAAATAGTTACTATTTTTGAGAAACTGAAATAAAGGGCCTCAGAACAGGAAAATATCCAGATCACACAAAACAGCTTCTGCTCTATATTGCAATGGATCCTAGGTGGGTAAAAGATTGAAGTAAGAATGCTTTGTATTGTGTAATTTAGGAACTCTGCTGGAAGCCATACAGTAACTAGGTACAAACCAGCTAGTACTTAATAAGTTTCAATTTTAATTCTAATTGGGAAGCTAAATATGATACCAGGGTTGCTAATACTGAACCTACTGCCTGAAATTATGTTTGGCTGTAAAATACAATTAAACATACTGCCCCACAGAAGTCCCTGTTAAGCTATAAAAAAATACCCAGGGGGTATAAAATGAAAAAACCCTTTTTTTCCCCCCTTGGTTCTGTTTTAAAAATTAGTTACAATAAAACCTTTATATAATTTACTGAGGTAGAGATAAAAGTACCTAAGTTTCTGTGTTTAAACAGTGCTGCTCTTTACAGCGTATTGAGAAAGCACATATTGTGTTTAAAACATATCACTCCAATTTCACAGTAATTAAGGATGCCCTTTTCAACACATAACATACAAATATGGTCACTTTAAAAGATAAGTCTCCAAATTAACAATATCTGATTTACACACAATATCACAATGTTTTGTGATAAGAGGCACATCTTCTAATACAAATGAAATGAAAATGTGGGGTTTTGTTGTTTGTTGTTTTTTTTTTTTTCTTCAACCTTAGGGCCATAAAACACTTATTAAAGAGGAAAACAGGTTATTTGGCTATATTGGACTCTGTGAGATGCACTAGGTGCAACAGAATAAAACAGAAACTTCAGTGATATAAAATCATCCTCTTTCTCTCTTGATAGTATAACAACCATTTAAATCATGTTTGACATTTGTAAGCTGAGTGAGCTGGCAACGCTGTAACATCTATGTGGTAATACATGTGGTAAACCCTTTCTGGAGCAGTAATCTCATTGCTTTGTCTAATGGTTCTCACTTCATGTGGCCTACTTGTCCCCAAGAGACTTATTTGACTCTGCCTTTCCTGAGCCACTGGTTGCTAATGTTCCTTATTATGAGGAAAGTGCCCAAAGGCAAGGGCCACTCTGCTAGTGGTACAACCACCAGCAACCTTCTGCTGAGGCCCTTTTTTTCCTCCCCTTCCTAAAAAAAAAAAAAAAAAGCCCCATAAAATATGCACATGTGTTATAAAGGGATTGCTTTGTGTCTCAAGAAAAAAAAAAGGAAAGGAAAAGGAAAAAAAAAAAACAATATGACAGTGCTCTCTACACTGCTCCAATTGCTAATCTGACAAGCTCCATCTGGTAGGCAGACCTTTTATCTTTTCATCACTCTAAATCTCTGAAGGAAAGTGGACACTAGTGGCATATGTGCATTGTTGGTTCCTGTGCTTAATGAGGTACACAATTTATGGGTCTAACTGGAGAAACGTTATTTAAACATGGACAAGGAAGGAGTGGGAGGGCATATTTTTCCCTTCTTTCAGCAGTCATTCACCTGGACAAATATTGTATCATAAGAAAGACCAAACAGTATTATAAAACCTCATTTAATTAATACATCTATACTTGAATTATCAAAGGAGCTTAAAGCAGATTTTCCTAAATGTTTTATTGGCGGTGACCCAACTACCTTACATAGCTGACCACTTCATACATTTATTAACTGTTCTGTGCTGTGAACTGGGGAGGGTTTTTATTTTTTTAAAATTAAACCTGAGGCTCCATACTGAATGACATCTCAAGAAGTTTGTAAGACATACTGCTGTAAAATCTGAGATGCACTCAAGGTGAGATGGTTATATTACTACCTACCTAGATAGCATTTCAATTAAATTCAAATGAGGTTTTCTTCATTTGGGGCAAGATTTAAACACATGTTCCTGCTTCACTAAAGTGCAGATAGTTTGTGATACCTTTCAGATTTAGTATTTTGATATCTAAAAAAAATTTCTTTCAGACCATCAACCATTGGTTTGGGGTTTTTTTCAAATGAATCAATATCAGGATATTCTATGATATTATGAAAGTGAATTTTCTATGTAATTGTTATCACAACTGGCTGAACATTTCCCATATGCCATTGTCCTACACTTTACAGATGCTTGAGTGAAAAGCATACCTGAATGTTTTTGACCACCCACACTGACACCCAACATATTAAATATATTTTAAGAGCTAAAATGATGTTTCCGAAGGTACCCCTTTTTAAGTGGTATAAAACACAGTAACGAAGCACACACTGAAAACACCGTGTTGCCTAATCTCCAGCAAGTTTAAATCATTTTTGTGCTCCAAGCACAGAAAGGAGTTTCAGTTTTTGAGAAGTGCAGCTGCTCAATGCTGAGATCTGGCTCCAGTCTGTTGTTATTTGGAAATAGGAACAAGCTGGTGCCCACACCAGTTCTCTAAAAGAACTGAGATGAGACTTCCTTTCAGTCTTAATAACCTGATAAAATTTAACTTCAAGAATATTTTTCACTCACAATGAGTGATACTCATTGCATCATCTTTTTCCTTCCAGGAAAACTTTCCTTATCTGCATCCTATGATGCCTGTTACATTCATCAACACTTTTAGACAAAGAACCTCATAAAATTAATATTCCCAATAGCAAAGACAAAATTGGTTAAGTATTGTCTCCACTGCTAAGCAGCAATGCCCACTACATATACTCTTGGAGAAACTCCAGCAGGATCCCAAACTCTGTTCAATCACCGGCTGGATTGCACAGGATCATTCTCTAAAAATGAAAAATTCATACTGTAGGTCAGTTCTGACAGTTCTCCCTGCAGAGAAGTCCTTAGTAGCCACCCAAGGGCTCTGGTGAACCCTCTCTCCTCCTAGAGCTCACACATTTGTGGTCTGTGCATCCTACTTCTCCAAAGGCTGGGAAAACATCCTTTCTCTGCAGTCACAGACCAAAAAAAGAAAGAAGGCTTTAACTGCTCACTGAAGACAGAAGGAATTGGCTTCTCGGAACCATCTCCTTAATTCTTCCCTTCTCAGTACCGCCCCTTCCCTTTTCATTTCATTTTCTCCTTCTTTTTATTCCCTCCTACCCTAAGATTTGCAGCTTTGCTCTCTACTGTTCTTTCTTCTTCCCCTGCTCTCTCATTTTCCTCTGCTTATCCTCACCTTGATCTCTATTCTCTACCTTGCAGTCTCCATTACCATTTAGTTTATTCCCCCTTTTTCCAGCACAGGCTATTCTTGAATTATCAGCACCCACACATTTAATTATTTTTAATTATTTTAAATCTCTTCTCTTAGCTGTGTCTGCGTTATTTTCCCTCAAACACTTTATATTTTCCCATTTATTTTTTTTCCCCTCTGCAAATAGCGAGTGAAATGCCTAAACTATCTGAAGTTGGTAATTTCTCATACAAAGCACCTAATATCAGTTTCCCAGAAAAAAAAAAAATAAAATAAAGGGAGTTAGATGTTGATGTTAACGTCACTTTCAGGTTAGGGAAACAACGGATACCTTACAGCCATTGCCTGGATTCATTTCCCCCAGAAATTATGGAGAATCTGGAAAGGCATTGAAAAACATAAAGGGCATGTCTCAAAGCACCTCAGAGCTCATGAGAGGACCACAAGATCAGGTAACACAGCCAGCACAGCACAATCATATGATGCAAGGCAAAGCTCATCTTCTTTCTCTAGAAGTGATGATATCTTAACTTCCCACTAGCATTAAATCAGAAGATTTTCATTTTCCCAGAAGAAAGTTGCTGATGATTCTGCTGCCCAAGACACGGGATGCATTGCCATTGCCCTCTGCCTCCAAACATCAAGTCAAGGCTCCAGAAACACAGAATGCCCCAGACTCAGCCTGGATTTTGGAATATGTATGAGCTCTTTGCTCCAAATTTTAAGCCTTGGTAGGGACTCTCACAAGGACTTCAGGCATCCATGCTTTCACTTTCAGCCACAGAAGCTGCTAACTTCTGATATGCAAGCTAGCTGTGCAGAAGAGATTCCTCAGGGAATCTCCTGAAGAAAAACTGTTCTGCCAGAATATTCCAAACTAACTCTACTTCCAGTTTAAGGAGGGAAGTCAGAGACAAAAATAGAAGAGGAAAGAAAGTTGTCATCATTTGCATTTTACACTTCCTCCATTACTTTTCCAGGAGAGAAGATGCATTAAAGAATTTTTTCTCATCCCTAATTACACACACAACAAACTGCTTGGGGTTTCATACGGCAAAGATACTGTGCTTTGAGTGATCCATAGTCCTTCCACTACAGGTGTTTCTAAGGATAACATCCCCATCCTCTGGTTGTTTCTCATACATTATTCATTCTACTGTCCTTTGCCAGAGACCTGGCACTCAGCAACTGAACAAAAACTAAAATAAAGACAGGTGACTTGCACCTCAATATATCTGTCTCTAATGCAAACATGAATAATAAAGAAAGGCAGTACATGAGGCAAATAAGATCCTAATATAATGGGTCTTTTCTTCTCTGTCAGAACCATCCATTATCTTTTGCCTTTGCAGGAACTCAAATGAAAATGTGTTTTCAGGACCTAATGTATTCAATTTGATACTGGCCATAAACCTGGCAAACTATCTGTCATGAGCAACAGGCAGCACATAACCCTGCCTGGGAAATGCTTCACACATCTGAGAGCTTCTGCCCCTGCATATCAGCACAATTGTGCACCATCTGACTGTGCCATGGCTGAGTCACACCACCTGTCCCTTCCTCAGGCTCTGGCCACAGCAAACATGTCATCCCATCAAACTCTTGGAAAGGAAAAAACAAACAAACAAACAAGACCTATGTTTTGATAAAAAAATTACATCTCATTAAATGTATAAAAACATAATACTGGAGAATAAATTATTCAAATTCTGTCCATCTACCTGCTCTGTTCATTCATCTAACTTTCATCCCCCAAGCCTTTAACACTGTGTTCCCTCCAGACCTTTACAAGCTGTAAAAGTGTTATGTACCAAAGATTCATTAGAGAAGAACTGCAGCACAGTTTGGCCATAGCTCACTGGGACAGTTTTATGACTCCCAAGGTCCCAATTCCAAACTGGAAATAACAAGTCCCAAAAGAGGAAAATCAGTTTCTTTTTGACTTGAGACAAAGCATTTAGTTTACCAGCACTTTTCTTGTAGTTTGAAGAAGAGATCAGAGAGTCTATGACTTGCAAAGCCTACTTAGCTCACCAAACCTTAAACATCACTAATCATGGGCTGTTCCTATATGGAATCACACACATAAGATGCAGTCTGATCATTATAGCTTGTCTTTGCAGATTGAAATGCAATAAATTATTATGGGTGTGAACAAGCTCAAGATTATTCTTTTAGTCCTCCTGTGCATGTACTGCTGTTCTTTTCCAGGAGCTCCTGCCTAAGTCTGGCCCTGCTTATCCTGAGTGCAGGAAGAGATGATCACATCCACTTCAAATGTATTTTGTACACATTCTACAGCAGCTAGCAATTCCTCAGCTGATTATCCACCCACTGAGGCCATCGGGCCTGGGGCTGTCACACAGTCACACAAGGAAAACAGCACAACAGAATGTTAATTAGTACAGCCTAAGCACCATCATAATGGACTCTAATTGCCTGTCAGTGGCAGTTGCCATAAGGTGCAAGATCTACACCAGTTCTTGCACTTGTGGCTGTGACTACAGGTATTGCCAAAGCTAAACACGGGCCTCAGTTGGACAGTGTTTATTAGCATTAACAGTTTATCACATACATTTGTATGTGTTATCCTTAATATTTAGTGCTCTTATGTTTCTGAGCATCACTTGAAATAAAAAATTAAAAAAAATATTCACAATTCTGATTTCCTAGCCATTTGAACCATCGCCCACAATACTGAGAAACAATTTAATGCTTGACCAGTTTTTTTAGCCACATACTTGATCTCAGTATTATAAAGGAAAAAAATAAATAGGAAAAACAAACCAAAGTTTGTTCTAAGCACTGAAAGACAACTGAATTCAACAGATGCTAATGGTTAGTTACAAAATGTAGCCAAACCAAAATAGTAACAGCACTTTTAATCTCATTCTGATAAATGCTGAGATTACAATATCTTTCCTCAAAATGTAACATTCTTGCAAGCAAGCCTTTGAAATAAATGCCAAATAAAAAGATCAGACATTGCTTAAGCAGATTCCATTACATTTATGATATCACCCAGACTCTTCTAAACAGTGAATATAAATTCTGCTGCATAACATCACAGTCTGAGGTGATCTGAGGAGGAAAATGGATTATGATGTGCAAAGGATGGAGAGAGACATCAAAGCACTCAGTTACCACATCTGAACTGCAGTCATCTTTTAGGATGACACTCCAAAGTACTGACAGGACAGCGAAATCTGGGCAAGTTGCAATCTGAAAGACTGCAAATCCCTTTCTGAAGAGGAAAATAGCACACTTTGCCACCCCTACGCCCCGTATTCTGTGCCTTCCAGCCTTCCTAATCACATCTGCATCACAAAGGGATTTCACTGGTGTTTAGAACGTCAGCTTTCCTGCAATGGCATAAAGACATGGTTTATTGTGTATTTATTATTCCAGGTACTAAGAATCAAGGGATAATAAAAGTGCTATCCAATGTAAAGACATTTATTTCACCAAAGTCTTTGTAGATTAGGTATTTAAAAGACACACATCCCCTTAAAACCTACTTTGACCTACACTGAATAATTCTAATGAAGCCCAGCCAAATGCAGATGACAAATTTTACACACTATAAAAACAACCAAATACTCAGTGATAACACCTCTATAATTTTTCACATAAAGAAAGAGCAAAGACAGTGATAGCTCATGAAAGCTTATTTTAGTTTCATTCCTTAAGAAAAAGAAGGAAAAACAGTAAGAGAGGCTGTAGCTTCTAGAAGAGAGTTGTAAAGCAGCACATATTTCCCATTAAAGTAGAAATGTAATATTTTACTACAGTTACCATTCCACCTAGTGTCCTAGAAGGATGAGTAGCTCGTGCCAGAAAAAAGGAATCACATCTGAGGGTACAGTTATGTCAGAGGCTGACAAAGCCAGAATATGGCTAAATACCAGGTAAAAACACTTTGTTGTAAATCTACAATCTAACAGTCCCACCAAGCTCTTGAGGACCTAGACTGCTCTGGACTCTGACATCCTACAAACAGTTCTGTATTTCATGAAGGAAATGGCTTCCTGTCTTTTGCATTTGTAGATGCTTCATTTTCTTTTCAAGTGAGGGTGCAAATCCTTGCTTAGGAAATGTTAACCTAATGAAACTAACTTGCTTTATTTCTGTTTTTAAAGGTCTCTTTAAGCTATTATGTTTTTATTCCTTATTTCATTTCCCCCTCTCATCATCCAAACAGAGCTATAAAATGTAAAACAAGGAATAAATCTCAAACAAAAAAAGGATGTTTCCTCTGACATTTCCTACACTGTTTTTTTTGTACACACTACCAATACCTAACATACTATTTCTTCTTCTTTGGTATTCTTATTCTTTGGTATTGAAAGAAAAAAAAAAAAAAAAGGCAGCATTGTTCAAATACTCATCACTGAAGACTTCAGTAAATATTTAGTCTATTATGCTCAGTGATTAATGTATGAAGGTCAAATGAAACCACTTGGAAGGACAGAGTGAAATCATACATTTAAAACTTTGGAGAACTCAAATCTGACACAACACGGCTGTATTTCCATTTTCCTCATCTTTGAATCTTTTGTCTTTCATTTTTCTCTTTTTTCCTAAAGCAAGTAAGTGACTCAGCCTGTAGACTAAATTGCCCTGTTATCCACAGACACATCAATCCTTTTACATCTGAATGTTCTTTCCCAAAGTGGAGAGTGGAGATCTAGATGAGAATAGCACTACGTGATTGAAAAAAAAAAAAAAAAAAAAAAAAAGGAAGACTGATTGATGTTCCTAAAGAATCTTATACTAAATATTAATAAAGATTTAAATTTAAGTGCTGGCTCTTTTATGTGCCTTCTCCACTGCTTTTTCTTCCATGGATATCAATTTTCAAATGTTCCAAGCATCTCTTAGAAAATATTACGCTATACAGTAAAGGTTTTATTAGGTTTCCCTAATTTCCTTATCAACATTTTATTATTTCTAGTAGACTTATATAATTGTTACTATTTTTCAAATTCAGATATTTGAAGAAATAAACTTACTTCTGCTTTCTTTTAACTGAAGTTGAGATATTCAATCACTCTCCCTCTGCAAGGAAAGGTAACTTTGTGAAGCAATCAACATCTAATCAAGATGCAGAATTTTATTTTTTTTTTAATTGAGAATGTGCACCTCAGTTTTTCCCTCAAAAGAGCTCATCTAGCAAGCAGTATAAATTGATACCAAAATAGATTTAAAAATTAGCAGAGTTTTGCTGTTTCTAGTGGTTTTAGGAAATGCAGATGATGAAAGTGAAATTCACACTACGAGTGCCTCCAAAAGTAACTTAATCGCAAGTTTCTGATATAACCCATGCTCAGCCATGGAAAGAAGTTTTGATGAGTCAATCTTTTCTAGAAGAAACAGAACATGTAGCAATGTCAGCACTCAAAAGAGGGTGAACATTTTACTATTTTTCCTTTGCTTTGTCCCTGATATCTGATATTTAGTTCTGAACAATAACATCTCCCCACCACACACAAACAGTAACACTTTTGCTACTGCAATGACTGTACTGAGGATGCCAGCCACAACTCTGCAGTTCATTTACTTTGGTTCAAGACTCCTGTTTCCTGGGTCCTCTGATGAGCAAGACTTTACTAATCATAAATCCAGTTATTGAGGCAGAGATTAGCACCCTTTCTGTTGAAAAGAGAACACAAACAAAGGTTCTTCTAAAACTGTCAGTGTATATCATTTTTTTTATCTCTGCTCATACTGTATCCTGTTGACTTCTAGCCAGTTTACTCAACAGGAATAATTCTGCACCTCTACGAGCCCTGGACCCACACAGCCAAATTAAAAAAAACCACTGACCTGCCCTCAGTTATTAGACATGCATTACACACAAGAGATATAAATCTTATGACACAAAGATTGTTTCAAATCTATTCCATATGGAAACACATCATCTCTGCACCCCACTCCCAAAGACAAAGATATGCTTTCGAAAGCATGCGGGATACAAGAAAAAAAGAGCAGTGGCATTTTTGTAAATTGTGTGCTTTGATTGTCAATGAGTTAGAAAGCAGTTTATTTTTAAAACAAACATTCTCCAAATCTTTGATGGCATATTCATCAATCCATCTGCTTCACTGTAAATTCTTTGAAGTGCAGGTGGCTTATAACGTCATGCTACAGCAATTAATGAAGTTCTTAAATCTCTCTTGCTCTTTCACACCCTTCTGAATGGTTAAAAAGGGTTAGCATCTTGAATTTCCCATCCAAACAGTATTCACAGATATTTTCATATTTCTTTCAATAAATGCATGCATTAAGTGTTTTAATACAAAGCTGCTGAATGCAATCCAACTACATCTTAGAATGGTCAGGATGACAGTTCAAAATAATTTAAAAAAAAAAAAAAGTAGATGCTGCTTTACCCCAGAAATAAAACCTGAATAAACAATCAAAGAAAACAAAACAAAACAACATTACCTTACCATGTAACAGATATACTACAAAATTTGGTAAGTTCCTGAATGAACCCTTATGTTTCACACTGTTCTATAATAAGCTATTGGGTATGTGGTTGACTCCTCTCTCTGCTGGAATTAGAAAGGCTCAGCTCCTGACATATTTTAAAATAAAAATAAATAATTGATATAATTAAAAAAAAACACATCTTAATTAAAATATCAGTCACACTTGGCTATTAATGGTGCATTTGGGTTTGCATAGAAATAAAATTAAATTGTCTGAACGAGACCTGAAAGTCTGAAAAATAATATAAAAACACCTCTATTAAACCCATAGGAGTCTCTTCTAACACCAAAGGAGCAAAAGCAATATATATCTGTCAATTTATAAGGTACCTCTGTCTGGCATTTTATGCCTCAGATGTGTTCTTTAAAATACAGATTAAAATAACTTGCATTTTTCCACATAATGCATACTGCATTAAGGCAATTAACATTTAATTAACAGCAGGTTTTCCTCGGCAGGTCAGATTGCGAAGGGCTCACTGTTGTTGCCATAGAAAGTGGAAGGCTGGGCTGTTTGGTTTCCAGAAAAGGAACAGCTGTTTTTGAGCCCTGACAGTCTGAAATCATCCTGAGTAGTCTATAATGCTCCAAAGGACAAGGAAAGCAGGAGGAGGTGGCTGCTGTTGGTGTCACAGAGACCATCTCAGGCTGCTGGAGAATGTCATCTGCTTTATGAATCAGTGTGCTGTTGTTAGGGTGTCTTTTTAATTGAGCTGATAATAGAGCTTTAAAACTCCTATATGCACTCAGTGAGCTAATTTAACTGTTTTCCTCCAATATGCCTTTTGATTGTGTGAGCAAAGAAGTGCAATTATTTCTCACACTTTTGCTTTTCATCTATCCTTTTTGTTGTTTCTCTCCTCTTCTTTCCAGATTCTTCACTCTTTCTCTGGGTAGCTATTTGGGGCTTGTTGTGAATATTATCCAAGATGCACAAATTTCATTAAGAAGTCACATCATTGCTCTGAATCGAGAGCTGCTGCCAAGATGGTGCAAGTGGTATTTGTAAGGGGATCTTTAAAAAGGACAGAAATACTGAAATGAAGATAAGATAGATGTAGTGAATCTGTAGTAGCACAGACAAAGGTCTCCTGGGGAAAATGGAAAAAACCAACAAACCTAAACCAAACAATCTCAAAGAGAACTTGGAAGAGCGTGGGGGCTCCCAGAAGGTGGTGGAGTTTGTCTTTTCTCCTCAGTAGGTGTAAGACAAGGCTCTAAATCATAACATCAGTGAAATGCAATAGCAACAACAACCAGCTGTCATTTTCAATAGTACGATTGAAGGCTTCATGTTGGGGAAGGAGGCTATCCTGGTATGCTCCTAGGCTTTGGTAATTTCAGGCAGAACTGTTCTTACAGCTCAGGGCAGTCTGAGAGAGAATGATTCAGACTAAAAAACATTCATGAATGGTTTTGGCTGTGGTTTTATTCCTCATGTATTTCCAGAGGAGAGCAAACAGCTTTCCTTCTTTTGGTAGGTAACAGATTTTTACCATTAAAAGTAATCCATCTCTCCTGGTAGATTTGTTAATCCCCATACCTGCATATGTTTGATAGAGAGATAACAGGAGAACTGTAGTGCAGGGACAGACCTCAGGGAAAATGTGACCCCAGGAATAATATGTACATACACATATACACACACACACACACACACACATATATGTGTATATATATATATATGTATATGTATATATACATACATATGTATGTATGTATGTATGTAAGTATGATGAATATGGTGTATGTATACTCCCAGCAAAGGCTGTGAAACTGGATAACTATTTAAAAATTTCATCCTGTGGATTCTGCTCCTCAGATTATGGAGGAGACAGAGACACAAAACTCATGAAGAAACTACTCTGCTGGTGACACAGGCATGAGCAGCAGCTCTGCCTGCTGTGGTACCATGCTCTGGGGAGCACTGCCGTGCTGTGGGCTCCAGGGGTGCAGCTGAGAGTCAGGGCTGGAGCATTTCTGTGTTCCTGGAAGCTCTACAGCTCCTCTCTCTCTACCTGGGTGGTTCTGTTTGGTGAAAAATACTTCAGTAAAGTAAAGGAGGACCAAAGTGATTTAACACTGCATTTGTCTTCAGAAAAATCATGGGCCTGCCTAGGTGCAACTTAGGGCAGTTAAGGGTCGTGGTTTCTCTGAGTGCCAGCATGCCTGCCTGCAAAGGATAGGGCTCTCAAACCATGCAAGGAGTACAATGCAGAGAGGGGGTTATAGTAGATTTATTTTAGTTTGTTACTGGGGGTAACTGAAAGAAAGTGGG
>JAYDZK010000001.1:9582331-9792790 GCA_034509185.1 Euphonia xanthogaster
CCGGGCAGGGGCAGCGGGGCACCGGGCGCCCCCCGGGCTCTGAGGGGCTCCGGGCGCCCCCCGGGCTCTGCGGGGCCGCGCCTCTCCCCGGCGCGCACGGGAAGGGTTGTGCGGGGCAGCCCCGACGGAGAAGGCGCCCCGGGGAGGCTCCTGTCCCCGGGCTCGGTGGCCGCGAACTTCTTGCGGGACCGCAGCTGCCCATCCGTGGCCGCCGTGGGGGTTTCCTTCCCGGGAGCTCCGTCCCTCGCTGCGGGACCTTGCTCTGGAGGTATTTGTGCGCTCGTCTCGTCCTTACGCGGAGGGTGTTTCTGCACGTTTCGAGTTTCTCATTAGTTGAGGCGAGGTGCGGGTTTGTACGTAAACGCGGAGCTCACTCATCGGCTGTATTTTGGCACATCTCAGAGCTAGACAAGACTATTTAATTTGCGAAGTCTCTCTTCTGTAGCTACATGCAATTTTCTCCTCCTGCTAAAAGTCCTTTGGAAACGCTGCAGAAATGTAATGAATATGCAAAGCAGCCAGCTCTCAAACCCAAACCCAGTTTGTCTTCAGAGACTTTTCAAAACGCCCAAAGTGATCAAGATACATTATGAAATAATCACTTTTGCCTAAAATACAGGGATGTGATGTTTCACATTTTCTCCTTGTATTCTTAATTTAATTGATGACAGCTCAATTAGAATTCGCCTGAAATAAAATCTCTACAATCGGTTCGAGTTTCTCGGTTGCTTTTACTTCCCGTGCAGCCTTAAAAAGCAGGAAAGCTGCTCAGGAAACCCTTGTCCCATACGTACATCCCACAGCTCCCGAGTTTTCCTTCTCCCGGTGCTTCACCCACATCCAGCACCTGCCTACTCCAGCCGCGCATCTTCCTGCCCCCTCCGGGAGGTGTGCGGCTCCGGGCTCGGAGCGGGCGCAGCGGGAAGGAGCCGGTGCTTTCCCGTGCTTCAGGATGCTGAGCTGAGCGCGGCTGCCGCTGCCCCGCTGGCTTGATAGAGGGAGCAGGAATAGGTTGTGATTCCTGCGCTAGCTGTTTACAAATATTTAAGAGCGCTCTGTGGTTTTTGTTTTCCTTTTTCCCGGGAGTTATGTTTGTGGTCAGAGTTGAGGTGACAGCCAGCGTTTGGAGAGGAGGGCATGGCATGTGGGGTGATGGGCTGTGGATGTGAATGAGGTAATGTGGAAAATCAGAATGCATGGTTGTGGGTTGCAAAGGCTGAGTGAAAATCTAACTTGTGATTTCCTGGTTCTCCCGTGGCTGTAACCGTATGCAGCCTTGTGTTTATTTTAAACAGCTTTGTCTGCTGTGGGGAGTTTTCTGGCTTCTTTGTTCTGTATGTGAAAAGTAAGAGATGGCTGCTCTTCCCTGTGTGTTCTGACACTTCTCCCTGGTATGGACAGCGAGCAAAGAAGAGGGAGAAGTAGCAGCTGAAGTGCTGTGGCTGTGTTCATTTATTCCTGTAGACCTCCCTGCGCCAGCTTTGCATCCCTGCCTCTTGCTGGAGAAAGGGTTTGAGTTTGTTAGGTGTACCTGCTCACTCCTCAGGCAGCAGATCGTTCTGGCTGGCTTCTGAGGATTTGCCAGAGGACATGACCAGGCTGTTACTCCTGAACCAGGTTGGTTTGGGATCACAGATTAGACAGCCTAAGACTGATTGAGTAGGCTGCAGGAGAGGAGGATCACACATGGTGCCCCAGGGTCTTAGCCAAGATGCTCTTCCTGGTGAGGAGCAGACACAAGTGTCCTGGCTCTGAGCTCTCCCTGTGTCTTCTCGCTGTGTAACCTCTTCTCATGCTCACCCTTTGCCCCGAAAGCACAGTCCCCAGGGCACTAAGAAATGAGAACAGTGGTGGAAAGCAGTATTTCAGGTCTCTTAGCTACAGCTTAAAGGTCACCTGGAAGATGTGGGGCGCTGAGACTTGAGTGGGTGTGCTGAGGCTTTGCCAGCCAGCCGGGGGAGCAGAGCCAGCAGCAGCAGCAGCGCCAGGTGTCCTTTGGGTTCACTGTCTCCTCGGGCTCAGGCAGTCTGTGCTGCTTTCTCAGCAGTCCTTGCTGGTTGCTTGTCCTCTTCCTAAGCCTCGTCTTACTCCTGCAGGTGGACTAGCATAGCTGCTTCCCGGGCTTTGTGGCTGGGAGCGGGGCCGGAGCAGGGACTGGAGCGCCCGTGGCTGGAGAAGCAGCGTAGCTGGGAGAGGCCGTCTCGGAAAGGGGAGGGAGCCTTCCCCTTGGTGCAGTTTAGAAATAACTTGGGATGGCATTGAGGTGAGTGCTGGAGGAGCTCTGTTTAATGCAAGGAGAAAAGAGGTTAAAAGGAGGAGTGTTTGAAAATGCCTTCTCTGCAGAAATCGGTAGCAGTCGTACGTGGAAAAATTGTTCAGCCCTCTCAGGAGTTACTGCACTGAATTTGAAAAACAGAATGGGTCTTTAAAGAACAAAGCAAAGGGATTTCAGTCTTGCTTTAAATGCAAATCTCAACGCAGTCTGAACCGTGGACTCTCTGCTGATGCCTCCATAGTACATATTAATCCAGTTTCATCTGTCATGAGGAGATTTGCTGATTAGAAGCCTCTAGGTAAAGGCTGCTCGTGGACTGGTGCTGCTCTTCCAGCCTGTGGGCTGGAAAAATGAGTTCAGTTCCTTGGCTTGCCTGGAGCTCTTGGCTGTGTGTAATTTCACTGCCACCGTCCTCCCAAGATTCAATTTAGCTCTCTGCACAAAGTCCATTTATGTAGATTTATGTAGATTTTGTGCGAAGATGAATAACTTCCAGAGGAAATGGGCCTTCTTTTAAAAGTTATATAAGCTAATTTGTGGTATTGATGGTGAAAAGTTAGCATCATTTGAAATGGGAGGGGAGGAATAGTTTACTGGAATGCCACTAAACCATAAGCTGTTAATTTTGTTTATCTTTACAAATTTTGTTAAGAATATGAGGATTTTTCTAAGAAATTCAGTGAAATAATGACACTTTTTAAAACAGTGAATTCTGTGCCCTGTAAAGGGTTACCTTTAAGTGATTTTCTTAATTTTCATTGTTTCTTGTATCTTTGTGTGTTGACAGTGCTTGGTTGATATCCTGCAGTTAACTATTCTTTCTGCAAGCCAAACTGTGTTTCTGAAAGATGTAGCTCTTAAATATTTACAGTTTCACTCTGACTTCCAAAGTGTGTAGTTTGTTAGCTCTTAAGCTCACCAGCAGCTCCTTGAGGTAGCTGTTTGAATCTAAACTGCTATTACTGCCCTTCTGCTTTACACATACTGGCACACATATCAGGAATTATATGTTCAGGGGGTGGTTTGGGGGTTTTGTATGTTTTGAGTCTTTTTTTTATTTCCCCTGGGCTTCATCTCTCTTCCTGAAGAGATTGACTGTCAGTATCCCGTTGCTGCCACGTACGTTTCTGGGAAGTTTCTGTTGGCCTCCTGATTTTATTTCACTCCAGTAGAGTTAAATCAGAATTTTGCAGCAAAAGCCTGGTCTTCCAGATGCCTCCTGAATAGAAGTTGGGCTCTGCTTGTTTTATGTGTATGTTTGACTTGCTGAAGAAAAGGCTTATATTGTGAAAGAACCACAAAAATACCCAAACCATTTTTTTACCATATTTTTCATGTTTTACAATAAGCAAAAGCACGTACTGTGAATATAATTTCTCTCTGACTTTACTTTTGATAACCAATCTCCCAATGCCCCACAGCAAACCTATTGGCTTGCATTGCAGTTTTGGAGGAAGGGGAGTTGCACAGTATTAAAATACTTTTCCCCTAGTGTGTGCAAATCTTTATGTAGGTGTTGTTTTTTAGGTTACTACTGTGTGTTTTTCCAAGTCCAATGTGATAGTAGAGCCGGAGCAGCGTTAGCAGAACTGCTCAGTGTTTTACTTCTGTTACTTTCTCAACCAACTATAAATTACATGCTTTAGACCTTATTGATTGGTGGTTTAGTGTAATACAGTAATACTGGAAATGATCTGCTTGTTTCCCTGAAAGCCACCACAGAGTGAAGAGGTGTGTGTGTGAGATCCTAGAATTCTCTGAGGGGTTTATTAGTTGTGCTATAACTGGATAAGTGGTTTATGAAGTTGGAACTTGTGCACATGTTTTTTCCTGCCACTGTAAGAGCTGAACACTATGGAGATCTGTCTGTTGGGAGCCCTTAAGCACAGCTGCTGTATGGCAGAGTGGTATTTCATGTCCCAAGTGTCAATGACAGGCAGCCTTGTTAGCAAACTAAACGGGCAGGTGAATTCAAACTAAGGTTTTTAAACTGTATGTGTTGGAGTCCATCAGTATTTTAGCTTTGTCTGCAGCTGTTGCTGCCATAATTAAGATCAGCAGAGGCATTAGATCCTTTTTACGTGAAACAGGTAAAACTGTAGAAATACTTGGTTCTTAAACACTCCTTTAGTGACCCAGCTTCATTAATCCTCTGGGGTCTGTGAAGCACTTTTCTTCTTTGTTTTCTTTTTACAGTCCTCCACACTTTCTGTGGGGGAAAATGATGCGACAATGAAGAAGAATTGAAACTGATGAGATTTTTTTCCTTCAGGGAATCGACTATTCTGTAATTCTTCAGAATGTGTTTTGTGATCATTTTGATCTTAAGATATAAAAGAGAATCGAGTAGAATCTGTGAGTGCTATTGGCTGACATTCTTGGGAACAAACATGAAGTTGGAATGTTGAAAACAAGTCGGCTTTGTGTTTGAATCATCTTTTTTGTAGGTGCATCACAACTATCCGCTGATTTCGTTTCTTTCAAAAATGTTTCCATTAAGTTAACAAGTCAAAAAATAGAGCTTTTGCCCCTTATTCATTTCTGGGGGCGTTCTTGTAATGAGAGAAAGACATGCTGTGCTCTGAGTTGACAGCCTTGTGGAAAGCTGGGCGGCAGGGCAGCGCATCTGGCGTTGGTGCTTTGGTGCTCATCTTCTCTCTGTTCTTACTGTTTGCAGGTTCTGTCGTCCGTGATGGCGTCAGCTCTGCCCAGAACCCTTGGAGAGCTGCAGCTGTATCGAATACTGCAGAAAGCAAATCTCTTATTCTACTTTGATGCCTTCATTCAGCAGGGGGGTGATGATGTCCAGCAGCTCTGTGAAGCAGGTGAAGAGGAGTTTTTGGAGATAATGGCTCTGGTGGGCATGGCTAGCAAGCCGCTTCATGTCCGACGGCTCCAGAAGGCTTTGAGGGACTGGGTCACAAACCCTGGCCTCTTTAACCAGCCGCTCACCTCCTTACCAGTCAGCAGCATTCCAATATACAAGCTGCCAGAAGGGTCTCCTGCGTGGCTGGGGATATCCTGCAGCAGCTACGAGAGGAACAGCAGCGCCAGAGAGCCTCACCTGAAGATTCCGAAATGCGCTGCCACGACGTGCGTGCAGAGCGTGGGCACGAGCAAATCTGACGTGGGGAGCTTATCACTGCAGAGCAGCAGCGAGCCCAGGCTCTGGCAAGGACACCACACCACAGAGAGCGAGCACAGCCTGTCCCCGGCTGACCTTGGCTCTCCGGCCTCACCAAAGGAGAACAGCGAGACCCTGGATGCTGCTGCTGCTCTGTCAGTTGCTGAGTGTGTAGAACGTATGGTTCCCTCCCTGCCCAAAAGTGACTCCAATGAAGTCAAGGAGTTACTGAAAACAAATAAGAAACTGGCAAAGATGATTGGTCACATCTTTGAGATGAGTGACGATGACCCTCACAAAGAGGAGGAGATCAGGAAGTACAGTGCAATATATGGCAGATTTGACTCGAAAAGAAAGGATGGCAAGCATCTCACCCTCCACGAGGTAAAACAGCTTGAGTGGAACTGGGCTTCCTCCCCCGTTCCTACACCTCTGACAAGATGTGTTTCCAGGGTACACTTCTTGTATGGGCACTTCTTGCTGAGTGATGAGGGTTGTGTGTCTGGAAGTTGTGCATTGAGTGCTGTAGGCAGTCCTGGCCTGACATGGAAACCTCGAGTGTAGCCCAGGTCTCCTTGCGTGGGCGTGGGTGTGCTCGTGGTGATTTGGTGTCATCAGACTCCTGCTCGCTGCTGTGGCCTGTCAGACAGAAGGTTTAGAGAGTTTGGCACCCAAATAGCAACGAGCATCACCCTGAGCAGGGCCTTGGGGGTTCTAGGGAGTCGGTACATCCTTAAAGATGGTCTGTCATGGTATTTCCTTGCAGCTTTGAGAGTAGACTTGTTTGGAAGATCAGTAACTAAAAGTCCTTGTGTCTGATGTGATTACTACCCTCTGCTGTCTTCCCTCACCTCAAGACTGCCCTGTAGCTTGTGCACTTGAGATGAAGAGGGTTCTGTCAGTGAGGTCCCTGCACCCAGTGGCATGGACTGTTTGGTTTGTTTGTTTGTTTGTTT
The DNA here is from genome assembly GCA_034509185.1 of Euphonia xanthogaster. Taxonomy (NCBI): domain Eukaryota; kingdom Metazoa; phylum Chordata; class Aves; order Passeriformes; family Fringillidae; genus Euphonia; species Euphonia xanthogaster. The sequence continues at coordinate 9,588,687 of JAYDZK010000001.1, forward strand.
GTTTGACTTGGGAAGAAGCTCAGTTATGCACCCTGTGGGCTTTTTTGGGCATAGTGGCCTTAGGCCTGTCAAGTGAGGTGTGGGCTGCATGGGGAGGAAAGGAGAGGATGTCTCCAGTATTGATGGGCTGTTGTAACCTGAATGTTTGTCTTTTGATCCCTGAGAACATCTCTTCCCTGTTGCCTTTGGAAGTTCCTGTGGGCCTCCCTTGCTCCTCCTTGGCATTCCTGAGCTCGGCTGCGTGTGTTGTAACGCAGTAGGTGTGGCTGTGTGGGGAGTCGTTTCCTGGTGCCAAAGTACTGTACAAGAGGAGAGCAAACATTAATTCAGAGCTCTGCCAAAGCACTGCTGATACGAATGCTGCATCAGCATTTTCACAGTTAACGGTGATTGCAAAATTGCAGTTGGATTTAAAATTTGGCATGTAAGGCTTAGCTCCCAAAAGGAAAGGCAGTGTTTATGTTACAGGAGTGCCAAAAAAACTGTACTGGCTTCAGCCTTTTTTCGCTTCAAGAAGAAGTTTTGTAGGTGTGTGATCCATAGCATGAGACTGAGTTGTCTTTATGTTTCTGACTGGAAGGGCAGAAGGAGACAAGGCGTATTTCTTTACATTTTTGTTTACATATTTACATTTATAAGGCAACTGCACTTCACCGGCAGTGACTTGACAAGGGCTTTTACTGCAGACTGGGGAGACACTTCCACAGCAGTCAGCCACATTCCTACCACACAGTTCTAGCTGTGCAGCTTGCACTTATGGGCTCTGTGCCTTTATGTCGAACACTTATAATCTATGAATTCATCCACTGTACAAGAGGAGATCTCATCTTACTCCCCTGACCTTGTGGAAGTCTCCCTCGTGAAAGAACAAGTTGTGTATGAGATGGAGGCAGTGTTTGAAAGGATGAATTGTGCAGATGCCCTGCATCCATGGCTGCAGATTCAGGATTCAGAGAAAGGGGGATCTCCTCACCTGAGGATGGAGGCAGCTGAGGTGCACAGCAGCGCGTGGCTGTGTGCTTTCACTGCCTCTCTCTGGGGTAGCAACTGCAGAGTGCAGAAAGGGCTCTGAAATCTGGGCAGACTACTTGCAGGATAATTTTCTGGCATCCAGCAGTGTGCTGGAAGGTGGGCTCCAGGGGCACCTTTTGTGTAGGCTCAGGAGTGGCTCTGCAAAACGGGGGGATGAGCACTGGAGTAGTAATTGGAGGAGCGGGATAGCAGTGAACTGGAAGAAAGGACAACTGCTCTACCTTGTTCATTTTTTTAGTATTGCAGTACAGATCTTTACTACATCATTGTAAAACCACGTTTAGAAATGGAATGAGAGCATGGTTTGGCTTTAGGAAATATTTCTATCGCTATTGTGATTAAGGGCACAAGATCAAAGGAGTCTGTGGTTGACTTCTGCCTCACTTACGCATGTGGAGCCTCGCTGAACTTGATGGGAACTGCACACATGCAAGCAAGAAGAATTTGCTTGTAATTAGTTTACTGTTGCCTTAAAGAGGCTGGATTCCACTAAGTTTTGCCTTGGACAGTTTTGTCTTCATTTTCTGTTTAAGGCAGAAAATAAATAGCATCAATGAGACCAAATTTTTTTTGTTCAAAATCTGCTAAACCAGAGTTTGCCTTTAGTAAACTCAGCCTGGGTGTGTTTTTGGTTCTGATGGCTTAAAGAATTTGCTGCTCAGAGGGAAGGCCCTTAAACAACCAGGGAGGTAAGTTTCTGCAGGTCCAGAGACTGTTTTTCTGCACATGTTAATACATTCCTGAGCTGTCATTCTGCCTGACAGTTCAAGGTTTCTCCTTGCAGCTGGCAAGGAACAGCTGAATAAACTTCACTGTGAATATAGAAAGCTTAAGTAATGGTTAGCTTTTTAATGTAAAGATTAGGGTATCTCTGGCTTCTCAAGCAGAGGGGACTTGGATGCAAATTAAGATCAAACATGGTAGAATTATTAGTGGTGAATTCGTGAGAATATTTTGTTTCAGAATGAGGAGCAGCCCTTAGGGGCCTGTGAGAGCTGCAGACACTGGGCTGCTTTGGAAGTGTGTGCTCCTGCTAGGAGTATTTGCATAAAGCATTAGTCTGACATAAAATCTTCCGGAGGCGTTCCAAAACTAATAAACATGTTGTCCTTAATCCATCCCATTGCTTCAGTGTTACACAGCTTTTCAAACACAGAGAGCACTTAATGTTTAAAGCTGGACTGGAGGAGGGATGAGTACAAGGCATGCCCCTGAACTCAGTGACCCCTGCAAAACTGAGTCAAGTTTGTAATTTGCATTTTAATATTTCAGTCTTTGTCTCAGTACCTATAAAAGGCAAAAAAATTCCAGTTCGGTGGAATTAGAAAAACAAGCAATGAATTTTGTCTAGCTTGGTTTCTTCCTTTTCTTTTGCTGACTCACCAAAACAGTAGGGCCTGGTATTTAATTATGTGGTTTCTAGTGGAGGAGTCTGTGAACCCCATCAGATGGAAATAGACCCATCCCTCTCCTGTATGGTTCTGTGCTGCTCCATATCCTTAAGGCTTCCAGCAAACAGAGTCTTTATTTTTAGGCATGCAATGCTTTGTATCTGCAGCATTATGCCTCCTGAAAAGGCAGAAAGCCATGATGCACTTCAATTCAGTAAATCTGAATGTGACCTGCAAGAGAAACCAGGAAAAACAAGCAAATAAACATTTGGCTTTTCTCACATATTAGGATAAACAGCATTTGCCTACAAATACCCAAAGCATTTTCAGTCATTTCAGCTCTTTGCAACCTTTCAACACTTGGAGGGATAAAAAATATCTCAAATTATTTTGTAAGCATTAACTGTATTATTCATCCTTGGCAAAGTAATAGCTATCAGTGTTACAGAAATTAATGCCTGCTTTGGATGGTAATTATTTTAATCAGTCTTGTATTAATCTTATACTGTATCTTTCTCCCCATTGTGTTTTTTTCTGGAAAGACAGACATTGTGGAACAGCTGCTCCTGTCTAAGGGGTAATAGTTTGGTTTTTTTAGTACCTTGTATTGTACAAGCATAGTAACCTGTTCAGGTTAAGCTCTTGTACATCTGATCTCTGTGAGATTTGGGGTTTTTATCTGTACAGAGACCAAAGGATCAGGCAACATACCGAGTTCACCTGTTAAATGCAAGTTTGTGCTCTGACTAACATTTAGGAGGTGCCCTACTGAGATCAGAGGCTTTTAGGCTAAACACAGGAAAAATTGCTTCTGAAATTAGGAGCAGCAGCTCCGTGTGAGGTTTTGCTAGAAGTACTGCACAGGCCACTGAGAGAAGAATCCCAGCCCTTCTTAATACATGTTTTTTGTTTTCTCAACCTTCCTGGAGAGCAGGTGTTGCGTTGGGCAAAATAAGTTTTTGATGGTTTGGATGCCACCAAGCGCCGTGGCGTGGCCATGTGTGGGTCATGTCCTGTGGCAGCTTCCATCCTTCAGGGATGGAGCGTGCGGCGGTTCGGGTGAGCTGCTGGCCTCTGCTTGGATTCACAGGGGCCCTGCAGGGTGGCAGGCAGCAGGGTGAGGGGCGAGGAGAAGGGAGGAGTTCTTGTCCTGCTCCCGAGGGATGCCCTGTCAGTGCAGAGCAGGTCAGGGCAGAGCTGCTGGGTGTCTGAGCTGGGTCCCGCGTGCGCCGCTGCCGGGTGCAGGGGCAGGGATGGCACACCTGCATCCAGCAGGGATGGCACACCTGCATCCAGCAGGGATGGCACACCTGCATCCAGCAGGGATGTGCTGACCTGGCAGGGGCAGGGGCAGGGATGGCACGCCTGCATCCAGCAGGGATGGCACACCTGCATCCAGCAGGGATGGCACGCCTGCATCCAGCAGGGATGTGCTGACCTGCCAGGTGCAGGGGCAGGGATGGCATGCCTGCATCCAGCAGGGATGTGCTGACCTGCCAGGTGCAGGGGCAGGGATGGCACACCTGCATCCAGCAGGGATGTGCTGACCTGCCGAGTGCAGGGGCAGGGATGGCACACCTGCATCCAGCAGGGATGGCACACCTGCATCCAGCAGGGATGTGCTGACCTGCCAGGTGCAGGTGCAGGGGCAGGGATGGCACGCCCGCATCCAGCCAGGCTGCTCTGCAGTATTCACCAGCCTGGCACACATACACTGTTGACAGTAGCTCCGAAGCAGCTGTGCTCCTTTGCCAGAAGCCAAGCCTGTTCAAAGCAGTTTAATTTCTAGAACTAACATGGTAGAAAGAGCTGTGGGCACTTGGTAAAAACACCTGTAGTATTCTCTTGGCCCCTTGCTGTTATGTCTCATTACACATTGTGGCTGTTCTTCAGCTCAGGAAAAAGTGAGAAAGCCTCTTCAAGCCCTGCTTGCTGTAGAAGGAGCTTGGATTAGCCTGTCCAGCATCTCGATTTGTGTCTCATGGCATTAATAATGTTGTGTCCTTACTGCTGACCACAGGCTTCTTGGACAGCAGTATTTTTAAGCTGATATAATCTATGACAGTATCACAACTTTCTATAGGCTTCTGAAGAGCATTGCAAAACCATCTTGAGCCTCAATTTCAGGCTTTTCCTCCCCCCCCCACTTTTTTATGAATCTTTTGCCAGCAGCAGAGGCACTAGAAATGTGTCCTGGCAGGCTCAGGAAAACATCCTTGAAACAAGTTACATTTGATTCATGTCTGAAGATAGTCTTCACAAACACGAGGGTGAGAAACATAGCTAAAAAAAGTTTAATCGTTTCTTAAACCATCACCTTCTACAGAATTTATTCTCTATTCACAAGGGAAAGCCATCTGTACCCACACTGTCAGGGTGGTTGGTTTTTTTTTTCCCCAAGTCCTGGGCATATTGCGTTTATAAAAATAGTATTCCCTGTAAGCCAGGCTTTGGGAGCCAAACACTGTGAACGTTCAGAGCTACTGTTTTATACTGAGATTTAATTAGTGCTGGGATGAAGCAAAAGCAGTGCACATTGAGACAGTCTTACAATAATGTTTTACTTTATGAACCAACTACATTCATATCTTTCCTCTTCCCAAAGAGGTTACCTGGTTTAGTAAGGGGTATAAATAAACTGAAGAAAGCCTCCAGAGTTTAGTGTACAATTATAGGTCATTTGACTTGCGATCAAAATTCATTATTATTTCAGAAGAGGTGCTTTTACAAGCACAGTAGGTGAAAGCATGAAAGTCCTGAGTGCCTGTGTGTTTGATTTGCAGCTAACAGTTAATGAAGCAGCTGCCCAGCTGTGTGTGAAAGATAACGCCTTGCTGACCCGGAGGGACGAGCTCTTCGCGCTGGCCCGGCAGATCTCTCGGGAGGTCACCTACAAGTACACCTACAGGACCACCAAGTAAGGCTTTCCCTGGCTCCAAGGGTCTTTCCTTTCAGGAACTAAGCAGGCTGATAGCATTCCTTCTGAAGCACTAGAGACTGAAGCACTAGAGACTCTTCCTTCTTGCTCCTCAGTTAGCAATGTGCTCTTCTGAGGAAGGAGGGAAAGGCTGTTTGAGTCCTGAAGCTTATAGACTGACAAGATTCAGCTGTCTTGAACCCCCTTTTTATTTGCTCTGTAGCTTTGCAAGTATTTTGAGGATAGTGTGTATTAAAAGGCATCTGAGGGGCTGGTATTTCAAGCAGTTGAGGCATCAGTGTGTTTTGAGGATAATGTAAATTGGCAGAGTAGCCAGAGATGCTCAATGCATCAATTTCCTTTTTTCCATATACAGATTTGGCTTGTTAGCCAAAAAGATAAGGTCAAGGGGAGTGGCTTACAAGCTTCCTTTAAAGGAACTGAAGCTGAGTCCTGATTTCAGTAGTTAGTGTTCTGTCAAATGAACTGCTGTTATGAAATGGTGACAAAGGCTTAACAGCTTTTAAATACAATTAAACCCTTAGCATTAGTAAGTATGATTGAATATCTTGATACTTTCCTTAGATTTTTAAATGCTGATTCCCTTGCCTGTAATGTAATATCCTTTCAAAATACGTTTTGCTACCCTTCTGGAAAGTTTTCCTTTGCTCCCCTTTCTTCCATAGAGATCCATATAAATGTCCAACCATCCTGGATAAGCAATGCCAAGGGCACTTCTGTAATTTTCTGTGCTTTCCTTCCTCTTTGGAAGGAAGAATCCATGAATCTCTTGATGCTTCTGAAAACAGCACAAAATACTTGTGTTTCTCTATACTTGAATGACTTTCACTGCCATGTCAAATTGAACTGGAGGCTTTTTTTGTGCATCTTGTTCTTCCCTGATCTGTTTTTTTTTTTCCATGACTCCTTTTCATTATTATTGGTGATCGGGGTTAATGTGCTGTTTACTGATCATGTGTGTATCTTCTCTTGTAGATCTAAATGTGGAGAAAGGGATGAGCTGTCACCAAAGAGAATCAAGATAGAGGTACAGTAATGTGACTTCTGTATTTTGACCTGTGTGTGCTGAAATTCAGCTTTGTTTTGAAGGGATCTGTCTTAAGGAAATTTGTCAGAAAAACATTTGATAGACAGTTGATGGGTATGAGAGAGAGAGGGTGGGAAAACATCACCAGTGTCTCTGTAAATGTAAGTGTTTGATGGAGAAACCTGTAGGAGCAGGGGTAAAGAGTAGGATTTGTTTGATGGTAAAGATACTCTCAGTGTTTTGCACTCGGAGTGAGTAGGAGGGGAGGAATAGGACTGACTGACTTCCTGTGGTGGAATAAGCTCAGGCACTGTAGGAGATGCCTTCCCATAAGGCCTGCTGCTTTTCAGTCAGCATGAGGTGGCTTTGCCTAATTCACTGGAGCCAGCTGTTGATCATGTCCAAAATGCAGAGTTCTGGATGAGGACTGATGGCAGAATATTAGCCATCTCTGACTGAGCCATAAATTAGGACACAGATCATATTGAAATGTCAAAAACTAACTGAAAGGTATACACCTCAACACAAAAGGTTGTGCCTGTGGATATTAAATTACAGCTTTTTGTAAGGAGTTTTGTGCCAAATGCAGGTATACATGGCTCATGTATACACTTGCACAAGATGTTGCTTAGGGAGATGATGGGAATTTCTTGTTCAGAGTGCAGGAGCAGCATGTATGTAGTTCACCTTTGTCTTCAGTTATGAACCGCTGGAAGGTAAATTCGAGGCCTTTTTAAAGTTACTTTTAACCAGAAAAAAAAGAAAAAGCAAAATGTACATATATATATACCCATATACCTCATAAGAATAGCAGATCTTTCTTCATAATTTGTATTTTAAACAAATTACTGTTTCACTGTTACGTGGGTATCTAATTTATCTTTAGCAATGTGGGTGTTTTTCATTGTACTATCTACTCAAAAAGGTGTAGGTTAAATGTGTGTTAGAATATGAGCTAGATTTGTATGTGGCACAGATAGGTGATGTATTCTCTAACTGTAGAGGAAAATTGCAGCACATTATGAAATGTGCTTCTCATATGCAGCTCATTCTGTGATAAATGATGCCCTGTATGTGGTAAGGCTTTAAGGTTTTTTTCAGTACTGCAGGGCTTTCACCTGTACAAAGGCTTTTTCCTGTGAGACAAGCCCTGGTGAGAGCAATTAGTTTTGAGCAGGTACAGAAGAGTTCATCTTATTTGTGAGGTTCCATCAGTCCATAAACAGTTGTAGTTTTGAGTTTATGTAGTGCAAATACACATGTGCAAAGAGGATTCACTGGTAGCTTGGGTAAGTCAGCAGTGTCATTTTTGTGTGTCAGGATTTGCTTTTGACCTCTGCTTGTTCTTTGATCCACAAGAAAGTGCAGGGAGAAGCTGCATTAAATGATTTTATCCAGCTTCCCCTTTATCAGCAGCCTTGACCACCGTGTTGCAGGATGGTTGCTTGAGTCTCCTCTCCTGTGTTCAGTCCAGCCCTAATTTGTGAGAGCTGGTGGGGACCTGCCACTCCTCTGCTTGAAATAGTATTTCAATGACTTGGATTTCAGCATTAGAAAGTTTTTCCTTCATTCAGTAATAACTGATGATGAGCAACTGTCTAAAATGACACACTGCAAGGGAGGTGCTGTTTTTTACAGGATCTTCATTGAAAGAAAGCCTAACATTAAAACCCTGAAAAACACAAGCTGAAACTCAAGGTCTTCTGGAGAGCAGGCAATCTGGCCAGCCTTAGGGGATGTGTATTCTCCTATTTTCTGCATGGTGAAATCTTAAGAGTCTGAAAGGCCTGCTTCTTTTATATCCCTTATAGTTCAATAATTCTGAGAAAGGATATTTACTTGGTTCTTGTTTTATCTAAAATTACCAGTTATATTTTAAAATACTTGTGAAAATTTCATGTCCTTATTGTAAAAATGACTATTTCAGAAATAGGTCATTTTTCCAAAATAAGAAATTGAAAGTTAAATTGAATTCAATCTTCAATCTGAGAGCATAGAATTATTAATTTTTAAATTACCCATATTGTTATCAGTAGAAATGTCTTTTTTCCTCACAACTTTGGGAGTGTTCTAAAGAGGAGTAAAGCATTGTTTCAGTGCATTTTGAATTTGAGGCACGCTGTAAATTTTGGGGTTTACGTCAATGAAATGTAAAAAAGATGCAGTATGACATAGTAGATCACTGCTGGTTTGGGTTCCTGGTGCTTGCATTTCTTTAAAAAAAATAAAAAGTCCTTTTTTCAGTAGTCTGTTCAGGGATCTTTTTGGTTATGTTTTGGTTTGGTTTTTTTTTTGGAAAGGTGAAAGTAAAAAGGAAAATGGTAGCAAATGCAGATTTTTCCTTCTGTTCTGGGTTAGAATTCCTTACACTGTTTTTGGAGTTGTAATGCTTCATCGTGGATCTGTTTGTTCACCATCATGAAAATATAGAAAAGACCTGAACATGGGGTATATTTTTTGTTGTTATAACTAGCTCTTTTCTGGTTTTCTTTTTCTTTTTTTTTCCTTTTTTTGAGAAGAGTCATTTTGCCTTCTGTTTTAAGGCTGAACTCTGTATTTTGATTCACCATTCCTTTAACTGTTAGTCATTAATGTCGCTGTGAAGCGTGGCCTAAAATTACTGGGGCTTCAATTTGGAAAGACTTCACAGCCTGTTTGCATAGTGTAAAAGATTACTTTAAAAAAAGATGAGTTAATTTCCTGAAATATAATAACACTTTAAAAAGCCTCCAGAGAGGCTCTGAAGGTCATCCTTGAGCAGAGCCAGCAGAGCTGTGTGTGCGTGCTGCAGCTCTGTCAATCTGCAGGCCACATTGTAAATTTATCCCTTTCATGAATATGAAACTTGCACAAGCATTACAAAGAAACAATGTGCCATGAATTACATCAAATTACCTGTAAAAGCCTTTCTCTTCCCCTGTGAGCTCTCCCCCTCTTATTCGTTGAGTGGGTGGGTGAGCTGTGGGAGTGAAGTGTAAAGAGGAGAAGGGGAAAAAATTCCAGGCAAATGACAGACTAAAGGTGTGGAGGGAGGGAAAAAAGGAGTGGAGTGAATTGGTATTTGGGAGCAGATTATAAAAAAGGAGTTGTAGTTCCTAAATCTGCTCTGGACAAAGAGCAGGACAGGCAGATAGGGGTGGAAATGGCACATCCTCCTGCAGAGCAAGGATCAATCCTGCTTAGGTGTTGTGTGGCTGGGGCACCCCTTATTTTGTCATCTTCTGTGACTCAGTGCCAGCACCACTCAAAGCAGTGAGCTGTTGTGGCACCAGCTGAGGAAGCAAAGCAAGTCACAGGTACATCAGGCAGAAGTGGAGGAAGAGGCTCTTCATCACTATTGGGGTTGGCAAAGTTCCCCTTCAGAGTCTGCATGAACAGCCAAAAGAGGAAAAAATGGGAGTTTTTAAAAATATTCTTGCTGTCTGTCGTCTGAAGAAATTATTTTGTGTGTCTGTGTCTGTCTCCATTTATGTGAACAAGAGGGGTGGGAAGAGCTTTCAAAAACTCATTTCCCGAAGCTCAGTGGGAGTCAGGGGGCACAGGCAGGAGGCTGCAAGGCCCTTGGTGCCAGTATGGGTGGAGGAAGAGGAGAGAAAAGCCTCCACTATTTCTGAGAAGGCTGAAAAGAAGACCAAAGTGTGGGATTTGTTGTTTTTTGTTTTTTTTTTTTTTCACAAAACCAGCAAAAGCAGTGGAAGGCACTGTTTTCATAGGAGAAATGTCATTAGAGGGAGCGAAAAGCACATGTGGGACTGGGAACATCTGCTGCACAAAACCGCTTGGAAAACAACTAAGCAGCAGCATGGGAAAACAAAAATGCTGCAGTGCCTGCAGGAGGGCCTCCAGGCAGCCATGGGGCAGAGCAGGTGGTGCTTGCTCCAGCCTGCTCCTCATCCCACGGGGCCTCTCTGGGAAGGTGATGCAGAACGTGTCATCCTCCAGGAGTTCCCTGCCTGGCTCAGGGGGACTGGCACAGCAGCAGGCAGCCAGAGCCCCCTTTGGGAAGCAGCCTGGTCTGTGCAGGCAGGTGATCACAAACGTGTTGTGAAGAACTGTGTTACCTGCTTTGTTGCAAAAATAGGATCCTGAGTGGTAGGGGTTTGTGTGTTCAGCTTCTCATCTTCCTACACACAGTCATTCTCCTCTCCCAAACAGATTCAGGTGTTAACTATAGAAGGGTCAGTGCTCATGGAAACGTGCTGCCAAGCCTTTGTTTCCAGCTTGGGCTGGAGGCTTTGTGGCAGTTAACCTGGCTGTGATGTTTTTGCATAGCCGTTGTGTTTATTTGTTCTCTGAGGGAGTATGTTGGGTGTTTAAAAGCAACATGCAGCATTCTAACAGATTTTAAGGTGTTTCTCTGAGCATAAAGAATATTATTATTCTCTGCACTGAGGTCCTGGCCATCTGCCTTGGGTCGACCCCTGCTCTGCAGGTCAGTGGGGAGCCTGCCAGTGCAGGGAACCTCAGAGTACTTCCCCTGTGTTTATTCTGAAAGATCACTTCTATTTTGCTTGGGCAGTAGCCCTTTTGTCCATCTATTGTTGAAAATGTAATTATTGACATGTATGTGTCTTTGGAATCTAGCAGGCAAATAAATATATCTAATTTAGTGTGGTTTTGAGACCAAGGTCTGTAGAACCTCAGTGACAGATGCCATTATTCTCAGGTTTGGGTCTCTCTTAAGATCTCTGGCTTCCTCTCACATTTTAACAGAGTTACTGTGCTTTTGTAAACATTTCTGGATGTTCCTCTAGTGCACACGAGCTTTCCTTTTATAACACCAAGATAGAAAAACCCCTCATTTTGAACCTTTGCTTCAGTGATTGTTTTAATGGAGTCTGGCAGGCTTTCACAGGAACTTTATTTGCTTTATTGATACATATGCAAGCTGCAGAAGAGATTTGCATGTCATAAGAATTTCAGACTGGAAGAATTATTGAATCATGCTTGCTCATAGTCTGTAAATTTTTCACTGTACTTCTGAAATGGTGATATTTCATTTTGTGATACAAGTGTAGGTTCTGTGTGAAATATGTTGAATTTCAGGAGGCTTTTCTCAGTTTCACAAGGTTAGTATATATCCTTGCCTACATGTAAACTTGATTCCTGAAAAGTGACAGAAACCATAGGCCTAAATCTGCCTGTCAGGGCTGGATGAATGTAAGCTACTTCAGTGTGAGTAACAAGGGTAGTCTGGATTCACCTGCAACTTGAGAGAGATGAGATTTTCTGTGCCCTATTGGGTATATAGCAGTTGCTGTGGAGGGGCCGTGTGTGTTTTATGCACAAACTGAAATGAAATGGATAGCACAAACATGTAAATTGCAGTCCAGAATTTTCACAGAAGTTCAGGAATGTGATTTTTAGTTTGTTTTGTTTTTTTTCTTCTATGCGTACATAGGTGGTAAAGAAAAAGTAGTAATATGTCCCTCTTGGTTTGGTTTCTTTTTCTGCTCAATAGGATGGTTATCCTGATTTCCAGGACACAGTCCAGACGCTCTATCAGCAAGACAAGATGCCACTTGCTTTGGCTAAAGGAAAGAGTGAAGACCCAACAGCTCTTAATTCCCAGGTAAACCAACTGCTCTACATTGTGAATAATACAGGCTGTGAATTTGTACATTGGTTTTGATGTTGTTTTGATGACTAAATTAATTCCCATCAGTTCTAAAAGGCTACCTAGCTTAGCTGTGATTGCATCACTCTTCATTCGGGTTTACCTCCCGAAGCTGTTCTGTCACAGTGCTACAGCTTTGCCCTTGTTGGCTCCAAGGAGCTAAGATGCAGCATAGTAGGCTTGAAAATCTGTGGCTGCCTGTTGGAGCAAGTAGGGTAGTACTGGTACAGGCTGTGCTGTGTCGCTTGCGTTACCCGCTATAAATGGAAAGCTCAAGTTTCTGAGTCGAGAGGAATAGAGTAGGCGATCTTGGAGTCCTCTCTGTGACATGTCTTACAAGAAGAAAGGCCAGTGTGTTTAGGAGATAAGCAAACCTCTGGATCTGAGAGGATAAATTGGCTTCCTAAACAGCGCCTAGCCGGGTGGAAGTGCAGTGTTCTTGAGCAGACAGAAAGCTTTGTATAAATGAAGAAAGGTTGCCAATTCTTTCTTTGTCTTTTCTGTAGTGTATCCCAGCCTCGATACAAAATACTCATCTCCTACTGCCAGTTCTTGCCAAGGAGGGATTTCATGCTAAGTTGCAACAAATTTGTTTTGTATAGCTGGTTTGGGCAAATGTAATCAGGAAATTTGCACGTAAGATTACATTCAGGAGTTACCTTCCTGTTTTCTGAGAATGGATGTGGTACCCTATCATTTACCTTCTTCTATTGCAAAGTAGTGCTCAGTCACACAAATCTGGGGTACATCAAATGCAGTTACAGCACATGTCCTGATGTCACAGAATAATTACATGAGCTTGTTTTGTATATGCATTAAAGTTTTTGTTGGTCACTGCCATATAACAATGCACTACAGATTTAATTCAAGCTTAAATGTATCTGCAACTCGACAGGTTTTTCTGTGGTGATCAGAAGCATAATTGAAGTTTAAAATTCTGCTTTTATCCCAAGCAAACAACAAAGATGGCATGAATGAGAAATGTTTTCTTCTTTTTAAAAATTACTGTGTGGTTCAAAAGTTGGTAACAGGAATGACAGAATAGCAAAGTTAAACTACACTTGTAAGTAAACAGTTTGAAAATAGTTTCTCCTTTTACCTTCCTCCCAAGACAGGGCTGGAGCTGTCAGTGTTCTTCTGCAGACCCTGATGAGCTCTGAGCCAGATGATGTGAATACTGGCCATGCCATTGCCCTGCTGTCAGGGTCACCACGGTGCTGGAGGAGCCCAGGGTTTGCTGGTCTGTTAGGCTGTCACTGTACATGTTCAAATTATTGAACTGTGCTGAGCAAGCAGCCTTTTGTGGGAAGTCAGGGCTTTCAGCATCTCCCATGAAAAGTGAAATGCTCTGCCATGAGTAGACCTCTGTAGCAGCTGAAACAATTACAGCATCACCTGGAAGAGAAATCAATTTTTCCTATCAATTGTACGTGTTAAGTTCACGTACTTTCTGTTCTTATGTTCATTGTGGCTCTTCTAAATCAACTTTCTTGACTTGTGATTTTCTTCTCATTTTTGCAAGATGCTTATTTACATTCTCTCAAGAACAAGATTATAGTGAAAGTTAGAATTCTCTTGGCATTAAAGTCAATGACAAACATTCAGACGCCATTTCCTCCCACGTTGCACTGGATTGTTTAGCTCCACTCTCTAGAGGTGTATAGGTCTTGTTCTTCTTCTAGACAGACATTTCACACCTTTATCCCCCACAAACATACTGTCATCCTACACTTTCAGAATGGCAGATTTTTAAGCTTGTGTAGTGCTGTTTCCTAAAATAAAGATTCCAAGATGTCTGGTGAAATCTTGGCATAAGTTTTTAGCAGATGTTGCCATTGCTTTTGGAATACTTTCTGGAATACTTTGTGAAGGCATATATTTGAACAGAGCTAACTGGATAATTAAGACATTCTTTTTTGCTTTTCTTGAGAGTCTCTTTACGTAACCTGCAGTCCTAAAGTGCAGGAAGTGTTTTTTGTGTGTTTTTGAAGAACAGAATTTAATGTTGCATTTCTGAGTAGATGAACTACAACAGCTTGGGTTTTAAGTATTCTTGAGTGACTCAGATGTACATTATGAAAATCTCTATGGGTACAAAAATATTTTGTTTGCTTCATAGTTTTGAAGAAACGGTAAAACACACATCTGTACATATGAGTCAACAAAAACCACTATCTAGGCTGTTAGTCTTTTCATCTGATCCTGTTTTTCCCCCTGTGTTTTGACTTGCTCTATGTATGTATATAGAGAGAAATCTTTTTTTGTTTCAATTGCAGTCGGAAAAGGTGATGGCAAAACAGATGGAGTTTCTCTGCAACCAGGCAGCGTTAGAGAGACGTCTCTCCACAGGGTGTTATAGGCAGAACTCAGAAGAGCACAGCCCCAATGGCATGTCATTAGATAATGCTGATGGACAAGGTATGGTAGCTCCCATAGCTCCCAGGCACACCGTGCTGCCAGCAGAGACATTTGATGTTATGCAACCTCTGTCAGTGGTGGTGTTTATCTCATATAGAACCCCGAGCACTGAATGGACAAGACAAGATCTCTCTCTGCCCTGAAGTGCTTCCTGTGTAAATAATGCAATCAGATGCACACTTGGGTTCTGTTCTGTTCCTGTTGTGCATCTGGGCAAACTGCTTTCCCCAGGGATAACGTGGGGAGGGCAGGAGGTTGGGTACACTGCTGTTATTGAGAGCAGGACTTTGCTCCAGCTTTGTCCTCAGTTTTGAAAACACAGCAGAGTGTTGCATTTCATTTGTGTTCTTCCTTTGAGAAATTGAAAATAAAGGAGGTAATATAGTTGGTACCCCTTTTTGTTTACCTGTTTGTGCAGTCTAGGAACAAAACCTGAGGAGCTGGCTATGTAAATTACTTAGCACTAAGCATGTTCTGATGCTGTTCCTAGTGGCTTGTTATTCTTCAAAAAGCTTACAGTTCTGTGGTTCTCTTTGATTTACCAACTGGCTATTCCTTGTCTTGAATTAATTTTAGGAATGTTTGTTTTGCTTGAACATTTCTGTTTAGATCACTTTTTTTAGTGTTGTGAATTGAGACAAAATGTTGCAAACAAGAAATACAACCAGAAGTTCTTGTGTCTGTTTTTTAAATGCTAGTTTTTCTAAGGGGGTTGAAAAGAAGCAGTGGAGGGACAACTAAGGGAACCAAGACAAGTAAGTGTTAAAAACCAGATTTTCATTTGTATGAATTAGTCAAGCAATGAGGTACAGAAGTAATCATGAAGAAGAGGTGTGTGGATCTAGCTTTCCTTGGCCCAGCAGGCTTCTTTATGCTATTTGGCCATTGCACAGGGGAACTGGAAATTTTTTGGATCTCAGAGGGATTGTGCAGTGGGAGAGGAAAACTGTTATATCTCAAGAGGATTTTTGAGCAGAATAAAGGGTTTTTTAAATTTTTTTCTGGTCTGGCTGAGTGTCCTTCCTAGCAGTGCCTGTGAAGTAGACTGCAAAGCAATATATTTACATGAGCCCTGTTTTGCTAGAAAACTCCCCTGAGCAGCTGGAATCTAGGATGTGTTTTTGCTGCTAGAATTAACATGTGTTTAAGTCTCTGTTTTTTCATACTGATTTTCTTTAATGCATCCATGTCTCACTGTGAACACCTTGTAGGTGAAAGACCACTGAACCTCCGGATGTCCAGCCTGCCGAGCAGACAGATGCAGCACATTTCACTTGATGGAGAGCAGCACGTTGGGAAATCTCTGTGCAGTGACTTGATCCGGCTTTACCCCAGCGGTGAGGCAAAGTCCCAGTCCTCGGGTTAGTGCTGCCCCTCAGGAATTACCCACCATTCCTTACTTTCTGGGGTGTCTCTGAGTGAAGCAGCCAGGAAGGCAGGCTGGCATGCATTGTGTGTAACCATGCTGTCAAGGCTTTGGAAAAAACTCCAAGAGGAGTGTTGCCTGCTAATCTAGAGTCAGATTGAATATTATTTGGGAAAAGTTCAGGGGATGCAGTAGCTGGAATCAGGTAATCAAGTCCTGGCATGTGTCTGTCCTTGGTATTGACCCAAATTACTGCTATTAAATACTTAAACTGCATCACAGTGACAACAGCATGATTATGACATGGCTTCATTCCGATAATAGAATCAGGCTATTTTTGAAGAAGATGTCTTTATTTTGATTTATAAGGACCTAGCGCTGTTTCTCTGCTTTGAACTACATATCATGCAGTAAGTCTTTGCCACCTGGGTTTCTCATTCACTGACCTCTGCTCACTGCCAGTCTTGTTATTTACCTCTGGCATTGGGAGAAACCCACTCTAAGTTTCATAGAAGAGAGCAAAAAACCTTTGTGAACTCTCTGTGGGTGGCTTCAGTGTAATACTCAGTGCACTGAGCTAAAGCCAGGAGTTCTTGAGACTCTTGCAACTTTAGGAGCAATAATATAATCCCACCTGACTTTGAAAGATGCAGTGGGAAAGAGGTTATTTGAAAGACAAGGTGCAAAGTAGGTGTTTTGAAAACCAGGCAGAATCTTACCTGTTTCACTTTGGGATACTGCAGTCTTGGCTCATCTCTTCTGCAGATTTGTCCCAATCCCAATGCTAATTCACTTAGTGAAATCTCCAGTTGGGGATTTTTACCTGTTCCCTCTCAAAATGCAAGTGCAGAGTGCATCTCCATTAGCCCCTGCTGCCAGAGGGGTTGAGGTGAATCTGTGATGCTCCTCTGTCATCACTGCAGTGTAACTGAGGTGGTTCTAACCCAGCTGGGTTAAAGACCAGGAGGAGAAGGAGGAGGCAGAATTTATTGCTTCATCTGTTTGCATTCATGTGGTTCTCGGACCTTTTTGTTGATTTAAGAACAAAACATACTTGTTTCTGAACAGTATTTTAACTTCTTTCTTTCTTTCTTTTCTCAATGCAGAAGGCCTTGGTATATTAAAGGATTTTCCTCATTCAGCATTTAACAACATTGAAAGGAAGGTCATAAAAACAGAACCTGAAGACACAAGATAGTCATTCTGCTCTGGAAAACAGTGTCATAGTAAAGAATGAAACTTCACAAGAGAAAAAAAAACCAGCCTTAATAACCAGTGTTGCCTCATTCAAATAAGAGATTTCAGTAGCCAAAGCCTAAGAACTGGTACAGTAATCTGTGGAAACAGGAAAGCAAGAGACACTGCAACTAAAACAGTAATACAGGTGGATAAACATTCCTGTAAAAGTGGTTTTATAACGTGGGAAGATGCACAAATTAATATTGTGGGTCTTCATTATTTAAGAATGTATTATGTATTTGTATAACTTATCAAAGTAAATCTAGATGTCGGGACGTGTATTGAGTCCAGTAGATGTGGCTACAGTTCATTTTACTTGAAATTTCAATGTCTACTTTCAGTGTACCTAGCGTAGATATGGTTGTTAAACATTTGAATTAAAAATCATGGGAGAATTAGGAATGCAAACCTCGTGACACAATTAACAGCAAGTTTGCAACAATATTTGTAGAAAAAGGAAAATGCATACAATATTTTCATGGTTTAAAATGTTATGTGGATATAGCATTTGATAGACCTAGACCCTGATTCTGTATCATAGCAGATGTACTTGACACTTAACTATTGCTACATCACTTCCAATGGTTCCAGCAGCCTTTGTGTAACACACTCACAGCCTAATGCCTACAGCTCAGGAGTGTGGGAAATGCCAGTTAGAGATGGAAGAGTCCATGTAATTGGCTCCCATTTCCTCAGGAGAAACTGGGGATTGAGGTACCATACAATTACTAAATTTCATTTGGTAGGAAGCTCAAGAGACCAAGTAGTACGAACAGGGCTGCAAAAATTTTCATTCAGACCATTATAACTTCTTGGACTTCTCTGTGGATCCTAAAAACAAAAAAAAAAGGCATCCCAAGTGTGGCAGAGATGAGAAACGGTGCAAGATTTATGCATCGGTGTAAAAGGTTGCACTTGATATCCAGAAACCATAAGATTTTTTGGAGGAGAGAAAGGAGTTGTCTTCAGCACATAACTCCTTACTAAGTGCTGTCCAGCCCACGTGATTCTATGAATATACTGTATACTGCATACAGTATGCCAATACGTTTCTTTATGTATGTGATTTATTAACATCTGTATTCTTTATTTATTTGACTTTTTTTATTTTTTTTGTACATGTTCACTTTTGAAGATGTCATTTTATCTAAGGAGGAGTAGTTGGCATATAACTTTGGAATTTTCCATGGTGTGTTTGTGTGCATCCATCTTTCCTGTGTGCTGCTCTGCAGTCAGGACAGTTATATGCCTTCATTTCCAAACACAGTTTGTGCTTATGACGTGTTCTGGAGGGGAAAGGGAGAGCTGAAGAAAGTGAGTTACCATGTCAGAGGGTAAACTTCCCTATTCAGGTGTGCACTTCATGTCTGCAGTTTGCTCTGTGTCCTAGGTGTGTATTAACAAACCAGTCAGTCTCTGTTGTACTGAAACGCTCAGCAAAATGTGAGCTGAAATGTCTACACTGCAGTCTCTTATCACTGTAAACATATCTAATTATTTTATCACTTGATTTGTGGAACAAAGCTTTATAGTAGAAACACCAGTAAAACAACTTTTTATACTATGAAAATGTTTGGGTTTTTTTAAAAAAAAAAGTTTCTTGAACTGTATGGTACTGTTTCACTTACTGAAGTATCTTTCAGCAATGGAGTTTGCAGCTTTGCTGTTTAGGCATAAGAGATTGAATGTGTAGTTATATTTCCTCTTTCCTGTTGTGTGAGTTAGTAGCACGGATGTTTCTTCAGTTTGTAACATTAACCAGTGCCCTGGTTAGTACCTGAGTAGTTTTCCTGAGACGTGTATGGAATTTGTTAAAGGACAGTTTAAGGTTTGAACTGTACAGCTTGAGCAATAGAAGGTACCAAGCAGCAAACCTTTAGAGATGCAGGAAACATTTGGTTTTCTCCAACACCTGACAGCATCGAAAGTTGTGTGTGGGTCACAGAAGAAGCTCTTAAGCTTGCTGGTCTCTTCAGTTAAAGTGAGAGGAAGGAAAAAGAACTTGCTAAGCAGCACGCTGTTTCAGTCGAGTCCAGAATTTATTTTGTAAACACTAATGTATTAAATTTGCTATAAATTAAAGTCTATAACAGTTATATTTTTGAGTTGTAAATACAGTACTTTGTGTCACGACCAGTTGGTTATCTCCGGAATGATATTTCAGTTTATAGTCCAACAGGCCATTTCAGTCTCAATAAGCTGGAAGCAATTTTTTTTACTGGTTTGCAGCTGTATGATTTTTATTTTATTTTTTTTTTATCCTCGGGTGGGGGAGGTGGGAGGTACATTCCAAGATTGCACATACGTTTGGTAATAGCAAATACTCAAGCATTGGTCTTTCCATGACAAAGGTCTTGGTGGACTGCATCCTGGCCAGCCTCTGGAGTCGCAGGTAAAGGCTTGCCCTCGTCTGCTCGGCAAGGGTTGCTAGATCCAGGGTACTCTGGATCAAAGGCCAGCCCTGCAAATGATGCCTGTTTTATTCACATGTTTATATTGTTGCTTACAAAATAAAATTCACCGTGAGAACTCTTTAGTTTCCCCAGGGTTTGTCCTTTTGGGTTTTTTTAATTGTGTTTTCTAAAAGATGTTAATTTTGGCGGGGTGGGGGTGGGTAGGGGAGGAGGGAGTACCTCGAACTGCAGCTCTCGGTGGAGGAAGCCTTTTCCTGCTCTTGTGGTTGAATCCTCATTCAAGGGTGGCCTCATTATTGCACAGCCTGCAGGGCTCAGTGGGCCCAGGCAGGAGGGAGGAACTAAAACCTGGGCAGGGTCTGCAGCACTGAGGTGCTGAGTTCCCTTCCCACCTCCCGCGCTCCTGCTTTTGCGTGCGCTCCAGTTTGCAGGGGGTGCAGTCAGCACAGAGCTCCTAGGATGGGATGGCAGGCGTGTGTAAGTGCTCTGGGAATGGGGGAGCCTTGGTGATCCACCCTGTCCCAACTTGCTTTCTGAGCAGCAGCCCAAACCTCTGCTGGGAGGCTGTAAGGGTGCAGAAACTGGAGGGGAGATGAGGTACAAAAAGGGAAAAGCAGCAAAAACTTCAAAGAGAAGTCAGGGGGCAGGGGGGACAACCCCTCCATAAACCTTCAAAACATCCGGGCTGCTGAGATGGCATGGAAGTCAGGAGTGGTTTGAAGCAGAGATGGGGTCAGGGTAGGTGCAATTCCCCTGCCTTCTCCACGTCCAGGGAGAGTAAACATGGGAATTCTGGACCAGTGGCTCTGTTTGCTGGCTTTACCTTGCATTCAGTGCAATCTTGCCCTGTTCTGGGAAAGAGGAGAAGGGAGCAGCTACACACTCTTGTGTTGAAGGTACAAGGATGGGGGGAACAGCCACTTTATTAGTCTGTCAAGCTGCACCCAAGTATAACTGCAAAACCTTTGGATGTCTACTTTCTCTAATTTGCTGTGGGCTGAGCAGTGGCTGCCCAAAGCTCAGTAAGATCCCCGTGGTGCTGGAGCCCACAGGCGTGCTTGAGGCCTGCCCACAGAGGCAGAGTCCTACCCGGCTGGGACACCCTTGGCTGGAAAGCACTGTTGGATGGGACAGCTTACAAAGGGGTCATTAATGCTCACTTGAAGCTTCAGGAGGTACAGCCAAAACCTAGATTTTGTTGCTGGCTGCCTGCCAAAGCTCTTCTCTTTCCTAAAGAAGCAGCTGATATGAGGGTCAGCTAGGAAGGCCTTCGTCTGCGGCTGAGCCTCACTCACGGCAGTGACTTTGCCCACGATAGCAACTGCAGAACTCATTTCCTCCCCATGTTCCTCTCAAAATGCAGAGAACTCATGCACAGCCCCACTATCAGACCTGATGGAACATGCTGGTTAAAGCAGGAAGGCTTGTAACTGTGGCAGGTGGGATTTGGGAACTCTTTGGTTTGGATCTGGGCCCCTGCGGCCGTGAGGGGGGCCCAGCACACGCAGTGCACCCTGCTCTGCTCCTTCCCTTCAGCGTGGAGCTTTTTTCCAGCTGAACAAGCAGCACCATTCCAGGCACCTTCACGCTGGCATCAGGATGTGGTTCTGGGGTGCCAGCTGGCAGAAGGAGGGCTGTCTGCCCCCCCAGACATGCCCCCAGCCAGAGCCAGCCGGACTCGTGCTGTTCCCAGCCTGGAGCTGGGGTGCAAGTGGGTCACACTGTGGAGCTTGCTGGCTGTCTCCTTAGGCAGGAAAATGAGGAGAAATGCCGAGAGGCTCTTTTGTGCTGTACAGAAGGGTTGAAAAGATGTTGTGCTGCAGTGATTCAGTGGGGAAAGGATAAATCCCTCACATACACCTACGCACCACCACGAGAAAGAACTCCGTGGGCAGAGAAGGAGCAGAACATGAAATATGAATTTCCTCGAGCTGCTCAGGAGGGATGGCTTCCCAGAGCCCTTCCCCCGGTGGCTCTGGGCTGCCCCTGCCTGGCTGAGCCGGGATGAAGGCCCCAGGTGGGGCTGCCCCTCACCTGCCCCAGCAGCCCCGGGCGAGGGCAAGGCCCCTCCACGCTGGTTTTGGGCTGTGGCTCTCAGCCGAGGACAGAGCTGCAGCTGGCTGGCCGTGCCTGGGTGAGCTGGCAGTGCTTCAGGGCTGAGGGGGATGCTGGAGGTGGTTCCCACTGTGGGAAAGCTTGGGAAGCCCTAATGTAGGCTACTGCCAAATCTTTGGGTCATCAGATGGTGTTCCAGACACCTGCTGACTCCAAAACCACCACTCAGCCTGAGTCCTGATGCTCCCGTCTCCCTGTTCTTTGGGTAAGTGTGCAACAAATACTGCTTTTGACCACTAAAAAAAATATTTGGAGTCATCAAATCATATTTGTTTGAGGTGCACACTGTCTGTGATGGGTGCTGGTGAGGCAGGGGCCGTGTGGAGCCCGGGGCACATAAAGAGTTTCTGGAGGAGCCATGGCAGCAAAGGTAATCACTGCTGGCTTGGGCAGATTTAATTTACATTGTAAGAGGTTTTATTCAATTCTATTTGCTTTCTTAAATATTTTATATTACTTCTCAGTAAATTTGAATTCCTCCTATGTCTATGGCTCGTATGGGGATGCAGTCAATTTCCTATTACCTTGGGGATTTCAGACAGCTCCATTCTCAAAGCTATTTAGAAAATTATTTAATCACCTTGGAAAATCCAAGCCAAAAAATCTTGTGTTTACTTATTACTCGGTTGTAAATTTGTGATGCAAAGCATAGCAGTACTGGGTTGTAACACTGCAGATAAGCCTCCATTGAAATCCAGTGCCAAAATTAAAAAAAAAAAACAAAACAAAAAACCACCACATTAACTCTCTGCATGCAGTGACACGAATTTAGATGAATTTTTGCATCATAAGGTTGGGCAGGAATTTCCGAGGTTTCTGTGGAGCCGAGTAACCCGCAGATGCAGGGTAGCTGGTTGTGACACACTGAATTAGGACGTGACCATATTTACGCATTTTGAAAGCCCGTAATGACTCATCCCCACGCCGTTGGAGTTCTGCTCTTCGTGAATGTGTGTTTGGCTGCTGCGAAGGGGCCATGTGAACGCCCACGGGACCTGGGGAAGGCACCCTGCCTCCCGCCGCCTCCGGCGGGCAGGGAATGCAGGCAGGGATGCTGCTTGGCAGTGGGTGCCTGCCTGCGACCTCCGTTCTCTTCCCCCTGGTCACCAAAATGGGATTTGCATGGACACGAAGCTGCTACCAGAGGAGCCCTTAGGTTCAGCATTGCCATAAAAAGAAGTGTGAGCTGGTCCCACCCTTACTACAGAAATACTGGGGGACACATTCTTGTGTTTCACAGGGACCTGTTGAGGTCACCCATCTCTGTGCTTGGCACCACAGTTCGCTGGACTTGACACATGCATAAGAACCACCTTATTTTTAAAGGACAATATCCAGCTTTCCCCCCACACTCTGGGTGTCTGGTGAACAGACTGCTGAGCCTGGCAGGGGGCACAGCCCCAGCCTGGGGTTGGCGTGGGCTCCCACTGGTTTTGGTGGAGCGGTGTCAGCCTGACGCCCACACGGCAGCCTCGGGATCCGCCTTGCACTCATTCAGGAGCTGCAGCTTCTCCACCACGCACAGACTGAGCTCAGAGCATCCCTCTCGTATCTCCCCTCCCTGGCTCCCTTCCAGCCTCTCCATGTGCGCCCGGTTATTACTGTAGCATCCAGCATGTTTTACTTCATATTCATCTCTCTTGCACATACCGGCCCACTCATGTATTAGATCCGAATCCTTTTTTTTTGTTCCCTTTTTTTCCGGCTTGTTGCTCGACAGAGCGGTGAGGCACGACACGCTGCGTGTTGTGACACATCCTGACAGGTCCCGGCGGCACGGCGTGCCCGGCTCGGAGCTGCCATCTCCCTGTGTCCTCTTTTCCCACTGGCCAGAGCCGCTGCTTCCCAGTAGCAGCCGCCTCCGGGGAAGCAGAGGAGAGTGTTGGATCCTGTGGGTGGTGATGGCACCGAGGGTGCCTTGGCTTTTAACGTGCCTCTTTGCCAAAGCAGGGGAAAGGCAAGGGAAAGTGCAGCCGCTCGATATTCCCAAAGCCTTGCTTGTTCTCTTCTTAGATAATGTTTCATTCTCACAGGTGGTGGTGGCTGTGTTAGCTGAAGGTGGCTCCATGGGGATGGCTGGGGCCATGCTGGATTCCCTGCTGCACTGGCAGAAGTGAAGTGCCAGAAACAGCGTGAATACAGAGTTTTCAAATTGTTTTGGTGTGTTAGGCACGTGGCCAGTTTTGAAGGGCTTGTCACAGTGCTCCTCAGGAGGATAAGAAAAGCTTTTGAAGCTTGATGGGAACAAAGAATTGCGAATGGGAAGGAGAATGGAGTGTATCTTGCCAAGGAGCTGCTGTGACTGCTGGGGAAGGCAGCACCGCTGCAAGGCTGCAGTGGGAGTGGGGTGGGGGGAGCATTTTCTGAAATATTGTTTTTTGATTTGCTGATTTTGCTCTTCTGAAGTGATCTACTCAAAAGGCTAAAACTAATTCTGCTGGTTGGTGGAGTCTGGATTTTATTTAAATCTGTGGAGGAAAAAAGTCAAAATGATATTCAAAGTGGCCATCTTAAAGTATGCATCCACTGCAGGAGATTCCTGAGTAGCTGTGTATGTTTTAATTATGAGATAGAGGAGAATTCATGTCAGAGCTTGAAACCAAGTTTACATCTCAACCTCACACAAACATCTTTCTCTTGGTGGCCAAAGCAATCCCCTGGGTGTCGGTGGACTGGGATCCCATCTCGCTGCCCAAAGGTTTCTTCCCTCAAATAGAGATGAGCTGGCCTGGAGAGCAGCAGACACTCTGCATATTGCTTTGTTGGCTCCCCACTCGCGGCAGCTGTTTCATTTCACCCTTTGCTGTGCCCAGCAGTGGCCAGACAGTGCTGGGTGTCAGGCTGAACACTTGCTGAGGTGGATTCGTCTGTTTTCTATCCATTTCCATGCCTTTGGAGGCAATGAAAGGATCGATGAGAACTCCACAGCCAAGACAGAGCCAGTGAAGCAGGTGGCAAGCTGGCATTGGGTGCATGGTGGAAAAAATCCTCCAAATCCAACTGAAAGCCTTTTAATTAAAACAAAAGATTAGATCAATGAGGTATTACAACAGGTGGTTAAATCCTGCGGCTAAACAGTCCAGGCTTTGTTCTCTGAGTCTGATGCATGAAGAGAAACTTTCTACAGGGCAAACAAGGGATCCTGAATGCATGGCATTAAATGTTTATTACAGGTAACACAGCAAAACTGGCCCCTGCATTTCACAGGGAGAGAGCAGAGACATGCAAATACACAGCTCACATGGAAGGGTGCTCTCCAATGGTGTCAAAAGTTTGTGTTCCCATGGGATGGCGAGAGGCTGATTTGGTTTGCTCCTTGCTGTGGCTGTGCTGGAGCTTCTGGCAGCCCTGTGCACCCAGGAGGTGTGTGCTGCTGGCAGAGGACACTGAGGGACTGACCCTGCCTGGGTTCCTTGTGTCCTGCTCCTGCCTGCAGTGATGAGGGCACAGCCATCACTCCTCCTGCTCTTTGTTAATGTAATGGGACATGTTTTGCTTCTCATGCGTTGTGATATTTGCAAAGCACTTTGATGTGTGCATCGTTAGGGGTTCTGGGCAGCTCTGCAGCCATGCTGGGGAAGGGGCTGGGTGTGTCATCTGCTGCTGACCCTGCTCCCAACCCCATGAGGTGCAATGAAGTGCCTGCCAGAGGTGCTTTGTTTTTTTTAGATGAGCTACATCTCAACTTTCATAGCCACTGCACCTTATTTCAGTCTCCTGATCTGGCATGCCTAAACCTCAGGACATGCACCTGATGGAATGAGTTCAGAGGAGAGCCACAAATGTGGTCAAAGGGCTGGGCCACCTCTCCAATGAAGATGGGCTGAGCTAGTTCAGCCTGGAACAGAGGAAGCTTTGAGGAGCCTTATAGCAGCCTTTCAGTACCTAAAGAGGGCCTACAAGAGAGCTAAAGAGGGACTGCTGGAAAGGGCAGGTAGTGGCAGGACAAGGGGTAGTGGCTTCAGACTGGCAGAGGGCAGGTTGAGATTAGTTATTAGGAAGGAATTGTTCCCCACGAGGCTCTGGCATAGGCTGCCCAGAGAAGCTGAGAGTGTCCCATCCCTGGAAGTGTTCAAGGCTGTGCTGGATGGGGCCCTGCAGGGGATGAGGCCAATGCAATGGGGATGTGCCCTCACTGCAGCTGAGCACTGCACTCAAGGCATTCCTGACTCTGCCTGTGAGTCCTCCCCATGGTGCCCCAACATCAGGACTTGGGGAAACAGGCAAATGTTCTGCCTGCTCTCACAAACACAAATGATACCACGAAAAGGAAGCCCTATTCAGAATTGTTAGAATTTTCCTTTCAATTAAGGCTGGAGGGAAAAAGAAAAAATGGAAAGAAGAGACCCACCACTGTACTGTTTGGTTGCTTTGCTCTAGTCTGCACTCAACAGAATCTGGGGAAATGACTCTTATTGAAAAACAATCTTAAAACAGAAAAAAAGTCCAACCTAAAATCCTCACTGAAGTGCTCCATAGGGGTGAATTGGATTACCTATGGCTGCGCACTGGGAGAAAAAATGCCAAGCTATCATCTAGTGCTTTTAAAACATCAGCAGGGACGCCATTTCAGGAGGCAGGTGAGTATGGCAGGTCCCAGAGCAGTGATGCAGTTCTCCCACAGAGTGGGTTCTGCAGGCACAGACCCAGCTGGGAGCGTCACTGCCAGCGCAGGAACCCTGGGAAGCGGCGCTGTTCCGCGCCTCGGCACCGCCTGCGATTTTTTGCAGAATGAGGAAAACGCTCTTGCCTGACCCAGGGGCTCCTTCCCCCTGGGAGAGCACAGATGGTCTCCTGGTGAAGGTGTGGGCCTGGAAATTGGGAGCTCTGGATGCCTTTCCCGGCTACATCAGAAACTTGCTATGTGGCACCACCTACTTCTACGCCCACGTTTCCTCCTACTCCTTCTCTCTCGCTCGCCGCTTTTTCCAGACCTTTCACCTCGCTGCTCGAATGTGTTTTTCCTTTTGCAGAGTGCTTTTCTCAGACTCCAAAGCCTCCTGGTGTGCTGTCACCAGTACCTGGACCAGACACCCACTCCTGCCCAGGCTTCTTCTGCCTCTTCACCCTTCCCATCAATCTCTCCCTTCCCCTTGTAGTGCTGCCGCCATTTGATGTCTCTTCCTGACACTGCTCATGGCCAGAATTCTTGCTCCTCTCTGGGAGTGTTGTTCTCAGTCTCCTGCAGGCAGAGTGCTCAGAGGCAGAGCTCAGGTGGGTGCTGGGGGCAGAGCCAGCAGCAGGCAGGCTGTAGTCCCTGCTCAGGCAAGACTGCTGGCAGGAGTGCTGGGAAATCGATGGATGTGACTCACAGCCTGACTCAGCCCATGGGTTTTCTGCTCTGGACTGAATGAAACCCTCAGAGCTGGGACCTGCTCATTCTCTTGGTTGCGTTTGTCCCGAGGCTCTGGGTTTTGCTGTAATTTGTTGCTTCAAGGTGATGTTCCCCATTTTTGGCTGGAAGTGTGTGCTTCATGGCGCAGGCACTGCCTAGCTAATAAGCCTGGGACAGGTTTGTTTCTTCCTTAAAGATGATCTGTGTGACATGACACTGTGCATCCCCTTCCCGAGGGCTCCTTGCAAGGGCTTTGCTTTCTGTGCTCCATCCAAGCTGGCTGTGAACATCAATTGATATTGAGTGACTAATCAAAAACATGTCAGTTATTTATTGTGCCTAAAAAGGATGAGATGTGCACTCCTAAGTCAAAACATCTGCAGGATTTCAAAAGCCAGATCTACTCTAGGCTGCCAGGCATGTGTTGCTGCTCCTGGTCACCCAAGGGTTGGATCAAGGTGGTGAGCCAAGATCAGCAGCGTCCAAATGTGAGTGGTGTCAAACCCTTCAGCAGCGTCCTCAGCAGCTGCTGTTACAGCTCACTGCCCAGAGCAAGTGCCAGGGACAGTGTAGGACTCACTTGGAGGCACAGCCCTGTTTCACTGCTGTTCCCACTCAGGATGAGATTTGGGATGAGACTCAGGCTTGCTCCAACCCATGTTGATGCAGCTTGTGCCCCTTGGGAGATCTCTGTTCCAGCAGTCCCATCCCTCAAGGTCCCCCTTGGTCAGGTTCTACCTTGGGCACACACAGCAGTGACTCTGTAACTTCAAATCCCAGCAGAAGCCTCCCCTTGATGGAGTGAGAGTGGATCTGTTGGGGCAGCAAGCCAGTTAATTGGGTATTTTAGTGGTGGAGTATGGGAATGCAGTAGATGCTCCAGTCCTGGTGTCCAGCCAGGAGTTTGGTGGGCAGACTGACAAAGGAGCTAGCAGGATGTCACCTGGTGAAGGAGCCAGCAGGATGTCACCTGGTGAAGGAACTAGCAGGATGTTACCTGGTGAAGGAGCCAGCAGGATGTCACCTGGTGAAGGAGCTAGCAGGATGTCACCTGGTGAAGGAGCTAGCAGGATGTCACCTGGATCCAAATGTCCAGGGAGTCTGAGAATACCAATGGTCCACTCTAAAGAGGAGTGTGCTTAGGAGTCGAGACCAGAGGCATATCCTCCCTTCAAAACACCAGGGTGAGGAAAACTGGCTCATCTAGTCTGCAGAGAAAAGCTGGGAGTGAGGGAAAGAAGCAACGCCAGCAGGATAAGGAGATGCCAGGATATAACCCTTGAACCTACAGTTCACAGCTTTCATTTTTCTGGAGCTGTCCCAAAGGAGGGACAAGCCTGGTGGTGCTGGGAGTGAGGTCTGAAGCTGGTGGCATCCCCATACTGCAGAAGGGCAGGGAGAGCAGAGCAGCTTGGGAATGTGTGGCAAAGCAAAAGGTGAACCACAGGACTGGTTGAAAATATCTCTACTTTTCATAACCCAGTAATCCGTCTTGCATGTAAATGAGGTGTCTGGAGTGTTCCCACCACCATCAGCAGGATTTCTATCTGCCTGCAAGAAAGGGAGCTGGGAAGGAACCTCATGTTACCGAATAATCTTGCAAGGGGAGAGAATATAAGAACTAATTAAATTAAGTCTTATTTAATACTTGGCTCGGGGATAGGATGGTAATAAAAGAAGAGAAACTGTTTCCTTGTTGTAATATGGTAGAGCATTAATTAAGGGAAAAAAAGGCCCCAATGGTTGTGATGCCAAGCTGCATTAATATCCAGCTGTTGTGCTTTGCATCTGCTGGAGTGCTGAGGCAGTCCTTTAAAATATGTGGCTTTGGGTTTGCATAAATAAAAGCAGTGATCAAGGCTGAGGGACAGCAAACCAAAGGGAAAGCAGAGGGGCAGGAGACAGAGTTTATTAAAGACCACCAGAGGAGAACACAAACCCCTGGTCCTTCAGACTTCTCCTGCTGCCACTGCAGCCTCCAGCAAGGCTTCTGCACAGTGGAACTGCTGGGGCTCTTCTTTCTCCTGCTCAGCAAAAGAGGAGGCCAGTAGCTGATGAGAAAAACAAGGGAATATTAATTCATCCCTAAGCCTGCAATCTTTTGATCTAGAAATTGAGGATTCAGGAATGTCTTTTTACCTTTTAAAAACCTCATACAATTAATGCACAAACATTTTTATCAAAGTATTATGATAATTTGTTTTGCAATTTTAATTTATAAATGTATTGTAAATTTGAAGAAAAATCTGAGATTATTTAGGACCTTCTTGATGAGACAGAAACATGCCTCTGAAATATTCTGGATTTACTAAATCTGATATTTCTTTTTATCCTTGGAGATCAGCTGGTTCAGAAAGAATTCAGCAAACTTCTGTGATAATACATCACTAACCAAATCAGGCTTCAGCAGACATTATGTGAAGATGGTGTTTTATAAACCCAACATATGACAGAGAGATAAAGTTCGGGGTTGGATTTCAGGATTCTTATAAAATGTCACAAAGGAAAATAATCTGTAGCTGCTGAATGAGAGCAAACCCAAATATTTTCAATTTTTCATCAACTGTAATTTTGGGAAAATATTTTTCTAATTATTATTTTTAAATTATTTTACTTTTAATTTTTAAAAATTATTTTACTTTTAATTTTAAAAGTTATTCTACTTTTAATTTTTTTTTTTTTATTTTAGAACACTTGAGGAAAATCTGTTTAGTGTGTGTGGATGTTTTGCCATTCCAATTTCTGTGTCATCCCTGTAAAGGCAGTGCATTACATGCCTTACAATTACCTACACATCATAGTATGATGTAAGAGCTTCAGCTATTTTTATTTTTAATTTTTTAATTAAGAGTGGTTTGGCTAGATACTGATTAATCTCCCTTGCCTTTGTTTCTAGATCAAAGTGGCTCGTGTTCATGTTGTAACGAAATGGTTTGATGACTTCACTGGGGCACAAACAGGAGCCACTTTGATCTAGAACAAAGAAAAGATGTCTTGAACAGCACCAGATAACAGCTGCTCTTTGTGATTGTAATGGCAAGTAAAAGGAGAATATTTCAACTATTATTCCTGTCATAATATGACATGATAGAGTAACTACTTCTGACATGTAATTTAATAGGTAAAAATAATATTATTAGAATGAAACTCCATAAAATAAGATTTTTTTTTTAATGGAGGAGCCTTCATTTATAAAGTGGCAGCTTTCATCAGTATGCATGTTTCACCAACAGCTGAATTCTGTTGTGAGTGCCTTTGTGACAGAAAATACCTAGTTTGACCAAAAATTAAGGAACAGCTGTCACTAGCTTGGGGTCCTCAGCGCGCAGCCTCCTGGGATGCGGAGATGCTCTGGCAGGTGTGCCCTGCCCCAGGGGACAGGTCAAGAGCTTTGCTCTGCTGGGACTAGGAGGGGGATGCTGGCCACCCCTGAAACGTGGGGAAGCTGCAGGATTTCTTCCAAAAAGAAGGGTTTTCTTTGCTCAGGCTTTTTCCAGAGCTGCATGTAAACAGGCCCTGTGGTCTCAGTATGTGACTCTGTGACCTCACCTTGTGGCTCTGACTAATGTCCCTCCCTGGGACACAGAGAGCTGGCGTGGGAGGGGAGGTTTCCTCAGCCCACCACAGCTGGGGTCTCGCTGTCCTCACTCCAGAAGCAAAGACTCTGCGTTGCTGCCAGCCGTGGTGCTGCGTGGCCATGACCCATTAAAGATCCCCCCTCTGTCCCCTGGCGGGTGCCAGGGCAGGCAGGGACCTGATACACCCTCCCCCGTGTCTCTGCAGCCTGGCCACCAGCACACCTGGAGGCATGGCCAGGACCAGAGAGGCCTCCTGGGATTTGGGAGGCCCAGCCTGCTCCCAGCCAGCAGGCAAAGTTTGCTGGAGCTTCAGGAGCTGTCAGCAGGGTTGCTGGCCAGCTTTAGCCACAGGTGCTCCAGTGAGGAGCAGCAAACAAAACCAAAATTATTTTGTGTATGTAAATTGTCTCCTGAAGCAGGCGTTTGGCAACCCTAATGGTTTTCTGCATGCCGGGGTGTATCCAGGCACTAAAATAAGTCAGGCTGTAGGAGGGATGGGAGGTGGGAGATAGGGAAGACTCTTTTTATATTACTCCCCTTGCTATATTAAGAGGCACTGTTCCCTTTCCTGGCTTGAGAAAAAGCTCTCCCTCGCCTTGCAGACGGTCTCCCGTCCTGGTTTAACTGCTCACAAACCAGGATTTAGAGATCCTTGTTCTTGGCCCCAGCACCTGCATCCCTGTGACCTGCAGGGATGTGAGGAGGCCCTGGCCAAGCCTGGCTGAAAGGGTGAGGCTGTGGCAGTGCTGTTAGCTAGCACCAGGCTGCAGGGGTTGCGCTGTGTCCTGA
The DNA here is from genome assembly GCA_034509185.1 of Euphonia xanthogaster. Taxonomy (NCBI): domain Eukaryota; kingdom Metazoa; phylum Chordata; class Aves; order Passeriformes; family Fringillidae; genus Euphonia; species Euphonia xanthogaster. The sequence continues at coordinate 9,619,946 of JAYDZK010000001.1, forward strand.
GAGAATACAGGTAACTGAGCATTAGAAGGAGGCCCTGCTCTTCCAGAGGAGGGTGGGCTGGCCAAGGGGATTGCGTTTTGCTTTTCTCCTTTTTTTTTTCTCCCTCCTTCTCTTTCCCCCACCCAAGGCTTGCAGCTGGGTGTTGCTGGGGGTGAGGCTGACAGGGGGTGGATGTGCATGTTTTAAATCATGGCACTGAGCCCAGAGCTTTTTGCATGGGTGGCACCTTAGTATTGTAGAAATCCAGGGAAATAAATAACTAATCATTGACTCTGACAAAGTCTCTGCTCATGGCTGGCTACTACAGGTGAACTTCATCCCTCAACAATGACACTTTACAAGCGCTGCAGGCACTCTGTAATTCCTGCCCTTGGAAGAGAATCAATGAGATGTTTAACCAGTGACCTCCCCTTAGCTCTAGAGTTGCACTCGCTCTGCTGACACGACTTCTTGCCTCGCTGGCAGCCCGGCACTGCTGGGAGCCGACAGAAGTGAGGAGGAACTGAGAGCAGGCTGTTTTCTTCCCGGTGGGAGTGGGAGTAGGGAGTGGGCGGTGCTGCTCCCCCGCTTGTCACAGCTGCTGTTTTCCGCCTGGGCGAGGGGAGGAGATGCAGGCATGGAGAAAGCTGGATCCCACTGAACTGCTGTGCCCCACTCTCCCTCCAAAGCCCAAACGCATCCCAATCCATCACACTGCTCAGAGTAGTAATTAATGGGTGTAACAGAGCCCCTGAACAGAGAAGCTCGGGTGAAAAGTGAAGCAGAAACACTGACAGCCCCAGGTTCCCATGCAGTGCCTGGCAGGTTTGGCATGGCTGGCTGGGGAACCCTGGGCTCTTGGCCACAAAGAGGGCGGGAGCAGAGGCTGTGCCTGAGGTCAGGGAATGCTGGATAACACCCTGAGCCCTTTCTCTGAATGTAAAGATTTATTGTTTTTCCACAAGCCTAAATACCAGGCCGCAGTGGAGGTGACACCAGGGTTTAGGATGAAAAGCAAGTCAGGGGAGTGATCCCACAGGGACATGTGTGGATTTATTCACCCTGCTTATTGATGTTTGTGGGCTACAGCCTGAACAGAGCAGCTGAAATTACACTCTTTGTGTAGATATCACTATTAACATCTACCCTTAATGACAGTGTCACCATTCCGACACTAATTACTTCCACAGACAGAATGCAGGGGGTTCCTGCAGTAAGAACTGCTTGGCTTGTGAGCTGCTGTGGCAGAGCCAGGCTCTGCGTCCCCCAAATGCTCTCCTTTTCTTCAGTAGTGCAAAGGAGCAAAACATGAGGGTCAGGGCGCTCCATGGTTCATCCTCATACTGGGATGCAGTGGAAACAACCCTTGCCTCTGTATTTCTGGCACGTGTAGGGATGTTGTGCTGATGACTGGGCTGTGAGGAGGAGGAGGGAACAGGATGCTCTGAGTGTTACCCATAGGAGTGACAGCTCTTTGCTGGGACTGCCTGCTACAACACATCTCTCCTGAGGCTGGGGCACACCCAGTCCCTGTGAAACGATGGCAGCTTCCAGGAGTGCAGGAAACGCATTAAGGAGCATTTATCAAAACTCAGTAATGACAAATGAACAAATTCCTCAGTGGGGTCTAGATGTCCCCCTGTGCTCTCATCATGTCAATGCTGATTTACTCAGGAACACCCAATGCCTTATATGCCATTGTAATGACTTTGAGTACTAATTCCAGAAATTATCCACTCCTGTTACTGGAGCAAAACCCCACCCATTTTCCACTGTAAGGACCGTGTTTGCCTTGTGCTTTGTATAAGATCAAGGTGTCCTGCAGACAAGAAGAGCCTGCAGTACTGGGAGACAACTAATACAGTACTTTTCAACAGGAATGTTTCTAGGGGTAGAAAATAAGCCATTTGTTAGCCATTACATCTATGTAAGTGTCATCCTGAATTTTATTCCCTTTTTTCCTTCCTTCTTTCCTCACTCTGTCAGTTTTTCTCAAGCTCTCTAGAAACAGCTCCTGGTGCTAAACGGAGCCCCAGTCTGACAGTGTGACTGTTGAGTACATCCAAGATTTCTTCCTGCAATATCAGGTGTGCTTTGAGGATTAGACAGCAGAGCCCTCACCAGATGCCTTTGCTATCAAGCTTCATGAAATCTGCTCTGACAGGGGCAGGCGATCCCTGCTCAGAGCCTGCTGACAGGGCTGTCTGCCTTGTGATGCTCAGCTTTATTTTTGGAGCACTCAGTGTCTTGAATGTGTTAGGTTCTGAGATGCCATTTTGCTTTCTCCAAAAATAAATTCACAGTCTTTGTAGTTGAGGGCAAAAATGCCAAGATTGTATTTTTCTTTCCATTGTTTAAGAGAAGACAGAAGAATTATCTTCTAAAGTTACTTTTTTATGTATTTCAAAGAAGGAAGAAAAGGCATGAGGTCCTTTTTGCTCTGCAGATCACCATGAATTCTCATTTGCTATTCCCACACCACCGTCTTGGTCCTTGGTGAAAGGAACCAAAATACACTGACTTTTTACTTCTTGGTTTTTTGGTTTTTTATACTTTGCTCCCCAGCTGAAATCGAAGTGGTCCTGGTGCAGCAGCTGACCCCTGTTCCCCAGGGACTGTGCTGTTACACTTCCTCTGGGCAGGATGGAATGCAACCTCTCCCTCCTCGGGCTCCCCCCTCAGGGCCTTTGCTAAAATTTCTCTTCTAAAAAGAAGGCAGAAAGCATATTTAAGCAGATACTACATTTTTACTTGTTTTCTTTTTTGCTGTGCTGAGGACTTCCCTTGGAAAGGATGGAGAAGGGAGGATGTAAGAGGATGGATGTTACCACAGTGCCTCAGGCTTTGGTGAGATTAAAAAGCCTCCCTTGTGGTCACTGGAAGTTGGCAGCAGAAGGTAAAAGTGGGTGACCCTGGCTTTTGCTTTGCTGTTTGCATGAAATTTGTCTGTGCTGATCTTCAGGTCAGCAGGACATCAGCACTCCTGTAATGCCAACTCAGGCTCTGTTCATGGCAGAGGGCTCCCAAAAAAAGGGATTTGTTCTCCTGTCCAAGCTGAAAAATCATTTAATTCATTGTGGGCACAGCTGGGTCGTGAATCACATCAACAGGAGATGTTATGGGTTTCCTTGCTGTTGTAAGTAGGTGGGTGCAGGCACCCAGTTTGTGGTGATTGGGATGGGGCTGTGGCCCAGCCTCATCCCCAGTGGGCTCAGCTGTGAGCAGCAGGTGAGCAGCACTGGCAGCAATGAGCCAGGGAGTGCCCAGGGGCACTGAGCAGCCACCCAAGGGAGCAGAGGGCACACAGGAGCCATGCATCAACAGGAGGGGATGAAAGGCTGGGCTAGAGAACAAGAAAGAGCAGAGCTTGCAGCTTTCTGAAGTGGTAGGATGGTGCTCTGTCTGGGTTGAAGCTTTTTGAAATTGTGCTGTGGTACTCTGTCTATCCTGGTCCACTTGACTGTGACATGTGCTGTCGCATATGTGATACTGGGGAATGTGGTATGTCCTAATGAAAGCTGTAGGTCTAGCATTTATGCCTATGTGGTTATACAAGCTTATGCTGTACTTTGGTTAGCCTCTTGCAATTCATCCTTCTGAAAAAGAGACCAATAGTAAAAAAGAAAGTCAAGTTATGATTAGGCTTGCACACCCTATGGCTTGTCCATCTCAAAACATGTTTTCTGCTATTGAATTTTCCTGTCACATTTTTGCACCTCTCTGTTTCTTCCAGATAGCTGGTTCTCATAAATTATGCAATGAGTGTATCACTCAAAATAAGGACAAGTGATATCCTCCAAAGAATTAATTTGAGGCTTCAACTAGGTCATTCCTGTCTGAGGCCACATAGACCATTCTTTTTAACACACCTGAGTGAAAATAGCCATGCTGCACAATGTCTGGGGAAATGAAGAACTTCTTGAGAATCTGGATAACGTGTTTTGTACTGGAAAAGTTAGAGAAACCATTGAGGAGGAGGCAATTATATAAAGAATCCACAGAACAAACCTAACAGCTGACATGAAGGATTCAGTTCTCAGAAACCAATGGGGTGTAATTCTTCAATTCTTTTCTGCATATTTCAGTATAAAATCAACCTCTCTCTGGGAAGGTAGAAGAGGAATGAAAGGAAGTATTCTACCTACAGCTGTCAGAAAGAAATGCAGTGATTTATTTCACATCAGCCTCCCAAAGTTGGAGGCAAAAAGAAAAGGGTAATTTTAAAGTTCAGTTAATATTTTTCCCATTTGTTATTTTAATAATCCAAAATGCACAGTAAGATGTTAGAAGAAGTGCCATCTGTATTGTAATCTGAGTGCACCAAATTGAATTGGACCCTTGCTGTTCACAAATACAGGTTTAGAAGTCCAAAAAAACCCCAGGGCTAGTTCAAGTTTGCTAAAATTCAAAATAAAACCAATATATGCATAACTCAAAGCTAAACATAATCCAAACAGTTTAGGTACTCTTTTTTACTAATGTTTTCTGTTGCCCTTTTAGTTTGTACTTTTGTGGAAGGATATTCTGTTCTGCCTCCAAGCTTTGCAGCTTCAATGGCCACTCTTCTCTAGCTGTTCTTAGGAGCAGATACAGCACAGTGTGTTTAACAGCAGGAGCCTTGGCCTGGGGAGCCATAAGCCCAACTCAGTGAGTACTTCCAGAATGGCTTTTACTCTGTTCCTCCGTGCTGACCCAACAACCTAGCAAACATTTCATTATGTAGGCTCTGTGGGACATGTGGGATGCAGAACAGAGAGCATGAAAGGGTAGGAACACTTCAATATTATTTTCTTATTATTTTGCAGTTACAGAATGTTTGGCAAATGATGGTACACAAAGTTGCAAGGCAGATGCTATAAATTGAGTCAGTATGATATATATGTCTGCCAAAGAACTGTTTAAGTACATTTTCACTGTTTCCAGCAAAAATAACAAGAGAGAAGTAAAGACATCATGAAGTAATTTTGTCATTAGGAAAGAAAATATAGCAGGGATTTTTTAAACATACATGCAAAGGGAAGAACAAATTGAACACACACCATACTTGAAAACTTAATGGAAAAGAAATAATCTCTAACACAAAAACAAAGCAATCTACCCTCAATTCAGTCTGAAATCCAAATAATACCATACGTAGGGTCACTAATGGAAGGAAAGGTAGAAACTGCTGTCTTTAGTCTGGATGCCATTTTTATTCTCTGCTCAAGGAGCAAGGGGCTTTGTAATGCCAAACATTCTACAAGCCAGGGATTAGTTAAAACAGTGGAGCATCAAAGGGAAAGCTAATCAATTCAGCTATAACCACTTATCTCAAATACACTGGTGCAGGCCTCAGTCTGGCCTAATCCCTGATAAAGGGGGCTGCACAAGTATCCTCATTGCACTGTCGAGTCTCTCAGGCAGAGCTGTTTGGTGTTACTTCCCAAACACCAGTCTGTCCACACAAGGAAAGGGACACACTATAAACACCTCTATCCAAAAGAGCAGAGATGAAGCTGAATGCCAAAAATAACATTTTTTTGGAGCTGAAACCATGCACACAAGAGTTAGGGACAAATGGTCAATGACAAAGGAGAGAAGGAAAAAGCTGAGAAAGGAGACTCCATTGTAAATCTCAGGGGAACTTCCCTGTTTGGAGTGCCAGGAGACAGCAATATGGGAAAATACAGCAAGAACCAAGGCCACTTGATAATGGGCTGGACTGAAAGACTGTGGCTGTGACTAAGTCAGTCCTAAGTGACTAATTAAGTCCTTTCCATCTCCAATGTCTCAAATAAAACCTCTTCCCTAAAATAAAGAACAAATATCTGTAGATGAGCCAAAACAAAAAAGGATGTTTCCTCTAGAAAAGACCCAAGGGCCTTGAGGGTGATGCAAATCAAATGCTTTTGGTTTGGGAGGAATAAATATTGTTATGGGCTGTGGAGGCAATCAAAATCCCATAAAGGAAACTACTAAATGCCTATTTACCCTAAAATTAAGAGGTGATACTTAGCTGTGTAATGTGGAAATACATCTGTGGCATGTGTTTAAAGACCAGTATATCTTCATGAATGCAATGCTTTGTTATCAGGCCCCATGCTGCAAGTCACTGAGGAGGCTTTGCAACTTATTTTTGGGGTTTTTTGGTTTGGTTTTTTTTTTTCCCTAACAAAGTGACTGATGATTTTAAGGATTTTCTAGCAGGTTTCTGTTACAGCTCCTAAGGTTTATTTCTAACATGCTAAACTTGCCATGCTGATCTCTATAGACCCCTCTGGATTGTTGCTTCCTAGTGAGGATAGTGTTGGAGCTGACTGAGGTTTTCAGTATCAAATTATATGCGGCTAGATAGCCCTGTCTCTTCCACAAAGGGAAATAATTCCTATTTGACTGTATTTGCATTCCTATTTTCTTTATGCAAATACTTATGAGAGCTTTATGGCCCACTGTCTACAACATGCCACTTTCCATGCTATTCCTTTTTTGGTCTGGAAAATTTTTTTGGGTTTTCTTTTTTTTTTTTTTTTTCTTTTTTGTTTTTAATACTATACTCTGCAATGCTGCATTACTCACAGCAATCTTCCACATTTAACCACTTTATGGGACTGTTTAATGGCTTGAGTTATGCTTAGAACTTGCAAAGTCACAGGTTATCAGAGTCAAATGATCTAGTTTCATGCACTCGTAGGGTCACATTCTGTTCAGGATCTTTCCAATTCTTTTAGGCTATATAGCTCTTTGAAAGCCAGAATGTCTTATAACACGGTTTCTTCTTTCTTGAGCTTTGTTTTGAACGTCCCCATGGTACTGTGTGGGTCAAACCTGAGCAAAAGTAGAAAGGAAAGTTCAGAATACCCAGGAAAATGGGAAAACCTGACAGAAAGGTTTCAAAGTTTAGCAGAGCTCTCTGAATTTGCGAAGAAGGAAGCAGGAGTTTGGAAGTAAAAGATAGTTGTACTTTTGCCATAAGCTTGGCCCCCAGCTCTGCTTTTGTGCATATGCAGATATGTATGTGTGATGAGAAATTATTTTCCTCAGGACTTGCATCCTTGTTATTTATTATATCCCAGCAGCATGATGTGATGTGCCAAGATCTCAGCTGGATTTGGCCCAATATTCCAAAATTCAGCAAGTAAATGGATGCAAGTCAAGTTAAAATTTTTCATTGAATTCAGAAGTCAGTTAAGTTATGCCATAGCTGTTCCCTCAGTCCATGTTGCCCAGCTTCCAGCAATTACTGAAGTGAAATGCACTGTGGCTCTGCAGACCTGGGCTGTGCTCCCACACATCAATTCTCTTTTCCTATTCACATTTCTGACCTCCAAGGGGGCTTTTGTTGTTGAACTCTCCTGTTTCACATCAAGAACACCCTTTTGGCTCAGGGGGCCTAATAAAGCACTAAAAATATTCCTGTACAGTTGTTGTTTTACATCTGTGATAGGCTTGCATATGTGATAAAATCAAAAAGATTCTTCTAGTAGCTCTGCTGAAAGAAAGAGCAAGTGCCTGTCAGAGCAAACAGGCATCCTGACCAGCTCTGAAGTTACATGGAAGCAAGTTCTATAATATCCAAGGCATGTGACAAATAACTGGCATCACTTTCTCCTTTCTAGTTTGTGTGACAAGTTCTATAATATCCAAGGCATGTGACAAAAAACTGGCATGAATAATGTGGCTACAGTTGAGCAAATTCTTTGAATTTCATCTGGTTTAAATAACTAAAAAGTTTTCTCTCATCTTGAAACTATCCTATTTATAAAGTTTCCTCTCAATATGGGGATTTGAAATTATGCTTCCTATTACCCAGTAGGGAGGCTTCGTGTCAGGCCTTGAGTTTTGGGAGTGGTTTGGGAGACTCTTTCTTCTTTCTTTTGAAGCTGTTCTTGCATTTATAAATAAAGATTTCATAAGAGGACAAGAATTCAACAGGACTCAATTCCTAAATGCACAATGTAGCCCACCCATGTATTCAGTCATTTTCAGTCCATCTTCATGACTTCACTACAGGAGACAGGAGAGACAGGGAAAAATGAGGAGTTCATCCCAGAACAGCATGCACCAGATCAGTTAGACTGTGTTACCACATCTTGAATACTTGACTCCCTGTATTGGAGACTGTAAGTTATAAATAACCATAAAAATAATTTTTCCATAAGCAGAATTATTTGCTTACTCATGTCTGCCAGCTGTCCAAAAGCGACAGGAAGGAATAATAACATGAACCAAGTACAGTAAGATTAATCTTCCTGACAATAAATATCTGGCATTCATACAGTGCAGAACAATAAAAATAATAGTAAAAAAGGCAAAAGTGGTGTACTTTGTTCTGAATACAGAAGAGTGGATTTGCCACAGCATTTCTAAAATGGGCCGACAGGCTTTCACTGTGCTGAGCTGAAGGAATGTGGGCCACATAACTTCAGTATGACCAGGAGCTCTAGGATTCCCAGTTAGAAAACTTGTTAAAACTTTTATTCCTAATAAAACTTCTAAGTAGGGTTATCATTGTGCCAGGCTTTATTAGTGCATATGCACCATTCTATTGTATACAGGATCAGTGATTAAAAGAAACTTGCTTTGTCCTTCTTTTAAAGAAGTAATATTAAATTAAGCCTGGAATAGATAAAATTGCTAAATGTTGTTTGGTTTTAGACTCTATGCAGTTCCCGCAGGTCAGGCCAAAACTAAGGCATCATTGATGCTAACACTCCTTTTGATTGTATAAATTCTATTTTCTCTCTACCATTTATAACATATCTAGCTCTTGTGATTGTTTGGAAGATGTGGTTTCAAGCTGCATTTATTGTTTGGATTTACATCATGGATCTGACTCAATGCTATGAGGATTTGCAGATTCTGTTTTGAGTAGCTACCTGCTGAGAAAGCAGCACTTCATCTTTCTGTTTACTGCAGTGGTCTTTGAGCCAGGCTTTGGACATCATTATAACTCTGCTTCCTGTCCCTCCACTTTTTCTTCACATGACAGTAAATGGCTTCCAGAAAGGAGAAAGGCTGATAGCTTTGGATGTAGGTTCAGTCAACAGAAACTTTTTTCACCTTTTTTATATCATAAACAATTGTCTTATGTTTATCTCTGCCCTGTTTCTTTATGTCTTCCTCTTCACCACACAAAATTGCTCTAGTACAGGAAAATACACTGTGGAATCCCAAGGTAATAAATTCTTTATTGTGGCATTCCTCCACACCTCTGCTTTGGTGCCAGTATCAGCAGAACTTGTTTTAGCTTTCTGTGTTGATCTCAAATGCTGAATGTTTCCTGGAAGACACACATTTTTCTCACTCTCATTTCTCATTCCCTTCCTCGTTTGATGTCACTAACTATCCCAAATTCCTCAGAAATTAAGACAGAGGTAAGGAATAACTTTCACACAAGCTATCAGTTAAAGATTTTAAGCATTTCAAGTGTGCTGAACTGTATGACTGGGAAACATGTAAAGTTAACTGCAGAGATTGAAGTATGAATTCATACAGATAAAGGAAAGGAAGTTCTAACACAGTGAAAATATTGAAAGCACTGTGTGAGAAGAAGCCCTATGCTGTACCACATTATGCTTTTCTTCTGTGAAACTGTGAGTTCAGTATTCCTGAAACCAAAAGCATGTTTTGAAAGGGAGCCTTTTTCACCAGTGGATGCAGAAGTGTTTAATTGTTTGGAAATCTATCAACGTAACTCCAAAAACTAGAAATAGCAGCATTCATTTTTTCCACAAGGAAAACCTCATTTGCTTTCCAAAAAGCCATAGCCCCTTGAAAAATTGACACTGCTTGACTTGACAGAAAAATGGCTCCAGCTGGAGGCAGTGTGGTTCCTGCTGCTGGTGAACTGCCTTCCCAGGTGTGCATCCCTGCTGCTGAAAGGAGGTGAGAGTTCCAAGCCTTCGAGGGCTCTGTTCATGCTGTTCTTCTGTTCATGACCCTCTAAATTTCAGCTCTGTTGTTGGTTCTGCCTGGTGCAAGGGTTGCTTACAGCCCACAGGATCCTCTTTTTTCCTTGTGAACTTAGAGTTTCACTGTCCTGAGTAAGAGGAAGTAAGGCAGGACAGGGAAGAGCCCAGGCAGCCGCAGCACCCTGTGGTGCTGGAGCACAGCACTGTCTCCTGCACTCCTCTCAAGGCTGTGGTGAAATTTTTTTCTATCTGCATTGCCTTCCATCAAAGGCACAGGAGCCATCTTCCCTGGAATTGGGTGACTATGTTTTTGCTTGTGTGTATGGAGTAAAACAAGGAAGAGAGCTGGAAATGAGTAAAAGCAGTGTTATGTCCCTGTGCCTAGAATCTCTTGGCATCCATGAGTGGTGCACACAAATCGTGAGCAGAAATTCAGACATGTGAAGTGGGTGTACTCCAATACTCCTGTTATTGGAGATGGAAGGGGGAGTGCTGGCATGCTTGGAGGCTTGCTCCATTTCTGAAACAGTGTTTGCAGAAATCACACTGCTAGCCAGCAGCGTGGGGTCTCTTCCAGCAGTGCTTTTAAGGGTAATGCAAAACCCATCACAGCCTAGTGCCATGGCAGAGTGCAACTTGGCAAGCGGCAGCATCAGTGGGAGCTCCCAGCCTGTTACCAGGGACCAATAGCCAAAAATACACTGAAGGCCTAAATATTCCTACACACACTGAATACCATTCAATACTTGTAGTTCCAGCCTCCAGATGCAGCATTTGGGAGGAAGCTGCTGGGTTCATTTTCTGAAGACAGGAAAAACATACTTCCAAACAGGTTTTAGCCCAGCTTGCTCGGTCTGCCCCGAACAGATTCCCAGAAAAGTTGCATCATGACATCTCCTGCTGGCCTCAAAGCAAAAGCCATGCACTCATAATGTTCCCTGCCTTGGAAGGACACAGCATAGGAAGCAGGCAGGTGCAGGACAAACTGCATAGAAGAATTTTGCTTTTACTTTCTTTAACAATACCCACAATGGTGGCAAGGAGGGGAAAAAACAGATCAGCCCTAACAACCTCCTTGATATTTGGCTCAGATTATCAACATGAAGAGAGAAAAACTACTTTCCAAAGTATATACACTGAAATGCCTCTGTCACTGAGCCCTCGTTAGAGGGATGTGCAGAAGCCCTCACAAGTGTACTCATTTCAGACAGTGAAGAGCTAGTAAACTATCTTTCCTTGAAATTACTACCAAACTAGAACAAGGGAAGGTTTTTCATAAGCATTAGATTAAAATGGAACATGATCATTACTAGTTTGTCAGGTTAATTTGTGGACTTTGCCTCACATGCCTCAGATACAAGTGGAAACACCTGGCTTCAGGCCATGGTGGGGTTGGGGGATGTTCAGGTACCTTGCTGCTCTCTTGAAACATGGACATTTGCTCTGTGTTCTCACACTGCTGTATGATAGAAAGTGTGTGGATGACTCATTTCCTAAAGAAGCTCAAGGCCCTGGAGAAACATTCTGGAATCTTGATTTTGGAGGAAATATTTCATTCTGTTTTCAGTTGAAGTACACCAGAACAGGAGTTTTTGAGAACCAGTGAAAAGGTGGTGATTTATTAATGTGGTGAAACAGGCTGAAGTCCAATCTCCAATACTTCTTGCACAGGAATTCATAATAGGTAAGTCACTGTTAGTCGCCACATGAAGTGCTTTGATATTTTTTTCTTTTGCTTTAAAAACATGTGCCCCTGCTTTTATTGTTTCCTAAATAGCATTAAATATATCCAGTTAAGTATGTATTAATGATGTATGCTTTTTTGTAATCTCTTTAATTCAACTGCAGCAGTTTAAGAAGCTAGGGAGTGATCTTGGGCTCTGCAGCAGGAAAACACAGGAATTGAAGTTGTGCAAGAGAAGATAAGACCAAGCCAGTCATTCCACAGTTTTTTTGTAGGGCCAAGAACAATAGTTGGTCTATTTAAAAAAAAAAAAAAAGATGCACCTGTAAAGATAATCTGCTTGGCAAGTTCATTAATATTTCAGTGAGGTTATGAAATGTCACATCAGCTTGGTGGTCCATGTTCAGGGGTCTCAATACAACATTCCATTGAGTGCTATGGGCACACCCACAGATTCACACTCTAGCCTAGGATCATCACTGACACTTTTAAGCCCCTTGATCATTGATTTTCTTTACAGTTTTTTGTCTTAACTGAGAAAAGGAGATAAAAAGATATTAAGGAAGTTGTTCAAGTAATCTGTGATTTATACCGTGTCCTTTCTTGATGATTACTCTGTACATAACCATTGTTAGAGCAGAAATTAAGAACAAGCATGCACTTTCCAGTAATTTAGTAGTTATATACAGTTGTGCTGCATGTTGGAAGTCATTTATACAGGATAATATTCAGTCTCTACACTCCAGACTATAATCCCTTCAAATCTGACAGGAAAGGACATTCAGAGGCAAAACTGCAGAGGAAATAGCAATTCAATAAATATCAATCACTTTTCCAAGCCAGTGCTAAGAGTGCTAGCGCAGTACATTAGTGCAGTGTTAAGGGACACAGTGCAGTTAGAGTGGCTGAGAAACACTTCCAAGTCTGTTCCAGTGTCTTCCTAATGAGTAGAGGGCTGAGGATGTATAAGGTATTCTCAAAGCCTGCTTCCTGTCGAAGGAAAATTGCCTTGGCATAGGATCTCTGCAAGACAGCTGCAGGCTGCTCCCTTGGGAAGCCCTTCTAGGCTCCACCAACAGAGTGGAGCCAAGGATAGAGGCTGGAGGAACATGCTGAGAACTCAACCTTTGCACTACTGCAGATGTTTGGAGTGGCACTGTAGTCCTCTTGCACAGGCTGGAATGTGGCCCAGGTTTTGAACTGTCTAAATTACATTATAGCTGGGGGGTAGAGATAATCAGGTGGACAAGATAACATTTTAACATTGCTCCTTTCCCCACCCCCACCAACACCCTGCCTCAGTGAGGTCCATATGGAGTCTGTGTGATGGGCAATCCTCCCAAAACAGAACTGGAAGAGATCCAAGTTGCAGTTGACTAAAATTAGTCAACAGGGTGTCACAGGCCTATAGGCGAGGTCTTTCAAAAGCAAAGTGAGGTGGTTCACGTTTTTGGTCTAAGAGGAAAAAGTCTCTTCTTCCCAGAGAATACTGGTATCTATTCTCTTTCTACCCCTGAATGGTTTCTGATGCAAGAGTAGCTATGTGCTCAGGTCAATACCACGTTTGTTCCTTTTCATTTTCCCCCAGGATGGATTGTAGTTTTTGTATCTACAAGAAATACCCAGATCTAGACTTAAGAAAATCTCAATCACTACGTTTCCAGAAGCCTAAATCACACTGCACTTTGTTCAACACATTTTCCACTTAAGTCTAGATGTCAAATTTGGCATAAACCACTTAATGTTAACATTCCATTGACTAGCAGCTAATTTTTTACTTTAAGCTGCATTTTTAGGATTAGGCCAGAATAAAGCCCTCGGATGTTGAAAAAAACCTAAGGAATGAAAATTAGTGATATTTTTCAGGTTTTTAAATTGATACTTTAAGCCCAAGAAGTTTAGGAGATATGACTGGAATCTATATACTATTTCTCTACAATCAGACTTTATTTGCTTTTTTATACTTAAGACATGGTATACATAATCACTAATATAAGAGAAATTTACCCATGTAATCCTAAATTTAAACTTTTCTTGGATAATATTTAGAGTTAAACTGTGTGTGACGTTTAACTAAACTGGCAGCTTTTCAGCGTGCCATTGTTTTTGAGAACACAAAAAGTGCAAACATTTCAAGGAATGTCAAAGGATAGTTTTAATTTAACATATCACTTTTCATTCAGCAACTGAAAAAAAGAGGCATGTTTACTTTTTTATTGTTAGTATTGCTCAGGCTTTCTGAAAGAGTCAAATGAAAATGTCCTTTTTTCATAATGCATCAGAATGCTCTGAGTTAATAGGTCAAAATATGTCAAAATATTTGCTCTGAAATGTCAGTCAAAAATTGCTGACACAAAATAAAACTTGTGGATTTTATGCATTATCAAGTGTATCTCAAAAGTAATTTTCACAAAGCCCTCCTTTTTTTACAAATTATAAGCAGTTCTTTAGCCTGTCCTTGAAATCTTTGTTCCCTGCTGCTGAAGTACACTCTGCCTTGTTCACCTGAAATGAGGCAAAACTTAATTTATGTCAAATAACTGGCATGCATTGACAAAGACTTCAACTAATTGGAAAGAATTCAAAGATTTTTCTGTCATGAAGTAATTTTAAAAATAGAGAGTTTGTCACACATATTTGGACAGACAGCAGTAGTAACACTTTACTTGAATATGTTCATTCAAATGCATATTCAAAGCAGAGAAACTGGAACAATTGTACATCCTTTTTGCAGGCATTTTGCATAATTTATGTTAAATTGAGTTGGAGAGTGGGGAGATCTGGATTAGAGTTTGAATAGCTTTACAATCAGGTACAAGATGAAAGGGGAGTCAAGTGTAACAGAATTTGCATTTTGGGTGGTTTGGAGGCTACGAGTTCTACAGTGAAACTTAAATTCAGAGAATCAGGGTAGGACAAAGGACTGCTCAATGCAAGTTGCTCTGAAGAAATTATATTTTATTTACTTGGAGTAAGGCATCAGTGTTCCTCATGTGATTACTGTCTAACTCAAGGATTTTTTGATTTGCTGTAATCTTTATGACACTCATACATCTGAAGGAAAAGAGAAATTTCAGCAATGATGTTACTCAATTTCAAAGAAAATGTGAAATCCATTGCAGTGTGCAGGTGAGATAAGAATGAAGATTGAAAAGGTTTACAACTGCCTTGCAAAATGAATGAACAAGTCATTAAGGGATCTATTATAGAATTAGAGACATAGGTCTGATGTGGAACAATCAGACCAGATTAGATCCTGCTGTATGGATCCGTTTTAGTTGAAAGGTTGTGGCTAAAGTGAAAAGTTGCCCTCATTCAGACAAGTAGTTTGGTAGCAGAAGTAGGTGACAGAAGAGTTGCGGGGTTTTTTGATGCCAAGAATTTAATTTTTGACTCAATATAAACAGTCTTTGGACTGCTCATTTTGTGACTAATCATTTGGGAATTTATCGTTCTCTTTTACCCTAGAGTGAGACAACTGAGACTTGACTCAGACATGATGAATAAAGTAAAAATCAGACTGTACTACAGGATATTTCAAAGTAGAATTCATGTTTAAAAGAATCAGCAAAAAGTTCATTTAGGGAAAAAGTTAGGTAACAAGTTTAAGTTTGAGGCTGAGAAATGACCATGCCATCATATTTAAAGAAATGAAATGGCCTTTGTCCTTTATATGTGCATGTCATATTCTCATATTCTATAGAAGAGAATCTTTATGCCTGAATGCTGGTTTTCTCCTCCCTGGAAAAAAAAACCCAGCATGACATCCATTTCACTGGATACACAGAATTTTTCAGAAACCTGTACTCAGCCTACCCAGATAACTGGTGCTGCTCCTGGAACAAAATGGGTATAATTCTTGAACTACTGGCCAACTTCTGACATGGGTGAGTGCTGAGCACAGAGGGTTTGTGTCACAGAAGCCAGAAACACAGTGTGGGAATGAGCACTGTACTGCACCACATCATGCTTCTCTCCTGTGAAACTGTGAGGGCAGAATTCCTGCCACCAGGAATACATTTTCTTCTTTTTTATTACAAGATACAGAAGTGTTTCATCGCTGGAAATCTGTTTACTCATCTCCAAGGACTAGAAATAATGGCATCAAGCTTTCCACAAGAAACACCTCATTTCCCTTTCCAAAAGCTCATAGTCCCTTGAAGCAGGAAGACATGCCAGAAGCAAATAATCTGAAGCTGAAGGTATCCATAGAAAAAGACTGTGCTTTGATTTTCATATTCTCAAGAGGAAGAAGGGACATGGGATCTGCTTAAAGATCTCATTAATTGTTAATTGTTGCCTGATAAGGCCAAAACCTCTATGTGGTATTCCAGGCTGAGTTATTTTAGGAAATATTGGTTAATCTCACTCAAAAGAAAATATAACTTGTACGCCAAGTAGTAAATATTGTCAATAACTTATGATAGATGTAGAAAAAGGAAATGGTTTATACTTTGTTCATTTCTATTGGAAGTCACTGTTTAAGTCTTTTACATTACTAAATCTCTGGATAAACTTAATCTGTAATCGGGCAGATGTGGAGAGGAACTAGAGCAGTTTTGGTGTAAAAATAATATTCTTGACACAAAAAGAGCTATCATTTTATGGAAGATATAAAATATATAAATACCTTTCTGGGATACAAAAAAGGTTAATATTCTTGAACTTGAGCTGCAACAGAATTAATGATAGGCTCATCAGTTTAATAATGAAGTGTTTATAGAGCGTATCATTTTGGGAGCAGCACCAGGAGAAAAATGTGACTTAAACACGGCCTTTTTGCTGTTTCTCAGTTGCCAGAACAACAGAGTAATTTGTTCCATCCCTCTCTTAACTTTAGCACACTCTCCATCATAAATCTGGCCACATCTGTTGGCTGGCACACAGGGACTTTTTGTCAGCCTGAAAAATGCCAGCTCCTCTTGTGCAGGTATATGAAGCATGCTGTCTTTTCTCTCTGCTACTGTGCCTGTAGTCACAGCCCCCAGGGGCCAGCTAAATGGACTATATTTCCTGCTGCTTTCATGTATGGAAGCATGTGACTTAAAGAGATAAGCAAACTTCCACAATACCTTTCTAGCAAAATACCCTGGTGTTTTTAAATGTTGCACTTTGGGCAACTACACTGTGATGTAGTTTTTCTTCCTTAATTTAAACAAGAAATCACATTTGTAACAATAAAATGATATTTCAGAAGAGGGAATGTCCTATGTAGCAGCCAGCTAAGCTGCTCACACCTATATTTAAAGGGAGAGAAGAGCTATTTTCCAGCTTGTGACTGAATTTCCAGTCCTGTTGCCAGTGTTTCCCATTTCTGAATCATCTTTGTCAGGAAAAGACTTCATTTGCTGAATCAAAATTTCTACTGCTCTAAATCTACGCTGAGTGTTGTTCAAGCAGGCAGCATTATTATATACATTCCTGTGCAATTAGCTGAAACATGGATGCTATCACATTTAAAAGGAAAAAAGTACAATATTTTCTTCTTAGCAAATCAATTAGTTTGTTGAACAATGAAGGAGCATCACAATGCTTCTTTGGATTTTGCCATCTACCTTTGTACCTACACTTGTTCTTTACAAGAGAATAATGACGTATCAGATAGGAAAAAAAAGTAATTTTAAGATCACACACTGTATTTTAAAAGTATATTGGAATGAGTTTGCAAGGTTCCAAAGTCAAGGGCTTAAATCAGAGGTGAAGAAGTTGCCTTTCCAACTCTCATTTAGTTCTTTTTTCTTACACATTTCATTATAACATCACATATTTGATCGCTATTTCATTCTGTTTGGAGGATTGAGCTTGCCCATTAAAAAGCAATTTCCTGTGGTGACCTCTACCTTTACTACTGTGGTCTTGTTAGATGCTGCCTAAAACACAGAATTATGAATTTATTTGTGGACTGCCTCCCAGGAAGTCAGTAAAATGCAGAAGTATTGCCCAGACTTCCACAAATGAACCAAACAGAGCAACAGCACAGCAGCTCACTGTCTCTGGTAGCACAGAGATTTTTTTCAAAGCATAGATTTGCACTTTCAAAGTATGAAAAGGTTCTCCTGTGGCTTGCCTGCAGTTCTGCAGATTGAGTTTGGACTCGATGATCTTAAAGGTCTTTTCCAGACTAAATGATTCTCTGATATGCTCATGCCCTCACTGGACACCTGGAATAAGTAGAGGATCAGCCATAGACACTGTACAGTGAGTGGCAGTGGGTTTTATATTATTTTTTAGGGTGGAATTGTGTCACCATGATTGACACCATCCTTTCTGGTTTGTTTCTTTCCAGGAGATAGGTAATCTTATACTTCATTCACTTGATTCCATACAGCTGCTGCCAGGGGTGAGGCAAGTGCAAACAAATGAATTACATTTTCCTTATGGATTCCACAGAACACAGAATGATGCAAGATTCCACAGGGTGGGGGTTGAAGTGTCCCATATGAATCAAAGTTTTGCATAGCAATATAAGGATGAAAACTAGGCTGCTGCCAGCCAAATGAATTATGAGTTTTCTAACCTCTTGAAGTGGGATTCTGAAACTGTAATAAGACAGATAGCCTTTATAATTCTTACAGAAAAAGAAAGATTTTTGAGAAGCTGTTACAGGAATGGAATATGAAACAGGATATATCACCAGCATCTTTTTACATACAAACAACCCATGGGTCCTAGGGGTTTTTTTCATGTGTTTTTGCAAAGACACAAGAGAAAACAACATCTTTGATTACAAAGACCAGTTTTGACACCAGATTTTCAACTGCTTTGTAGAATAAACTGATTTGTGCAGGCAGTAACTGAAATAACATTGACATTTGTTTGCAAGACGGAAAGAGAGCATTTGCAGGGTAAGATGTGTTTTCTCAAACAATGCAAATGAGCTGCAGTTGTCTTGCTATTTGCATTTTAAGTGTTTGTGAGATTGATACTGACTGGTCCTGTTCTCTCAAACACTTCTGCTATGTTCCTCTTGAATTAAGGTCTCTGCCACACAGTAAGGGAAGAGTCCTTTCACATAATTTTGTGCCACTAAGGACATAGTAGTGTTTCCCCAACTGTACAGGCACAATGGCTTAGATTTCTAAAGGGAAAGTACTCAATTTACATGTTGAGAAGCACATGTGACAGGAGTTTCTGCAATCTGCCAAATTCCTTGGGGACAGAAAAGCATCCAGCCAAGATGACCTTGAAGAATCTTTGGTCTTCGAGGCAGACTTGTCATTTTATATGTCAGACAACTACCCAGCCAAAACATCCAATGAGACTGCAGCAAGCTTCAGTAGTTTGGCTTTATGTTCCATTTTAATGTCCAGTACATCTCCAAGGTGTCTTTGGAGAATACCAACTCTACCTGTCAGATGAAAACCTGAACTCTCAGGAGCAGATCTGGTATGGAACAAAGACTTAAGATAAAACTCAATAAAGTTAGTTCTAGGCTTCTTTTGCTTTCTCAGTTAAAAATAGATTTCCAAAAGGTATTGCACAGCTCTTTTAAATCAACTCATACACCCACACCCTCTGACTAACAAAGGGTTAATGATGCATCTGCACGTTCCAGGGCTTTGCTCAGTCTGACTTTGAAAGGGGCATGTCAGGTAGCTTCATTCTACCTGCTGAAATAGAGCAGATGTTGGGGGGATTGAAGTGGACAGGTAGGAGAAATTTCTTTGCCTTCACAGAATCACAAGATCTGGTACAGTAGATCATATACTATGTTGAAATCAAATTGTGCTGTAATAGCTTGATTGCTAAGAAAAATAATTACAGTATTACTAGATGAAGAGACATGAAATAAATGAGGTAATTACATGCCCACTTAACTCTGTGCTAAGCATGATACATCAAATTTAATTTATCTATGCTTATTATAGGCACAATATAGCTCCATGGAATACATTATAGAGTAAATTAGTTTGCAATTTATTTCATGTTGTACCTTTTTAAAATTCTGCTCTCAGCCTAAATTGTCTGAATCATAAAAATCACACGGATGAGAAATACCAATAAATAGGACTAAAGTAGAATGTGTATGTGCAGTTAAGAGTGAATATTCAGAAACAAAAGCACTTAATATTGTGCCTCCATTAACACCTTTATGCATTATCTGAAACTGGAATTAAGCAGCATCTTACCAATGAGGCACATGAATGATATTAACTCAGAGAACTTGGTGTGCCCCAGACTAACCCACCACAAATGTAAAACATAGGTATAGCAGCACAAAATAACAGGCAGTTTGTGCTATCTCCTTAAGTGGCCTACTGGTGCATGCATTTTTAAATTCCCACATTCTGGGGTGACATTGATGAAAAGACCAGCCTTTAGGTATTTCTAGTGTGTCTTGCAATCATTCCATCCCTTAGAAATCAGGCAGCATCACTGATTAGTCCTACCAGGGGCTCTGCTTCCCTCCCCTGGACTTTTTGGTAATTCCTTGAGCTCGTTTTCAAAACTGAAATGGTTTGAGAGCAGGCCTGGCTCTCAAATCCATGTGAAATATCAGTTTCTGTATCCCAGTGACATGGTTTCCCCTCATGACTGCAGCACTCTCAATGACACCATTCACTGCTCTTGATAGTGAAGAGTATGTTGCATTGGAATTTTAATTTCACTGGTTCCTTGTTATTTTGGAGAATGTTGGCATAGATAATAAAACAACAACTTCTCATATATGGTTTAAGTGGTTAAATTGATGGATTCCATTCCTTTTTTCTGATTGCTACAGAAATTGCATTCATTTAAAGTGCTTGAACTGAGGTACAAAGCACAATCATCTCACAGTTTGGGGGAAATACCACATTATGAAAAGTAGAAATATATTGAGTTCTCCAGTTACACTGAGAAAACCTTTTTTTTAAGCAAGCTTTACATTTCCACTTGTCATTTTTTCCAGTGATATGAAATAGTAGACTGAAATCCCTGTAAAGTCCTGCCAGAGAGAGAGACACACTTCTGTATTTCTACAGCACTGTGAGCTTTCACTGCATGCTGTGTGTATCCTATGGACAGATCAATTTGATCATGTGCCACGTTTTGCTTCAAACCAGCATAAAAATTAATGAAAGAGATAGTGGCCTTCAATTTTTGGGAGGCTGGTGAAGTTTTTGGGATATCCTTGGGTCACCATATGCACTTCCACACAGTGTATAAACAAGCTTCTACTTAGTCCTCTGTTGCAGCTGTTTCTCATTTTCATCTTGCAGATGCTATCTTGCTTACAAGGCAGCTTAGTTAAAAAGCTGGGTTGACTCATAAGACCAAGATGTACAACATCCAGTTTGATGGAAAAGTGCATAAGCTCTTTATCATCCACAGGGCAAAAAGCTTGCAGGGGGAGAAGATTCTAGGTCCAGAAGTAGTGTCAAAGCTCCCTTTTTCTGTGAAGCATAGTTGACTATTAAAAGCCAAAGAAATGTGCTTATTCATCTTAATATTATGGAAAATCCTGGTGACTCACTGCATGGGCAAGAGAAGTGGTTTGGTTTAGTTTAGTTATTACTGTTTGTAATTGAGTTCTCTGTTAAGATGGAAACAAAACAGAAATAATACAGAAGATCCCCTAAGTGTTCAGGAGTTAAGGAGCAGGAGACTACTTACATCCCTGAACCAGTCAGTTCTTAACACTGAATAAATGTGCCTAAGACAAAAAGGGGAAAAAAACAGAAAAAAAAGAAAATAAAGGAAACCTTAGCCTTTCCCCATCCTCCCTAGAGCCAGGAGTTGGAACAATGGAATTCCCCTGGTGGGGAAACAAAGACATAATGTCTAATTGCTAGGACATGAGGACTCAGAGGGAGAGCACGCAGTGGCCAGGAGAGCGGAAGAGAACTGACCCAAACGGTCAGAAAGACAGAGAAGGAATCTCCGTTCAGAGTACACACAGACAGCTCAAGGACCCAGGCACAGCCAAAAGAAGGCTCAGGAGTATTGAGGCAAAGCAAGCAGACAAGTAGTTGCTAGTCTTATTTTTATACATTTGTGTATCTGAATGCACAAGATATTCTCCAGCTGACTGAGGAAAGGCAAAACTTTTTAATCTAATTTCCTTTTGTCTTCAATCTATATGTACTCCTATAAATACTGAGATCTCAGGGCAGATCTGCTCAAACTTCCAGGGAGCAGGGAGAACAAGCCTGCATAATGCAAATCTAGGACATGGCATACAATTCTGATGACTGTAAGAAACAGGGAATTCATTGCCTTCAGTGCATGCTACAGGAAAAGCAGGAGCTGAAAGCCATTATTGAGAAAGCACTTGGCTGTTGGAGTGGCTCCTCTACAGAGCAGACTCACAGTTCCAGCCAGTGGGAACCCTACAAGGCTGTGAAAGAGGACAGAGTTTGTATCAGGAGATAAGAAAAGAGTTATTGGTAATGGACTCACCAAACTCAGTTTTTCCTGTTATTCCCAAACCTGACTTCTTCTGAAATTTGAGAAGTCCTGATTCATGTCTATAATCTTCAAATCAGTTGCCAGTTCCTTCCTTAGGGAAAGCAAGCCCCTCCTCAGGGGGCTTTTTTTCAGAAGTTTCTTTTCTACTTGATAAATTTCTGCTATGCACATGACTCAAGTGCAAGTTCTCTTTTTATCCTCTGAACACCCCAATATTTAGACTTCAGCATTTGAAGGAATAAATGTAGGTTCTCAGCTTTACTTTCAGTTTTTTAGAGCCAACATACAATATAGCATGGAGAATACCAAATCCCAGAAAAAGCAGAGAACTAAAGGGGATCAGAAAAGAAACTATGTATGTCTTTCTGAAATTATAATATTTGATAGCAAGGACATCCTTGAGTCAGGAGGACACACAAGGGTACTGGTGGTCTAGAGAGTCAAATTATACAGGCTTTTAATAAAGAAGTAATTATATGGGGGGGGGGGGTTCAGAGTGCTTTATAAACACTAATTATGACTTGTTCCTAAATTTTCCAGGTGAATAAACAGAACTAGCAACACATTAGACAGCTTGCTAACCTTTGTGAATGAGTCAGCAACAAGCTTAGCAGCAGGTCATTTGAATTTTTATTGATTATTGCCCTGCTTAAAACCTTTCTCAGTGTGGAGGACACTGAATACCTATGAGGCAAAGGAAAGTTATTTTAAAATATTTATTGGAAAGGTACTGACCAGTTTAGATAAGGGTGCAAGCCTTCTGTACCTTTAGTTTTAGTTTAAATTTCCCCTTCACTGTCAAGAAATAAAAATGAAGTTGGACTCTGTTTAACTGGAAAAGAGGAGACCTCTTTGATATGTTTACATGCCATTAGTCACTGCATCTGGGAGGTAAGTTGCCCTTGGCTTTCTGCATCTGTCCCCAGTGTAAGCAGATAAAGACAACTGCTTTCCCAATGCCAGGATTCCACAAGCACAAGGGCCAGCCCTCCACTTCTCTTACATTTCTCCCTTCCCTGCAATCTCTTCAAAAGATCCTGTGCGCTAGAAGAGCCAAGCTAATTATTTTAAAGGTTCCAATAGTTTATTTTTCAGAAAGATTCTCAGACATATGAATCACCAGGAATAACCGTAGTTCAGGAAAAACTTCTGGGAGTTGGATGTAACGGCTAACACTTGGTCAGAATCAATTATATGGGACCTGGAGGCAAAGGGAAGGGGAAAAGCAGAGCTTTGCAGTGCCCTTTGAGCACACAGGAAAGTCAAGGAGGCCTTTTAGCTCAGCTCAGACAAGAAACCAACCCAAACACAAACCAACCAAGGTCTAAGCCTTTGACCCTGATTTCAATATCTTTGTGTTAAAACAGAATTGACATGCACTTATGCTGAACCCTTCTTTGAACAGGAGCTTTGCTGAAAGCAGAAAAATTTGGGTTATTTTGTTGCATTTTTCCTTTTCTAATTTTGAGTGAATTTCTCAAGCTTTTATAGTGGTACAAGCTAAGCTTTCATCTTTATTCATACAAACTTTATGCCTCTAATAAAAGTTCAAGCAATAAAGGGTAGTTTTAATATTGAATAAAACCAGCAAAACTAGAACACAGAATATCTGTGGCACCAAAGTATGTTTCTGCACAGAACAGAGTATTCACAGGATCTGTCGTAACACTGTATGGAATCAATTTCTGCCTGGCAAGGAAAATAAAAGTATAACATTTCTTGTGCGAAGATTTTTCCACACTCACTCCAATAGTGTGTGTCATTAGGTACATCTGTGACAAAAACATCACTTACAGCAGGCTAGGAAAGAGAAACCTTGGCTCACTTACCCTATTACTTCATCTCTAGGGCTTGCCCTGGTGCACTTTTCCAGAAACATGAGATTTGGATAGATTCTGCATTGTCTTATATAAAAGAAGTTACTATATTAGCCATCTGCCTGCACTCTATGACTTATCTGTAATTGTTTCATTTGGCTTACAAAGTTATATCCAGTAATTTTATAATAATGTACAGATTAGTCCATGTAAAACCGGTCATACTTTCTTAAATATCAGATTAATTAGCAATTTTTCCTTGTTAAGGCTTTACACTCTAATTGAGTACACTGAAGATTCTGCATTGGGAGTTGTCATTTGTGGTTTTATGGTAAATTATAAATTACCTCCTAGTGTGACTATATATTTTCACTTATAATTGTTTATGAAAAATCAAATTGCAATTATAAAGTGCTTTTAAACATTTCCACTGCTATAATCTTATTTCATATTCATGTCAATCTTAAGGTTTTAAAAGCAAATATAAGTCCATTTTTTGTATTTCAAAAATTACAGAATAGATTTGACCTTAAAACACCCCACCCATTTTAATGTTTTCTCCCAAAGACTCAGCAGCAGCCAGTACCATACTTTGCTGAAATACATTATATACTTATGAGTCATTTGCTTTGTATTTAATTTGGTAAGGAGGAAAAGCAGAATTAAATTTGAGAGAGGGACTAGTTCTCCTAGCATTTTGTACAGAATACATGTGAGATCTCACCCTCATAGGGCTCATCTGTGAATCTTTAGTGAGAGAAGGAGCTTGTAGCAAGAGTAGGATTTAAACCATTTAGTACTTCCTGTGGCTGATTTTAAGTAACTGCATGGACAGGATGCTGATGTGAGTCCTGTTCTTACAAGCCTTAGGTAATCTTGATTTGTATTTCAGAATTTTTTAACACTTACTGTGCAATGGAGAAGCAAATACCAAGGTGTGCAGGACCCTCTGCTGCAGGGAGGTCATGCTTTTGCAGCAGTCATTGCTCAAGTTTGGGTGGGGAAGAGTTGGACTACCTGTAAACAGCAGACTTCTGTACTGGTAAGGTGTGAAAGTCAGATTAGTTCACACGTACTAAGTTGGCTGTCTTTCTCTCCACCCATTACTTGCACTTGTTTATACTCTGCAGTGACAGCTGAACTTTTTTTTCTCTGAGAATTCATACTGTAGGAAATAAATGTCTTGTCATGCAGATTTCCTTCTGTTCAAATGAAACCTCCAGACACCACTTTTCAGCTGACACCAAGGCTTCCTGTAGTAAGCTAGTAAGTAGTTCATAACCATGGAATGTTGTAAGAGCTTGCTCCAATAAATCAGACTCTGAAACTTGGTTGCCCCTCCTGTATGTGGGCCAAGATGGCACTGTATTTGCAATTCCTATTTGAAAAAAAAAAGGTACCCTGCTGGCCCTGGGTACGGGTGAAAGGAGACTTTTGATTCCATATGCCTGTATAACTTGCTATCAGAATGAAAGAGGAAAAAAATATTTTTAGTCCAGTTTCTACAATAGTAGATAACAACATCAGCACATTCTAAGGAAATAGGCAGTACTGTTAAGATGGAAACATCTTAACAAGAGAATTAAATTAATTGTTTCATAGTGGTCCACTGAATTTCTAAGCTTGTCCTACTGCAAAGTAACTGTCCATAACTACATTTTATTATATTAAAGAACAGAATTTATCTACCCAATTTTCCTTCTTCATAAGTGCAAATGCTCATGTGTCATCTATTGAAGGAACTTTAGAACTATGCTACTAAGCACCTGATCTTTGAGATGTCATAGTCAAAATTTGTCATCTGTAAAATTTTGCTGTTTCCTGATAACTATCACTCACACTGAAATACTCACCCTCTGGAGCTGCCCCCAGCAAGAAACGCTTGGAACAAACGGGAGTGCATGTACTGCTGTACTGTCTCCGGTCCTACTGAGAGTTCTGTCAATATTACTGAAGATGTTCTGTGCAAGTACAGACTGGTAATACCACTGTTTATGGAATTCACTGTTTCTTATGCCAGAAATGAAGACAAAATTCAAGGTGAGTTCAATTTTCACAAACTGCATCTTTTTATCCTTTCCCATGGGTACTTCTAAGCTGGCCTCTAGTCCTTTCAAAATCCCCATGATATTCCAAGGTCTCTCAAAGTAACTGAAGAAAACTTGAAAAAATGTTGTTGCTTTTGTGCACAGGCAGGTCTGATAAATTCATTGTCCTGAGCAGTCCATTTCAGACCTCACAGGAGGATACAAGTGCAATATCAGTCTCATAATAGACTATGGGAAATATTTGTTACTGCTGAGTCCTGCATATGTCATGTGCATTTCAAGTCTTACCAAGGATCTGGTTCCCATGACTTGGATTCTGGATTTAAGAGGCAATGTGGCATATGGTTTTTAATATCTCCCAAACAGTGTATGATTTCCATGAGTTCAGTATACTTGTCACTTTTAATCCAGGTTTAAAGAAGAAAATTAAATTTCATGGTAAAAAAATAAATGATGGAATGCTTAAATCTTTTAACTTGGAAAGGAATTTGAAAAAATAGCTTCCATTCTTCCAAATTTTTAAGAAAAGAAGTATCATAGAGGAAAAATTGGAGAGATGAAAAGCCAGCATGCACTTCTGCATGGATTGTCCAGCCCCAAGCACCTACTCAGTGATTTATGTAATAGTGAGGCTTGGGGAAATCATTCTTCTTCAGTAGCAGGGCCAGAGCTTCCAAAAGCTGGTGTAATTAATACCACATTTGCGCCCAAATTGCTGTCTTTCAACCCCGTGTAACCCCACTGTAGTCAGTAGCAGAGTATAGCATATAGTTCTGCAGTAAATAGGAAATGTGATCTAGACTTACTCATCCCTAAAGATGATCCACTGGTGTCTGCCAGTCAGCTGGAAGGTAACTTGCACTGTGTTCTGCCTCTCCACATGCCATGTCCTGAGCAACTCTTAATTCTGGAGCCTAAGTTAGTTTGCATGTGTAATTTGTTCTCGGTTTTCTGCCTGCTTACGTTGCTATGAATCTCAAACTCCCCATTAGGCCATGATAACAGACAAAAGAAAATCCTCCCCTGCCTCCTGCCTCTCTCTGTGTCTCTCCCACAACTGCCAGAGGAAGGACAGTGAAGTAAACAGAAGGCTAGACAAGCCATCTCTGCTATTAATAACAACACTGAGGACTGGGGAAAATAGCTGCTCTAGAAACTTCTGGCTGCTGCACTAAGCCAATATGTGCTTCCTCTATCCACATTTATGTAAAATGCTGCTTCTCAGAGATGTTGTCATCTCAGAGCTTACACAAAAATGTTCTGAAAGTTTTCCTGTCTTCTTTTGCTATGATGTTTATTTATCCTCTGTTTGTTGAAAGGATACTTGGGGCCAGGTTTATCACATGTGTGAGTAACAACCTGCCCCAGCTGCTTCATTAGTGCTGGAGTACTGGGGAGGAGGGAGTTAAGAGGCAAGATCAAAGCAGCTGGGATCTATCAAGCAACCAGGGCCCTCTGCCAAGGGAAGAGAAGGAACTGGGACTTTGATCCCAGGAAGAGAGGGCTGGGGGTCAGGAAGCATGAAGTAAGGCTGAATCTGTTGCTTTTGGACCTGGTTTTCAGTAGGCTCTTCACCCTCAGATGTAACGTCTCTCTTGTAATTAATTTTATAACTTGCTATGTACTTTTGCTGTGGTCTTGATTCAAATTTACCTGTGTGGCAGTAGAGATGATAATTGCTGAGAGAAGCTGTGATGCAAAGCACTGTCTGCATTGTGCAGACACATGAGGTGACATGATGTGCAGGCTTGTGCTAGGCTGAGAGCTGGTCTACGTCAGTGAGAGGCTGGCCAGTCTGAGCTGAAATCTGGGGCTTAAGGATGTCTGTCTGGATTGCAAGATGTTTGAAACATCACCAGTTTACCCTTGGTGAAGATAAGCACCTAAATGCTAATGCTTTCCTTTGGGTTCTGTAGGATTAAACTCTACAGCTTCACTCTTCTGTCATTAAGCTCCTAAAAAGTGGTCATTTTCTGCCCTTGTAGGCAAGCCAGCAACTTAGCTTGGCTAGCAGAAGTTCTTGGTTTGGTTTGTGTTTTGTTATCTTTCTTTTTCAGTCTGATTGAGAGTAGCCTTGCTGGGGTTTGCTATGGCAAGCTACAAAATGGGTGGGACACCAGCATAAGCCATCTCCAGTGGTCTAACTTTGGGCTCAGTGTATGGCACTTGGTGGATTTTAGGCAGGCATATCTCCAGAAAGCAGGGTACAGCATTTTCTGCACTTAGGTAGGGCTCTGGCTGTTGGTGTTATTGTTGACCTTGGTCCTCCACAGCTGCAAGAAGCTGAAGGTGCTGAATAAGGTCTGAGTAATAGCTCTAATGAACAGCTGAAATTAAGAAACAGTTGAAATTATTTGCTTTATGAAACTCATCAGTGCTCAATGTGTAGGAACTCACTCCTGAAAATTAAGTTGTGCTATAGAGGAAAAAATCCAGCTCTGCTGTGATTTTAGTGAAGGCAGCATGATAACCACAAATAATAAGAGCTGTATTTCTTAAATATGTTCTGTTTTACCTTGTCAAGAGGGAAGTTTACTTCTGAAGAAACATCTCCAAACATCTTGTAGTTTTAATATTCCTTTTATCTTTGCTTAAACATATTGAATAGTTGCTTCTACAAGTGTACTCTTTAGGAAAACTGAATGCAAATCAATAAATTTCTTGTTATCTAATTTATTCCCCTCTCAAGTAATTCAAGGCCACCTATTTTTTAAAATTATTTTTTTTTACTTTATCTCCAAAATCTGTATTATTCCTATTTTTTTTATTTAAGAGTTTGGTTTTTTTTGATAACTTGAGGGGGAAAAAAATGAGTAATTGTACCACCATTTCATTGAACAAAATTATCTTGACACTTGTATAAATATTTGTACCAATGTAGCTGCAATGAGTTTTGGTCTACCAGGATAATTATAAGGTGGAATTTATAATCTTCTTGGAAGAGTGAGATTCTTGTAACAGAGTATTCATTTTTTTATAATTTTCCTTCATTTTTAATATATTCATGCAAAAAAAAAAATCTATTTGTTCATGCATGGCAGCGTAATTGCTGTTCACGTATTCTGGATTAAGAGGTTTTCCCTTGGGGAGCAGGGTATGTTCAGGTGAGATAAAATGAGACTTTATCTTCATCTTTGCCATGAACTGGCACTATTCTGCATCACAGCTTTCACAGAAATTAAAAGGCACAAACCATTTCTTCCTCTAGCAACTCTCCCTTTAGGCTTCTGCTGCTTGATAGAGGTGAAATTCAGAGTCCTTCCAAAAACTTTTTTAATGTACAAATTGTATGCACAAATCCTTAGCATGATGTTTCTGACATAGCCTGGACTCTGTAACTTTCTCAGCCTTCCATCAAAAACTGCATTAGGAAGTTTTCCCTATGAACAAACCTTTGCACAATATTACAGAAGAAGCATAACTGTAGCTGTTAAATTGTATTTATTCTTCCTACTTATGGCCATACAGCAATCCTATAAAACCTCTGTCGTCTCTATAGGTTTTTGTTTTGTGCTGATGCTCAGAAGGATGTGGTTTGAACCAGAGCACTGCATGTGAGATGGAGACATTCTGGGAGTGTGTGCGCATGAGAGCAATCTCAGTGGAATATTTTGGCACAGGGATGACTATTCATCTGTTGAGCATAACACTGGGACAGTCATAAGTGAGAATCAGTGTAGAGGCAATGAAGTCAAAAGCAATCTGATGAACTTTGCACTTAGGTCTGTGAGCTCTGTAAAGTAACAAGCTTTCTGTTTCTTCAGAAGAATACACTGCCATCAATCATGTATGGCTCTTCCCCGTGGGTTATTAATTTTCTAATAGTTTTCTGAATTATTTTACTATAGCAGCTTTGTGGGTTTATTTTTTTTTCATGATATTGTCAGATAAGTCCTTAAGCCAGCAACAGCGAACACAATGCTTATTGTATTGCTTGTTAACAGCTTTGATCCCTTCATGCAATGAGAAAAAAATAAGGAATAGGACCCTTGTATAGAAAATTTAAAAGGGCTTTAAAAATTATTGGATTTCTCCATCAATTAAAAGGTAATTACTTCATATGTCAATGAAAGGAATATTTTCTGGTTTTATCCCAGCCCATTCTCCCTGTACACTCAGTAGTGTCTGGTTGACAGACTGACTCAAATTGACACTTTTGACTGGAAATAGAGGGCTGAGTCCACACTGCAAACCCAACTTGTTTCGAGACCTGTTAGGGATGGGTGGCAGCATGGAAATTTGCTTAATTAATCAGGAAGGAAGATGTTAATGCCATGTCTAAAGGCAGAGACTTATCACAAATATTTGAGAATATGTGAAAATTGTAGATGATGTTGAAGTTGGCTTTGTAGCAACTATCAAGCGCAAGAACACATCTTCAAATCGTGCAGCTGACACCAATCCATCCTGCTGCGAATTAGGATGTACTCAGAGTCAACTGTGAATTGACATTTGCTTATCAATAGATCATCAGACACCAAAATATGAGGGCAGAACCAATCAAATCTGTAACATATCTCACTACATATCTGGGACATTCCTAAATGAAGTCAGCCTTTCTACCTAAGGGGATATCCCCAAAGGGGAAAATCACACTTCATTTGTGCAGTCATATGATTAAAAGAAAATATTTCTTAATTTGAATCAAGACAGAAATTCTTTACTAGATTCCAAGGGGGATATGGGTATAGATGAAATAGTCTACACAACAATTCACCAGTAGAAAAATAAAGGACAAGGGGGGAAAAGGTTTCATTTGTGTCATGATATGTCAACTACAAGGGTAATGTAGCATTTTCTTTCACTCCCACAGTTGTGATGTGTCAATCTGCTAAATTATCTGTTAGTTAAATTATTTGTTCTGAAACTTTTGACAACAAAAATTTGAATGTTTCTAGTTTGTTTATTCCTGCAGCCAAAGCACACATAGCAGAGTTAGAAGTGCATATAAAATCAACTATTTTGCTCTTCCAGGATAATGAAAGAATAGCATTGCATAATGCTGACAATAAAATAGCCTGAGATTTTTTATTTTTCTGTGATGTCAGGTTGAGGATTTGATTCTCCACTTAACTTGGACCAGTTGCAGCACTGGGAGGTTAACATTACAGGCTTAAGTACTTTCTGCTACAAGGAGATACAATACCAGAATGTAATTTGAGTCATCAAACATTTAAATTAGTTGCAGTCTTGGGGTATTGACTTCCTTACCTCTCTCCCATAAGATTGCACCTGCAATGGGATGTTTGTGCAACTTGTGTTGCAAAAATCTTGTGGCTCTTTCTCAACATTGTCATCAGGGTAAAAATTATTGATAGACTGTAATAGAAGGAAGGGAAATACAGATAATTAGTTTTGTCAGATATTGGCTTTCATGAAATATTTCTACACACTTTGCGCTGATTATATTAAAAAAATCCACATTTTTTGGGTCAAAATGTTTTTCATTTTTCTAATTGTGTGTGGAGTGAAATTTTTTGCTACTTTCTTCTGGAAACTGAGCAAAGAGCATCTCTGTTTCTTTTTTTTTTTTTTTTTCCAGGAAAAAAGCAGCAGCTCAATGTCTTATACTCATATTACGTTCTTCAAGGTTGTAACAAGGGTGGGGGGGGGGTTGGTGTCTTCTCCCAGGTAAGAAGCAACAGCAGAAGAGGGAATGGCCCTAGGTTGCACCAGGGGACATTTAAATTGGACATTAGGAAAAATTCCTTCACTGAAAATGTGGTCAGGCCTTGGGACAGCCTACACAGGGAAGTAGTGGAGTCACCATGCCTGGAAGTGTCCAAAAAACATGTAGATGTGGCTTTGGGGACACAGTTTAGTGATGAACATGGCAGTATTAGTTAAAAATTGCACTCGATGACTTTGGAGGTCCTTTCCAAGTGGAGCAATTCTATGACCTGTACTTCCAAACTGACATCAGACCAGCTGGTTATTGGACACAGGTTTTTGCAATCCTATCTCCTTATCATTGGCATTGATAAATAAAATTACATGTTGCCATATTTCTAATAGAACTGAGCCTGATAAATATTAGTGAGCCTTAAAATAGACCAAAAAAACCTTCATCTGGTATCAAAGAAAAAGGTCGTTGCTAAATAGTCTCCATAGCTTATTTAGAAACAACAATTTAATGATTTTCAAAAGGCCTAACAACTTCAAAATTTAGGATTGTGCCTAATTTTTTTTCTAGGTTTCTTTTTTAAAAACACATGGAATTGCTTGTAGCCTTTGTTAATCCCAGAGCAGTACTTTTGCTGCACAACACTTAAAAAAAGAGCCTGTTTTGCTGGAGTGCTATGAGAATTCTCTGCTCTTCTGGAATCCACTTAAACTCCTTTGGTGATAGGTAATTCTCTTTCTCAGTGCAGCCAAATCTCACCACCTCATTTCATTTTGCCATTCAATGTTGTCAGTGTGGTATTTTTAGCTTTCAGCACAATTTAGGAAAACTGGCTAGAAGAGCCAAGAGTAGGAAGGAGGTTCTCTGGTCCTCACTAAACCAGATTATTTTCCAGTGCCTTTCTCCAGAACAGAGCTAGTTCCAAACAGAGTTGAAGAGACTACAGAAGATATTTAGCTCTTGATTCCCTTCAGGACTGAAACATTTATGGTTGGAAGACTCTGGCTCGAAGTAGTTAAGAGTAGAAGTCTGTCTGAATGTTGAGCGAATGCAATTTATTGTACCTTATTTACTGTTATGCTTTCAGAATCTTCTTAATTTGTTAGCACTCAATATACATTTTAACACATTTAAAGGGGAAGAAGAAAACCTTTGCAGATTTTTTGGCTTTTAGTACACTGAAGTTTGGTCATTGTTGTGATATTTTGGTTGACTTTGTCTTAGTAGCTAAATAAATCCAATAGGAAAATTTAAATTTTATTCTGAAGTACCTATTTTTAAATTATTAGTTTACTTTCTCATCCATCTTAACTAACTTATAAAGTGTAATTAGGTAGTTCCTAGGACACCTACCTCGGAGTCCCAGGAAAAGAAATGAAAGGCCCTAAGTTAGCTGAGCCAAAGCACATCTATGTAATATCGGACAGAACTGGGTTTTGGTTTTGTTGCCCTTAGTCTCTTTGAGAAGATTTCTGCTGCTGAACACTGCACCATTTCAAGGCCATCTGTTTTATGACTTTATTTTTAGGAACTATTGTCTAGTCCACATTTTCCCCCCTCACCTTTTCCCACTTCAGGCTTGCCATTTCTTGCTCTATCCATAGAGAATCGAGAATATATTCTACCTATCTTCATGTATTTGAAGACCATTTCTATACATTTTTCTTTTTAAATCAATCTCTCCTTTAAACCTCTCAATTTCTTTCAGATTAATTTTCTTAATTATGGAGTAAAGTGTGAAATGAAATTCCTGTCCTGTTCAGTCATTGATTAAAAACTTATTTCATATAATTTATGCTGTTTCCCTTTTGACTTTTTCCAAATGATCCACAAATTTCTCGAAATACAGTTCTGAGAATTCAAATGCTCTTGGGTTAGGTGAAATAATTCTTTCACTGTGATTTATAACCTAGCCTTTTGTTTCTCTGCAAGTTTAATACTTGTCTTTTCTTAGCAGTATGACACCAGTGACTCATATTCTGATTGGGATGCAAAACAACACCCAAATAGCCCTCTTCAAAAAACACAGCTCACATGTGACTGTCTGCAGTGAGTGTGACTTCCCAGACGCAGTACATGCTCTTCTTCCTGTTTAATGGGATTCTGCTTTCCCAGTCCCTAGCTCCAATTTTTCAAAGTGCTTTTAAATTCTTATCTTGTCCTACAAGAGAGCTCCTGAGAATCTGGTCTCAGTTCTTTCATCTAGGTTATTAACTGGAATACAGAGCAGGCCTGGCTCCAGAGCAGACAGAGGAACCTGGTGTTCAGCCCTGCTTTCATTGTGATGGATGGTCAAGTGTTGTGTTGTGTTAAATTATACGTTGGACTGTTCTGTATCCCCCTTGGTTTGGAATAGTTTTGCCTTGGTTCTCTCCACCCTCCTCTGTGCTGCCTGTTCTCCTTACTCCTCCCATATCCCCATAGAAACCAATGCATCCTACCTCGAGTCCCACACTGGTGCCCTGCCTGCCACTTGGCGCTCCCACCTTTCTCTCTAGAAACTTCTAGCCCAAAATATTCCAGTGGTTATACCCCACTTGTTCTCAACAAATAGAACCTAGATATCACCCAGATCCTTTTGTTCTTATAGACTTAAAAGGCTCCCCCTGTTTTTACTGGAAATGAGTCCTCACATGTATAATATTAAATGTTTAGCGCTCCTTTTGTCATTTTCCAGTCTTCTCTGATTTCTACCTGTTCTCAAAGATAATTGTAAATGGCTTTTGGACAAAAAGTGCCAATTTTCTACATATGTAAGAGTTCAATTTTAAAAATGTCTGTAGCAACTAAGTACTGTTTAAACTGTTAATTCTCTGCTTAGCTCAAAATAGGACCTTCATACCATCAGGACTCATTTTTAGCTACCTGGATGCTCTTCCTCTTATGGAAGGTTGAGTAGAAACATCAAGCTAAGCTTATATGGTCTGCCTGTAACTGACTCCTGATGTCTTATCAGTTTATTTGCCTTCTCGTTTTCTCAAGTTCATCTTTTCTTATCTGCCTAGCCAGCAATTAATGCCCATTTTCTTTCTTTCTGTGTTTGCATTTGCTCTCTCTGAGTGCTCGTACGTCAGTTCTCTGGCCCTACAAAAGCTGGCCTCTTAGAGTTTATGATATTTATTTTCTTGCTTTTCTCTTCCCTTTTTGAACTTCGCAGTTCATGGCTATTATCTCCCACAATGTCACCCATAAACATTCTCCAAAACATCACCAAAATGTTCTGAGAACATGTAGAACAGTTGCTCCTCAAATTTCAGGTCTGTCTGATTTCCTTTAATTTCTGGATGTTTGAACAAGTGTACCTGGTTTTGTAGCACATTAAAAGACTGCCTTTTCACCCATCTCCTTTTCTCTGAATAAGATCTGTGCTTGAAATTAAGAATCAGAGACATGAATAGCCTACAAAGCAGCATTACATCAGGCTCTGTTGGGAGCTTCCCTCCTTTGGAGAAATGAAGCATGCAAACAGGGAATGTTGCTCTTAAATACCTCCTGGAAATAATTATATAGGATGCAAGATGTGACTGTCAGATTTTTTTGCTCACATGAAATCCCTCTGCTGTAAATTAAGTCCTCAAAACTTTTACTGGCCTTAGCTTTCCATCAGGGAGATGTCCAAAACACCCCTGTGACATCCTCTTCTGTCCAAGACTTGAAATTGGAGGCATCAATTTGCAGAGAAGGAACAGGCTCAAACTTCTGAGGGTTTTTTGAGCTTTGTATTAGTTTGGGAAGCAAAAAATGTTTAATTCTGCTTAATTCTGCTTGAGGCCTTACAGTCAGAGCATCAACAAAATTCCACCTAAAACAGTTCTTCCAAATGGAGGAAAACCTTAAGAATAAAGGAGAATTTTTTTTGTTTTCAATAATTTTAGATATCATTTGTAAAAAATTTCAGAAATGTCCCACCAAAAAACCAAAATTCAAAATTTAGTAATCTTGTCTGTCCCAGTTAGCCACTAAATTGTGGTTTTAGTTATAGCAAAAGGAGAGCTATCGAATCCTCTAGAACCCTTTTTTTTCTACTGCTCATGTATCAGTTTTTAAAGGCAGTTGATTCAAATCACCTCTGTTCTGGTAGGAGAAAAAAAAAAGACAAATATCATTCTTTACAGAAACAGATTTGACATATTTTCATTTTTGAGAAACAAATGTCTTGCTAGGTTGTTCAGGGTAATCTGTTATATCAAAAGTCTGTTCTGAATTAGGGCAAAGCAGAGATCCCAAGAGACTGAATTTTTATTTTTTTTTTTTAACAAGTACTTCTTTTTGCCTTTCTTTACTTCTAAACATGTGGGGCCATGTCCAAAAGTACATGCTGACTTAAATGTGCTCTAACTCATGATGCTTCAGCTAACAGAGACTAGAGGCTGCATAACTTCAGAACTTCCTCCACACTGGAGCTGCATCTCTTATCTGTGAGATTAAGAGCATGCTGTGTTTGTAGTACAGAGTGCCCACCATTTCAAATGCTTTTATGGACTTTGTGATCCAGTGTAGCCTTCTAGATAGAATATGTGCATAAAAGTGTGGTCTATGGATTCCTTGAACTCAGCAATGAAACTTCCTCTAAATTGAAAAAAAGTGAAAAAAAGATTTCACACATATACTTTGCTGCTGCTAAACTGCTGGGACAATATGTATAGATCTCAGTGCCATGATTCAGAGCTCAGTTTTACCAGCCCATACCCCTGGATCTCTTCCACAGGACTGTTCTTCAGCATCTTGTTCCCAGTGTGTATACCTGCTCTTGTTAAATTTCTCATGGTCACTGGCTGCCTAGCTCTCTAGCCTATCCAGGTCCCTCTGTAAGCCTCTCTACCTCTAAGAACACTCACAGCTCCACCTGGTTTGGTAGCATCAGCAAATGTACTTAATGTGCATTTGATACCTGCATCCAGATCACTTACAAAAGCATTAAAAAGCACTGGCTGTGGGATGGACCCCCACCAGTGACCAGCCTGATGTAAACCCAATAATTATGTGACCCCTTTCCATCCCTCATGTCGGCCAATGCTCAGCAAATACACCATGGACATTTCTTTCTGTGAGCTGGAAGGGTTAACCAGAGGGTGCAGTGAGACAGTACCAAAAGCTTTGCTAAAATCCCAAACCCACCACATCTGCTGGTTTCCCTTAGCCAACTAAATGGGTGAACTTGTCATAAAAGGAAATTCAGCTGGTTAAACAGGACTTATCCCTCATGAACTTGTGCCCTGATCAATGATGTTCAAGTGTTTTTCAGTAACTCCCAAAGTAACCTTCTCCATTATTTCATCAGGCACTGAAGTGAGACTGGCAGGCCTGTAGTTACAGTCATCCTTCTTACCCTTATGGAGAACCAGGATAACATTAGCCAGCTTCCAGTTGGCCGGGACTTCTTCAGAGCCCTAAGACTTTTGAAAATAAGGCACAGGAGTCCACAATGATGCCAGCCAGCTCTTTCTCTAGCCTGGGATGAGTTCCCATGGATTTATGTGCATGGGTTGATCATGCCCTTGTCGCAGTGTGCCTGACGCACCCATCCCAGGGAAGGCAGGTGCAGTTCCAATAATCTGTGTCTCCTTTCCGGGTAACCTTCAGCCCCGGAGTGGAGGAATCCCTCTCCCTGGGCACACCCCGCAGCCGTGCTGGGGTCCCGAGGTCCCGTCGCAGCTCCTGCCTCAGGAGCCGCGATTTTCACTCAATTCAGTCGGTCGGAAAAGATTCCCCTCATCTCCGTTTCCTCGCCGCGCCCGCCCGCGCTGCCCGCGCCGCCGCACTCGCCTCAGGCGCTGCCCGGGCCCTGAGCCCGCCGGGACTGCCCGGTCCGGGACTCCGCGGGCCGTGAGCCGCTCCCCTCGGGGAAGCAGGGGACAGTCGTTGTCCCGGAGGAGCGTGAGGAGCTAAGGGAAGCCGGGGAAAAGCAAGGAATGAAGGAGGAGGCTGCGCTTTCCGCGGCAGCGGCAGCGTGCCCTGCGGCGCGCCAGGCGCGGCTCCCGCGGCCCCGCCGTGAGGGAGGCGGGAGCCGCCGGGGCTCGGCAGAGCACCGCTAGTGGTGCTGCACGAAGTACTTTTGAAAATTACCTATAATCCTGGTGCTCCAATATCGTTTAAAAACATTTAAGATAAAACAAAGATGCAGCTACTGCAGGGAAGTGTGCCAGGATGTTCAGCGGGGAAGGGAGAAGATAGAAGTCCTTGGTTTGTTTCAGCTGCTAAACTGGAGATGATGAGCGCAACAAATTCTTCCCCGTGAGGGTTGCACACAGGTTGACCCGGGAAGCTGTGGATGCTCCATCTCTGTAAGTGTTCAAGGACTGGACAGGGCTCTAAGCCGCCTCCTTTACTATAAGGTGTCTGTGCCCATGGCAGGGATTTGGGTCTTTAAGCTCCTTTCCAACCCAAAGCATTCTGTGAGAAGGTCTCTGCAGTTGCCAGCTGTTTGTTAGAGGATGCTTTTCACTTAGTGAAGATGGCACAAGAACACGTGGAAAGCAGGATGTAGGCAGGTGAGGATTGGTCTCTCCTGCCATGTGACAAGTGACAGGTCCAGAATAAATGGTCTTGGGTTTTGCCAGCATGGGTTTAGATTGGATATTAAGCGAAGCTCCTTCACCAAAAGGGTTGTCAAACAGGCTGCCCATGGCAGTGGTGGAGTCACCCTCCCCGGAGGGGTTTAAAAGACAAGCAGCTGTGTTAAGGGTCGTGTTTTAGTGGTGTTTTTTGCAGGGCTATGTTATCAGTTGGAGTCGGTGATACTGGAGGTATTTTCTAACCTAAACAATTCTCTGATTGTATGATCAAAGTTGTTTTAGTCTGGAAAATAGAAGAAAGCTTTAAAAGCTCTCTGGAGTATCCTTCTAGTAAGAAGTCTAAGCATAAAACCTGGTAATTTTGACACTAAAAAAGCCCCCTGCATTTTATAGGTGCCTCCTATTAAAAAAGCAGAGTTGAGAATATAGACAGTCTTGTCCTTTAAAATCTTCAGCGTACAGAGTCTGAGGAATGCCTTTGCGGCACTGAGCGTTATTTGTCTGAATCCTCTGCTGTATACACACAATGTTTTTGCATAATTTATATACTGACATTTAATTTCAACAATTCTGAGAAAAAGCTCAGCAAATGAATTATATATGTAAACTGTTGACCATAAATTTATCTAAAAGAAACCTTGGCATTGCTTTTGTTTAAGAATGCACCTGACCTTTTCTGTTCCTTTGTACAATGCAAGTACGACTGTCAGTAGGAGTTTAACAAGACCCAGACAGTAGGAAGATTGCCAAAATCTCTTTACAGTGTATGTATTTACTCCAGCCTCAGATTCCTTCTTTTTTCATGGGACACTATCTGCTGAAAAATATCTGCCTTCCATATAAATTTGGAAGGCTTATGTGAGGA
This sequence comes from Euphonia xanthogaster, assembly GCA_034509185.1. Lineage (NCBI taxonomy): Eukaryota > Metazoa > Chordata > Aves > Passeriformes > Fringillidae > Euphonia > Euphonia xanthogaster. Next base: position 9,658,756 of record JAYDZK010000001.1, read on the forward strand.
GGGAAGGGAGGGAATTTGGAGGTTCAGGAATATGAAGTCGTTCACACCCTGCTTTCAAATCAGTGAACCTAAACTGGAAGATCTTTGCTAGAGCTGTGTTTTCATGGGAATACTGTCTGTGTCATCTTTGTTCGTGTTAGCAATTATGCCTCAAGACTTTGCAAATACTTCTTAAGCTTTTCTGTATTTCTCCAGAGCTTACCTACTTCTGGTCCGTTCACACTGACTTAAAAATTAAGGCAACCAATCAGTAGGCTTTGAAGCACAGATTCAGACAAATGCATTATTTACTTTGGAAACCTCTGAAGAGAATAAACTGGCATAGCAGAGGGTTAGAAAAGAATTGTCCCATAAATCAGAGAAGATACAGATGGGATGTTCCTAGAAATTCCTGCCTAGTGGATTTCTGTTTCCTCACGTCAGCCATTGGGATCATGTGGTGTGCTGCAAATAATCCCATTTGCATCTTTGATGAGAGTCATTTTCAGAAGTCATTTGGGCATATGTTCTTTGGGGGGGGTAGAGTGCTATGGTCTGCTGTATTTGCAAATAGGAATTCAATTTTTTTTTCATCTGTTCAACCATAAATGATTTAGTTCTGGTCTATCTGAGTCACCACTTTCTTTGTTACACAGTTTGCTCTTTGCACAGGGCCTTCTGCTCTCTTATTCCAAGGAAGACCGCCTGTATAAAACCAGATGACTGCCAGCAGGCCTTTCATGGGAGTCCACCAAGGTCCCTGTTGGAGGAATGTGCTTGCCACTCAGATCTGCTGTAGTGCTGACTTGTTCACGCTCTGGACATTCTTCAGATTGCATGCACTTACAGAAGCCTTTGAATCCAGGGGTTTGTTTTTGTCTTAATCACAGCAGTGTTTGGCCACACAGTGGTATTTGTTGCTCTCTTAGCTACAAACCACTTTGGTGCAGCAGCTCCCTCCCAAACACACAGCAGAAGTTTTATTTGTTTAGGTTTTAAATGTAATGCATACCAGAGAAAACCAACCTAATATGAAAAAGAGAGGCCTACGGAAGCATCTTTTCAAAGATGCTCTTCTGAAATTTTATATGGAGTTCAAAAGACAAATAGAGTTTCACAGCCAAATCCTCTGGCCTGACATTTCTATAGTGAGCTTTCTGCAAATCAGCCAAGTCACACAATTGTATTGCAGTTTGGAGGATCTTTACATGGTAATTAATTCCTAGGAAATTCCACTTTTCTCACTGCATCACAGAACCAACTAGGCTGGATAATACCCTTGAGATCATTGACTTCAACCTCTTACCAGTCACAACCTTGTCAATGTGACCAGGGCACTCAGTGCCACATCCAAGCTTTCCTTAAACATCTCCAGGGACAGTGACTCCACCACCTCCCTGGGCAACCCATTCCAATGTCTAATCACTCCTTCTGTGAAAAAATTCTTCCCCATGTCCAACCTCCTTCCCTAACAGTAACATAAACCTGCAGGAAATATGATTGTTACCTCTAACTAAAACAGTTGATAGAGCCACGGTGCATGTGGTGCTGCTGTGTTTGTCAGTTTAGGCATCTTTTATTTGTTTTCCACCACAGTTATGAAACAGTGTGAGGCTGGCTCTCAACACTGTTAGAGTATGTTAAATAATGTCCAATATTTTAGACAACAGTATTTTGAAGGGAAAATTTTAGTGTACTCTTAAGGCAGTGTTCAGGTGATCTTCAGTTCTGAAGATCATTACTGTAGGCTGTTTTGTACTTCAGGGTTTCTGCCTTTATTTAAGACTGTGTTGGTAAATACACTTTTTCAATGGAGTCTAAACCTAATGTCAATCTTTTACATAACTTTGCAGCAAGCCAGGTCAAAAACCCTGCCTGTCCTTGACCTCCAGTATGATCTCCAAGAAGTGAGGTAATTCAATTTTTAGGCCAAATGGCATAAGATTAATATATGAACTGGTCCAGCTGCATGAATTATTTTGCATTAAATACTCTAAGAGTTTGGGATATTTGTTTTTAACTTATTTTACTGCAATGTTCTTTTAGCAAATTACTAAATTAATAAGACTTAAATTTTCTGTGAATTGTTTGACAGCAGTAGTGTAATGTCTATTTTTAATTAAAATCTCCCTCTTTATTGCATACAATAAGCAGTGATATATAAATACACATCTTTTTCTTCTGTATCATGCCAAGTCTGTTTTACATAATTCCTTATGTCATATTTCATAACAACACCTAGATGCACTGTCATTTGCTGATCACCTTTTGGTGAAACCCTTCTATCACTTGAAAAATAGTCACTATAACACTATTAATTAAAAGCATTTTCTATGCATTTCCATTCTTTTCCTGCAACACTAAAAAAAATTTAAAGTATTGGAGGGGACACAATGTGGTTTGGGGATTTTTTTTTAGGTAAAGAAATTTTCTTTTAGCGAAAGAAATTCCTCTGTGTAGCAATATCCTGCCTGTGTTTCTTCAGCAGAGAAAAAACTCACTTTGGGGTATAGGTTCCATCCAGCTCATGGTAAGCTCTTGCAAGAACCGGTTTTGCCTGTTGATATTTAGGCGTGAGTTAAACATCACACTGAGAATTGTCTTGCTGGCACAGTAAATTTAATGAGTGTTACTCTGTTCTGCTTTACAAAGAAAGATTTCCAGTCTCCACACAGCAGCAATACAGCAACGGAAAATGCAGAGGAGTGAAAAGTTGACTTATTTTCCATTTAAATCAACTCTAAATTCACATCTTTCAGGAGCTGCATTTTTTCTGTCTGTTGGTTGCAACACTAAAAGAATAATATTTTGTCCACTGCAATAAAGAAAAAAAGATAAGATTGTTACCATCATCCACTAAGAAGTTGCAAAATCTGAATTTATCCTTATGGATCAGATGTCTAAAGCAAGTGCCGTGAGCCCAGATGTCTTTGCAAGGTATTTCCTAACAAGGAAAATAGCCAAGGGACAGAAGGTTATATGTCAGCAATCCAAGTAATGAAGTATTCTTAGGTATAGTGAGAATAACGCAGCCAAAAAAATAAAAACAACCAAAAAAAACCCCAAACCCAAACTTATACAAAAAAGATGCAGCTTCTTTAGCTAGGAGAAATTAAATTTAAAATACTATGTTCACAAAACATTCCGGCTGAGTTAGTCGTATGAAAATGAAAATGCCAAAACTAAGTCATAGATTGCATATATCACTTGGAAAAACTAGACTAAAAAATGTCAATTTTGTTTTAATATCCCTAAAGTGATTTATAAGCTTAAGCTAATCTGTGGCAAAATAGTAGTTTGCACTTTTGATATCATTGAAAGGTAAGATTCAAAAATTACTTATATACAGTTATCCCTTTATTTCAGTTGCTAGAAGGGTGGCATTTAGAGTAGAAAAGTTTGATTTTTTGCTTGCTGATAAAACTGGAAGGCATACTAAAATTCCAGGTTTTTTTTCTTTATACTCTGAGTTTCTGTGTTGTTTTAGACTGAGAAATTATTTAGAGCTAATCATGTATGCATGATAACAATGAACAGGAATGCCATATCTTATTTCAGGGGGAAGTAGTCAGAGAATAAGAGTTACAGAATATGCAAAAAAGTCAAATTATATCCAAACAAAAGTCAGAATTGTTCTAAAGAAGCTAAAGAAGGTGTTGTAGTGCTGTCCTATTCCTGAAATATCAGATCATCAGAATATAAGGAAAATAGTTTTGTATCTGGTGTGGTATCTTGGGAAGAGATTGGTAAATATTAAAGGAAAACAAACAGGAGACTACTGAACTCTTAACAGTAAATCTCCAAGATTTGCCATGTGTTGTGTGGAGTATGGATTTTACTACTTTGAGGTCTTTTTGTAAAATGTAAGAACTGGGACAAAATACAATTTTACCACACATTGCTTTTTTGTCTTTGTTTGGGGGGTTTGGGGCATGGGGTGTTGGTTGCTTGGGGGTTTATTTTGAATCACCTTTTTAAATTGGAAAAAGTAGAGCATATCTCCACTGCAGTGCAGTTATCCTCACATAACTTCCCCTGCTCTTGGTTCAACTGACAGACTGCTAGCATATGGCACTTAGATGTTAAGATGAAAATATTCTGTACTCCACATGAATGTGGTTTGATGTTGTGGAAACAGGGAGTAATTTGACTGAACCATTCTGAATAATAAAATTACAGTTATCAGATGAGAAAGTAGAATGTGAAGAGAGATTGACCATTTTAAAAATTAATCAAATAATTAAATGCTAAGATTCCAATTGAATCAGACATGAATATAAATATTTAGTAGGTATCTCTTGATTGTCCATGACTCTTAAGAATATTTTCTTAAAGCCAGCCTCACTTGCCCTCTTATATTCCATCTCTTTAGTCATCTCCATGCCAAATCCACAGCCTGGTGCTGGGATGATTAAGGAAGCAATGGAATAAAAGGTCCTGACTTCATTCTTCTGCTGTGCTGCTTTTTTGTGCTGGAACCTAGATTTCCCCTATAAAACTGTTCTCAATGCATGGCTTAGCTGTGGAAGAGAGCTGGGCAGACAGGCTTGTCAGGAACTCTCTTTTTATGTGTACAGTCATTCAAATGCAAACATCTTCTGGGTCTGGCCCCAGCCTGTAGCCTAGATAATGGAATAAGTGATTTTTGCTTCTCAGAATGAGACACACTAGTGTTCCAGTTGCAAACCTCTTTTACAGTCAAAAGATCTATTGACCAAGTATGAAGTCGCTGAAAACTGTGACATTTTATAAAAGGCCTATAGATAATGGCCTATGCTATTTAGAAGTGTTCATTTTAATCACAGTAAAGCTATTTTACTGCTGAAATGTTGTATCCTAATGTTGTCATTAAAATGTGGGGTTAATCTGAGATTTTTACATCATTAAATAATGCAGTGACCTAACCTGTCTATCCAATACATAACTGGGTGTGCTATAGGTAATTTCCTATACATGACATTTCTAAAGTTGCTTTTTCCGTCACCAAGGCACAGTTACACAAATGTCATTTTTTGTCCTTACTGTAGCATTAGGCAGTGTGAGGTGAAATGTATGAGGTCCCTAAGTGAAAAAATTCCAGTATGTAACATTTTCTTCATAAGTGCTCTTTATTGTCAGTGTTGCAGGGTTTTTTGGTTTTCTATGCTCCACGTTTCATTCAATTATGTATTTAAGTGAGGTTGCTCTTCAATCTACAGAACTGAAAAAGCAGTTGAAAAAGAGGTACTAGGGCTGAGATCTTGGCAGCAGTAAATACTTGGTTATTCTAGAGTAAATTGGAATAGTAAATACCTGGTTATTCCAGAGTAAATTGGAGACGAAACTTTAAGGAGTCACTGCCAGTTCCTAGAGCTGGGCCTAGCTGAGCTCTGCTTTTACTTTCGCATACATCGATACAGCTTTGGGTTGGCTCTAGCATGTGTAACAGGGAGCATTATCCAAAAACCATCTGGTCGTTTCAGACAGTCTGAACACACTATACTAAGCCTTTCTTTGCCCCTGGGGTTGTGGCATAGCACTGGGATATTGCAGGAATTTTCCAGAGGCAGCTTCAGGAAAATCCTGTTAGAGCAGGTGGTCCCGATGCCCCAAAGTGGCATGAAATTGTGGGAGACCAAGTCCTTATGTTTTCACAGCATAGACTGCTCTTTGCATTGTGGACACAGGACACAGTCTGTGTCAAGTTTGCAGTGCTGTTTCTTCAGTGCAGGGTTTCAAGCTTGCAAAACATTTCTGGATGCTGTCAGCTGAAATTTGGATTCTGTAATGCCTTTGGCCAGGGCTTGTATACACAGGGAAGATGTTTTTGGAGCTCAAAACACATGCGTGGAGCTCCACCAAGATGAATCAGCAGCTCAGGAAACTTAGTACATCTTTCTGAAGCCAATTTTTTTCTTTTTTAAATCATATTTCTTGTTAAAAAATACTGCCTTAATACTGAACTTTTTTCCGAAAAACGAATTCTTGCACTGACAAAGCTTTGACCATTTCTGAACAATTTTATGGGACGGTCAGAAGAGCAGGGTTGCCATGGGTATGTTCTGACCAAAATGCAATACTGAACCTATAGTACAAAATATACAGAACATATAGGAAGGGGTGTGAATGCTCTCTACAGTATAGAAGAGAGAGAAGGAGAAGCCTGCAATCATTGTACTCTTAGCAGGCTCATAGAAATCAATTTTTATCTGGCTTACTAAGAGGTATTGAACTGTACAGAATCTTGCTAGGTATCTTTGGGTGTTAGGATAAGGATGGCATGGGTGTGCTTCATTGCACCACCAGAAGTTAATTTTCTGTGTATTTCAGCTAAACTGTCTCATGTTTTCACTAAAGGCAATGATGGGGGAAGGAGGTCTGTGTGCATTAATTTCCCACTTAACGGGTACTTGATTATTTTACTACTTCACTGAGTTTATTATCCCCTGAAGACAGAAATCTTTCTGACTGATGCTGCAGTATGTTCCATGGTTATGCTTCCTCCTTCATACAAATCCAGAAATCCATTTCATATCCTCTTTAATATTGAATATTTGCAGGATATGAAATATTGTATTGCTCTTCTGATGCTATTTCACAGCAGGAAAAATATCCATGTGCATTTAGGTATGGAAAAAGTACAGTTTTCACACTTTGGTCTGCTTTGCTGGATAAGAGGATGGCATTTCTCCAGGGCAGGGGAAAACCAACACCAAATATTTTTTTGAGCTTCATGCTTCAGCAGATTCTGCTATTCAGGGCCAATGAATAAAGGAAATTAGTTAATGGGAATCCATTAATTAATAGGTAGCAAAAGATCTGTATTTCTGTGGCTGCACTGCCCTTACCTTGCAACACAGTTGCAGGTATTCTGTGAAAACTTTCATAAGCAGTTAGGTCGTAATTCAATTTTTCTATTTACAGTAGTAGTAATTTCCAGGTGCCAGAGTCTTCTCCATTGGTTTCTGTTTCTAATGCTGTCTGGGTCACCTCAGTTGCTGCAGTAATGCATCAATAGAATAAGGTAATCGTAGTCTAGAACAAACAAGGTGTGTGATCAGTGGAACACTGTTCCTTTCCCCATTCCTGTGTCCCAAAGTTGGGGTTTTAATCTCTGATCATACCACACAATTTCAAACTGAATGTCTTCCAATATTCAGTGGAAGGAATGTCTTCCAATATTCAGTGGAAGGACAATTCTTTGTCCTTTTGACAGCACAGAATCCTTTAGGTGTGAAAGGCAGGGTTATCAACTCAAATACTGATTTTTTGCCCTGCAACCACCCCTCAAAAATAAAAAAAGTTTCCCATCATAGCAATCTAGGTGTGAGAGAGAACAATTTAATAAAATAAAAGTTTCAGAGGGAAGGAGGAGTTGTGTTAGTCTCTCATCTCCTATCTTGCTTATGGAATTTTCTTGTTTACAGAATCCAACAGTGAGAAAAAAAAAACAATCCAAAGTAAGCAAAGATGATAAGGTAGAACAAAAAATATTATTTCTAGATAGCAAATGCCTCAGTGTCATTTTTCTTGCTTTCATTAAATATTTCCTGCCCAAGAAAGGAGAAATTAAAATCAGTCAAAATCAGCAGTTTTACTAAAAATGAATTGTTTTCCCCTCCTGTCCCACATTGCCTGCTTTCGCTGCCAAATGACACATGCCAGCACATTCTAAATCATCTGGAAATAAAGAGAGATCGCTGCTTTTCTACAGGAAATTCTTGCTAACTTTCAAATGACACATTTTAAATGTGGAAATTAATAATCCCAACAATGCCAGCAGAATGCATTCTTGCAAGACAAGCAACCCATCAGAGTGGGTGAATATTCAACTAAACCCTCGCTCAAAACTTAATGACCTCTAGAGCAAGTTGAGCCACGTGTCCTTCCCGAATTAGCAGACAAGTGAGCACTGAGTGGTGTGACCTGAGCTGGCACCTGCCTTTATTTTCATTCACAGAAGTGAGAAACCACTCAAAAGATAATCTATTCAAAAATACACACAAATGAATGAACTCCTCTACCCACCTCTGACTGTGAATAGTCCAGAGTGCTGAATTCAAAGGGGAACTTCTGCATCTTCTGCCAAAATTGAAGTAAAAAACCACTAAATTTTATGGTTTAAGCAAGACTTCCCAGATTACTATAGAATACCCATAAACTCTGGGCAAACACTCAGCTGAGCAGCTTAGGTTCTTACCAAGTGCTTTGTTATTGCCTTTTACAAGTGCTCCATGTTATTGCCTGTCATTTACCATTCTCTTCTAATCCCATCCTCTGGTAGGAAATTCTCGGAGGATAAAGCAGCTTAACTAATGAATATCAACAAAGTAAAAGCCAGTTGACATGTGCTCAAGTTTTCAAGATGATCTCTAGTGATTTAATTATAGGTGGCAATTTCCAGGAAAAGGTAGCATGTAATTTCAGGATAAAAATAGTGGTAAGTTCTTCCAGGAATTTTCAATCAACCTACAGCTTACAGTTCCCTTTCCTATTCAAAAATCTTGGGAAGAATTACTTCATGTTATAGACACTTAAGTGATTCAGGTGGTAAAACACATCCATTTACTTCTTCTTTAAAGCTGACTAGCAATATTTTTCCCACCTGTGTTTGCCTCTTTCCTGTGATATTCTCAAATTCTTGGTTTTTTTTTTCTGTGTATTCTTGCACTTGTGTGTGTCTTAGAACCATAGTGAAAAATGAGCAGTATTTTATGAGAATGCAAAATACAGCTATGCTGGAAGAGAATGATTTATTAGCTCACAGTCCTGATTCAGTCACTTACAGGGCAAATAAAGGCATTTGCCTCACCTGCATTTGTATGTCTGTAAACCCACTGTTCTCTAGGTTTAGTTTTGACTTGAAGTGCTGCATTTGATTGAAAATTCATTGTAACATGGCCTGTGTTTCAGACTAATTTAAGATATTTCCTCTACTTCTTCTACATTAGAAGTTTGCAATATCCCACAATGAAAATTCCTTGACTTGGTAATATCCTGCATAAAGTTCTTCCTGACTAAATTTTTATATAGTCTCTGATTTTGATTTAAAAAGTGATAAGAAGATTCAAAAAAACTTTAAGCTGTGCCAAAGGAAAATATATGAATGTTCTCATAAATGTTACAACAGTACTTGTATAGGTGAAAAGAATAATTACATAAAGAGGACAAAAATGTAGTTTTAATAAAGGCTCCCTGCCATTCTGTCTTCATACCTTCTCCCAAAGCTATCAAAAATAGCTTGCAATGCTAAAATAACTGAAAAACTCAGAGCGCATTCGGAAGCTCCTACTTTGGGCTGTAAAATTAGCATCCTGAGTAAAAATAGTTGAGCTTAATAAAATGAATGTTTTTAGTGCCTAGGAACTACCCAAAGAGCAGGGAGAAAACAGACTCAGCTTTCTAAAACTTATCTCCCACTTTCTATTTCTTGCTTTCTGGGATACCAAATGCTCTGGTAACAGAGTCATTCAAAATATTCTTGGAAAGAACTAAGTCCTGTTTGTGTCTTCAGCTTTTTTCCTGTCATATTTTCTACATATATTTGTTCACTGATTTCTCTTAAAGTCACTCAATGTTAAAAAAATGAAGGATACTGCACAAAAAGCAGTAAATATGTCAGCCCTCAAGGATGGATGTTATTCTAATCCAGGTACTGTATGTTTAGGTAACCTGGAAAACAGATCTCTTGATTTCAGTGACAAGACTTCAGGTATGAACTGTAAATATTTTCATGTGATTTCATGGACAGTTACATAGATTATGTTGGGGTTTTTTCCTTTAAATTATAGTGTGGAAATGTAAGGCAAAGTGAATCCTGGAATGCACTGAATAGCACTGAGCTTCTCCATACCAAATTGTAATCATAGTATAGAGAGCATGGTTCTTTAACATTTTAGGAGGTTTTATTAGCAGTGGATTCAGTACAAAGTTTTTCAGGGGAAGTGCAGCTAGAACAAAAAATGGCAAGTGCAAATAACCTGCTTCAGGTTATTTCAGCTCAAAATGGCATAAAACAGTAAAGCCATGATCAGTAGTTTTCAGAACAGACACACATCTGATAACAGGCCATGCTAAATCTGCAGGTCCTAATACAAGGCTTGAATACATTTTCTTTTTCAGAGGGACTTTTCTGTGTGGGTAGTTTATCCTCTATTATCATAATCCTTACCCCTTAATCTTGATTTAGGAAGTAATTTGGAAGAGCTAAGTAGACCATGTGCTCTTCTGCTCAAGTTTGTATGAAACCAATTGGGATTTTCTCAGCTGTATAATTTATCTGGTAGAGTGCCTATAAAAATATTATCAAAACAGGCTCTCTTTAGTGCCCTTAGCCAAAAGCTTTCCAAAGAAAATCTTATTAGCCTGTCTCTAACGAAGGAGGGCAAGCCATAAAGCCTCTTTCCAAGGCATTTGCTGCCTTGGAACAGCCGTAAATTTGAGTCGTGGCTGCTAGCTCTTGTGCCTAGCCACGTGCAGAGGTGGACCTGCATGGCATGCTGTCCACTCACAGATCCACACTGCAGCTCCCTTTTTTCCCCCAAGCCCTTTCTTGTGAAGCAGTCATGGATAGCAGTGCAAAGGAGACAATGTATTTTATCTACGTAGAGTTAGGTATGATTTCAGCTCTGTAAGGACTTGTGGGGATGCTGTAAGGCTGGAGGGGATAACCAGAATGAAGGCTGTTAGAATGCCTTCCATGAGGGTATTGATATAGCAGTCATAGCAGGACAGGATGCATTTAGCCAGGAAAAGTAAGGCACCATCAACGTTGAAAAAGTGTTTTGTTTATGGTGATAGAAGATTTCCTTTGGGTTTCCTTCATGGCAAGAAATTATATGAAAATGGAAGTTACTGCATGTTCAAGTGCCTTGCCAGTCTAGCTACATTAATTATAGGTTTAGTTTTTTTCATTACCATGTCCCTGTTGCATTTAAGTGAATAAAACTTTGCTTATGTAATGCAGTTGAAGTCGTAAAAGGATACACCTAATGGAGCAGGACACTGAACACAGCGTGTGTTGCTAGCCCTCAGCCTACTCACTGGTGCAGCAAAGCTGTGCAAAAGCTCTTCAGCTATTATTGAAACACTGATGTGCTGTCAACAGCACTGGTTCGGTCACAGAAGTCAAACCCAGCACCCTACAGACTGTCCTGAAGAAAATTAACTCCCTCCCAACCACACTCAGTATGGCAAGACAGCAAAAATATCTGTGCTGTGAGGAAACTTGGTGGTGGTTTTTAGCTTTAACACCTGGTAGGTAAACCTGGGCACATAGGGCTCCAGTTCTTTAATAAGGCTGAAAGACTGAGCAGCCAGGGTAGGCTTTTTATTGTTGCTTTTAGAGAGAGAAGAGGGACTATTTTCACATAGTCTGGCAATTAACGCTTCTCCCTGATTGCCAGAACTACATTGCTGCAAACCATGGTCCTGGTTTGAACACTGTAGCAATCAATTCCACTGCCATTTCAGCTTTTCTTTATTAAGTGTTGCAGAACTGTTTCCTCACGAGTATTCCCCAAAGGCATTTGCACACACTAATAAACTTTTCTTTTTATGAGTTTCAACAATCTTACCCAGAGTATAGCTACTTTCTTACAGTCTTACAACTAAAAATTGTGAAAAAAATTGAAAACAGAGACTTCAAGCAAAATTGGAAATAAAAAGGCATGGTTTCTCACACTGGGGTTTAGAGACAAGTCAGAGACACCAGTGTTCCAGTGGTCATGATTCACACCACCTTCAGTTTCTAAAAAGCTGCCCTCTTCTATTTAACATTATTCTCGATATTAAGGACCAGCTGTAAACCAGCTGTTAAAATATCTCTTTCACTATTACAACAGCTGAAATTCATGAAAGTGATTTCTTAGTGCAGTTGCAATAAATTTGCTTCCACACAGTGTATGGAATGGGTTAATTTGAGGAAAATCTAAAATATTGCTGACAGTTCAGAATTATGCAGCTTCTGCCTTTACTTCTGATGCTGAAATACATTTCTTGTTGGTATAAACAAGCAACATTCTGCCTTGGGCAGCTTCCATCTTGCTAGGACATTTCTTGCTTCTTAAAATACAAGTGTGCTAAAAACTGTACCTCAAAGGGAGAATAATCTGTCTTGCAATAATGAGAAATTGCTTGTGTAGTGAAGAATTGTGCATCCTGGAGAGTTCCTGTTCAAAGCAGTTTGTAGGTTACCTGCACAGCAGGTTAGTGGCCAAGACAAAGTACTTTCTATTCTGTGGTGATTCAACAATTACCAGCTTTCTCCTGACTGCCCAAAAAAAATGGAAAAATGGAACCTATGACTTCAGCAGCTCCCAGAGAAATGTTTACATGTTTGGGAAATCTTGATTTTGTTACCAAGTGCAGCACAGTTTTGTAAATCACTTCCAGGTGACAATTAACTTTTTTCTCCCTTTTTTCCGCTACCCAACATCCATTTTCAATCAATTTATAAATATATTGCAATGTGATTTCATCAGAGGTGCCTCTCACATGTTCCACTGTGGCGATGCTGCTACTGCCCAAAGTTTGTGGTTCACTTTTGAGGACACAAATAGAATCTTTCTTAGGATGTGGCAGAAGCCAGCCTCAGAGCTGCTGTGGAGGAAGACAAAGCACAGCCAGTGTCTTCTGGCAAGAGGGGAGAGGCACTAAGAGGGTACAGGCATAGTAGGTTTGCCAGGTTTCTGTGAGATCCAGCTTTCCAAGAAGAGGTGCCTTTGTCCAGTGACTTAGTCTGGGATTGTAGCAAGTGTCTTTTCATGTCCACGTGTTGTCACTGCAAAATAAGGCCCCCCGTTAATACATCTTTCATTAAGCTCTGAGGAAGGCAGACTTTAATATTAAACTTACTTCTTTCAGCAACCCCAAAACTAAAAGTATATTATTTCTATGTTAGAATTGTTAAAACGTTAAAAATTTGTTTTCTAAAGTTATTTTTTGTTTCGAAGTTGACTTTGAAAGAGTCAGCCAATAGTGTATCAATATTAGTCATATTGCAATACCAGGGACCCCTTAGTCCCTGTCCTGAAGTACTCGATTCCGTAACACTAAAAACTGATAATATACAGTAATAAATTATTCTTTTAGAAATTTTTAGGGTTTTAAGATTCATAGTATCATTTTCTTTAGTCACCAGAAAAGTAATTCATGACTAGGAGGCTCAGAATCAGAGACTCATAATAAGAAACAAGTTCCAACACCTGTTGTTTCCAAAAAGTATATAAGCTACATTGAATAAGCTGAAATTTCTCTCTTGTCAAGATCAGCTTTTATAAAACAAAATGAGACATTACAGGTGATTTAATGTGGACCTTCAACAATGTATTGTTTCATTTAGTATGTGAAAAAATGCTTAAAATACATAAGTAGTCAGATTAAATTAATATTTTGATGTTAGAATCTAGAAAGAAAACAATAGGTCTGTCACAGTATATAAAAAAACATTGTTGTTCTTTGATTAAAAATGAGTATTTGTGTTCCTGCAGTAATGAAAATATCCTGATGGTTCTGTGATGAAAGTTTATTTCAGGGTATGTTTAAAATTCTTCAAGATCTTTTGCATGAAGTCTGGATAAGGATGGTTGCACTCTGTTGTTGTTTTAGGAGTGTTCTGGTGCACATTTCTCAATATCATTGCAGTCCTTTCATTACTTTTTCCTTGTTGCCTCATTTTTTTTGGTGCCTGTCCCTCTTCTCACCACCACCACCTCCCTTAGCAAATTCCCATTGGCTTCTGTGGGGCTGTGTATGCAACCCAGGAAAAGATGAGGATTTGAATAAAGTCCTTCAAGTCCTTTCTTGAGGCAGCTCAAATGACAAGGCTGCTTCATCAGGTACTTCACCATATTTACTGAGCACTGCCTCACTGGGCACCTTGATGCCCAATTAACCGGCAGTGCTGGGCTGCTTTAATGAGTGCTCAAGAGCTGGAATTGGCACCTAGCTTTGCAAAGCAGCCAGCAATTGGGAGGATCCCTCCTGGTGAATCCCTCCTGCCTTGAAGCCTTCCACTTATGCAGAATCAAAACCCTATTTAAAAATAAATCTATTCTTTTAAATTTTAACATAGGCAGGATGACTGTGCATCTTGAGTGGGAGTATAAAGTTTGATTCTTTACCTCACTTTATTGTGGTCATGCTGATGTCTTCCATGGCATTAGTATTAACCGATAGAACTGAGAAATAAGAATTTGTCCCTCTGTAAAAACAGGTCTGGGGCCCAACAACAAAATGCCATGGCCACAAGATGGCCTTCAAAACTGCCAGAGAAACTTGGAAGTCTGTTCAGAAAGCTACCGGCCATGTGTAAATGTTGTTTTTCCCATTCTAAAAATTCATGTGGCTATGTTTACCTCAGAGAATTAAAGACCTTCCACAAGGTCACTTTTTGTTTCTTCTTCCTCTTTCTTTTTTTTTTTTTTTTTTTTTTTTTTTGTAGGAGGGTCACTCTTTTCATGATGAATAGTACTAAGTCCTGCTACAAATATTTCTTGGAAAGATTCTTTGGGCCATCAAGTGCTATTTATCCAGAATAAATCCATCTCAGCTGGGCCCACAGAAATAGAAAATGAACATGTCCTGATAAAGATCTGATGCAGTTCTCTTACATTTGGAAACTCTCTCTTCAGTAACTCTAAAATATAATAGTCATATAGTCTGGGTCGTTAGGCTGCCAGGTGCCAGTCTCCCATCATATTCAATGCCAGCTCCGTGCCATCTTCTGCCATTGTCTTCAGCTCTGATTTGCACTACCCCATCACTGAGATGCCCTTTCCACTTCCTCAGATCAGATGAGGAGGGAGAGACATTGGCTACATCAGTCCAAAACTCAGCTTTTCTCTTCCAAGGGTTTTAATACTGGTGAGTTGATATTAGCATGTTATAAATAATTCCTTAGTCAAAGGATTTGTTTACAAAACTGACTCAACCTTCCTTCAGCACAGTTCTTTTGAGTTTTGCTGTCTGGCTTTAACACTGCACAGCTGACAAAATAATCTCAATAGCGAAACTGGACTCAAAAATCATGGAGGAAAACCCTCTCATTTTTACAGTACCTAGTTTCACAAAGTATTCAGACTGGGAAATAGAACCATCCCGGTTAACTTTTTTTTCTTGAGCAAGACTAAATTTAAGCTGTGAAAAACCTTGCATTTTGGAATTTTCTGGTAGTTCAGATATGTGAAATGTATTTTACCACTTCTGTGCTGATACCATTTGTGTGGAACAGGTAGACTATAGACTTAAGAAAATATTAAGTACTAGGAGTTTCAAGGTATTACAACATCAAGTTGACCTGGAAAATCACAAAAGGAACTGTCCTCCTACACTGGGCTACTTTGATCTTATTGCAGGACAGATTTGCTTTGTCTTTGACATGGTTATTGGCAAGGTATTCTTTGTTTCTTGCAGACAATGGAGAATGCTTTTTATGGTGAAAATAGTAAATAGACTTTGAGAAGAAGTCTTGGTTCAAGAAGTATTAGCATTTCATGGTTTCATTTTAGTGCCAGATTTTTAATTTCAGATGTTAATGACACAGGCAACTTGTGACTCTTGTGTCAGTGTGGATCCAGCACCCTGATTAATGTCTATCTATGATCACATGAGTAGTACTACCAAAAATACAACATGTATAAACTCTGTGAATCCTGTTTAGGCTTTAGTTTATCCATGTTAATACTCCAGTCTACCATTTTGTTCTGAATTGCATAATAATATCCTTCTCTACCCTATTGGCAAGGTTCAAGAAATGCTTATTGGTAGACCTACAGGAAGCCCTAAAAGATTCTGGAATATGTACAATAGCCTAAATAATAAAGGAACTTACTCTGGTAGAGAAGGTGTTGTATGAAAATAAGGTTGTGGATCAGTAGCCCAAGTTTTTCTCTCAGAAAATGATGGTTGAGCTCATACAGAACTGCTCCAGGAGCCAGCAGTGCACAGCTGTCTTTTACCTAACGGTGATGAGAAGTTCTCCAGCCTTACCCCTCTCCCTGTTCTGAGGCAAATGTATTCTAATGCTCTGAGCCTTCAGTCATGTATTTGTTGATGTGGCATCCACCAACAGCTGCACAGGAGTAGTAATGCTGTCTTTTCCATTAATGGCTTAATAATGCATAAATGATATATGAGTGCTGTCCTCACATGAAGTACTTTCTGAATGATTGTTTATAGAATTAACTAAGTGCAGAGTATTAGTTTAGAGAGAGCCAATACATAAGGAATGGTGCAATCACTTTGAGTATGCTGCATTCCACCACATTAAACATTTGGTTTGTTTCAAGCCTTGTAACCCTAATTTTGGAACAAACCGTAGTCTATACTCCAGCTATCATAAAACCTCTATAGTCACTTTCTCTGGTATGTTTTACACTTTGGTAGAGTTATCTTGTGTGCACCAAAACTTGGACTCTTGGGTACCATGATTCTAAGGAACGAAAACTATTTGTGTTTTGGAAGCAAAGGGACCAGGAAAGTCTGGTCTGTCTAAAGTTCCTTCTTGTGTTCTCTGTAAGACTGTCACCATAAATCAAGGCCTCAATTTCTGGCTGTCAATTTTGCCTCTTCAATTGACAGTCATGACAAAATCTCATCTTCCACTCCTAGTTAGTGTTTTCACTCACCAGTGTAGTTTTGAGACTCTTGCACAAAATTTACATAAAGTTCCCAAATCAGGAGAGTTTTTAAGGCATGAACTGAGTGAATTAGCCTTAAGAAAAGCATGCTGGAAATCTTTGTTATGTTGGGCTATCACTGCCACTTCTTGGCCATCACCTCTTTAATCATTATTCCTCTGGCTGTTTGAACTCGGATTTAGTTCAAACAAGGCAGAGGCACCACTTCATGAGTGCCAAATGTTAGTATGCTTCTTTGCCTGCTTCAGGAGTTTCACTTTCTGGCAGCACTGATCCTTATCAAGTTTCTTTTGGTTAGGTTAGTCAATTTTTTTAGGATAGTCAAAAGATCAAAATGTTGAGAAGGAATACTTTTAAATGAAGTGAATGTGGTCATAGCTTTCACACCTCTTGTAACAGAAAGAAAGAAGCCATAAAATGAGTTACTCTGACTGAGCAGTGCCACAGGGCACGTACCACTCTGGGAGATACCTACATCATCATTACCCTTTTCTTAGACTGTTACTGATTAGTAATGTAAATATTTCCTTAAAAGTCTGAGTACTTAGTGATTCAATCCAATGCAGAAATTGTCATTAATTTATTCCTTCTATAAAGCAGTGTGGCATCACAATATTTGTTAGAAACGTACTATGTATGTTTGTAGGACATACAGTGAAGAGAGATACCTGCAATTCCTACTGAAAGCTGGCCTTAAACTCTGCAGTTGATGCCAGTGTTACTGGAAAAAGTTGTGGAACCAGAACAGCAAATACTTTTTTTTTTCCTTAAGACAGAATCTGAGTTTCTCTGAAATATTTAAGAAACAGTAACAAGGCTAATATAATGTCAGCCACTGAGTTCTAAGTAATGAAAATTCATTTTGAAGTTTAGAATTATAGTCGCTCTTCAAAACTTAGCCCTAAAGAGTAAAAGAGCATGTAAGCAAACAGAAAACTATGTGCCAATGCCACAGGATAAACACAGAAAGATCAAACACCTGTGTGTTTTCTTTCAGTGTAAAGTTTTATAATGGAAGCACTTCCTATGTGCTGGTTGCAGTTTTGGAGATGTCATTGTTCTCTAGAGATTTCAGAAGGGGGAGAATTAAGTCAACACTTAGTGCTTGGGGAATTGCTGTTTTGTTAATGGATATGTTTAGCCATTTTGATTTCCATTTATGGCACTGCAGGATTCTGCCTCATAATGAAATTTGTGTTTGGTTTTCACTCATAATCCAAGACACAAAATCTTCAGATTTTCCATGTAGACATAGATGAAAATAATAAAAGGCTAAAAATAAAGAGGATAGGCAATTAAGACCATGAGAAAGAAAGTGGGGAGAGATTTTTGAGTCAGGAACAGAGTAAATATGAGTTGTTTACTCTGAAAAAGCAACTTGATGTTCTATAATTTTATTTATTAATCTTTCCTTTATTATAGTGTGATGATTAGCTCTTGGTTAGTGAAAGCAAAGAGGAGTTTATTGACTTCATCATACCAAGAGTTACATATAATAACACAGAATCTGGCAAACAATATTCAGCACAGTGACCTAGAATTTCTTCAGACTCCTGAAGATAAAATCAAACCCTTGCTTTTCAATATACTTTGCCCTAAGTTAATTATGTCATTTTGTGAACCAGCAATAATATCTTTTTGTTATTCAACTAGTCATAGAAGCACAGTTTTTTTGAGCTGAAACCAGTAAGAATGAACATTTCTAGAAACTAAAAAGCTCACCTTCTTGTAACTACAAACAAAAACCAATGCAATTTTGGTATTTCGCCAATGCAGACCTAGAAGACATTCATTGTGTGAAAATTTGTAAACATTAAGATGTTTTTCAGAGCTTAATCCTGACCATCATCAGGAGCTCTGATATGTGTTCAGCCTTTTTATTTGGAATTCAGCTGACAGAGGTAGCCAAAATGTTTTAGCAAAATAATCCAGAGCATGAGAGTCACAAGCCTTGAGCATCTGCCAACACTGAAATAAGAATGGAAGGATTTTTCCTGATCAAGCAGATAAGTTTTCAGCTTTGTATCTTCCTTTTTCCTGTACCTGGGACATCTTCCCAGCTTGAAAATTCATGTCTTTGTTTTAAAATGGTGCACTCTTACATGTAGCTGTTTACATGTAGAACAGGACTGGAGAAGGTCTCAGTCAGCAACTGCAGCCTGATGTTTTCATTCAGCTGCTATGAATAAAGTGGATTAAATAATTCCTAAATGGATCAAACCTCCCTACCCCCTCAATGATTATAAATCTTCATGAATTCTCACTCTTAAGTTATTCCTGGTAATTTGCACCTATTTTCTCTTGTTATAGCTATAAACTGCTTTAAACAGCTGGAGTTTTACTCTTTTTTTCATGCCATTTAATGCATTTGATAAACTTCTAGATGGCAATCACACCTGTTCTAGTCTTTATTTTATCAGGTGGAACAGGTAGCATTTTGTTTCACTGTGTAAGATAGTGTTCTTCTGTAATTCTAAAAATCTTTCAGTCTGTTCTTACCTTTCTTAAACAAAAACAATCCACACTCTACCTGCTCAATATTAGGGGCAGTTTCCAACACTATCAACTGATTTTGATAGTTCATCTTCCTACTGTGATTCCTATTGCATCCAGGTTTTAATCCTTTTATGATTTTCACTAGTTAGATTGTACTGATTATTTGTGAGGTGCACGGTCTACATTTTCTTATACTTAGCTTGGTCCCATTTCTATTGTATCTGTTGTTGAGATATCGAATTTGATAGGTCACTTTCCTGCATATTTGCTGAAAATACTCCCCACTTTAACTTGTTGAGCTCCACAGCTTGCTTGGTGTAAAGATTATAAAAATGTGCCTCATAATTAACCATTTAGGGAGTCCTGTTTTTCCCTTCAACAGCAACAGTAGTTACATCCCATTTAGCCAAACTTCTCTTCTCAGAACTTGTTTATATCTGAAATCCAGGACAACAAGCAACATACAGGGTGACACAATATTGAACACTTAAGCAGAATCTAAAAAGAGATTATTTAATTTCCTTTGCTTTTGAGTACCATCTGTCTTATGAAAGATACCCACTTCATCTGATGCCATATATGATTGTGGGCTCTTTGTTTCACTCCACCACATTTTCCAGTAACTGTTTTAAAATATTCTCTCAAATGAATTCTGAATCTCACATACTACTGAGGTCAGTCTGGTAAGACTGAAGGTGTCTGTTGGAGCAATTGCTTTTCCATTTCAATATGCAAGAGTAATAGTCTAGGTTTGGAAATTTATTTTAGGTTTGTGTCTAGTGCAAACCTCTGAAACCTTTTAGTCATGCTGTTTAAAAAAAAGCCATCTTTTGTGGCATTGCCATCATGCTGGGAAAAACCATGCAGCAGCTCTGGAAAAAATGTGGGGGTTTTTATTACTTTTGTCATTTTTCGTGTCAAATATTCAGTCTGTTGGTATGCCCTATATCAATCCATATGGAGACACAATGCTGCCTGGTGATGCTTTAAATTTTTCTATATCTGGTTAGTCAGACTGTTGCTCACAGAATGTGCACTTCTCCTGTGAGGAGGAATAAGCAGCCATTTCCAAAATCTCATGTAATTTAGAAAGGTAGACCTCAGTGCCTTATTTGTCCTTCTTTTTTCAAACTTTAGCGTTGCTATATACAGCATTGGTTTTGACACAAGTTTTGATAAAAATAATACAAACAAGGGATATATTAAATGGAGGAATAAAAGGTACATTGGCTGACTGAGAATACAATAGAAAATACATAAGAAACTGGCAACTCAGAGTTCTTTTCATTTACTTTTTGTGGATAGTGAGTTCTTGAAGCCACCGTGTTTGTTTTTTCTTTCCTGAACACAGAAGTCTATCACCTGTGAGATGCATTTTATTCATTGGGGCTGGCATTTAGTCCACATTTTGTGGAACATGTTTATATCTGTAACACAAGAGAATTTTTTTCAAAAATAAATTATTGAAAGTCATAGTATAGTTCAGTGGAGCCTGTTGATCCCTGTATGTTGGGATTGTTGTGCATGAAAAAAAATGTTCTTAAATCCATAAAATGCGGGCCAAAAAGCTTGGTGTTTGCGTGGGTTTGGATGTGTATTTTTCTTTTGTTAAACAGTTGTTTCATATAAGTAAATGCTGTTCTACCCACTGTTTTGGAAGTTTAGCTTTGCTGGAGAATATGTTAAATGGTTCTGATGTGGTTCAGGACCAGCTGTATTAGTGCAACAATAAAACATGGTCTTGCCACTTTTGGATAGTGTTATGCAGACTTTTGGTGAGTCATCTTCCATGTACAATGGGGGAAAGAGTAATACTTTCCAGTGTAAAAAGTGAAATTCTTTGGTTTGAATAGTGCAATTCAGGAGAATTTAGCTCTTGTTTTGCAGAAATCAGTAGAATCCAGTGGAGGAATACAGAGTTTTAGTGTAGCTGCTTTGTGTGGAAATATTTAGGACAGCTAGAGATGACTTAGTGATTGGTGGAGGATTAGTGGTCATGAGCTGTAGCATCTTAAATCCCCTTGCAGATGATCCTATTTGGATTTTGAATATGCTTTAATTTGTGCTCATTAGCTTCACATAGCTAATTGAGTCTTTTCTGAACATGTCTGCATAAGCAAGTCCAGATGTTCTTTCAAAAGATCATGAGAAAATTTCTTTTAGAAGACCCTGAGAAAGTCTTTATAGTGCTTGACGTGTTTGACGCTATTATGCTGCAGTCATCCAATGCCCACATTAACCACTCTTAATGACCAGGGCAAAATGAGGTTATTTCAGATAACAACTCTGCCAATAACAAACAGCTTGTGCCACTCTCTATACATTTGTGAAACCTTTGTTCTTAATAGTTCATTGTATCCTTTTTTCCCTGTTGCTTTGCAATACTGATCAAGTTAGTGCATAACCGAGTATTATGAATTGTATATAAGCTTTGGCATATGATTTTGGGAGAGAAAAGATGATTTTGGTAGTATTATTGAAAGGACAGTCGTTCCTAAACTTGCTGCCTGCTGATTCTAAATGTCAGTCATGCACCAGAGGTCAGACAAAGATAGAGACAAAACCAGTCAAATAGAAGAAACCACATTCACTATAGACATACTTTGAAATCAACACTGGCACTGTTGTTTGCAGAATACTTCAGGTCTCCTTACTGAGATGCTACACAGCATGGGCTTAGATACCCAGTCAAAGAGCATTTTTCATATTCTGGCCTTTTTTGAAAGCTCTGCGCAGAGAAGTGAGACCAGAGTAGTTCACAGATTCAAAACACATCCATAAGGCTTGCTGTGGCAGGCACAGGGATGGCAACATAAGCAAATACAGACATGAACCCTTTTCCCTTGCTTGAAGTGGCTGTCAGAGCCTGGCTTTGGCCAGCAGCTTTGGCCAGAAGCTGTCTGCTGCCAAGTGATGCTGCTGCCAGGTGGTCTTCAGTCAGACACAGCATTCTGTTGATGCAGTTATAGGGCTTTTGTATTGGATCTTCTTGCTGATGGTGCTTACTGAAATTAATATGATTTCTCTTTGATATTCCCTTACCATACTGGCTCTGGAAACACCCCCAGTGTGCTGGGAAATGGGGATAACATGATCACAATTTAAGGAATTCTTTTGATAAGGAATTTTTCCAGCATGAGGCCAGAGAATACCAAGGCTGTTCTGTAAATATCAAGGCTGTTGTGTAAATATCAAGCTGTTACAAGACTTAGGTGTTTTTCTAATATTTGTTAATTAATGGGAGCAGGTTCTCTGTATCTCTTTTGTCAATGACTTAGTGGCAAAGTATTTTCCTTATCAGTGTAGGATGCAGGAACTTTTATAAATTCCATCGCTGATGATTTGCACCAAATTTTTGCTTGAAGTGGTTTAATAAGTTGTAGTTTGGCTTGTTAGTCAGCTCCATGCTGGAAGTACTGAGAATGTGGTTCCTTCTTTTCCTGTGTTTCTTAGGAAGAGTCAAGAGTCATTTGGCCTAGCTCCAATTTTGTTGAAAATATCCAATTTACTCTTCTGTAGAACTGTTGCCTTTAACATCAAGCTAACTATGGTTTTGGTCAAGTAATAAAGCAGCTACAAATTAGTCAAGCATTGGGGAAAGAGCAACTTCATCTTTTGGTTTTTTAATTTTTGTTTTTTATTTTTTAATATAAATTTAAGTCACCCATTCTGGCAATAGCCATTCAGAAGGAACAGCTGCCAAGATGGTAAACATTTTGAATTTGTTTGTATAAATGTGAGATGATGTTCTGCAGAACTGAAATAAAAGCCAAGTTCAAGACTTCAAAGCCCAGGGTTTTACTGGGAAAATAGACCAACTATTCCTGTGGGCTTCATGGAGAGCTGAAGTCATAATGGGCTAAATAGAAAGAAACCCCAGTATTCCCCAAGAGATTGAATGTGAGAATTAAAATGGAGAAAGAAACAAGACTTACATGTTATCTTTTTTTCCTGTATACTTCCAGTATTTATCAGACAGGTAATTTTCAGCAGTCAGAAATAAAGCCTAAGGGTTGCACAATTAAGACTTGGTAAAAGACCAGCATGTTATCTCAGTAAAGGGGGTATATTTAAGAGAATAAAGCTCATCAACAATGCTGTAATAATTCCTATGAATGCACCCAATGGGATGCTGAACTGTAGAGACAGACTCAAAACCAAGCAAAATCTCACAGTACTTTGTAGCGAAGTTTTTATAGAAGAGCTGCCAAAATAAAGACCAGATTAAGCAAAACCAATAAAGACTTCTGAAAAAAAAAAAAGTGAAATAAGGTGGTAAATGTGAGATGTAAACAATCTGGAATTGTAAACTGCTAGATTAATGTAAGGATTTAGTAAATGCTGTGATGAAAATGCAGCATGTTCCACCTGCTCTGTAAACAAGCAGAAGGAGCTTAACTCTGAATCTAAAACACATAGGGAGATGGATTTAGGCAAAGACACATGTCAGCAATGTTGAGACAGAAAAACAAGTTAATAGTTGCATCTTGGACATTCTGCAAAGCATTTCATTGAGACAGAGAAAAATTATAATCAGAAAGAAAGGTGTCTATAAATGGGCAGAGATTGACAGAGTGAAGGCAGTGAGAAATGCATGAAGATTGAAGTATATGTACAGCATACAGGGAAAGAGAAAGGAGGAAGATTTCTTGATTTCACCAGAATTATGATCCTGGGAATGGGAAATGTAAGATGGGCAGTAAAAGTTATCAGAAACAGTAGTACTAAAAGGTGTTGCTAAAAATCTTAAAGATTCTAAAGAGAAAAAACAAGTGCTTACTAAATTCAATGGCAAAGGTCTCACTAAAACCATTGGGGACAGAAAAGGAATGGAACAGCAGACAAATGGCAAGGATGACACAGAGAGGAATACCAAGATGTAACTATGATGGTATTGATGTGTAAAAGGCTAAATTGCTATTAGCAGTTTATGCCTTCTGTGTCTGAAGGCAGCACATTCTAAGTGCTCAAACCTTGCTGTAGAAAGATTTTTGCCCAGTCAAGATATTATTTAACATCTTCTTGTGAGCTTACAGGATCTTATAAATGGATCATTCCTCAAAAGAAATTCAAGGAATGTTGATGTATTTCTGTGAAACTGATATATATAGATATAGGTATAGATATCTGTGCCATGAAATTAAAGATCTATGCAGAATTATTCTGCTTGTTCCCATGAAAAACATGCATATTCCTAATAGAAAGCTGTTATTACCATTATCAGTTGGATACTTGAAAACCACATTATTATTTCATAGTCAGGAAAATATTTTAGTGATTAACTGTGGTTGTCTTTGCTAGGGAACACCTCATTCATTCTGTCAGATACTCCCTTTCTGGCAGTGGAAAGGGCTGCAAACCCTTTCACATCCCAAATGGGCATATGGCTTGTGTATTTTCCTGTAACTCTTTAGGGAATTCAGCTTCTCACTTCAGACTTTCCCTTTTGATGTAATGGGTTGTCTGCAATGTGGTAACTGTATTGTATTTCTTTTTTTTTTTTAATGAACACAGTTTTCCAAAAGTTCTTGAAAACACCTTCTAATTGTGCAGTTACTGTAGGGGATACATTCTCCAAGAAACAAAACAGAAAAATCATAGAGGAAAAAAATATAATTTAAATATTTGGGGAGATTTGAGTTGCTTCTGTGTCTGAGATTTGTGCAGATTGGACATTGCAATATTTTTTCCAAGCTGATATTGTTCACTTACACTGGAATGCTCAGTTGTATGAATCCATGCTGTGAGATCTTCAGGATAGTACTGTTGTCTCACCTCTTGCGTTTGGTCTGTGCCAGCAGCAAATTTTACTCATCTAGGGTTCTGCATTAAAGTTTTTATTTCTGTAAAGCTCTCAGAATATGGTATAGTATTACCAAGTCTCCTATGTCATCACCCTCTTTTTCTTTTAAGACCTGTACTTGTACATTTTCAAGCCACAACAATGTGGTCCTAACTAATCTAATGACCAGTGCTGTCTTAGACAACATGAGTTCTCTCATCATTATAGTGCAAGGATTTCATAGCACCTCGATGTTTCTTGCCAGCAGCTCCTCTAGGCACTGACTGTTCCTGCTCCTTGCAGCCATCATCTGGCTCCTCTTGTTCTTCTGGCTCCTCTTACTCCAGATCCCATCAATCCACTCTTTTATACCACTTGTTCTTATTGGCTACAGGTGAGGCCTGTTAAGATCAGGCCTGCTTCTAATCTTTACTAATTGGTCCAGCTGCAACTCATTGGGGGATAAGATTAGCTTCTATACTACCTTCATTCACCCAGACTGTATCCCCCTACATTCTTCCTCTTAGAGAACAAAATATTTCACAAGATGCCAAAAGTGGATGAAATCTGTGTTTTACCTTTTTTCACTCAGTTTAATTCTATCTTGGTATAATCTAAGTTCTCTGCACTACACAAGGCCTTTACTCTGAAGAACTCTGAATTTAATAACGGGTTACACCTGATCAATTATATTAGAGATGGAGAAACATGCCGAGTTTCTATGCATCAAGCTATAGATTTCCTATGGCAGTGACAGTCCCTTTCAAACTGAACACAGCAACTTTATTTCATTAGTTTCTCTACCTACCACTAACACTGATCAACATCTTAAAGAGACGAAAGCAAGAGCCTCAACCATAAATCACTACACAAGTTTCTAGCAGTTACAAAAGACGTGATGCTTCTCTCCTCTTTGCGTAATTTTCACACATTTCTTCAGTAACTAGAGACTGGCAGTCTGCACACATCCCCCTAAAAAAATCCCAATAAACCCAAAAAAGCTGTGCTTCTTCCTAGAAGACCAAAAAGAGCATGCTCCATCACAAACACACAGCTAAATTGAAAAAGGTGAGCAAGAGAATTATGCAGTCTTAATAAATTTACATTTTTCATAGAATGACTGTATAGCTCAAGTTCAACAGTTTACACAGTTCTGCCAAGCTTAGCATAAAAGCATTTTTATCTCTTCATTATGAAGACTTTCTAATATGCATATGCTGAAGTCTGGGAAAATCCACACAGATGGTCTGAAATTACTGTCGCTAAAAAAAGTACATTACAGGCAAAAAAATAAAAATAATTTCAGGGGGAAAATATAAAATGTAACTTCCCAAAGAATGCTAAGACAGACATTTATTCAATACAAAATTGCACTTTTGCCATCTTCACTGCAAGAGCTATTATCACACTGGTACTCATGAAACATAAGAGACATTTTATTTGGAAAGAGGTAAAAGATTTTACAGTTATATGCACTGTAAAATTGGCTCACATTAAGGCATAATGTGACTCCCATTAAAAATTTGCCATTTACCACGTGTTAGGACATAATTGATATTCATGATACTATGATGTTTCTCTTTTCTTAGGATAGCAGATGATATATTTGATGCAATTGGTGGTTTTGTTACTGAAGAGCAACCACTGCACATTGCTTTATTTAGAATAAGGAACTACTTGCAATTTTCAGAGAAGAAATGATAAATTGGGTGCATAGCATTAGGAACCTGATATTAAAGAGCACATCAGCAAGAGAATGTTGCAATTTGGAAAGAGAGTCATAAAGAAATATGCAGAACTACAAAGCCACAATAGGTGTGTTATTTGATTTTAAATTCACGTGACTGATGAAAAATTCAAAATCAATGCTCCTCTTAGACACAGATGCCCTCCTGCTTTCCCTAATGCTACTTTTCTCTTTCAGCCCTTTCCAGGAAGCCTACTTTAATTTAGCTCCTTTGATCCAGACCTGCAATGGGATCTCCACAAGCCTCCTGAATGGACTGATGCTGTGATAGTTAGTGAATCAATTGTCATTTTCTGATTCTGCTTTCTCAGCTGAACCACCATCCAAAGTGGCTGCTTTTTCCTCCATCAAGCTGTTTTAGCTTTCTTCTGAGCTGCTAAAGTGTATCTCATTTCCCCCAGTTCAGTACAATTTCAGACATGGCCCCATTGCTTTCTTTGCTCACTAAAGATTAATTAGATGGCTGAGTTACAAGAACATATAATTTATACATAATTTACACCTTTGGTTAATTGTGAAGTACAAAGTTTTAAATGTTAAGTGGCAGTCAGGTGCTTACAACATGAATAGCACAGAGAAACTTGAGTATAACATTGAGGGAGCACCTCCCAAACCACAAACAAAACCTGAGACAGGCTGCTAAACTCAGAGGTGCAATTTGGCAAGGATGGCTTTCTGAAGAACACCCTTTGCAGGGTAACTTTTGGGATTGTGTTGGGGAAGGCACATTTTTCCTTTCACTAGTAATCCCATGGTTAGTAAAAGCCTTTGTACCTCATTAGTATCAATGCAAAAATACCATTGCTTGTGGATTATCCTAAATGCAAATAATCTCTTTTTTTTTTTTTTTTTGCAGCACCACAAACATAAAACAGAATTATCTTTCCAGAGCCCATTTAGAAATAAATATCCTCAGTAGAAATGAAAGCTTTACTTTTAGGGCTACACTAGCATGGTAATTACAAAATTCTGTTTTAACTTCACAATTCCCACAGAAAATCCAGACATGGAGAAAACAGCGATTCTATGCAACACAATAGTCAGCTCATTTTGAATGTAAATTAAATCAGAAATACCCACAGAGAAGTTTATTCTTCTGAGATTTCCAACTTAATACCAAAACAAAATGGTTATGGATATGTGCTTAGGGTAAGCAAACAGACTTGGAAACTGATGACTGAATATCCTGAAACTTTTTTTGTTTGGTAAATTAAAAAGGATTATTTTAAGGGCAGCAAGCAAATTGTCAACAATGAAACAACTTACCCAAATCACATAGCCATACACAAACTGCACAGCCATTCTTAATGCAGGGATTTAGAAATTTTTAATCTTTCAGTAAACATGGCCTATCAACTGCTTACACGGAGAGGGTAGAGATTCCATACTCTTAATTCTTATATGAGGCTTTTTTCCCTCATCTGAAAAACTGGCAGGTGGATTTGTCTGTGCCTCAGTTTATCTATATGGGAAATAGAATTTCTAACAAACCTGGAAATGCACTCCCTTGTTTGTTTCAAGAGAGAGAACACACACAAACTCAGTATTATGTCAGCACCTTAGAGCACAATTTTCACAGCTTCCTCAAGGTCACTTAAAAAAAAATCCAGAATTGCCCCATCTTCTATAAGCCAAGTCATAAGGCAAAAAACAACAGCAGCAAGGGAATGTTCTGTTTCATTTTATTGTGGGGTTGTATGTTGACTCTTGCTATGATTTTCTAACCATTTAACAGGTGGTTCTTTTGAGGAATTGAAAAGATAGCACAATAAAAATAATTGCAGAACCACGACTGAAATCTCCATATCTTTTTATATCCCAAAACACAGATCACCTGCCTACCTACCCAACAGAACACTAAGCTGGTTTCCTGCTTTTCCTTTCTTCATTTCTACACATTAGCAAAGACAGTGCCTCTTGCTCTTTGTTATTGTACCAATAGTCCTTTAATCCTCTGAAGAAAAATTCATAATATTCTGGAGGAGGCAAAAACTCACCTCTTATCAACAGTTGTTCTTCCTCTTTTCCTCCATCCTCAGAACTTATTGAAAAGTATTTATACAATAGCCTAACTTGATAATGCAGAACAGTTTGCAGAAATGTAACGTTGTCACTCAGAATGAAATCATAGTTACCTACTCCTTCTTCTGTATCAGTGCTATAATTAATCCAAAAAATGCTAAAAATTAAATGCTCCCTTAAGCTATCTGCAGGGGAATGTATGAGTTCATCAAAGGAGGAGAAAAAAAAATCCAAAACAAAAAAGTAAAGCCCAGAACTACATACTTAGAAAGGTCATAGAAAATAAGACAGCAGCATTGCATTACATTAGCTAATAAAGGCATTCAGAAGGTAAAACAGGTGCCCCCCAAGCCTGGGTGGAAGATTGCATGAATATATTCATGCTATGAAGAACCAATGAGAAAGTTGTACTGGGAAAGTAATAGGGAAAACCACATTTTTGCTCCAACATTATCTTATATTCCTGAGCTTCTACTACTTGATATAGAAACCACACACATCCATGAAACAGTTTTTGACATACAGATAATGAATTTGCTACTCTGCTTTCCTATTGTACTGGTATCCAATATTTTCTGAAGCCATCAGATTTTCACGGGAATACTACAATCAGACCGATAAAAAACTGGAAGATAATGGGTGGATTTCTGGGGTGAACAAACTGTCTAAGAGTAACCTAAATCAAGCAGTGATTTAATCATGGAGTGTTCCTTTGTTTGCTTTACATAACTCTGTTTTTCCCTTAGTTCTTCAGCTGCTTCTTATAAATACTCTTCTGGGTAATACCTGACACATTAATTTCTGTCTAGGGATAAGGCTCTGTTTTGAAACCAATACACAAACAAACACACATAGGACCCATCTTTTATATTTCACCCAAGAAAAATATACTGGGAAGTGACTTAATCATGAAGGAAAACAAACTTCTCCATATTTATACTGTCACAAGCATTACAGCACTGATGAGGACAGCAGTAGGTGGTTTATGTGCTATCAGTATTTTAAACAAAAAGCGAGTTGTAGCAGAAGTTAAAGTATACACAGCAACAAATAACTTTGCAGAACCTGCTCAGTTCCCCTGAGCTTCCTCTATTCCACTGAGATGACTCTGGCTGTTGCAAATAAAATTCAAGATTAAAATCTCTGCTCTAATCAGCAAAAAGGGGACTCTGAAATCAGAGAAAAAGATGATGATGGGTCTCAAGTTGTATTCTTCCTCATATAAATGGCAAGGGGGATCAGGCTGTGTGCACTGAATTAAAAGAAAGCTCAAATAGTAAAGTATTAACACAATCAACCCTAGTGCCCTAGCAGTGGCCATATTAGTGTCACCCCATTAAGTGCACTTAATAGCTC
The DNA here is from genome assembly GCA_034509185.1 of Euphonia xanthogaster. Taxonomy (NCBI): domain Eukaryota; kingdom Metazoa; phylum Chordata; class Aves; order Passeriformes; family Fringillidae; genus Euphonia; species Euphonia xanthogaster. The sequence continues at coordinate 9,688,757 of JAYDZK010000001.1, forward strand.
ATGAGTCAGCAAATACAGCACAGGTGATGGCCCTGGTAATTTGTCCATAAATGTGAAGATGTCTTTTCAGGAAGAAACCATGGGGTATCATTACTGCAGTCAGAAGAACCCCAAACAATCCTCACCGTCTCTCAGTAAAGGAAGTAAATACTTGTTTTTTCCTAGCTTACTTTACCAACAAAGAAGTCTTATTTTCATTATGTGTATCTCCAGAGTACTAAATAGTGTACTAAATTTCATGGAGGGAGAGAAAATACAATACCATAAAGTGCTTCATGTTATAATGGTAAAATACTCTGATTTATTTGGTATTACTTAGCTATTCTGCCTGTATCATAAACAAAGATTATGGTATAATAAATTAATCTGGAAGGAAGTAGCTGAAATTTACTATTAGTGTCTTTAGAGCCTTCGGCCACAATGAAAATGCATCTGAAATATATAGAGACTTAAGCTGTCCTTTTTTTTTTATTTATGTGTGTCAACTTTCTCTTCAACACCAATTCAATTACTCTGTCTTCAAGATAAAAGCTTACCATGAATGAACTATAATCGGAAATGAAGAACAACCAAAATAAATCATAGTTCTGCAAGACTGAGATATTTTTACTATTCTTGGTTTACCAGTTTTAGTAAAAAAGACATTTTTGTACAACAGATTTCTGCTCTGACTGAAAAAGCCCCTTAAAACAAAAGGGTCTGGTGCAGCTTTAGATTTTATTATCGGTCTTCTACAGCTCCAAAATCTGTTCACATAGTCCCTTTCCCTTAAAACTCATAAAATTTGATGATAGCTACATCAGCTTTAGACAGTATGATTTAGACACTGATGATGGCATCAATGAAATAACTCTAAATCTAAAATTGCATAACTGAAAATTCCCTTATCTGATTTTTTTTTCCAATTACTTAACTAATCTGGTTATAAAAGTGGTTTAAGCTGCAGGATAGAGCAGCTTGACCTATTCTCCTTTACCTTCTCCAAAGGCAAATAAACCCCAGCAAAGCACAAAACTCTTAAGTGAAGTTTTATTGTATCAGGCAACAACAAACTTTTACTTCTTTCAGACTGTGTTTCAAGATATTCCTAGCAATAAGCCTAACTTCTAGATCTACACTTTGCTTTGTCAGAATTACATGGGGATTTTTTGTTCATTTGTACGTCTGCATAGCACATGAGAAGTAGACCTAAAAGTTCACCAATCGAGGTAATAAAAATTGATAAAATTCACTTTAAAAACTGAGGTATTCCCAAGAACAACAAATTGCTCAAGATTGTACCGTATTCTGGGGAATAAGTATGAAGAGAATTCAAAATTTCCAGTGACAACTTTGGTGCAAACTACTTTTTTTTTTTCCTTTTTTTTCTTATTTTTTGTCCTCCACAGATCAGTACAAGTGGCACAATTGCCAGCTGTGGTCCAAATGATTGGTGTGTAACAATTCAAATGCTGCATGCAACACCCAAGCTGGAAAAGCTGAGCAGTAGCTACTGATAACTGCACCACCTTGAACTGGAATTTGTTTCATCTTTTCTGCTCCCTTAATTTACGTTCACCTGGGAAGAGTATGCAATAAACGTATCTAGTCTAAATAAAGTTTCTAAAAATAAAAATAAAATAAAAATCAGTATTTTCAACCAGTAGTTCTAATGCCCAGGCCAAAGCTGAGAAAATTGAGCAGTTGCTAGAACTGTGGTTGACAGAAAAGATAATCTGTTACTGCCTCTCAAAACCCCAAACTCATCAAGGACAGCGCATTTCACTGCGTGTAGCGTGGCAGTGATAATATCCAAACTGACACCTGGAACTCACTAGGGTAATGGCTTTCAGCAGTGTGCCAGCTCACTAACACAATTTCTTCCAGGCAGCTTTCTACAGCTTCTTTTATGATCAGTGGGAACAAATGTCTTTCTCTACCTCCTAATATTTCACACCAGCCAGTTCCATACTTTTGTTGACACTCACATTTTTCAGAAATACTGCTGCAATATGATAGACAATCAATCTGCATGATACCAGAACACTTCCCTACTGTTTTGTCAGTTTGTTTTAGCTGAAAAGGATTCAATAATTTCTTTATATTGTTCTGCTTTTCTCTTTTGAATGGGGTCTGCCTGACTTGAGTGGGGACATTCAAGGGAAAAAAAAGCCCACTCAATCTGAACCTAAATGGTCACTACAGAAACAGAACTGGGTGCAATGTAGAATCACACCTGGGATGATGGTGTTAAAATGCAGATGAAATTCTGATCAAAGCTCAATAAAACGCACACTAAATTATAGACTGGTCCGGCTCATTCAGAACCTATACTGAAACCCATATACAGCCCTTACATGGGGACTAATGCATGCAGGAAATTTTTAAAATGAGGTCTTCAGCTGCTTCTGGTATTCTAGGAAATGGTAAAGACCTTTGCCCTTGTAAATCCCACTGCCATCAATGTTTCCAATATCATCACTTTAATTGTGAAATAATAACCTCAGGAGGGAATGCTTATCACTGGCTTCTGGTGACAGGGAATACTTCAAGCCTGAAGCCTTGTAATAAAATGATGGTGCAGAGGCTACAGCACAGAAATAGGATCCATATGAATAAAACTGGCAAGCCTATGGGCCTTAATACACGTGCCTGAAAACAACAGTGTGCGTGATTAATGCTCATGATTTGTGCTGAAATAACCTCCCTCTCTGACTACATCACACCACAAGCTGCTAAGGAAGCAGTTTGAAGAGAGCAAGTTATGAATTTGTTCATTTGCATCAGCTTGCCATGAGCTCCCTTTTTTTCATACCATAATAACTAGCACAGATTCACTGAAGAACTCCAAATTGCTCTGGTATTTTTCCCATTTTCTCCCTCCAGAAAATATGCACAAAACAAAGGCACCACCTATATACAGACTTCAAACTACAGGACGATGACTACCTAAATGAACTACAGTTTTTATGCACATTCTAATTATATAATAACTGAGTGCTGTCACACTTTTTATTTGCACAAAATCTCATTACCAGTAAGTTTTGCCAGAATAAACTTGGGAGAATCATTAAAAGTTTCTTGCACTAAACAATACAAAGCTATACCACAGTAAGAGAAATTGCTAAAAATAGTGTAAAATGCCTCAGCTCTCTCTAGGAAAGTTACAACCTTGTAGCCAAGGCTAAAACATTTTCCCAACTAAACCACCACCTCACACCACTCTGTGGAGAAAGAGGAATAGTCATTATTTCCCTGGAATGGTTTTCTTCCTCAGATTTTTTTAATCTAATGAAAAACTTCAGCTTTTCCAATTTCAAGTTAGCCTTTTAAAGCTGAATCCCTGTACCCACATAACCAGGGTGTTTGATGTTAATATTTAAAAGAGCTGTATCAGTACTTGTCTCACACAGGCTTTATCATTGTTCCTCGCTGTGTGTAGCTTGTTCAGCTTCTTATATAAAAACAGTTTAATGGAATAAGTGACTGTCTTACAGGACTACTTTGCTGCACAGGAGCCTACAGCTCCTACTGCAGCCACCACTGTGGAATCTCCTGCCAGCCCAGCTGAGGAGCAACTTGCAGCACTGTACACTTTAAGGAGAGTGCATGAAATGAATCACAGCTGTAATTTTACTGCACATGAACTCAATGACAAATACATACAGAGGTTTCTGTGAGAGAAAACTGTTGTTCCATTTCACAGGATTATGGAGAGATTGTCCATGGGGATAACCGTCTGCCAAACCTCTGTGCAACTGAAGACATGCCTAGGTCATGGAGAACTTGCTGTTAACCCTGTTAGAATACAACAAGAGTAGCAGCCAAGACAAGACATTAGGTAGATGAGGTATTTCACTGTGTTTCACTTACGGCATTTGAGAAGTACAGCAGTAATTTTTAGAACCCACATGTGCCTTTAGAGCACAGCTCTCAGTAACGTCACACACAATAAAGTTAGAGAACGCCCCGAGTGAATTTGGTTCATGCACACAATGACAAATCAGGACCTGCAGGTGGTCCTATTTGGTGACATCCTGGTCCTTGGTAACTAGGCTAGGTCATGTATTACGTATTTCAATGAGTGTGAAAATCCCAATGCAAAATGATGTGCTCTTTTGTATGCAAAGGGTTAAGTTATGGCCTTCGTGAGCCATTAGTTGGAGATTTATTGAGGGAGTTAGGAAGTCTATAGTTCAATATGTGGTGATTGAACAAGGACCATAGGTGCAGCGACAGAGAGAGGAAAAGAACTCAGTCAAATGATGCCTCTGGGGCTTTGCAACATATGGCCCATCAGTCAAGGGTCAAGCCCCCTCACAAATTGCATGCACTTTACATAGCCATCTGCATCAATAAATTACTAGTCTTCTGAGGCACAAGCACTAATGCATAAGCTGAAGGGACCACCCCACTCAAAAAGAAACATCATCATCATCATTATAATAATAATAATTATTATTATTATTATTATTATTATCATTATTATTATCATTGTTGTTGCTGCTGTTCATTTTATCCATGTACACTGGTCTAGCCCTTCCCACAATGGGATTTTGTTGCAGACAGATGTACTAACAAACCTCAGCCTGTTCTGCCTGCCTGATTTCCTTCACAAGCATACACAATCTCCTAAGCAGGATGAGACACAGCAAGTCATATGGTGAAAATATGTGAGTTTCAGAAGTGGGCTTTAACAGTCTCATTTTTCTGTGTGTGCATTTATACAAATGCCCAGTCCTCTATTGCCAGCTAGTGATGTTGACACTGCTGCCTGCAGAAGGACCTCACCAATTCCACCTTTCACACTTCCCCTCACACCACAGCCCAACCTTGGATCTGTTAACATACCTAAAGAATGGAATGACACCTACGTCAGCAGACTTCTGGGTGTCATCAGCTGTACAAAAGAGCTTATTTTGAATCCAAAATTTTCCCTTTGCTGCTGTTATGCCACTTCCTCAACTACCTAGTGGTCAAAGGTAATTAAGAGTAACTATCTAACAGGCTTGTGTACCTCATTCCTAAATCAGACTACGTTTAAAATCAATGTTGCACTTCCTCAGATTTACTAATTTGTTTCAGTTTTCATGAATCTTATTGGATCAAATTTTAACATGTTGTTTCATTTTTTAATTTTTCAGATAACTTTATTTCCTATCAGTACCAAGAGAGATGGATAGCATCACTGAACACAGAGGTGTTAACTTTCACATCTTTTATCTAACCACATTAGATAAGCAAAGCTTTTAATTATCCCTGCTTGGTCAACTACATGTAATTTGTATTTTCAATCAGATTCTCCCAAGCAGCTTTCTACAGGACAAAACATTCTCCATGATATCAGGTATTAATCACCACACTGTACCAAGAAGAATTCTAAAGACTGGATGAACCTAGAAAAAACTTCTGTGGGCAGTTTGAGATTGTATTAACCCAACACTAATAATAAACAAAATACTTAATTTTCCTACAGTATATGCCTTAATGAAAAAGAAAATTAAATTACTTCAACCACTAACCAAATAAAGCAGAAAAACAAACACTTTACAATATAACTACTCAAAAGCCACACTTCCAAAAATTGTCTTGCTGCAAGCATTTTTTCCTCTCATTTCTTTGGTACAGTCTCTGTCTTGAATGCAGAAGACAATGAAAAAGTAAGTGCACTACCCTCATGCAGTGGTTTTCACCATTCTTTAATTAACAGACATCTGACTTTTCCCTGTGAAATGCACCTGCAGACCTCTCCTTTACCAAATATACAGACAGACAACAACAGATTTAACTTTCTTAGCTTACTTAAAACAGTCATGCCAACACTGGTTAGACACTGCTGCTATTCCATAAAAAGTCTTCAAGAAAAACAAGCAATATCATTTTAATGCTCATTTTAACTGCAGAAGCCTGATAGTGTCCCATATCATAAAAAAATGGAAGGCATGTATTTAACCCTCCCTAGCTCAAGCAGACAATATGAGTATGTGAATTGACATAGGCAGGATTTCTAAATGAAAATGAACTTCATCTCCACCAGCAAGGTGACAATGACGAGCCAGAAGACAGACCTTTATATCTTTTATTGCCTTCAAGCTCCTAGACAACAGGCTTATTTTTTTTTTTAGTGTGAGACTTGGCATGTTGAAAAACTTGCTCATGTCTTTCAAGGTCCAATCATAAAACCACACAGAACTTGGTCCAATGGCTTCAAATAAGAGAGAACTGAGGTGATGAGTGAGCATCTGAAGCATGTAAGTCTCCTTTGGTTAGGATTATGGATGTAAATTCTAATTTCTCAATGCTCCTGTCTAGAGATAGAGACACATACAAGCACATACACAGAAAGTGATTCCTGGATGACAACACATCCTTCACAGGCTCTTCCCTTTGAGTCCCAAACACAGGTACTCTGGAAGGCTGAAGCAGGCATGAAAAGGTCATCTTTCTTGCTGTCATACCTACTTATGCAAGACTTGTTTCCATGGCAGAGCTGCTCTGTGCATTACAAAAGTTAGTGAATGTACTGGTAAGAAGTGTTCAATGACATATATTTTTTCCAGCTAAAGACATACTGTACAAAATTGAAGCAGTGAAAACCAGCACACAGGGCAGCCTCACAGCATTATATTTCAGTAGGGCTGAGTTGAATCCAGTCAAACAGTATTTTACTGAACACCAGTAAACTCTTTTCGAATCTTACTCATATGGAAGATGAAGTCTGAAATGTGTTCTTTGGCATCAGAGCAACATAAAGGAGCTGCTACACTTTATAGGGTTTCCTACAGATGAGGTAATATGTAGTTTTTACTTATTACTATTTTTTTGCATGTGTGGTTGCCAAGTTCCAGAAGGAAGCACTTCAAGGTTTCACTTAAGCTATGTTGCTGTAGAGACTAAAACAAGTGTGATGATCCAGTTCCCTTTACTCATTGTTTGAGAAAACAGGTTTGAGATAGTGTTCTTTTTTCCACAGTCAAGGTTGCTTTTGAAAAAGCAACCCCTTCAGAGTGTGTCAAAGATTTTTAAAAAATCTTCTGAAATCTGAAATGCAAAGGTTTCAGGAAAAATCTTAGTCTTTAGGACTCAGGCACCTTGTTATACATCAGACTTTCCAGTTCTTCGCAAAGGAAATGATAAAATAATTCCAATTTGGAGAAGGGAGATAGTAGAAGAAGCCTGTCAACAGTAGCTTCCTAAAACAAGACCCAGACAGACTTTGTCTAAGGATGGGAGAGTAACTCAGCTTACAGCCTTTGCCCTCTCTTTTGAGCATGAAGATGACTTCAGATATTTCAATTCTGCTCTCATGCTGTCAATAGGATTTGAACCCAATTATTGGCTCAGCTCACACTTCACAAAATATGCTCAGAAGTTTTTGACTGAAGGATTTCCTCATGCTTTACTGTGATTCAGTAAAAGTGTGGCTTTTGAGTAGTTATATTATAAAGTGTTTGTTTTTCTGCTTTATTTGGTTAGTGGCTGAAGTAATTTAATTTTCTTTTTCATTAAGGCATATACTATAGGAAAATTAAGTATTTTGTTTATTATTAGTGTTGGGTTAATACAATCTCAAACTGCCCACAGAAGTTTTTTCTAGGTCCATCCAGTCTTTAGCATTTAGCACAGGATTGCCAGTTTCTTCCTTAGTCTAACCTGTTTTCACATCCTCTTAGGTAATGAGCAAGCCCTGGCTAGAGAGGATGATCTTGAATGCTGTGCTGAAGTAAGTACCATAATCAGCACTGTGTGGGAAGGAACAGAACAGAATGGAAATAAACAGAGAAAGGGGAAAAAGCAAACAATCAAACAAACCACTAAAAGGTGACTGAGAAAATAAAAACAAATTAATCACCCAGAAAGCATGAAGTTGCTGTGCACCCCTGTAATTTTTGCTTCCACGTGGCAGGAGAGGTCTGTCTGGGTCCAGCTCCCAGCTGTCCCATCCCAGCCCCACCAGTGCAGCTGCTGCTAATTGGCACCGCCGGCACCACTTGTGGATGGAATGGCTTGCTGAGCCCGCAGAATGAAGTGACCTCATCCTCACCCCGAGGAAGTGTCCTGCAGGTCAGGCTGGCAGCAGGCTGGGGGAGCCTTGCTGGGCTGCTCCCTGTGCTCACAAAGCCTTTGTCCGGGTCTCTGTCAGAGGCAGATTGTGCCTTCCTGTCCCTGAGCCCCGGGGCAGGGTCCGAGCAGGACCCTGGCTCCACGCACGGCCAGCTTTGCTGTTTTTCACTAGGGCAACATAAAGTTTCCAGAAGGGCCTGAACAGTATTTGCAGGCATCCCCGATGAGGGGAGAGAATCATGCATCTGATTCCATCTTATCAGAAGGCCCATCTTATCAGAAGGCTAATTAACTGCTTTATTATACTACTTTATTCTCTCTTGCATTACACTATATTAAATTACATCTAAACTGAATCTGGCAAGCACTCAGCTCTGCACTCCACTGCACAGAATCTCGTGACTGTCACCCGACAGTCCCCACACACACAGAGGAAACAAAACTCCATCACTTTGGGTAAACAATCTCCATGTTGCATTCTACTTTGGCACAAACACAGGCACAGCAAATAAGGTAAGAATTGTGTTTCCTTTCTCTGAGGTTCAGAGGATGTGAAACCCAGAAATATTCTTGGGAAGAATCGTGCCTTGCTTTTCTCTGCAAAGAGAAATGTGGCAACAGGCCTGGGTCTACAGAGCTCGCCACACGTAACTTTGTGTTAACTCGTGTTACACAGGCAGCTTTCCAGAGCTCTACAAGAGAGCTCTCCTCTGAGACAAGTCCTCAATCACTTTTACTTGTCAGATTGGTCCAACCCTCCCAATTACGTATTTTCTGGACAGAATACACTTGAACTGTAACACTGAATTTCTGGGCATTTTACAATTCCATGTCATAGAAGCCTGATTAATTTTGAAGCAATTTATGTACATTACAACTACATCCTCCAATATATTAGGGGGAAAAACAGAAAGCAATTAAAACTACAGGAAATCCACTATGCCTTGTTATTGGGGTTTTTTTTAAAGAACTTTAATCATGAAGAAACTCATGAACATTTCTTTTTATCATAATAGCAGAAAGTTTTTATATACTGCTTAACTTTTCATTAACAATCCAGTGCACCTTTATTCTTCTGATCTAACACTTGGTACTAAGGAAACACTGTCACCTGATCATTCTGGGAAAAGCTTCAGAGATACTATCAAATCATAAAGAGATAAAATAATTCAATTATGTGAAGTGCTTTGAGACAAGAAGATAGTAACTTCATTTCTGACCTATAAATGATCTTCAGAGCAAAAAGTCTAGAGCAGACCTTGTCTATGTAATATTTAACACACCCAGTGGCCTTCCCAAATTCCAAGACCAACTGTTCTGTCCCTTTCAAAGGAAGCCCAAATGGAGTTAAATCACTCTCACTTAAGTGATTTGATGCAAAAAAGAATCGAGGATGACAAGGGACTGTCTTAAATGGTTTGGCCCAGCAAACATCCCATGGGCTGTTCCCCTGTCTACCAAAACCAGAAGTGAAGACAGCTAAAACACACAAAAAAAGAAAATGTCTAGATGGCACAGCTGGAAAAATGTGTTCCTGACACCTGCACCTGGATTTTGCAGCCACCACCAGCTGTTATTCCACACGTGTCCATAAGTACTGGCTCTGGAAGGTCAGAGGCAGAGGTCAAACAGGAGTCTCTTTGGCACTCAAAATACTGATGCCAAAGCTAAGCACAAAATAACAGATTTCCTTTAATAGAGTGCTGTCCAGTTTATTAACATTAGATACATGCATTCACCTACTTGCTTTCTACCCCAGGATCCTATTTTTACAGGGTAAAATTCCTAATTTCTAAGAGCAAGTACCCTTGGAAAAAAAGAAAAAAAAAGAAGAAAACAAATTACACTTACAGTTTTGTATCTGCTTTCAAAGCCAGGAGTCCTCTAGCTTTTTAAATAAATGACAATAGTATCCTAGTTTTGCCTGCCAATGCCTAGGTGTCTGCTAGCAAGTAGGCTAGTGATCCCTCTTCAATTTGAAATGTACACTTTTTTCCCCAAGTATTGTGTGACTTTCATCCATGTCATAAAGAAAATGCTTGAGAAAAAAAGAGAGAAAAGTCAGAGAGAAAAGTCCACACATGATGCAACTGAACAGGTGATAGCCACACCCTAGAGCTGCTTAACAAAAGAGCTCTGGCACACAAAGACAAAGGGGAATAAACCAATGATTCAGTCTTTTTGATGTGATCAAGTATCATGGGTTTTTTATAGATAAAAACACGCTCACAACCCATCTGTCTATAAGTGTGCATTTGTACTTCTACTATGTACAACAGACAGCAGCAAATTTATCTCACAAAATATCTGCAGATCTCAAGAGCTGTAAATTGGGCTCATTCTTTTTAAAGATAAAAAATACTTGGGACACTCTCAATGTTGACCAAGAGTATTTTCATCTTTTTCACCATCTCCCTTTTTCCTCTATTATAATCCAGAATCTACAGTCATCTTTCCTAGCATGTGCAAAGTGGACCAAATGAGGCAACAGAAAAGGGAAGAAAATTACACAGATGTTTATAGTTACAAGTAACTGTTCCAAAATTTTTATAGAATGATAGAAAAATGCTGAACCAATCATCACATCATGTTCCATATATGAAATTACACTTGCACTGCAAGAGTAAATTATTATAAATTGACTTGGACTTCAATTTGACATTTTGCATTATTTTAACTGCTGCTTCAGAGAAATTTTACCTAAAAAAAACAACTTAAAAAAAATCACAAAATGGAAATTAAAAATTCAGCAGTGGCCACAGCTGCTACTGGGAAAGCTCAGGTTCCTGGAGATTTCAGTCTACTCTCACTGTGATACTACGTGTTCTTTTATGACTGAAGCTATGTCTACTGAAACTACCTCCCATTTTAAAAAAATCAAACTCAAAAAGAAATTTGAAGACAGTGTCCCCTGAAGTCAGCTGACAGATTTCAAAAGGCTGGTATCCTGTTGTGCAGACAGAAATACCTGCAGCTTCCAGCAGATCCTCTCATTCCAGTACAATCACTTCTACAGTGGTCAGGAAACTGGATTCATACATAATGGATCCTATCTTCTCAGTGGATTACATGTATTCCTTCTGGAAATATTTCCATTATTGCTGCCCAGCTCTGGGGAATTATGGGACACATTTAATCTGTGAGAACCCAGTGTGACCTTCAAGATGAAGAATCAGATGCTAAACAAATGTTTCAGTTATGAAACTGGACAAAAGAGAGAGGCAAGTAAACTTTCTTACACCGACGAAGATAAGACCTCTTTATTTCAGATGATTTGTTATTCCTTTTGGTCTCTGAAATTGCCAATTTTATAAAAACTCAGTAAAGCTTATTTCCTATTTTCCCTAGTTGAGTAGGGTATTGACTTTTTGCTTACAAATTTAAGTAACATCAATATACTATTACTTAAATGCCATGACATTAAATATATCACATTTTTGAGACTTTATTTGCATGTAAATCACTATCATGCCAGAAAAAGCTGAAAATTGGCTTAACTAGAAAAAGTTCCTCATTAGGAGTTGCAGAACATGGTACTACTTCAAAAAGGATGGACTAGTTTTGGAATTCTACTCAGGAACGTATGAATGCAGCAGAACTTCACAGGACAGTGACTTCATATGGTGTGTAGCATAAAAGAGACAAAACTTGTAAATTGTATGCATATGCCTCATATCTACAAAGTGTTCAGCCTGATGAATTAAAAAAAGGTGTAACAACCATGCTGATATAACTAAGTTAATAACGCTACTCTTCCTCCTGAGCGCATTGGGATTTTAATGGAAAAGGCATTAACTTTCTGAGGTATTAGGAAAATCTCTTTGTAAAATTTTTATTCCTTAACTTCAGTCCAAATGTAGAAAACACAGCCAGAAGTTGTTGGAGCATCACTTGTTCATGGCAAAAAAAAAAAAAGGGCCACAAACACATTAATATTAGAGGTTAAACCCCTTATATCAATCACAATCCTGAGTCTATGGAGTTTAATCTGGAAATAGCTCCTATGGAGAGAAATGAACAAGGAGGTACCAGGGCAACCTTAGTTTTCTAGGTATAAATGCCAGTTGGTTTGTCTTGTCAAATATTTGTCTTTTCAGGGCCTCTCCATTTATTTCCTATCCACTTATTGAAAGGAAAAAGTTGTGGTTTGATTTGTAGATCAATAAAGTTACACAACTGGAATTCAAAACTGAATGGAACTGGGGGGGGGGAGGAGAAAAAGGAGAAAAGGATATATGTCACTAGAATTGTTATCCATAAAGAATGACATCTTTCAGCACTTAGAGAAAAGGAAACAAGCAAATTGTTGGCAGCAGGGTCTGATAAGTGCATCTGGTTAATCTGCCTGCCTCACCCAGAGAGACATGGCATTTCAGCAGGAACATTGCATTTTTTTACACAGCTTTCTTAGCATCTAGAGCAGCCTTTATTTATTCAGCACACTCTTTCTGGTACTACTATGTAGCTTATTATCTCTGCTAACAATCATCTATCCTTTTGGATCCTAAGGGGAAAAAGGAGGGAATCAAAAAGTACTTACTCACTGAGGCCAAACTGCTGCTTCTTGCATAAGTCAGTGCACACAAGACAGTTCTTTCTGCTGTGTCCAAACACAAACGAACATTCATCTAGATCCTTCCAAATCCAAATGGTCTGGATGCTTCATCCCACAAATTGTCATGAGCACTCATGCCAAACTTTAAAGCCTATATAATTACCTTGCTGTTCTTATAAAATCTTGTTTCTTGTGCAATTCCTCTACTTCATGCAAGTTTTTTCCACTATGCAGCAGAGAGCTGCATGGGAATTCCTCTGGACCCTGCTGTTCCATTTAAGGGCACTCTGTCCCTTCTCCTGTAATCTTTTTACAATGGCATGATTGCCTTTGGACTGAAGCAGGAATTTTTCTGCCTCTCTTCATGCATTTTTGTACCCTCTGACACCATTATAATGCCCAACTAAGTGAAGGATACAAAACTTGAGCAGCAGAGCTGCCCTAGCTCTACAAAACCTCTACAAAATGGTTTGTTGATTTTTTGTCGCAGAAACACCAGGTTTTAAGGTACTCACAAGATTTCTTTCAAAGTTCAAGATAATAAAAGATACATGGTTGAAAAGGGAAGGAAGCATCCTTCACTTCCAACAGCTGAAAATGTTGAAAAACTAGACACAAACAGTCCTGGCCTGATGAAAATAGTTTAAAACCCCTTAATATATTTTATATGATTGCAACGCCACTGCTTCAACTATTAATATCATGAAATCATTAGTTCTTACATTAACCTGCTGACGACCAGAGAAGGATTTCTGCTAACTCAGACATGCTTTCTTCTGATCAAAGGAAAATGTATTCCTCCTCCTATTTCTCTGGTCCTTTCTTCTCCTCAGAATCCCTGTTCTTTTGAAGATCTGGTCTCAGGCAGCTGCTGGTGGTGTCTCCCCCTTCCTCACAGAGAAAATAAGCAGGGAAAGGAAAACGAGGGAGAGGGGGAGAGTAAGAGGAAGGCACTCACTTCACACTTTTTTCCTACAGGACAATAATGTTTTTCTTGCTCTTAACTCCAACTGCAGAACTCTAGGGATGCACCTAATGTACCCTTCTGCTTCTACAAGTATGAAATTATTACAGAAGTGTGGCTGAAATGAACAGCAATTAATTCTGATTTTGTCAGAAAGGCTTAGGATGTCCCGGACCAACGACTTCTTTCACAAGGAGGTGGAAGGAAAAAGGCAAGAAACCATTCCAGCAGCAGAGGTGGTTTTGTTTTGTTTTTTTTTTTTCCTTTTAAATGACAGACACAGGCAAACAAGACATACTCTGTGTCATGGTTTTTCTCTAATAACCAGCAGACAGGGATTAAAAAAACCTTATGACTTGAAAGATGCTTCCCTGTAAAGAACAATGACATTTGCCCCAGTGTGCTGCAAACCTGAAACAATCAGAGCCTTGAGAGGTGGATGAGTAAGTGAACAGGAAACAGCTGAAAATGAACAGCAACAACAAAAATGTTTGCTTAGGGTATACACTAATTTTTAAATTACAGTTCCTGTTGTGACAGTCATCTACTATTTTACAAAATTTTCATACTGACAGATTCCTGTTTAGGCCCTTCAGACCTTTAAGTGGGAAAACAAGCAAGAAACAAAAAAGCTAGCAAAAAAAAAAAAAAACAAACAAAAAAACCCCCACATTTCCACAAGCCTCCAGCCATGGGTTAATTTGCTCTTAGAAGAGAAAGAGCCTGTCTCTGAAGGCTGAGCAGCACAACCATCTGCTCAGGTTGGGAGTGAGCTGGCTGAGCTCAGCAGCAGGCAGCCACACGCTTATTTAACTCGGCATGCACCACCAGCACAAGGGCCAGAGGTGACAGGAGCACCACACCTGGACAGGGCAGCCAGCTGGAAAGATTGCCACTTGAGAAGGGCAGGGGAAGGAAGGGTTAGAAACTAAGTATCTGCAGAGAATGATACTGCATTTGAGCAAGCCCCTTCTGCCTAATGCCATCTCCCAGCTTTCCAGCACTTTCCTTGGGCTGGTTTCACTTCAGGGAAACCAGAGGGGCTAGGGAGATGGGATGGCAGCCAGGGGCAAACCGAGGGGGTGCCTACCAGGGACACTGATCAGAAAAGCTGCTGGTCAGCCAGCCCAGGTGACCTCTGCAGGATGGGTCAGCAGGCAAGTGCACAGGAAAATGATATGTGCACAGGGCACTTGCCTGCTGTGAAAATGCCCCCAAAACAGTCCTTTCTTAAAAGGTCACAAAATTACTTCTGTCAGGACTGCCATTAAGTGAGTATTGTTTTTCTCCCTCTCTCACTAGCATATGACTCCCAAGCCGGGTATAGGCTATCATCAGGTCTTCACCAAATTATTTCCTGAGCCAAATACACTTGTAAGCATTCATGTTACTAAACCAGACAATAAAGAAGTATAGGTGTGTAACAGAAGGATGGAGAAACACTGCAGAATATAAAAAAATTAACACACTTCCCCCCTCCAGAAGGTCTAGAAATCTGTTTGAAAACTCCTTATAAATTTTCTGTAAAAATGCTGACAAGAATTTTATACTCTGTTTCTAAATAATAAACCACTCCAATCACTGTAAAACACAAGAGATTACTTTAAAAAAAAAGTCTTAATACTTTATATAGAATGTTTGTAATCTAAAATCATCTGACTTGATGAAATGGCTAATCAAATCATCTCCAGAGACATTAATGGGTAACTCACCTGGTTTGCATTAAGCTGTTCTTATGTATTTTGATGATCAGCAGCATAATGCTATGCAATCTGCCTGATCTGTTTTCTCACTGCAGTTGTTCCTTCAGCTGCTCTGCTCAGATATCACGTCCCCAATTATCTGAGGTGATATCATCATTTGCCATGATAGAGTAATAAATCTGGCCTTGGTAGGTTTCATGCTGCACCTGCAATGCTCTGTGTATAGCACTTTAGCTACAGGCTGAGGGAAGCATCATCTCTTCTAGTTAGGTACATAAACTTGGCACAAACCCCCTTATCATGTGCTACAATAAATGCAGGAGAACTTGTGCTCAGCCTTGATTCAAAGCAAATAGTCACTGCAAAATAATCTGGCTTAAGAGAGATGAGTATTAAGGAACACTGAGCCATAACCTCTCTTACTGTGTTTTGTTAAGTCTCTCCTCTTTTACCAAGACTGTCAGGGGAAGTGCCACCACTTGCCAGGGTGCACTTGTGGGGGCTTGAAAAGCTATGGAAAGGCTCCTTGTTCCTCCCAGGTCCCCTGAAAGTCATCCTGAAGTGAAGATGGATACATGCAGATCTGACATCTAAGAACAGGAAAAGATGCTAAATAAAATGCCAAATAATTGAGGGATTCTGCTTCATAAGGAATCTGAGTTAATTTCTTCAAAAATATGTTTTTTTCATAAAGTTTACCTAATGAGACAAAGTTAATCAAGATGGAAGGATGTTATAATAAATGTTGAAAAATACTTTGGTGAATATATTTTTTTCTCCCATTGTATTCAAGAGGTTGATGAAATATTTTATTAGATCTTCTCTTGGAAGTTGGGTGGGGCCTAGGTTTCAGCATTCCCACTATTCCTGTATCCTACTCACTTTATCAGTGACCATTTAGGCAACGCCACCATCAGACTGCACTTCACAAAGGCTGCTGAGCCTGCTGCCATCCAACCACTGAGCCACTGAGGTGCATTTGCTTATTACTTTGAAGAGCTAGTAATCATCACACAGACATAGATCTTCAGAGATTTAAGCTAAGTGAGTCAGTGTGTTAATTATATGCTAAGGGAGTACACACAAGAAATGGAAAGTAGTAGTTTATTGCTTTCCCAAGTTTCTCAGGTAATTAGAACAGCTTCTGGAGATACATGGCACCGTACCAGAATATCTCATCACAATGGGCTTCACCGCAAAATGCACGGAATTAATTTTTTAATGAAAATCCTCTACTGAGTGTCTGAGCCAAATTCACCTGATAAATGTCACTGAGCAACGTCATTACTGGCTCATCAACACAGGGTGTTTAAAGCAGATGGTAGAGCAGTGCATCTTCAGCACTACAGCCTGTTAATATCAGCCACCTCCCATAAAAAAATTAAAATTGGTCCCCTGTCAGTCAAACATGACAGTACTTTGGATTTCTCCCTCATGATATTCTTTAGCCTTGAGGCAGATATGACAGGCGCCTTATTAAATTCCAAAAATAAAATGTAGCACAAGAAGGCAGTGCATTCCAATGAGACAGCAGACTTGTTAAAATGCAACATGCATAAAACTTACTTCATTTCATTTCAGCTATCATCAGTTTCATCTTTTAAAAAACCCAAATAGCAACTTTAGAAATGTGGTGTTTGTTGTATATAAATTAAAACAACATGTCATGCCTTATACTTCAAAGTCGTTAAAAGCCTTTATAGGCGTTGCACAGATATTTTGGCTATTTTTATGAAAATAAAAGCTGGGATTCCTATTCACTGTTCTATGTTCAGTGCTTGTGTTGCATCATTATTGATCCCAGTCTGTACAGAAGGCAAGGAAACTGACTATGCTGTTAAACAGGAGCACCACTAAATCAGGAAAACTTTTGCACAACCATGACAATTGGCCTATATGGATCATGTTCTCCAACTTATTAGAACAGCAAATGAAAGCTAACCTAATTCAAAAATCTTTTAAGATGAATGGAAATACAGTTGAGAAAGCACAGCTTCCCACACTAAAAATCAGACCTGTAAGTCTCATAAGTTGGTTTAAAATTCCCTAACGTAAGGTGGAATCCTGGGTGTTGTGAAGTCAATCAGAGTTGGCCTCCAAGGCCATATCAGTACATGTATTTCTTAAATAACACAAGACCATAAAAACTTCTCCTACCCTCTTGAGTACAGGCTGACAATAATCATATGAGCAGTGGGATAGTTCCACCACAAATTTGGCATCTTTTCAAGCAGCCCAAGTCATGCATCTGTTAAATTTTTGTAGGATTCAGGGTGAGGCTGATTTTGTTTCCTTCCCAGGGCTTATTGCCTAAAGGTTATTGCATTCTCTGCAAATCTCCAAAGAAAGCTCATTCATGGCTAACTAGACCTCCTGCACTGATGTTTTCTGTATCACAATATTGCACATCCTTCAAACACACACACACAAATACATGATATTCATGCCAGAGTCACATCTCGCTTCCTCTTTTCCAAACTGTGGACAAATGGATGACTGTAATGAACACAGTCTCTGTTCTAGTTTGTGCCACGCTTAATTTTTAAAGTCAAGTGAGGTTTAGGTGGTCATGAACTTACTGACAAGAGACTCTCTATTCATTCCCAGGCTTTTGTATGTATTGTACAAACAGCTTCTTCATGTCTGTGACACACTATACCCCCATTTTTCCACTGCTTTGCCTCCTAGACATAAACTTCTATGGCTTTGCAAAACACATGCCAAAAATCTTCTTTCACTTTTGAAATAAAACAGGACTGATTTAAAACAAATGCTTTCATTTTGACAACACATTTGCACAAACAAACTGTGTAAATGTTGATGTGGCAATAACAGAGCAAGACAACTGAGTACTGCACTTCTCAGGAGCTGCCCCCAAAACGTCAGCAATTGCAACTCTTGCCAACATGCTCTGAAAGTGAAACAGGAATGGGTTCATCTTTTTCACCACAAGTCTTTTACGTCTGTTCTCCATGTACAGTAGTTGGTTTCAAATGCTGACTGTATCCTCAGCTGAATCCTATTTTAGGAAACATAACCAAAGTGTTGCATGATGCATAGAATGACATTTTCTATTGCCAAAAGCACGCTCTAGAAGAAAAACAGAGCAGGAGGAGGGGGAAAGGGAATCTATTCCCACAGGCCTAAATGTTGTTATCTCTGACTGCCAAACACATGACACCTTGCTGCCACTTCAAAGCATTTCTTGTATGATGCTACTTCAATTTTTTCCTGAAGCAAAATTATACTTCTTCCAAATTCTACTTAACCTGGGTGTTTAACACCTTGAAAGGCTGTGCCAATAGCAAACCATAAGGAAATGTACTGTCCATCACTTTTATATGTGTGTGTATATATTTATATACATATATATATAATCTCATAGAATCACAGAAATTATTCTTTTTAGTCCTTGTGGAGGTGACCTGGTGAGACCCTCTTCCCAAAGCAGTGATAGCTTCAAAGTAGGAGTCATTTTGCTCACAATCTTGTCCAGACAGATTTTGACTAACCCAGGAATGGTGATTCCAACATCCCTCTGGACATCAGTGTCCACGCCTCAGATCACCCTTCTCACCATGAAGGATTTTTTCCCTAATCTAGCTGAAACACTCCTTGCTGCAACCTATGGCCATTGCCTCCAGCCCTTCTGCTGCACACCTCAAAGGAGAGTGAGAGTGACTCATGTTCATAGTATTAAGTAAAACAGCTCTACAAATTACTCACCAGCATATCACAGGGCTTTGTAATATACCTGTTTATCGTAAGATCTCCTCATAATAATGGAAGGTAACCTAGTGGGATAATGGCTTTTGAGAAATGCATGTGTACTTAAAAACAGACATCTAACCTGCATTCAGATCAGAGTAAAGAATTACAATAAAGTACAGCCTCTTCCCAACACGACTTTTACATAGCTGTTAATATTAATACTGGGGCTAAAAGAAGCCTTGGATAAAAATTACACATTATATTTTTTAATATGCGAACATGAATGATACTGCAGTTCTGTGATGAGGTTAAAAAGAGCTTTGAAGGACTTAATAATGGATCAGGTCAAAGGATCATCTGCAAAGGACCTTGGGGGGAATCTGACTGATCTAAAATACTCTGTTTTGTTGGTATCCAGTACTGTAAGCTGAAGAATCATCTATAGTCGCTTTGCAACTAAAGCAGTCTTCCAGCACCAAGGCAAAAATGGCTTGTCATCTGGAAGCCACAATAATACAGCTTTCCTCCAGAAAATCATTCATATTTCTTTGTACTCCATAAATCTTTCAAGCTGTCTGTTGGACAAGCCTTCTGCAATTCTGTTCTGCCTTCACAATGCTTTAGTTTCCAGTAATGTTAAAGATCTTGTTTGTTTCTAAGCATTAAAGTACCTGGTTTTAATTAGCTGTCACACCATCATTGTCTTTGCATGCTTTTATGCACCCACATCACACTACCTATGATTTTTCTTCTAACATAGGTAATGATAACCAGGATAGATTTCTCTCATGGGGGAAAAAAAAAAGAAAAAAAGAAAGGCACAATTCTCACATAAACTGTCACCAAAAAAAAGAGAGGAAAAAAAAAAAAGAAAAAAAAGAAAAAAATCATTTGACATTCATCATTTTCAGGAGAAAAGGACAAAAGCTAAAATCATTAAGTGTCCTGTATGAGTACAAGCAAAAGAACATTTTAGATGCAAAGATATGTTGCTATTGAGGGAGTGATATACTAATGACATGCTGTAACTTCAGCATGAAACCAGCAGTACCAACAGCTGCTAAAGCTCTGACTCTACTCAAAGTACAATTACCATTGTCCCGAAGAGACAGATTTGTGAGCTGAGAGATCAGCTTGGGAAGAGCTTCTTAAGAGCTTCTTCCTTTTTCTCCTCACTAAGTTACAATATTTAAAAATAACACATGAGCTGCATGTAACATTTGGCTGCTTGATCTTTGAAAAATATACAGAAAATCCCACAGTAGAACCTGACATCTACATCTGTGTTGATGGGACCACTATGTTTACACCCACCAGGTAGAGACAGAAATGCCCATTTCATAAAGACAGGCACAGAGAAGGGGATTTATGCCAAATTTGTGTCAAAGATAAAAAGTGAGATTAGACCTCTTGAAAATACTCCAGTATCCTAACCTCAAGATCCTTATTCTTCTCTAAATGGATTCTCTAGCTATTAAACCTCCCAGCAGCTAACTGGATTACCACATCAGCAATCAATCACATTTTATAAGGTATTAAATTTATTTGGAAACTTGATGGCTGTCTTCAATCTAGAGGGACAAGATCAAATTAAAATTCCTAGTACATTGTGTGGAGCACTGTATTTGGGTTTTTGCAGGGAGAAATTGGCAAATTGCTTTTGATTTCTTGTTTTGACATCTTACTTGGCATATTAATAAAATAGAAACATTATGCTGCTTAAAGTCATGATCTCATTTTCCCCAAATTTATCTTGATGCATTTTTTGAGAACAAAATAGGCTGTTCTTCTTCACTTACTAATTTTAACATTTATGTTTTTTCTTTCTTGAATGGAATTTACTACAATGATCCACCAGACCTAAAGCACTACTAAGACAACCTTATCATACCCATTTCTTATTCTAATTTGTAATCTGAAATGTCACCATGGGTTAATATTCCTGTTCAGTTTCATAACTCACAAGGGTTACATGTAATTAACTACAAGCTTGCTCAAGATGAGGGCACTGATATTTCAACCACACATCACAAGCAAATACGAATAAGCAATGAGAAATTAAACAGAAGGGCATCTTGGGGAGCCAGGACCATTTGGAAAACCAGGCATTTGAATAGAACTGATATTTGATTGCTGCTTAGTAGAAGTTCAGCAGCTGGTAAGACCAACTTCTGTGCCCACAGAGTTTCTAGGAATAAAGGTGAGGGCTGCCCTGGGCAGGAAAACTGCTGTAGAAGCTTGGGAGTGCCACTGGGAGCAACCCTCTGCTGTCATCTGCCCAGGTTTCTGGGCCCCTGAGTAAAGATTGGGCCCTTACAGACAGGTCTCTTGGAGCTTGGACATGTTTCCACTGAATGTGCAACTCTGTATCAACTGAGCAGTAATCACCAGGTACTGAAGACATCATCATTATAACAAGCTGTATGGAAGCAGCAGCCATACTAAACTTATTACAAATACTATCTTTCAAGAGCAGGATTTAGGTACCTCTGCAGCCTGCATTACCAATACTAAGCTTTAGCATACCATAAAATACTGTCATCCTCACAGGAGTACAAAACAAAGATTCCACTTTCAAGAGCAACTGCTGCGGGTGTTTCTGGATCAGTTAACTTTTTCTTGGCTTTGTTAAAGAGGCATCATGCAAAACAGATAAAATGTTCAGCCCTGTAGAAAACATGCAATGCCTAAGAAGTTTAAATCTCCAAACAGGCCATTGCACCTTGCCGGACACACAAAAGGTAGGACAACATGAGTAGATGGATAATGCAGAGGGGGCTTTTCCTGAAATAGTGAAAACACTGCAGGGACACAAGAGAAAGATCCTGAGTGATTAATAAAAAATGTAGCTTATGTTTCCACTCTACAGTTTTTGCTGGTGAGCACAGAAGTCAGAGAGGTCCCAGGCTGCACTCTGGTCATCCCCAGAGGGCACAAGAAGGGCTCAGTCTTTGTGGTACTGACATCACGAGGCAAAGCCTTCCCTTGTACTGAAAATATTGAGGTGAAGAAATCTCCTTGCATCTTTCAGATACTGTTTCCAGGCCTGGATAGGAACATGCTATAGCCCTTCCTCTTTCGTATTTGGTAAAGGAGAAGGTAAATACTTTGAAAGAAAACTTATCCTACCACTATTAAATACTGACATAATTTTACATGAAATGTACATCCAGGTGAACCAGTAAAATTAACACAAAAACCCCTCAGTTTTAACTATGTAGCTATCTATAATAAATTAACTTTAAAACAGAAACAAGCAAAGAACCTAATACCTTGAAAATATTCCCAGCCTCTTAAATAACAATAGCACTCATCACACAGTAGTTCAGGGACAGCTGAACTAAACTAACCACAGAAGTGCAAAGTATCCACCTCTGATCACACAACATCTCCTCCTTGTTTCTCAGGAGTGCCTTATGTCTTATAAAATACTTGCTAAAACCTCATTATGAGCTTTGGGAAAATATTAACATTATATCAGTATGCACTTCTGAAGTTACAGGAAAAAAGAAGTTCCTTCATATTTATTTTATGTAATACAGAAGTTGATGTCTTCAGCAATCTAATGGAATTTAATCAAACAATAACATAATTCCTTAAGAACAAAAATGAAAGAAGTGTTTTACTTTGTTTCTATTTTTGTTTTCAATTCTAAAACATTCACATACATATTGAATGGATACAGGGGCACGCTTTTAATTACTGAAGCAAAAAACCTCCAAACCCAATGTTATTTTATTAAATAAGTTACAACATGGCCTCATGAAATGTAAGAACCTGTCTAAAAAGTTATGTAGCCTGTACTGTTAAAATCTCTGAACAAAACTTGAAACCCCTAAAAACTGGGACAAGTGCCTTTATAGCAATTAAATCACACAGCTAAGCACTTGGAGAGCCTGTTCAAAGAATTCTCAATTTACAGCACTAGAGTCTACAAGAAAGGTGTGCTCAGTGTTCATATGAACTGAATCTCTACCATATTATGTGCACACTGTCCACTGACTGTGCATCTTTCGAAATTAATTCATCCCAGGGAAGACACTTCATGCCCAAAGCACTCAGGCCAGCATAAAAACAGGAGAGAGAAAAAGAAATAAAACTAGTAAAAAATGTAATGAAAATACAATACAGAAATTACACTCATCCTGCCTATTTCCATTTCAAATCATATTCTTCTTGGAAGAAACATGTTCTTAACTGGGAAAAAGAAACTATTTATGTGCATTGTTCATTTCAGGCAAAACTCTTCAGAAAAGTAAGTCCATATATTTAGTTTGACTGACTCACATTTCATAAGGCTTTTAGTCCCACACAAATACACATCCGGCAGTATTCAAGAAAGAAGGATCTCCCCGCCACCAAACTGGGTCTTTTTCTTCATTCCTACCAGGGATATCAGCCTGCTTTCTACCATGGTCCTCATTTCCCTTCATTTCATCATGACCGGCCCAAGGGTTCCTGAGGTGGCAACAGTGACACAACCCCTGAAGGCTGAAGGGGAAGGAGAGGGACAAGGTTTGATTCCATCTGGCAACCTCAGCTGTTGTTTCCCAATGAATTCTGCTATGGTACCCAAATGAAGGATGAATGCTTTTCAAAGCAAGCACAGACAAAGCAACATTAAATATTTAATTTCCCGAGGCAGAGGGCAGAATCCCAGAGCTCTAGGAAGCTAATGGACCTCAAGCAACATAAGATGATTTTAAGTAGTAAATACCCATGCAGAATCGACAGCAAACTCAACGGTTTTATTAGGGAAACAGAAAGATACTTTACTGAGAAAGTCTATGCATGTGTAGACATTTGAGATCATACCAAATTAAAAAAAAAAAAAATAAATAAAAAAAATCAGTTCTAATTGTCCCCTGATACAGTCTTCCTTTTGACTCTCAAGTCAGGGTGGATTAACAGCACCATGCTTACAGGAGCAATGTCAGCACACTCCTGGAGCATTATGCCATTGCCATTAATTTCAAACAGGAGTAAAGATTTTACATATACTTCATGATTTTAAGAAAGTCAGTGAAAGACATTTTGTTTTAGTCAAAAGCCTCCATAGGAACAGTGAAAGGAAGACTTCAGTTTTCTGTCAGTGAATTTCCTTCAGACTGGTGACCATTCCCCTATTTTCTCCTGTTTAACATGTGCACACACACACAGAGATCTCTATTTTCTCCTTTTTCTTATCAAATGAATAGCCATAAAGGCAAATGTTTGGGGGTCACTGCTGGCCTAGGAACAACACCATCATCCAGCAGGGTTTTGGTTCTACCTGTGATGTGCTTTGCACAGTGCCTAACACCCACCACCAGCTTTGGAATTTCAATTCAGATTTGAAGTTTTGTCAGGGCAGATCTCTGAATGAAACTGGATGCTCAGAATATTTGTACGGGTGACCTGACAGCAAGTGAGTGCTGCGATGCAAGGGGCTGGTAGAATCTCTCCCAACACACACAGAGTATAATTTCTGAGAAGAACAAAACAGAGCCCTGTTCAGATGCACTTTCCATAAAGAAAACTCTAAGAGCAAATTGAATACTTTCAGCCAATGCTAAATTTTCACCTCACCCCTGCCCTTATTTCCCACTTTTCCTTAAAAAACCTCTGGATGAAACCTTTTGATTCACAGATACCATCACAGTGTTTAAAGGTTGAGAGAAGACCTAAGACATCTTGCCTTCACTGCCCAGTAGAAACAGCACAGCTGAGAAAGCACCTCCCTGTCTCCAGATTAATCATGTGTGATATTCAGAAACCGAAGGCAGATGCTACTTTTATCCAGCTGAGGATTGCTGGGGTAACCATTATTTATCATGTTTTGAAATTTATACTTCACCCAATAATTATTTTCCTGTTATGGCAGGTGCTAACTTATCATTTTCCATATGGCCAGAAAGGTGTTAGACCTCCCCTAATTATAGATAAAGCTATATTAATGGCTGCTGAGCAACAACATCATCTGTGATGCTGAAAAAAAAAACCCGGTGAAGTCTTCCCTCCCACAGCAGGGGCATAAATAGAAACTTACAATAAACAAGTTGCTGTGCATTAAAATACTGAAATTTCTTTAGAGAGAACGAAAATGCTCATGATTCCTGGTTCACAGAGCTGATAATATTTCCATATTTTATGGCTTTAAAGCCATGTATTTTTCCCAGTCATATCAGACATTCTATTTAAATATACTGCCCAGTTTACAAAACTTTCTTCTATTCAACAATGTCACATCTAGAACAGCAGATTTCTGTATTCTTATAACAATAAAGAAAATGCTACAGCTGGCCCATAACAGCAATGCCTGGTCATCATTTGCACCAGAAGAAGAAATACTGAAGCATAAATATTAAGATGCCTGCAGACCCTCTGGTATACAATCAAAAAGGACACACAGCTGCTGAGAGAGAGGAAGTCTGTTTGCATTTCTGCACATGCCTTGACAAGAAGACTTTTTCAGGCCTTTTCTACCTCTACTTCTTTCTAGGCTTTGTCCTGTGATCACACTCCTTACTGACAGAGTTCAGACAGGTATTTCTCCAAATCCCATTAATTCTCCTGAGCAAGCCTGAGAACACAACATCACCCAAAGTGAGGATCCCCCCCACCTCCTCTAGGAACCCCGCACACCAGTGACCCATGTGCTGATCCTGATTGTCCAGCCACTGGAAATGAGGGGAAGAACTGCATGATGGGAACCACAGGAATTTACAGGCATTTGTTTTAAATCATCCTTGGGCAACAACTGCCTGGTAGACTGGAAACTGATTGCTCTGCTAAAAGGATGATCCAGTTTCTGAGAGTAACTACTTGTAAGATAAAATGGACAAAATGCAGTGCAGATAATGGACAAAATACTGGTGCCCACTCCACCAGACACAGTAGCTGCCATTAAGGTCTTCAGCCAAATAAAAAGGTGCTTGGTAAGAAAATAAAATTTTCTTTGCTTTTTCTCCTCTTCCTGCAGGTTGCTCCTGACATAATTTTACATGAAATGTACATCCAGGTGTGCACTCTGTGTGCAATGTGGGTCATGGCATTTGCTAACATCTGACTAAAAACTCTGCGCTGCATTGCAATCTGGAAATTGCTCTGGAATTACCTTGATTGTTTTCCTGGCCAAAAGATTTAAAACGTTCTCCATACTAGGATTTAGGAGATTTTTATTTCAGCGCGTTCACCTGCTACCTGCAAGGGACATCAAGATTTTCCTGGCAGCAACAGTAGCTCAGGCAAACAGGACTCATGCTTGGTGTCACAAGAGTGGAGAG
Source organism: Euphonia xanthogaster (assembly GCA_034509185.1). Taxonomy (NCBI): domain Eukaryota; kingdom Metazoa; phylum Chordata; class Aves; order Passeriformes; family Fringillidae; genus Euphonia; species Euphonia xanthogaster. The sequence goes on from JAYDZK010000001.1 coordinate 9,714,998, forward strand.
TGGTCATGTTTTCTTCCATGGGCCTGCATCATGGATGGGAGGGCTGAGTATCCAGGCTCCCTTTCACTTTCTGAGTGGATACAGGCATAGGAATAGGAGAGAGAGAGAGAGGGCTACAGCTTTTCTCCAAACTGAACCTGCCTTATGGGTCACCAGCTGATGGGCAGAGGAGCCAGGTAAGCTCTTCTGACAAAGAGAAAACATCAAGGCAAAAATTATTTCCCCAAAACCTAATTATTTCCAAAAACCTAATCCCAACTGCCATTGCTAGATTTGGCTGTATCATCTGAGCAGCCCTTTTTATCACTCACCTCTGACTGTACCACTAGACCCAGAGAAACTTCACTGGGTCCCACACAGTCACAGAAGTGTATGATTTTTTATTTAGGCAACACAGAATGAGTTTGCTTTTCCAAGGATTGAGAATGAACAGGGGTCACAGAAATACTGAATATTTTTCATTATTAAGTTCTTCTTTAGAGGTTACCTTTGAGCTCAAGTGAATTACCAAATTTACAGAGAAAAAGGTATTTTATAAGGCATACTGCAGCAATAATAACTCCCTTTCTCTCTTTTAAAACATTTTCTGTGGCAGTTTTGAAATACATGTTTTTAAACCTATTTTCTATTCAGAATTAAAGTCTTGTTGGTTTGTTGGCTCTTTTTTTCTTTTTTTTTTTCAAGTACTCATGCAAAATGTAATGTGATACAAATTTTTGGGCACCTTTGGGTAACAGAGACCCCACAAATCCCCTGTAGAGAATTGAAGCACTGAGCACATCCAGCACCAGGGCACAACCAAGCTGCAATGCAATGAGCACAAGTTGCATAATTGCAGATGAATAAGATGCTCATAAAACAGATACTGATGCACTCCCTCCCTCCTTCCCATCAGTACTCTACCCCAACATCTCTCCAGATGTGTACATTTATTCCACTACAGCAGCAAATATACATCCAGATTGCACCCATTTAGCTGCAATGAAAGCAGCTCCCCTGCTGAATATGATGGTTTGCTAGGCATAAAGTGCATTTCAGCATTTGCATATGTAATTTCAACCTATGTACAGTACTATGGAAAAAGCCAGCTGTGTCTTTGGGCATTCCTAGGTTTTCCATATCAAAAAACTGCAGGTCCTGACAGTTCACATCAGGATTTGAATCAGAAAGGGAGTTTTTCACTGCATCATAACTCCTCCTCCTTTCCCTTTTTTCCACTGGACATGCCCAGTTTGGCCAGCCACAGTCCTGGTCAAGCACTGAGCAGAAACAATGCAAAGAGATGTGCAAGCCTGCTCTGTAATGATCCTTATGGTTTTCTTTTCCCAGTAGTTCCTCCTCTTCTGCATATGACCATTCTTCTAACCCAGAAACACATTAATATGAATTTATACCTGGTAGGGAAAATAAAGTAGTATTCAAGTATTTAAAAAATCTGTTAGGATTTGCCTTAAGGAGTCCCAGAGAAATATAAACTAATATAAAATTCATACACCCCAATATGCACCTTTCAGCTTTGTACAGTCCCATGCATCCAATTCTATCTCTAATAACCTTTTAATATCATTTCCTCCTCAGCCTTCAGCAAGCCCCATAGCATTCACCTTTGTCCTCAGAGAAATCTAGGTTAACATTACATTTGTGTAGCAGGTTCTACATTTTTTTTATTTTATTGGAGAAGCAGTCTAGCATGAAAGAGTGAAGGCACAACCTTAGAATTACCTGAACCAGTGGAGAGAGATACTTCCAATCACCAGGGGAAAATCACTTAATACAGTTCAGTCCTCTTATGAGACAATCTATTTGCCAGACAAAGCAATTATTTCATTTGGATAGTCCCTGCATTGCACTATGAACCTCGAGGCTGAAGTGAGGTTAAACATTCATGTATATTCTTGAGTATCAGGTAGCAAGTGATCCACAAAATTTGTCATTTTTTTTAATAAAAAGAGCCCAAACAACATAAATATGTAACACAAACAATAGTTTTTTTTTAAATTGTCCTATACATTAAAAAAAAAAAAAATAAACCACATCATGCTTAAGAAAATTACAGAAAATTAACCTGAAACCCTGACATACTTTTCCACAGTATGAAGCCTTTGGCAGGCTGATATATTCTTCTCTGCATAAATTTGTCCCAGTTCTAAGAAAATATATCAAAAGCCATTTAAACCTATACCTGTACTTAAAAGACAAGCACAGCTATAATGGTGCCTGTAGATCTCTATTTTTTTGAAAAAGCACAGTATCTAAAGCCATACATGTTTCTCTTTGCTTTAGAAATAATACACCAATGAATTTATGCTTCACCTGCTCATTTCAGAGAACTGAAAGGCTAAATTTCTTCGGAGATGAGAAATAAATCAGTCTTCATGCCAGCTCAGCTCTGTGTCCCTCACGGGTGTAACAAAAGTACTTAGGTAATTCTCAGAGGTTTCTGCAAACATCCTACATGTCAACCTGCATTACACACACACTTTCAGAACAAATTCAGGCAAACTCTACAGGCTGAAAGAATTGTTATTGCAAAGCAACTGTTCTTGCGAACTCTGGTATTAACACTGCAGACTGTAAAACTTCAGAGAAGATGCTCACTACCTGCTCTCAAGTCACAAATAATTTTCATCCATTGCTTGTGCCTCTTCACCAAACGTTTTAGAAACATACCAGCTCAGCTCTTGCACTGGGAGCTACCCCAGATCAATGCTGACAGAAAGAACAGCTTTACACTGATCTGCTTCAGGTGCAAACAGCTTCTTGTTGTGGATTTATGCACTTCAGTGCATGAGTGTATGCAGAAAGGTCCTCATTCACAGAACCAGCTTAGGACACAATGGAAGGAAACATGGTTTATTAAAAAAAAGGCTCAACACCACTCACAGTATTTCTATTTAATGAAATAAAATAGACTACAACTAGTTTAACAACTCTCCAACTCTGCAGGTTGCTTTGCTTGCTCTGTTTCCTGTGGAACCCCCCATATCATTTCAGTACACTGGAAACACAGAAGCAAGTACAAATGTAAGTAAAACTGAAATGAAAGCTGTAGTTTCAGCTCCTTTTGAACTTATCCCATAAAAATTAATTAGCTGAATTTGAAGTAAGCAAATCCCACTAAAGACAGTATTACTCCCAGCAGAGGAATGCTCTAGAGGCAGAGAACTCCACTGCATCCCTTGTCTGAGTGCTAGCATGGGAGTAGCAAGATGCAAGTGTGCTGCCTGTGAATTCAGGGCATAGATGCATCCAGGTCACTAAAGCCTGGGTGGATCCTTGCAGGCAGTCCCTGGTGAGAACTGAGACCTGCAGTCCCTGGGGGAGAGGAAGAAGGCAGCTCTCTGATGGATGACAGGATCTGTGCCAAGCTGCAAGCATGGGCACAGCCTTCAGTGGGCACAGCTCATGAAGAACTGGAAGCCTGTTGGATTGCTCCCTGCCTCTGCTCCCCCACAAGGAAAAGAGAGGTTACAGGCTTTGGGGTGGAAGAGATGGGTGGGGCTGAATTAAGATGTGCCCCAGTACACATTCAGCAATGGGTATTATATATGTATTTTATGTATGTGTATAAATGCCCAAATACATACAGACACTATGTTCAGTTCAAAATGAACTTCACTTTTACAATCCTGTGGTGCAGCTTTCTCCTTGTAATTATGGGCTTATAAATGCAAGCATCCACCCAATCTTACCTTTAGCATGGTGAACATCTTGCTGCAATAATGAAATGAGCACAACATAAAGACTTATCTGGATATTACAATTCTAGCTGTATACACTTAGCCTGCAATAAGGAATTGAATTTAAATGTTTATAGCTTTCCAAACACTATTATGCGCTTGCAAATGTTAATTCAGTTTCAATGAAAGAGTCAATTTTTTTAACAATATAGAATGCATTTTAATACACTATTACACACAATAGGCTGGCAGTGAATGGACTCATAATTGATTTAGAAGCATGTTCTACCACCCTGCTACCTCTATCTCTTTAGTAAATCACTTTTTAATCGGGCTAGTCTGGGCTGACCCATACAGAGCTTTATTTAATTTATTATGGAATTTATATCTAAGGTTGACTAGTAATGCATGGCTACAGCAGCATTAAACAAATTGTACAGTGAATAACAAAGAGGGAAAAGAGAACAAGAATTCAAATAGCCTAAGAATATTGCTGAGGTTAAGACAGACTCCAAATGAGCAATGCTATTCAAATGTTTAAGAACAGAAAGACGAAAAGGGCTCTGACACCATTATGGTTTGTACAAAAAAAAAAAATGGCTGAGTTTGAGTCAATTATTAAAGAAAAGATAAGGGAGAGAAAAATCTCACAAAATGCATTAGTTGGCTCTCACTCCTCCTAATTTAAAGGAGGACAATTACAATAAAACAAGAAATAGAGGCCTAATAATCACTCCAAAGCTCTCTTTTCCTGTGTGCCTACAAACTTCATTGAAAATACTAACAAGGACAAGGAACTGAATTAATGCTGCAGTGAGATTTTTTTCTGTTACCCAGTAAGTGTAGGATAAAGCCTAGCAAAGATTCAGAATAGGGCCTACCAATCTGTAGTCAGCATTTCATGAATTATTTACAGAACACTTTGACTGAAGATGTCTAAACGTGTGCATATTTAGAGTACACATGCATGCACATACGTTTAATTGCATAGTAGCACATAAATATTATTTTCCCCAGGTTTAAAAAAAAACCAAAATCTCCAGTCTTTTCCTTGGTGGAGATGGGAAGCATCTGCTTGGGCATCAGTTTGTGCATGACCTGCTAAAGAACGGGGAGAGCCACCACTGCCATGGCTGCCACATTCATGCACACACTTCCCCCTTCCTTTGGGAAGCTCACTGGGAGGCTCACAAGCAGGGTTCAGCAAGAAAAAAAAAAACCTGGTATACCTGTCATAGTTAAATATAGTTCTCTTCCAAGAATTTTTTGCACATACATGTTAAATTTCCAACTCCTGATGTAAAAGCAATCCCAACTTTTTTTTTTCTTCCCATATATGTAAAAACGATGCGTTGAAGACCTCATGAAAATGAACACAGAATATGGACAAAGAAAATCCCTTCCAGCAATGAAGAGCACCTGCCCCACAAGCTAGATGGCTCAGAAGATCTGTAATAGGCTGGGAGAATTTCCTCAGTGACCAGTGGCTTGAAACCACCTCCAGGTCATTATCGAGTTGCTATCAGTCACAAATGGTTTGGTAGTCAACTTGAAATGAGCTGGTCCTCTCGGCCCAAGGTCCACATCATAAATTGGCAACACTGAGAGAGTCTTGGCAGGGAGGTCAAGGATTGAATGGGCACAGAGACTCATCTCAAAAGGTGATCTGTCTAGGTCAGGGTTCAGAGATATTTGTGAGAGAAGCATGCCTTGCCATTGTCTCCTGCTGTACAACTGCAGAAAAATACAGGAATTCATCTTCAAGTGCTGTCACACCCCAGCACCTTTCACAAGGATTAAGTGCCCATTAAAAAAATACATTCATCTGCAGCAAGACAAGGCTGTACCTTTTAAATCACACCTACTGTTACAGCAATACTTTACACAGTAAAGAACAAACAAAGAACAACAGAACAACTATAGTAGATTTTATTTCAGTCTTAGAAAACCAAATTGCAAAGCTTATATTCAATTCTGAGTTTTACATATTCTGCAAGCTGTCTTCCTCCTCTAACTGTTGCCAAGAAATCCATAAACATATCAAGACAGGTCAAGGCCAATTCTCAATAGTCAAGGTCAACAACTCAAAATACTTGCAGAGACTGATTTCAGAACACCCTTTAGAAACCACTTTCCACTTTAGCTCGTCCACAAGGAAAAAAAAAACAAAACACATAAACAACAACCAAAAAAAACCCAACAGATCAAAGGACATGATTAATTTTGACACACACTATAATTTCCACTGAAAAAGGTATGTTTACATGGCAAGTAAACTGCCATGGCTTGAATATAAACCCAAGCCTGTTTTCCTTGAAATACCAATAGTGTGCAATGCCATTGCAAGAAGCTTCTGTTACACAGGACTCCAGAAGCAATTCAATCACTAAACTCCCTTATGTGTTTTATGGAGGAGTGGCCTCTTGCCACATGCTTGCAGACCCTCTTGGTTGGGGAGAAACTGTGAAGACTGAAGTGCTGCTCTGATTATTGCTGTTAAAATGACCTCCAGGGTGATGCAAGCTTGCCTCCTTCAAGACCAAAAGCCAAATTACAACTACAGAGATTTCAGGCTCCTGTAGCCCTCCAGACAGGTACTGCATTCATGATATGTTTTACACAACCTGCACAGTAAGGCTTGTAGCTTGCCAAGTTACCTCATTACATTCCTTTATCCCTAAGACCAAGACAGTGTTTTAAAAGATAAATGTTATATCCTGTTTAGGGCTAAATGAATAAAATGTATGACTAAATAAAGCTACCTATTACAAATATTATATCCTCTATAATCTTCACATTTCCAAAGATTTGAATGTATAAGAAATGCAATACAGCCACTGCAGCTGCAAGCATCAGCAACTACTCCAGTCCTCTACACTATACAAAAGAGAAGGTCAGTAATATGTTTCACTCAATGCTATTTTGACAGGGTGGATTACCTAAACAACAGTTCATGCGTATTTTAACAGAAATAACAGAGTTGTCAGGGATCTGCAGCTTTAAGTGCCCAAAACACCAGATGTCTGCAGTGCAATAGACCTTCATATTCAGAAAAGAAAATAAATTGGGACTCAACTGTCTTATCACTGAGATCAGTGCCAATTCTTCAACAGATTAATCTTTGATCATAGTATGCTTGAGTTCTGCAAAACCGAGCTAGATAAAGAAAGAATTAAAAAATTAAATAAGAGATACACCAGTGACAACAGAAAAATAATGCTAATGAACCATATTCTGGAAATAGGTTAACTGTGCATATTATTTTTTCTTAAAAATAATAATAAAAAAAAAAATTCTCCAAACCACTTGAACAAAGCCTGAGCCAAATGCAATTGGTATGCAAGAGGACAAAGGGCCGGGACTGAGGGTCTCAGCAGAAGAGACAAAATACACACATTAACTATATAACCCTAGCCACATGAATCCCACCCAGCCTAATCTGGGATCCTGTGTACTCCCCTCACCCCCATTGCCACAGAGAATGTTAGAAGAGAGAAGCAGATCCAGGTGGGCTCTCCCACTCTCCCCAGCTCACAGCAATGCAATCCGTGTTTCTACAGCACCTGCAAGAACAACTTTACTGCTACAGTGGCAGCAACTTGCAGGCATCTATCAAGGGCCAAGATCCTTCATGCAAGAGACTACACACATAGATAAAATCTAAAGCTCACTCTCACTCCAACTTTACATTTACTAAGCTATGACATCTCTGAAGGGTGTAACCTCTTAATAGTACCCCCGGTAGCAAAACTGTGATAGGAGACACGCTATTTAGGAACCAGAGATAGCAAAAGATCCAGCAACCCTGTGGGAAGAAAACTTGGACAAACATACCTTTTATTTTGGGTATACAAGTTCAGCATTTCATACCAGGGTGGCAGTAGATATAAATACCAGTAAAACCTAAAGAACAAAAACTAAATGCCCCAAAGCATGACTTGAAAAAAAGTTTGTCCTTGCTCCCCTTCTATCAAGCCAGAAGCATAGGTAGGCTGCTGTTCTGAATGTGACTCGAGGCATTTATTAATCAAAATATGCTAAGAACTTCCTCATCACTGAATTGCAGAGTTATTTATACTTCAACCAGATTATGCCCCTTAGCCATTTAGAATAAAAATGCTGCTGTTTAGACAAGTATTCTCATTATAGATGTAATAAAACTCTGAAGCACTATTGAAAGTTATGCAATAATTTGTCTCTTAGGAAAGATGAATGGCAAAGTTGGGTGCCCAGGACTTAAAATTCATTAATGTCTTAATAGTGAAACAGATATTAATCTCTCTTCATTAGCTCACCAAAATGAACCAAGGCAAGTTAGAAAATGTTCTGAGACATTATTCAATTTCAAATGAATATGCCTCAAATATTGCTCTTCCAAAAAGCTATTATAAACAACACAGAAAGGGGAAAATCATTTGAAAAATTACTTTGACATTGTCCTTTAATCATGCATTGTGTTCAGGAAAATTATTCTAATGTATCTCTTACATGACTAAATGGTTGCAGTATATAAATAGCATACTCTGCACAATGCCATGCAGAATATCTGATGATATAATGCATTACATAGGAACTGAATTATATTTAAAAGAACATGATGATGGAGTGAGATGCTTTTAAAACATAACATAGGTAAAGAAAAACAAAAATCCCATTGGGTTAGGGTATTCTCTATAGTGTTAAAATACTATTCCATTTAAGTAATGATTAAGTTAAAAATATCTCTATCATTTTATTGTTGTTTACTAAGGCAAAGGGTTTTGTTTTGTTTTGTTTTTTTTTTTTCCTACTGATTCAGCTTTCACTGTAATGTTTGAAGGGAACAGAATGAAAATTTTAGTCCCTGATCAGAATTATAATCACCTTCTGGAAATTACAGAATGCAAAATTTTGAACAGTCTAAGATTATGAAGTACCCTAAGCACAGCCAATTGAACAGATTCTATTTCTGTATGCAATAAAATAGTACAGAAATAAATAATTCTCCTAAAACAACAAAAAATTTAGTATTTCATGACCGTTAAATAATAATCATTCTTTCTATTAGGTTGTATGAGATTTAACAAGAGATAATGTCCTCTAGTATGTGGCAAAGAGTCTTTCATGATGGGAATTTCAGGTGGAGGAGTGTCAGCTTCCAATCAAATTTTGGAGCCGGAGAAATTCTAACTTCCGCTCTTAACATGCAATGAAAAAAAATCATCAGAAAACAACAACATGCACTTTAGGTATACTGCTCACACAATTATTATACATTAGAAATTGGTTGTACAATCTGACAAGAAAGACAAAACAACCTAATTTATTTCTTTTCTTGGCTTGCTACTGCATGGCTTCTCAGTTCTCCAGTTCCCATTCCAAAGTAAATGTTTGATTATTTATCTAATGTATCAGGCACTAAGCAGAAACTTCCCAAGTGTACGAGAACGACTCGAGTGACTGTCCCAGACCAGGGGGTGAAGACAAATGCCCCACCATGGCATCACTAGCTCTCACCATTGCTGCTTGATGACTTTGCTGCCAAACTTCAGGCATGCCACAACTGGAAAAAGTGAGCTGGCTTTTCTACCCTGGTGTTTCTTTCCAATGTTGTTTCAAACTTCTGTATAGTGCTAAAATTACTTACTGGCAAGCACAGCAGGTGTGTATTTTTAATTATAGCAGCAATTCCAGAAGACTGAAGATACTGACATTGGGCAAGGAACAAAACTATGAGGTCTGCACCACTTACAAGCCAACATAAGATTGATGGCCCATTTAAACCCGAATTATAAGTAGCTTCAGTACATTAATATTAATTAGGTCAAGACTAATAGGCTCTCATGAGTGGACTGTTTAGCAGGTCAGAGGCAATGAAAAGGTGGTAAACAATTTACTGCATAATGACGTTTGCAGGCACATGGCACATGTCTCTACCACTGTAACTATGCACTTCGCTCCAAGTCAGATTGCTAAAAGCTGGCCAGACTACTTGCCTACTCAGACAACGTGTGAAACACCCAAATTCTTTTTAAATAAAATGTTTCCACTAAAAATGTTCCAAATTCCATCCAGGGAGCACTTTCAGTGTGTCTGAGAACAGAAGGCTGGGGGTTTTGTGGCAGGAGGAACTGGGGAGCATCCATCAGTGCCCATGTCTTTTCACATCCCTCCAGGCAGAACACTCTAGCTCCTCCTCTAAAGTGCACCCTCCAAGGAAGAAAGGACACTCATAGCTCACCCTTCACATTCATTGCTTGGCTGGTCATTTGTTACCACATTAGATGTTCCCTGGGCAGTACAACTTGTAACATGGACATGCATCCAATTAAGGAGATCACTTAGTGCTCAAAGATCAAGTTCAACATTCTCCTAACTGGATGGTAATGCATTCAGATCAATAAAAAAAAAAAACAAAAATAGAAATGTAAAGAGCAGTCATACAAAGAGCACGTGGACTTTATATATGACAAATATCTTGACACAAGCATACAGGAATGTTGATGTGCCTTAAAAATAATTTTATTACTTTATTCTCATAAGTGTAGTCAATTTAAATATTTCATTTAATAATTTTCATGACAAGACATTTGCACTTGTCTGAACATAACAGCATTTAAAAAAGTGCTCTACATTTATATTCCTTTTCTTATTTGTATTACTCACAAAGACAACACAGGCTCCTTCCATGGACTAAAGTTCAATCCTTGTGCTATGCCATGAAACTCTCCCCATTGAAGCTATTAAACACAAAACTGTGCAGGAGGACTGCCCAATGCACCCCCCCCCTCTTAAGTTCCACTTGAAATCTCAAAATAGCATTCAAGTGGAAGGAAAGTACAGCAGAGGCCAAGGGTGGGCTCTTTCCAAGAGGGATCAAGTTCAACCATTTTCAAGAATAACAGGGCAAGTCTGTAACAATATGGTTCATATTGGGAGTCATTCTTATTTTTAATTTACCTGTGATATTGAATGTTTTTACATCAGGATCCCTCACCTGTTGTTCTCCTCTTTTTTCTCAAAGGGCATAATTTTCCAGAAGTACTGGTCATCTCCCTTTGTAAAGCAAATACTTTAAGAGCTGCCTCAATTCAGACAGGAAAGAACTGAGATTCCTCAAAAAAAAAAAAAAAAAAATTGGACAATTCTGAAAGTCTTGCCCGCAAGGTTTTACTTCAAGCTGATTTTATCTTTCCATAATGCATTAATTCTAAAAGAAATATTTTATTTCATTATTGCCCATATAAAGCTGACTAAATCCTCCCTTCCACCCTGTGTCATGACTTGCCTGCCTTCAAGTTATCTATCAATGCTTGGCACGGATCAAGGGCAGGAAGGATGTGAAGGTGCAGGTGTTGGTCCTCAGGCTCACATGCACAAACTGAGCTCCCTGGAACACGATACATTTGAGTCAACTGAATAAGGCAAAGAGACAAAGCAGTTTTGAAAATCTAATCTTTAGCAGAAAAGCAGTGGGCAAGGACAGTAATTAATGATGGATGAAATGTGGAGGTCTCGCAAGATGCTGAGGCTTTAGAGTTTCACACTCTGTGTGTCTTCAGAGTTTCCAAGCACATGTGGTCACTAATCAAAGCCACAATGCAAGAACAATCATTCAAAAAAGGCAACTTGACAGTCCTGGTGTGTTCCTGCTCAATATGAAAACAGGCCAGGCAGCATGGGGAATCCTCTCACAAGGTGGTGGGAAGTGTACCACCTCCCCACCTCAGGGGTTTGCATGCCAGTGCTCTGCACTTACAGCTGCACAACGAGCTGTTAATCACACAGCCTGAATATACCACTGCTGTATGAAAATATTCATAAAATTACCTCTCTAGCCCTGATGTTTTGCCACAGCAGCCACACTATATGCCTACTGAAAAGCTGCAAATATGTATTGACCTTCCATATTTCTCGCCATACCCAGACACATATAAGCTTTACAAGATATATGGCCTTGGGCCTGCATGCTGCTACTGACTGCTGTGGTCATGTAAAGACACAACTGGAAAAAAAAGTTTTAACACAACCAATATATACCTACTGAACCTCTAAAAACATAATTAAAACACCTGTTGTGACACAATGGAAGATTATGATACCCTATCACTCACTCCCCTAGGAATCACTGCTATCCATTACCAGCTTTTGATGTTCTACTGGAAACACACCAAAATAGATTAAACACAACAAATTTGCCTGACATATTAATATGTTATGCACAAATGCCACTTCTCAAAACCCAAGCATCAGCATGTTGATGATACAGGGGGAAAAAAGGTAACACTTTATTTCTTCTCTCCTTAGCTTGTCTGGTGCTAAAGTTACCTAGGTCCCTGAAAAGCAACTTTCTGAGAAAATCCATCTGTTTCAAATATCATAGAATGTGATGTATATGTACAGCCAGAGGGAAATCTGCCATTTCCTCTGGAGTCACAGAGCATCTTTCTGTCTGCCCCTGACAGACAGGAAAAATGCTTCCTCAAATCATGCGGACTGTAAAGCTGGTTTAAGACCACATGAGGCAATAACTGCTGGCATGAGGTCCTGGCACATCCCCACCTCTAAGCACATTGATCTGACTAATTAGTCCACCTAGATGTTACATTTTCTCTTCTAAGTTGATAGTTTCAGTTAGATACTGTGGCTGATGTGTTCTCAATACTTTGCCTCACTTGTAACAGGTCTCAGTGAATGCTGTTATTTCCACTGGCAAAACACACATGACAAAAGCTATACCCTCTCTCTTCTATAGGAAAAAGTTACTTTCTTTACCACAGAATATTGCTATTTTAGAAGAAAAGAATGCAAAATAAATTCTCTGCAATATCCAACACTTCTGCTGCACTGAACAGCATTCAAGGATTACTTCTGCAGCTGTTCTTGAATCCTGTCCTGCCAATATCTCCGTGAGCCAAAAGACAGAATTGCGAACAGCTTACACTTCTCAATACAGCTCCAATTTCCTCATTCTAGAGGCTCTGACTGTGTCATGGTTCCCTGAAAAATTTCAGTCAAATTGAGTTACCCTATCAAAGATAGCTCATTTTACCTCAGACACAGCTACAGAATCAGCAGCACCAGGAGACCCAAGAAAATGGAGAAAGCCTGTGAAGAGATGCCATGGAGCAATTTGGGCAACAGAGTCTGACACAGCCTCTAAGTGTCACTGGGGAGCTGTGAAATCACACCTCAACTCCTCAGCAACAGAATGGCCCACCAGCACCACAAAAGAGACACAGATGCTCTGTGTAAGACACATGAGTATCCTTGGTGTTTGTACAATCCCCCTTTATCCATGCAAAACAAATTACAAGAGCAAAACACTGCAGAGAGCCTGAGGAGAATCTGCTGCATGTCACAGAACTGGAAAGGAGGCAAGAAAGATGAGGCTTGCTTAAGGAGATTATAATAGAAATCATGTATCATTTAACTCAATTTAACTTACAAATCTAATCTAAGCATGCTCCAAACAAACAAAGCATTGTGACACACTGCAGTCACCAGTTCCTTGTTGTTTCAAGCAGCAGCATGTACAAAGTGATTCAATATAAGCTCCAGAATAGAAAAATATCTGATCACATATTTATCTTGAAGCATACCAGAGTGCAATTTGACCTTGTGCTTTGCTCACAGCACCAGTTTCCAAAGTTACACCTTGTCCCAGCAATGTCCTCCTGTCACCTGTTCTGCCATTTTCTGGCTTCCCCAGTTTTGCCAGTGGAACTGTTTGGGGACATGATGAGGCCGTGCTCTGTGCTCTGGTCTGCTGGAGCAGTCCAGCAGCAAAGCAATCAACCAACTCACCCCCACATTATGCTCTCTCAGCCATCAGGATTTATGCTCTCTCAGGCAACAGGGGATTTTTGAAGCAGCTTTCCCACACAGCACAGTCTCCATGTACAATGAATGCAGTTTCCCACCTACAAAATGGTGATGTCCTCTCAAGTATTTGGGGTTTTATTTTTTTTTCTTTAGGGCTGTACTAACTGAGATTATAGACAGTATCCCACCCATTTCATTATAAACATGTCACTCACTCTAAAATTAGCCTTCAAGTGTTTGTTGTCACAGGGTCCCTGATATTTTGATAAACTTCCCTTTCATCATATACACAATCACCCTTTGCATGTGTAATGCTGGGCACATAAAACCTGCCACAAGCATGAGACAAGTCTGTCTTGAGGGTCCCTCATTTATAACTTCCTAAAGCCCAACTCCTTGAAGACAGGCTTAGCTCTGCTTATCTGATTGAGGAGCAGGGCTGCAGACTTTTGTCCAGTGGATAAGCTCATTCCTTCCCAAGCAGCAACTGAAACTAAGGTCTAATACATGCAGTGTATTCCCAAACACTCAACAAAAGGTTGTTTCACTTCATTTTACAGTGAAAAAGGGTTATTAGACATCAGTTATTTTACACTGTCTCTTTGCATTAAAGCACTATGAAGAAAAGACTATTTCCATTTTTAGAAGGGAAATCTCACCTCAGAGTATTTTTCTTAAGGACATTAAGGGCAAATACACATTAATAAGACTCTTCCTCCCTTCCCAACCCTACATAACGAGTTTTGAAGGTTCACTAGAAAATAAGCTACAAACCCTCCAGTACACTACTTCTGCTCTAGTAAGATGGACGTGTAATCAAAAGAAGCAAATTGGTATAAACTACTATATGGTAGAAGTGCTGTATACTGCAGAAAATGCATTTATTCCAGTTCACTATATGCAGTCAAAACTGGAAGGAAAATCCAGATGATCACTAATTTCACAGTTGGCTGCTTTCCCTCCTCTTTGATATTATTTGTAAAATCTTTCCTTGGACTCTGAATGTGTGAGCAAAGTAATAATTCATTTATTTACTTGTGGGTAGGACAAATTAAAATAGCTCACTTTATTGAAGATGCTGAATAGACAAGAAATACTTAGAACATTCTCTGAATCAAATTACCAAGATGTCATAAATTATGTTAAAAAATACTCATCAATATACAATGATACAACGCTAGAACAATATAAACAAGAAACAAAACCTTCTTAGTGGTTTGAGAAATCTAATATTGAAGAATATTAATTTTCTTTGTTCTGAACAATATCTGGATTTGACAGAGGAAAATTAAATAAAATCTTGGAAAATCTGGGGAAGTGTTTATATAGTTTATCAGGGCATCTGTTATGCAAACAAATATTTGCATAAAAGGCAGGTCTGGTATTCCAAAAGAAAATGTATGACTGAAATTGATAACTAACACCCACTTATTTTCACCTTTTTCATTGTGAAGCTCCCTGAATGGCCACGACAAAACTAAACCATCCAAAGAAGCTTAGAAGATAGTACTTTTACTTTCAAAAACATGAACAGCCTCCTAAGTAATTGGACTATGTTGCATTTTCTTGGGTAAAGTCCATAATTTTGGCAAAGCCTCCAGAGAAGGCATTGTCACTCTCTACCCCTTCAGGTGTGGGAAAGCAGTTCCCACAGCAGCAGCACAGGTAAAGGCACTGAAACTCAGGGGCTGGCAGAAAAAGCTGGCATCCTAGATGGGTTCAGAGGGAGCTGGCTAAGTCCATCTTATCCTTACAAAACTGTGACCCTGAGGGTGCCTCTATATTCATGTCTTGCTTTAGAGCAGGAGGGCATTTGTGAAGCAAATTCCCTGCCGGCTCCTCCCCAGCATGCCCCGATCCCAGCCACAAAGCCGGTTTGGAGCTCCTCAATTAGCTTGCTTTCAATCAGAATGTTTGAGGCTAAGAAAGTCTGCAGCAGGGAATTTCCTCTCCCCCTCAGTTCCAAACAACAGCTGTCCCCTTTTTTTGAGGAAACCAGCTCTGTTTTGTTTCGTGTTGGAGGTTTTTGGGTTTTTTTGGACGGGGGGTGGGGGGTGGGGGCCTTTTTGTTGTTTGGATTCTTTTTTAGGAGACCACTTCATCAATGCATTATGCTGAAATGAATGGCCAAGACCAGCTCTCTCAGCAATTCTTCCCAACATAAAGTGGTTACTCCTGTAGCATAAACAGCTTTCTAAGAAAACATGACCTGGAAGTTGAACTTGCTTACAAGAGGTCTAAATCGATGCTCAAAAAGAGCAACAGCTTCACATTCTGAAAAGTTGCCACTAGGCATCATTTGCACATCTTGCAATAAAAACAAAGTGGGATGCTGTGTGATGTATTTACGAACCTTTTACTGTGGGCAAGGCATTTCACAAGGAGAGAGCTTTACGAGCTACCAATTAAACATTCTGGCTCTCTCCAGCTTGCACTCCCAGTAGGAGAACCCCAGAAAACAATCCCACGGTGGGGGAGAGGCCCCCCCAGCAATGCAGATTCTTGGAAAGCCTCCTGCCAACAATGGGAACATTCTTGAAAAGGGATCTCTCTCTTGAAATGGGCAGTGTTAAATTCCTCCATGGGGAACTGCTAGTGATGGGAACTTTTAGAAGAGGGACACACTCAGTGAGGTGAGGAAGAAGAACCACAGGGGACAATTTGCTTACAAACACATTAACTCAGTAATTTCTATAATTTCTGTAAAATCTGTAATTTCACTGGAGGCTATGATTTACACAGATCTTCAGCCTTTGCTTCTCAGCTGGACTCATTCCATACAAGCAAATTACAACTATTCAAAGACAAACAGAGAATTAGGCACCAAGCCGGGCATGTGTGTTACTTTTAAACAAAAGAAATTAAGTCTTTAGATAAATAGATAAATAAGTAGCTAAATAGAAGAAAAGACAGGCAGATGATTTCGATAGGCAGACAAAGATTGCTGCAGAGGGAATTCTTTCCTCTTTGTAGCACCATCATTTAGTCTGATCTTGACTTGACAGGATGGGTGTTACGGTTCCAAATTCACCCCGCTTTTGGGCTTCTTTTTTTTAATCTTTTCTTGCCAAACAACAAGGAAAAAAAAAAAAAACTCAAAAAGAGACAGAAGAATTTCTCCTAACAGCATTTGACTCAGTAATAGCTATGATAACACAAGGAGCTGTCGCTGTCAAAGGAAACCTTCGCATTCCTATACAAAGGGCCGAAAGTGCCTGGAGGGATCTGCCCACATGTCTGCAGCTTCCCTATCAGTGCCCTAGAGCAATCCAAGCTAGCTGCCAGCAAAGGCTCTGACTATATTTGATTAGTTTCAGGCCTTCATTTTTAGCGAGTCATCACCCTCTTAACAGCAGATGATGCCCTCTAGTTGGAATCAATGTGAGTGACCGGCTCACAATAGGCCGGATTAATGATGAAAAATGTGTAGTCAGCCCGGAGGGCTTTGGACATTCATCACCCACCGGGTCTGCCGAGGGGTGGGCTGCCCCCGACTCATCAGGACGACACCCACGCTGCCTTGGAGCAGGCGCTGGGATCCGGCTTAATGAGCCCAGGGTGCAGCGCCAGGGCTCCGGCATTCCCATGCCGCAGCCTGAACTGCCCTCCCTTCCTGGCACCTATCTTGCAGGCAGAGTACAGCGACTAAACTGGATCTTTCCAAATTCAACGTCAAGGCGCACTGGAAAGCGAAGAGTTTCTTATTCAGAGAGAAAACCCAGACAAACTGCGCTGCAAATTTTCTCTTTGCTAATCCATCCAAGGGAAGCAACTTCCTGACAGGCGAGTGAAGCCTCATTACAATTTCATCAACATAATGAAAGGTGGGCAAGTAGATTTTGTGCCTGGCTCATAAATATTCATGCCGGCTTTACATACCAGAGGAGCAGTATCTCATTAAAGCAGCGGAACCTGCATCATACATTATAAACATCTTCCTCTAAACTTCCGATGTCAGGAACGGCTGCCTACAATAGGCAGTGGCATAACTCACATTAAAATACAGATGCACCAGCCACTGTGTGAATACTCCCTCAAAAGTTATCCTTCCAGCTGTCACAAAAAGGGTGATGAGATTTGTGAACATGGTAAACAGAAACTAAAGGGGTGTTGGCAAAAAACTAATTTTCATAACCAGCAGCACAGGGGAAATGAAGCACTGCCAAAATATGCACATCAGAAGCTTCTACTAGAGACCCAATCAGGAGCAATAACCATATGATGATTAAAAAAAAAAAAAATAAATCATAGACCTGAAATTAAGCATGGGGTGGATGAGAGATGTTCTAGTATGTAAAAAAATAGTTAATCATGTGGTTAAATGCTTTTCTGTTGAGGCCTGATACCTCTCTATCCATTCTGTATCGATCTATTTTCACAATCTTCAAAGGATGTCCTGTCAAGAAAAAAGAATTAACAAAATGGACTTGTTAGCACATCTAGCAAGCTTGCTCAAGGCTCATCTCATTTTTACAAGGAAATGACAGCTTTGGTCTTCATTAAGAAACTGTAAATGCAACCACACTGTTTTTTTTGTTTTGTTTTTGTTGTTTTTTTTTTTTTTTTTTAATTGTAACTTTAAGGGATCATACAGCCTTGGAAAAACAAAGCAATGTTTCCTTATGAAGAATTTACCATCCATTCAAACAGTTTTCAGTGCTTGACAAGAAAAGACATTATCTCAATTGACTTTTTCCTTTTAAAAAAAGAAGTATATTTAAAAGTTATACTGAAGTCCATTAAATAGGAAATCTCTGTAATCTTGCTTTCCATGGCAATCAGGTCTGATGAAAAGCTTTGGTTTGGCAAACGTCCTAAAGGCCCTACAAAAACAGTTATTATGTTTTGAACATTTCAAGAAGATCTCTTCTTATTTAATGAAGTTATTTGCTCTGCAATACTACGAGAGATACAGAAAATGCCTAAATTATAAATTAAGGTCAAAATTGTAGTCATGCTTATTAAGGAAAAAAAAATACTTAAAGGATTAGTAACATTATTAAATTACAAAAGAGCTTGTTCAACCTAACAGTACCAAAATCTTTAATAGCTACCTTAAACCTCCTCTACTGTTCCCAGCAGTCTTTCTCCTGACAGCCACTCCCAATGCAAAAACAAAGGAGGCATGCCCAATCTTTTGGTTCTAATGGCAGCTCCACCTCATGCCAAACAGGGATCAGACCTGGGATCAGATTGAGCTCTCACAGGCCTCCCCTCCCAGGACAGCCACACATCAATGGGCAAACACAAGAAGGGACTTGTGTGATCCCACCCCACCACAGAAAACACACCCGGAGTGAAAACACTCTGGTAGGTTCAATGCAGTGGACTATCATTCCATACAAAGTGATCCATCATCTCCCATCCAGTAGCCCTGATAAATGGTCCTTTTTGTTTAGCTCACTGCAGTTTAAAATGAAGAGTAATCATCTTCAAAATTAGTGCAGCCATTAACTTTGCATGTAACATATAATACTTTAAAATTAGTATTTCATAAAAAAAGGGAAACAAATTTGCTGCAAAATTAAATCAATCACCTAAAATCTTCTCTGTCCACTGTTCATTTCATACCATAGAAGCTGTTGTCAGATAAGCCTTACAAAATACATTTTGTTAAGTTTGGTAAATTTATGTAATGTGGGAAAACTCCCAAACCTTTCATTCAACTCTTTGCTTGGGGCATAAGCACCATCTCCATTTAAGCAAAGATCTTAGACAGCTGTGCTTTGAATCATCAGGTCATCATCTTTCAAAGGGGAAAATGTAATTTGACTGTCTTTGTTTAGCACATTTTACCAGCTACTTTTGTTGGTATCACACTGGAAGAAATTGAAAGATCCACTGGAATTCTAATTAACAGGAACAAGGACTCTTAAAAGACATTTGGCTTGGTTGTTTTCTTTATGATTGTTAGCCATAACAGGTAATGGGCATTTCCTGGATCTCCTTAGAGTCACCTGGGTATGTAGAATGCTGAGAGAAACACACACATGTCCTGTGTTTCCATAACTGGGCTTTATAAATTTTCTTTATTCCCTGTGCCACTGGTTTTGGTCCACATTTTTCTTATTTTTCTTTGCCATGCAGTTACTCTGTTTTCACACCTATCAAATATTAAAACCCACAAGGCACTGATAATCCTTGATTTTACTGAGAATGAACTGATGATGGGGAGATGGCAGTGGTGGGGTTGTGGATTAGCCTTTCATCTCTGGAGGCCAATGTTCCTGTGTGTCTGAGGTCATGAGCTAACAGATTTGTGATCTCACCTTAATCCCCAGTGGACATTTAGCAGCATCATGAACCAACTCTATAATTAGTGATTTGTGCTCAAGTTGAGACCCAGGACTGAAACATGGTGGTTTACAAGTCAGGGTAAAGGTTCATGAGACATTCTGCATTCCTTCATAGAAACTTGCTGTGTTGGTTAAATACACATGTAAGGAAAAAGGAACTAATAAGGTTTCTCAAAAAACACCTATTCCCAAGGTATGAAATTAAATTCTAACTCTAATTCTTTATCCAGAAATCCGCATAGTAAAGTTGCATTGGAAAGCCTCTCATTTTCTTGATTTCATTCTTTTTTTTTCCCAAGGACTGTTGGATGAAATTTTCATTGATAGCATCATTGATCAGCCTGCCTTGGGGTTTTTTTGGTTTTGTGTTTTTGTTTTTTTAAAGAAAAATAATGAATTGTTTTAAGTAGCAAGTGCCATGCCCAATGCTGAAGACAGGGCAACTGCAGATGAAAAGTAAAATTTAGTTTTATGGCAAAGTACAAAGGGTCTGATCAAAAACTGCCTTTTGATTTTGGCTACTACAATTTCTTCTGGCTAAGTTTGTTCCACTGTAAAGCTGATTATTTCTTCTCAGCAAAGGAACACCTTTGTCAGCACTCTTATTCCCTGGTCAAATGGAAACAAGTGTGGATGGGTGGTTATTTCTCTTTCCAGTAAAACTCCAAAGTATATTAGAGGTTAGTAGCACTAGGTAAAGAGCATCCTTAATTAACATTCCTACGAGAAAAAAACCTGCTCAGTCTTGAACCTAAAATGAAAAGCATCAAGGCTTTGGATGAAGGAACACTGGGGAAGAGACCTGAGAAAGCATTAACCTGGCTGTCCATTTGTGAAAAGAAACTACACAAGACCTCCCAACACTCCAACAGAGTCTCTGCGTGGGACACAAGCAGGCTCAGGCAACTAAAGGATTCAGGATGTCCAGGACAGGCAAAATCTGGACATATAAGTCAGTTCTGTTAAGAGACCTGAAAATGAGTTGTGGCCACAGAGCTAGACAGGAGATGGTGAGAGAACAAAGGAGCAGTAAGGAAAAGCCTATGCTTTTTCCAGGATGAAAGGCAATGCTTTCTGTGATACTAAAGAAAGAAAAATCTTATCTGGTTTAGCACACAGAACTGTGAATCCAGATGTGTCCCATACTATTGCTTTCGTTCTTTCTTTTCCCTGTTTTGGTTTTTTATTTCTCTCTTTCATACATTTTCTAATTATCCAGGCTACAATGTTATGAACAGTGTTAAGCTGACATGCACAAAAAAGGACACTGCGCTTCCTAGAAAGGAACTCTGAAGGTTACCTAAAGTTATAACTCTGCACCTCCCCTATATTTGTTCCAAGCAACTCACACCTACCAAAGAGGTAAGAGATAAGCACGATAGTTAGACAGCTCTATAAAAAATACCTCCTTGGCTTCCAAATTGAAATGGAATCTTTAATCAGAGCTTCATTTTACTTCTTTACTGCCCTTCACAAAGGGAGGGAAACATTCCTATAATTAACTTTACCCCCAGAGCAGGAAAGGAAGAGCTGTTTCACAATGAGAGTTTGCTTTGTTTTTCTTTTTTCTTTTTCTTTTTTTTTTTTTTTTTTTGACATCAATATATCTGAGGAATGAAAGATTATTGTTTTCACAGTAAATACCACCTAGCTCTAGGCAGAAGGTAGGCAGGACCACCTTACCATTTTCAGATACTTTTCAGGAGGATGGATACTCCAGGAAAGGAAAGGTGGTAAAATAAAATCATTTGCTCGGTGCCAGTGGTCTGTTCCCCTTCCCCAATTTATTCCTACTGCACAATGTCTACATAACTGCTAGGAAAGGACAAAAGCAGGAGTTGTCCAGCAATCATCTCCTCTGTCTCCCTTTCCCATGATGCCTTCCCTGGTAGGTTTCAGGCAGGGCAGAGACCAAAGGCACATCTGGCAATAACACTCTTCCTTTCTATTCAGAACTGTACCTCTTGAGGATGGGTTTGTGTGCTACAGCAAACGTGGCAGTGTATCCCTGCTGCACTCTGAGCAGAAATTATGACAGTCTGTCTGAAAAGTAGATAGAATTCTCTCCCTCCCACTCCCCAGATGAATTGTGAGATAAAAGCTTAAAGAAAAAAAAGAGGCTAGTAGGTCAGGTTTTGTGTACTCTGCTTTCAGAATGATTATCCTTGTCTTAGGAAATTTCTGGTTGAATAAGCTACAAATCACAGCTCTTTAAGGGAACATTGTAGGGCTGGGTAGTCACGCTCCTTAACGTGTTACTTCACCTGCTGCAAATGAAACAAAGTAGCTTTCAAAGCTGCACTGTGACATACATCTTCAGTTTCTAGGATGCTTTGTTCCATTTCAAGTCCATCATAAAAGTGTGTTTGTGTTCAATCACTAACCTTTTGCATTTATACCACTACTCTAGAGAAGTGTAAAGTGTCTTCTATAATGTAAAGAGAGGACAACAGCTTGGACCTCATTTATGCAAGTTTTATATTACATGGTCTGATTTAGTTATAAAACTATAACGAAAAGATTGTGGATAACAGTTGGTGAAATTGGTTGAACTAATTATAACTTCAATCCCATATTGTTATATTCAAAACACACAAAGTCACCAGTGCTTGAAAACACATTGTACTTGAAAAACAAACTTGAATTAATAATTTTATTTTATTACAAACAAGTAAGTAAATCGAAAAATGAAGCAAAACTCTGAAAAACTCACACTGCACAGAAGAATTTTGCATTTTCTTATGACAGTTACTGACTTTCTAAAACAATTTGCACATCCAGGAAGAAATAATAGTGACAAGCAGCCCTGAAGGCTTGTAGTGAGAGAAGCAAACAGCCTGTGAGCAGCCTTTTTCAATGTATAAGGTCACTTGCTAATCTAATAGCAAAGATCATGGAATTACTTGCAGCAACAGTAATATCAGTACCTCTTTTTGCTGTTGGTCTAGGGGAGCTAGAAAAATAATAGTTTTTATGAGAGAGAGAGAAAGAGGAAGCGCCTACAGCTAAGGTAGATATTTAAAGACATGAAGACTAGAAAATGCAAAGCCCAAGGCCTGCAATACAGACACATTTCCCTTTTCACAGCTCCTCAAAAAACTAGTGACATGAATTATGAGGGAAGAGTTTTTAATTTTTTTTTTAAATACACTGTTGATAAGATCTATTATGTGAAAAGCCCTTTTGCATTGGGACCCTGTGTCTGCCAGGGCTTTGAAGAAGCACTGCCTGCATTTGTCATGTTTTTTTTTCTCACAGAAAGCTCCCTGAAAATACCAAAAGGGCTTACAAAACCCAAGTCCAATTTTCATTGGGTTTGCTACCAGAAGAAGTAATTTTTAAAACCCAGCAAAACCTGGATGACCAAAAGAGCAAGCTAGACATAAAGTGAGTTTTCAAACAATTGAAACCCCCTATTAACTGTGTCTCCAAGAGCAGGTCATTTTCTTCAAACTTACTTAATGTTGCCATGAACAGCCAGGACAACGCAAACAAGGAATCTTCTGCCACACCACTCACTCACCAGCTCTTAAAACTCATCATCATATCTGTCACAGCTTTGCTCAGAAGGGTTTTCATTTTACCCCAAGGGCCCTCCCAGAGGTGTGAGAGCAGCAGGTGCTGGCCACACACCTGAGAGCCCAGAGAGGATGGCAGTGCAGGCAGGAGAGGCGTCCCAGCAGCTGCTGCCAGCTGTACCATTTTCAGTCTGTTGCCTCTACCTGCACAACTTCAGCCTGGGAAAAACAAAGCTAAGGGCACTTGTGGCTAAGTTGACCTTTAGAAGGCAAGCGTCCTGCATCACCACCAAAGGAGGAAGTTTTATATCAGAGCAGGTGACACAAGAGTAGGTCAACAACAACTAAATATGAAATCCAAACTCCACGGGCAAAAAAATCCTACATACTTCACAGGGAACAAGGTTTTGCCTAGAGACAAAAATTAGTTAAAGTACTACAACTACCATTATAAAAAATAAACACTATTAACTTTTTACAGTCAAAGATAAAACCGGCCAGCAACATGCAGAGAGTGCAGAGCAAGAAGTGTGTGATACTGCTACCTAATTTGACATCTTGAATATCCAGACAGATGAACTGTGTCTTCTTTTTCTTCCCTTAACTGAAGTACCCAAAGGTATGATAAATAAGCTTACTTAAGAGTTAAAAAGCTCCTGTGGACACACTTAAATCACTCTGAACAAAGTTTATTTGGACTTGACAGAAGTAATTACATATAAATTAATCTAAATCTACACAGCAGAACTGAACCTCAGAGGATCCACACTGCGATGCACCAGTTTATACTAAAATCACTGAGAAATTTTGTGGGTAAACAAAGTAATTGTTTACATCACAAGAATTTGTGAGAAAGGTTTAGACCACTTTAGCTCTCAAGGCACAAAGCACGATTTTAAACCTTTGCAACAATAAAGTAATTTACCCTGTTAAAAATTTCTATAGTCTGATATCATCCTATACTAAAATGAGTTAAAAATATCTACAATCTTTTATTGTAGCTTAGGACAAATTTTACCAAACTCTTGTATTCTAAATATACTATTATCATTATTTTGGCCACATTAAGTAACTGAAAATCTACAATATCGTTTTTGTCATTCAAACAAATTCTTTTTATTATTTTTAATTCTACAAACCTCTTCTCCAATGAAGAATTACAGACTCCTATATGAATTAAGTCTGCAGCAACATACTATTATGGCAGAGCAGTCCTTTCCTTCCCAGGTAAACCAAGTCAATGATACAATTTCATCTTCATCACTATATTGCCTCATATTTGGGCATGTTCACACATAGACTTGATTCAGAACATATTCTGTAATTCCAACATGTTATTTTACATATAAAAGAAAATTGTATCACACGTTATTGATCAGGGGAAGTCAGAATTATATCTCAAATATCAGTGACTCTACCTGTTGATTATTAATCCCATAACTGAACTCAAAAGGCAAAGAAAAATTTGGTACAGTTTTGACGATTAATCTTCAGCTGAATTTTTGTCTTCCTGATAAATTATAAAAGACTACAGTTATAATCCAGTTTCAATTTTAGTCCTTTTTACACTCATTACAGCCAGAAACTATTGCCATGCCAGAGGCTTTGCTCTTGGAACTATGAACTTAGTTGTTAATTGAAGTAAACACTATTAAAACTGTAAATACAAAGTCGCTCTCCTCTGCAGGCTCTCCTAAAAACCACAAGAGTCTGCAGTTTAAGAACTTCAGGTGCACTTTTTCCAGGTGTACTATCTAGCTCATAATCTTAATACAAAATGCAGAAAATGGTAAAAGTCTTCATTTGTAGGTCATACTCTCACAAATATTTTAAACTGTTAATGTGCTCCTAACTTGGTACTCATGAGACACTACCTTAGTGCACTGTAAACAAAACAAATCATTATATAAACCTCTTTAATAAAGCAGTGCCCTGGAGGAATCAAGAATAAAATAACTCCTAGAAACACTGTACAATTGCACAATTCCAGTGTTAGGATTTAGTACTGTAACCAACATTATGAACATCTCTGTTAGCATTTTTAAGCTCTTCCACATGAAAATTCCCATAAGAGCAAAGATGATGATGACAACAAGGGTCATTTTTCCCCTTCTGTATCAAAAGGCTGACACAGAGCTGTGTCGTTGAACAAAATGCAACAGCTCAGTATTTACTGATGAAAATATTTCAAGTTAATACACTATGAGATCTGATGGATAGTAAAACAAATATGCCATCTGGTATGAATAATGCAAACTCATCACCAAAAATAATATAGGGTGTATACAGGACAAGAGGAGGCTATCTTCAGTGAGCATGCTGCTTCCACACTTCACTAGATTTAGAGTGATCATTGATGGCTGCTTTTTGGGGGCTTTTTTTAGCCCTTTCAGGAAATTAAAATCCTCATGCTTTCCAAGCACTGAAAGCAAGCTAAATTACTTGCTGATTTTAGATTTTGCAAAGCAGGCTGATGTAAGATGTGCAGGAAGTTAAAAATACGCACTTGACAATTAATGCCATTGTCTCTTGAGAGGCAGGTGTGTTGTCCAGTGATATGGATGCCTCTAGAGTAATTATTCCTTACACCTTAATGAACAGGAGGGTAATTACCTATAGGCATTCTGGGCACAGAATCAGACAGATTTAATACAGTTCCCTATCACAAGTCTGCAAAAAGCAGCCTTCTAGAACAGCAGTTTCCCTTAGATCAAAAGCTAAGCCACAGTCATAAAAGATTAAAATAAAATTGACAGGATCTGTGCTAGAGATTGCACAGCCAATCATGGTTACTAGTTTTCAATGTTTGTTCCATATAAATCAGAAATTTTACCAAGGTTTCTTGCAGAATTACTGGCTGGAGCTAACTAATCCTACTGGTCCTTATTCACATAGACACCACCAAAAAATCCCAAGTAAAAGAGAAAACCACCTCTCTGACAGTTTCAGAGGCACTGCTTTACATGGTAGAGGGGAAAGTGGGGAAGGTGTGAAGGCTGTACTTTTGGCACCACTGCCAGCCCAGCCCAGTCTGCACGTGCTGGTTTCACAACCCAAGAGTCACGAACACAGATGTTCATCCTTTCCCCCAAAAACAGCACAGCTGCATCCAGCCCAGCATCACTTGAGTTCTTTCCTCAGCGGTGGTCTTCCTCAAAGCCATTGTCTCTGGAGGAATGACGAGGTTTCCCACAGGAAACCCCACTGCACAGCCACTGTTCTGGGGCTGGTTCTGTTCAGCTCCTGCCTCCAGAGCCCTTCTGCCCTGGGCTTTGAGCTCAGATCCCACAGTTTTGAGCAAGACCATGTTTGCATGGGAGTCCTCCAAGGAAAACACAGGTGCACCAGGAAGCGGTTTCATGCTTCAAAGCTGACACTATTCCCTCTCAGGGACAGATTAAAAACAGGGGATTTCTTTCTCCCATGAACTTCAGTAGAGCCTCAACCAGAGCCAATGTAGTGTTCAGTCTGCACCTCAGGGCTGGAGTGAGACAGCACTGCACTGCTACAAGCCCTGGGGGTTTTGGTAAAGTCCTCTTGTTGTTGCAGGATCCAAATTCCAATTTATCTAACTACCCTCTGCCTTCCTAAGAAAGAATCTCCTATAGGTTCAATTTATTGAGGACACATATTTACTTCCTGTGTGATGTTGGTGCCAGTAAGAGTTATCTTTCACTCTGAAGACATACAACCTCATTGTGAAAGACAGTTGAAGTTTCTTCCAGAAAAAAAAAAGCAGGACACTGACCAGAGCACAGCATGATAACAAAAGCAACACAGAAAACGTCAAAAACAGAATCAGGACACTAGGCTTAAAATGTGTATGACAAAAACCAAGCTTCAACCCACTTCAAGAAAAATATGAATGTTTCTTGCAGTACTTAAACAACTCCTCCTTCCTATTGGCCCTACCAAGATATATTTCAACAACTGTGCATGTAATTAATGCTCACACATTCAATTAAGTCTTTTTACAAGCATCAACCATCATAAAGGACACAAAATGACCCATGTGATAAAATGAAAAATCCTATACCAGCAGAATCCAGCAAGCTGGAAGCAGAAGCTTCATTGAAACTGATGTTTCAGTCTGGGGCTTTTGAGCCTCAAGAAAATCCAACAGTCCATCACACATCACTCATGCTGGCAGTGGCCTGAAAAGGTCAACAAAGACCAGTCATCCCAGCCCACCCTTGGTGTCACTCTTGATGTTGCCAATCTTCTTAGAGTGTACTACAGCAAATATTCCCCTACTTTCCTCCCTAGACTGTGGGGGGTTCTGAATCCAGCTCTGTCTATCATTTACTCATGAGAAATCTCAGCCTGGGCGAGATCCCCACCCCCCTCTGCTGTGTCACATCTCTTCACAAACCCTCTCCTTACACATTTATTGCCTAGAAGCCTGCCTCTAAATTCTACTACATGCACTGGGCAGAGATTTCCATGGAGTCCACCTCAGCTGCTTTCAGGACTTCATTCCAAGGCCTGTCTGTTTACAGAGGATGATCACAGCACAGCAAAGTTTCCCGTACACCAGATAAAATCTGGAGAGACACACTGTTTTGACTCTCCCCTTAAATCTATTTTGATAAATTATTCAGTGCTCAAGTACTGTTCTGGCTTAATTAATTTAATTAAATCATTACACTGAACAGCTATAAGAGCCTGAATACATCTGCATGTAATATCCCCTACACTAGCTCGGGAATATTCTGTTCTGAGGAAAACATTGCCCTCCAGCAAAAGGAAGAACAGTATCACTTAATCTCAGCAGCAGCATGGTGGTGCTGCTTTAGTCCATGGCTCCTCTGGTGTATTGCTGTGCATAAGCCCTCTTTTAATTAGAGCCAACCATCAACAGAAATAAGCACATACAACCCACTCACCAAGCTCCCAGGAATATTAGAGGAGATATCCAAACTATGGTGAACCTTTACAGTAAATGGGAAAATTAAATGCACTTTCTTCCAGGAGTCCCACATCTGGGTGGGCTTTGTCAGGGACAGGCTGCAGTTTATACTCTCTTATGCAATGAGCACAGAGATACAGGGAATCAAACCCTACAATAATGTCCTTGCTTTCACATCAGGGCGTATTCCCACAACCAGATAACATAAGACCAGTGCATATGTCCTTAAATTTCTGTTCTTTCTTCTTCCCACAAAAAATTCCTTTTCCTCCATCAGCATCTCCAGCATAGTTCAGGAGTTTTTTTCTCAAGTTTCTGGGCTTCAAAATATATCCTTTGCAGCTTTCTACCTCTGATGAGTGTTCAACAACCTGAAGAAACCTCCTACTTTAAACCCATGCCATTTTGCTCTTTGCATTCTGCCCTACTCTGCAGCTTCTGGGAGCCTCTCCTGATTCACACGTCTTTGAATGTAACTCTGGAAACCCCCTATTAGTCACAATTAACATAAAACATGAAAATGAGCACAATCCTCCCTGAAACATGACTGACACTGTGTTAGAATGGTTCAAGCAGGTACAAAAATGAAAGACCAAAGGCTTATGTGATACACAAACTTCCTTTTTTCAGATAAATACAGAAAAAAAAGTGTTACGAAGTTCTGCCAATGGACCAGATAGAATGTGACTGTTTTCCCACGCTGAAAGGACTGGAGCATTTCTAAGGGCAGACAGAGGCTATCAGCAGAGCCCTTGGAGCAGCTATGTAATGTTACAATTACTTTCTCATCCAGGTTGACTTTAGCTAAAACAGTAACAAACACAAATCCCATAGTGCTAAACAGTAAGTGCAATTAGTCAGAATTCATAGGTTGCACACAGATTGCTCAACTTTCCAATGGAACAGTTAGAATAGAAACTCAATTTTCATGCAACAGGAATTACAAAATGGGAAAAAGCATCTCCTCATATGCCTAATGATAAGGGAGGATATCTTTAGGGAGGCTGGCCAACTGTAATGAAACTGCTAAGGTTCCTAAACAGATGTTACTTGACCTCTTCTGAAGGATTTAAACCACAGCCAGGGTTAGTGATAATTCAGGGAACTCTGTTTTCTTTGTGGTATGACTCTTTCCTACTGTGATTATTTAAAGTTTACATTTTTCATACAGAGGTCCCAAATTAGAGGAGTCTACTGGAGAGGAAAAGCACACGTTATGAATGCACGAAAAGCCAAGGAATGAAAAACCTCATATCCCAAATTTCTGCACCAAATCTCTTGGCTCTATTTTTTTCCTGTGGCCAAGATTTCCCTTTTAGACACCTGAATGAATCAATTTCTTAGAAAGAGAACTACACTGAAATCTAACAAATGCATTCCTGAAAAATGTTTAAAGATTACTTCAGTTACTCTTCTCTCTCCTCTCCTGTATTTTTTCCTTTCCCATTTGCTGGCTTACACTTGAAGCTGTATTTCAGTTAAACATTATTAGCCCGTAGTCCTGATGCAAGGCAAATCACAGATCTCCTGTATGCACTCAGCAACCTTCTAGACACAACAACAAAAAAAGAATTCAAATTAATCCATGACATGAATAAATCTAAAAATCAAACAGCGTTGATAAAGCTCTATCGATAAGAAATCTGTCAAAGGAAAGAAGAGGAGGCTGGCAAAAGAGCTCTGCAAACTGCTTGCCTGTAGCAGCAGTGAGACTGTACAAGTGAATAGGTGTCCCTTTCCATCTAGAGCACATTGAAGAATTGGGACTGCTGTAACTTGGAAAGAGAATACTTTGATTTAGTCACCAGGTAAACATCACACATACCTTGAAGGGAAAAAAAAAAAGAAAAGTCACTCATCAAAGGTTTAACAGATTGCCCTGAGCTACAGCTTACAGAGTGAACAGCCCTTATCAAGTTGCAGCTTTGAACTGGGTTACTGCTAAAACAAAGCTCTACTGCTGGAAAGCCATCAGAGAGTTACCCTTTTGTGGTGCTGCATCCTCCTTACAAGTGGCTTTCTAGTAAACATAAGATTAAATGTTCACTCTAGATCTCATCAACGCTAAACACAAGGCTGAAATGCCCGTGGCTCACTTCCAGGCAGCAAATTAGGGAGTAATCGGTGGTGTAACTCCAAACAAGGCTTGATGCTTTTATCGACTGCATCACCATCTCATGCAAAACCTAATGTTCGGTCAATAGCTCTCCTTGGAGGGGAGCCACTAACTCAGTGTTCCTGTCAGTATCCCTTATCTCATTACAAATGGGCTGCAGCTAGAACAGCTCTATCTCCTCAGCACAGTCCCCTCAGCTGCAACTTTCAGCACGGGCTCCTATGCAGGATGCTGCTCTGCAGCTCTCTGAGCCTGCTCCTTCTAAAAATTCCCTTTCTGCTACTCCTTCTGCTCTATTTTTGTGCAAAATATGCAGTCTTTCAAAACCACCACCGCAGTAACGGCAAGGGAAAATTACAGTTTCAAAACCCCTGGAAATATCCAGTTTGGATGGACAGTTCATATTGTCCAAATTATAAGCAAAGCAGCTACTGATCCAGTTTGCAGAAGCCGAAATAGGGACAATAAGGAAGGCATGCATTTTGGTTTGCTCTATAACTGTGTGGTATATGGTATATATGGTATGGGTAAAGCCAACCACACAGAACTGCCACATATAAAATGCCACACACTTTTTGCTGCCTCCCAGCCACAAAAGCATGTCTCAAATTGCATAGGCTAAATGTGATTTCAGTTAAGGATAAGATTCAAAGGTGAAAAAATGTATCACAATGTTGAGCATTTATTTGACTGATGCTTGATATTCCCCACAGGTAGAAGCTATTGCCCTGCTTTAGGGGAAGGTTTGCCCTTAAACTAAGTGAAGGAAAACAGGAGTCAGGGTGGATGGGACAAAGTCCCTAAAAGCACCAAGCTGTTTAAAACAACCCTTTGTCCAGTCTCCACATAGCTTTTTTTTTTTTTTTTTTT
Organism: Euphonia xanthogaster; assembly: GCA_034509185.1. NCBI lineage: Eukaryota > Metazoa > Chordata > Aves > Passeriformes > Fringillidae > Euphonia > Euphonia xanthogaster. The sequence goes on from JAYDZK010000001.1 coordinate 9,746,191, forward strand.
TTCCCTTTTTGTTTTCCCACTACTGGAATCCATTTCCCTCAGCTGAGAAGATAACACTGAACTGCCTGACAAAGACCTGCACTTAGCTCTCTTCTTTCAACAAATAAACAGGAGTTGCAAATTGCTTTCAAAACAGAAAGAGAAGCAAACCTGTTTACAAAAGTAAGATGAGTAACTTAACCCAGCCTGAGCAGAGAGCACTCAGCATCTGGAGTTCTCACATGGGAGACAGGAGCCCTCTGTTTGCAGAGAGGAGGAGAGATTTCAAACCTGCAGCTGAGCTGCAGAGGGGGTGTAGGAACTTGTTTATTTCCCCCCAACACGTGGATGATTCAAAAGTCCTTAATGTACAGGGGAAAGACCAAAATCTAGTGATGAAGCTAAGAAGTCTTCTAAGGGGAAGCCAAACAGCGAAAAATTTCCCAAGAGTTAAAGGTACCTTGCAAGTTTTAACTGTGAGTTTTACTGTGAAATCAGATGGCTTTGAGAATGAAAATGTACTTTAGCAACTAACAAGCTTTACTGATCTTTTTCTACACGTAATGGTGACAGGTACAAAGGAAACTGCTCGTATTAGAGCACTCTAGTAAAGAGGCAGACACAACAGAGATGAAACAGAAGACAAAGTATGAGGAGTCTTACCATCAGCATGAGGATTTTCCACTAATCCTCCTGGGGCTTATGACAACTCACTGCTGGGAAAGTAAAATCATGGTGAATCATCAGAGAATCCAAAGCTACTGAGTTTGTTGTCCAGAGCCCTGTTTTGCAATATGTATAATTATACCATGTTACTAGCTCATCAGGGGAAAAAATATTAAAAATATACCAGAATTAATCTGGAAAGTTCCATGCCATCTCTGCCTTTTTAAACACTACTGAAGCTTAGAGATTAGTCAGTGAAAAGGCCAAGTAGAACTAACTACCTAATATTATGAGGCTAGTATTTTAACAAAGAAAGCAAGCAGTACTGGCTGTGGAGATTTCCTAATAAACTCAGTGAACCTGGGAAGTGGAGTTCATTTGCTGAATTATGATTTCCATCCAGGCCAAACATATAGTGGCCCCTCTTCTCCTAAGGCTGACCAGAAACAAAGGCAGTGGAACACAGACTTTGACTGACCAATTCAGAAAGTGCAAGAGACTCCATTTCTGCCTTTTCCCAATGTTTGTGTGCTGCCAGATTAATTTTTCAGGTAATGTAATGTTCCCCTCAGTTGCATTCTATGCCACTATACTTTCAACATGAATAAGAAGGAAGATATACTTAGCAGACCTTCAACTCATCAGGACACTTATTTACAAACAAAGGATGAGAGGCAAGAAAATTGCAAAGTGAAATCATAGATGGCAAAGGCAGGTACAGAGCCCAAGATGCCAGAACTGAAATCTAGCCATAGTTGGATTGAACAGAGTTTATAACATGCTCAATCAGCCTCACATCTCACACCAAGATGTTTGTGGGAAAACCAAGATTTACAACAGGATATTGTTCATTATCATAACTCTGTCTTGTTTACCCACAAAACTGCTGAAAAGAAAAAAGAAAATTGATGCTGTCCGATGCAATGTAATACAGTCCCTTGTTCTCTACTGATTACAGAGTGAAAAATTATAATCTCTATTTTACCATTATGCAATCAGAGCAGAAGAGTGACAAAGTCAAAGCCTGAGAATTATAAAAGGTCTGAAATAAATAAAGGAACTGACATTTTTTGTTGCCTGATACATACAAGCTAGTGATCCTGAGACACTAACACCAATACAAAGTAACCTGAGAGCAAGACACACATGTATTTTTGGGGAGCTAAGCAGAACATGCCCTCCATCAGGCTCAGTGCAAATACACCAAGGTTAATCCTATTTTGCTGCATAATGCATGTACTGTTTTCATTATACTGTTATATATATTAAAAAAATCTTGCTTTGCCATTTAGTGACAAATTTCTAAGCTGCAAAGCATTAAAATATCTTTCTGTAAATGACAAGGCTGGGCATTCAGATCTCTCTGACATAAACCTCTATTAAACTTGGCTAATCAAGGGAACAATAGAAAACCTAAAGGCCATTTTCCAAAACCTAACCAAGTCAGCCAGGAATACTTGGCATGTTATCTACATATGAATACACTGCTCTGTTGTGTTGAGTATAGGGGTTTGTAGAAAGCTAAGCACAAGGCTGCTGGAGCAAATTTAAGAAAGATTTCAAAATTCAATTAAAAAAGCCTGAAAAAGCCATTCTATTTAGCGTCTAAACCACTAACAATTAAACAAAAACAACAAAAAGCCAGGAAAGGTTTATCTACAAATACTTTTAAAACTACACATGCAAAAAAAGGGGTTTTTTCAGTCTACTAATGTCTGCTTCTGCCACGACATTTTTTTTTAAAAGAGCGTCATAATGAGTACATCTTGTAATTATTTTACTTGAAAGTTTTTTGAGAAAAATCCTGGTGCTAAAAAATGAAAAAAAGAACAAAAAAAACCAAAAAAAAAGTAAATGTGATTGCCTTCTTTTGATATCAATGTGCAATAACACTGTGTTAGAATAAGTAATGTTTGATCTCCCTGGATGGACAGAGGAAAACTGAAGTCCTTACCAAAGACAAAATTCCAGAGAGCCCAAAATACCGCTGTCATGAGTCATTTCTGGCCACTCTTCTTCAAACTTATGTTTTTAAAATCAATTTTCTGACAGTTATCTGATGAGGAGCTTCTTATACACATTCTGCAGCCTTGGCTATTTCTGCCCAAATAATTTATTAGCTCCAACACACTGTGAAGAAAAACAACTTTATAACAAAACAGCATTATTAAAAGCACTGGAGGCACCATTTCACTCCAAAGCAATACTACCATTCTTACAGGAACATACCTGTACTTCACAGGTAGCCTGTATTTCAAACAAGTATTGAAGGCCGGTTTCACACTTGGAGGCTCTGTTAAATTTAGAAAACTGAAATCTGAAGGGTCACCATTAATTCTGGAATCATAGTGCTGACTAAAAATGAACAGTGTGTTATTACATTATAAATGACTGTTGAGATTTGCTGTGATCACAAGAGATAGGGGAAAGCATCTAGATTTGAGAATAATTCCTCTCGTTTTCACTCTCTGTGGGTTTTCTTTCCTACATAGAGGCAGATTAAAAAACTGAAAGATCTTCTGTGACCTACAAAAACCAGCAAGAGACCTTAAGGCAACTATATTATTAAACAACAGTTAACTTTAAAAAAAAACCCCAGAACAAACAAAAGGCACCTTTGAGCAGCCCTCCCAGATGATGTAGATAGAAAAATATTTTTATTGAATTTTTGTTGCCTTATTTCTAAACCCCTCAAATATATGCATAGATTAGAAACCTTTAGTGCTCAGAGATTTTGTTCTCATAAAGCCTCCATTTTCAATTTTCAAGAGAATTAGAATTGTAGGAAGAACAGCTTTTCTCCTGCTGAGACATTCACCTGCAGCACAATTTCCAGCAGCAGCAAAATGATTGCAACCCAAAAAATGGGTTGCAATATGAATGTTTTAGAGACAGAGATGATCTTTGGCTAGTTACATAACAGAGGAGGGTTCTTTGAAACAAATAAATAAAAAAGACTCCAACAATCCCGTAGAAAACTCTTGTTCCTTTTCAGACTAAAAAAAGAAAATCATGCACATGACTGCCAAGAAAAAAACCCCTCCTTTCTGAAACTGGAATAATGGCAGGGAGGGGCACTTTTAAACCAAAGTCGCACCAGGTAATATGCATCTGCAATGAACAAGCAATAAGCAAGTAACCAGCAATCTTTTCCTTTGAAATCTATTATTTTTGTGAAAAAGCAGCTTGTCACGCACAATAACTTTCTTTTTTTCTTAAGGTGTATGCCTCAAGTCCTGCTAACAAACTGAATGAATGTTAATTCAAAATTACTCATTTGAAGGATTTCAAGAGCCAAGGGAAGCACTGAGATGAAGAATGGCACAGATGATCTTGGAAACTAAATGTGTTCCTTTGAGAGCCTGCAAACTCATTTGTAGAAGCTATACTGTGCTGAATGAGTGAAGATGAAAATGAAAGGCCTTGAATGTTCTGATTACTTCAAAAACTTGCAAGTGTATAAGTATGTAATCTACCTCAGAAAAAAATGCACTGAGGAAAAAAAGGTGCAGATCTCTTTCTCAAGCAGTGTTTTGTGACATCCCAAAGCTAAGAGAGTGTCTAACATGGAGACTGTACTGAGAGACTACACAACTCACGTACAATTTGCAAGGATGCCAATTTTGCCCGTCAGTTAAAAAGAAAAGCTTTACAAGCCCTATTTCAGTTTGGGAAATCTTACAGAATCCCTACATAACTTTCTTTTCACATTATTTACAAGCTTACACCAAAACTCATTAGGACTAACTCTTTTCAGACACCAACTGCCCGGTTTGCAGTAGTTTGACCATCTAAAGCTTCCCTAGACTATTTAGTAATTCTAGAATGATGCTCAAATTAAGCACCCACAAATGGCAGTTATGAAGCTGCCATTATTTTCTGTTTATAAGTATGGCCATTAAAGCACACACCCAATCTTTAATAAAATTGCCAGGATAATAGCAGAGTAGCATTCCCCCACCGTTTTGAGAAAAACACTTATTTACACTGTAAATGCTGTAAAAAGCCCTCTACTTAATGTAGCAGAAATTAATATTTAAGAAACACTGTCAATCAGAAATCTGAACTTTCACCTGAAGATGTATTGAGATCATTAAGTCTGAACAAATGTATGCCTTGAATAATTTGGTAATAATAGGGCATTCTGTACCTTGTCTGTAAAATCCTCTCTTTTTTTTTTTTTCTGTATCACATCTAGCTGCAATAATTCTGCAGATCTAATTGAGGTGGAAAACTGCATAATGCTACCATTTTGAAAAGTAGAAACTGCTGGTAGCCTTGTGTCTGTTTTTTTTTTTCTTTAACCTTGGAAGCCTCTTGAAAACGCAGCACAAAAGCTTTCAGAACTGCTAGCACTCATTTCCACATGGCTCAGCCTACAATGTCAGTTTACTCTGTCTCGTTACCTGACATCTCCACTCTATTCAGGGTTCATCAAACACAGCCACTCTCCTGATTAATGGCTAATTTATTATTTGCCTTGCAAATGTTTATCTGCTGGGAGATGAAGTAAATATACTTCAGCTCTGACAAGCACCATGACCACTCTCTCCCTGCCTGATGGAATGGTCAGTTGATGGTGTCCCAGAGGAGTCGTGTCCTGCCTTAGGTTTCCCAGACAGCCCTCTGAAAGGCAAAGTATCTATTTTTAATGAGCCCAGTGCAAAATCAATTAGCTGGTGGCTTAGAAAAAATTAATAATAATATTTATTTGGTGTTTTCATGAGACCCATCAAAAATAAATTACCATATTAATTGTATGCATTGATATTTTTATGCAGGATGATGAACCATTTGTTAAAAATAAAAATACAAAATAAGTCCCTATATTGCTACATCATAGTCTTTCACAGCACCAAAATGAAAAAGGCCATAGTGTAGCCAGCAAAAAAAAAGCACTCAAGGAAAATATAATTTCAGAAGAAAAAAAAAAAAACAAACAACATAAAAACAGAAAAAGGGAAGATAAGTGTATGATGTAATTCTCTAATGCCATTCAGCTGGGTGACAGCCAGCTTCATATGTCATGTTGTATCTGTGTTGCACCAGGCAATTCTAGGTGCACCATGTTATGCATTTTTTTGTACCTGGAAACCAACAGGTGGCACATCATGAATCATGACCTCTGCTTGTAGAGATTTTTCTAAGCTCCTTGTCTTGGTGGGGAGAAACACTAAATATTCAAAAATCAAGAAAACAAAAGAAACTTGAACTTCCACAAACAGCAGTGTCAATAGAAAATGCTAAAGTAGTAGGTAAGAAAAATACAGGTAGCAAACAAATACACTGTACAGAAAGCTACAAAGAACATGCATGTATATAAAACGTGTAGAAAAAAAAATGGACTAGAGAACAGAAAGGAAATAATATATCAAAGCAAGTTAGCTACCACGTGAAAAGAGGTCAAAAAGTGAAAATGAGAGAAAAAGGGAACTAAACTGAGGAAAATTAACATGAGTGTCCATACCATACACTACCTACATCTGTGTAAATAAATATTGTACAAGGTTGAGAAAGTAACCAGCACTGGAATTTCAGTAGGCGTGGAAGGTGCAAACACTTCAGCAATGGGGTTGGAGTAACTGTGCCACTTTGCCTGAAGAGCATTCCATCTGTCAATTCCTCTCTGCACCATTTTTTCCACTGATTACATGTGGAAAAAATATGTGACAGAGGCATCAGTCACATTCTGTTAATGTACCCATACACTTATCTTTGGAGAGACACAACTTCGTTGAATTACTGACCACTACTTCATTTTATTCTTCATCCAGGACCAGAGATACAGGCCTGTGGGAAAGAATAGGATCATTCCTAAACCACTGCCTCCATTTTCTCTCCTTGTTTCAGAGTTAGTGGCAAGCAGGGCGCTGAGTGCTCTGCCTTCTCCTGTGCTTGCTGCAGGAGATCTTGGGAAGCACACCAGAGGAAAGTCTAAGCAGGATGTATATTCCAGGTAAAAGTCTGAAGAAAGTCTAAGTGTACTGTCAAAACAATAATTGAGGTTTGAAGAGAGTACCTCTAAAACACTCTTTGAAAAGGTCCACTCAATCTAGAGCTTCTGGCAGGAGTGGCAAGAAAAGCAGGAAAGAGGAGAATACAGATGATTGCAGGTAAGCCAGATGAGCTCTGTGCTGTAAATCTAACGTTTAAGTAACTTCTTGTGTCTCTTCTTTCCTGATAGCCCCATTCTCACCTCAGCTTCCAGAAGCAAGAGGAAGTGACAGCTGTTAATGCAACACACAACTGGATTCACCAGTTCTCAGCATGCACCACTGAAATCTTAAGTTTTATCTGTGACTTCACATGATCAGGTCTATTGCATAATGATTTGTAACTATTACAAGATATTAATTCACGAGAAGTGTATACATATACACATGTACTAGAGATCTATGGAATGTAAAATAAGGCTTTCAAGATGTGAAGTTTAGCTTTGTCTCTGTGTTCTGGCCTGGCAGGATAAATATGTAACACACAGTCCACATTCACAGTTGCCCATCTGATTAACTGTCAGGGTAGTCAGAAGGAATTCCAAAACAGGACTCCTGAAAGAGCTCAGCACACACTTCAGAACATTGCCCCCCTCTCCATGTTCTGCAGAAAAGCTGACTTATTTTTGGGGAGAAGCACATGGAAATACAGTCCCTTGATGCCTAATTCCCAGGTAGATTGCCAGTGACTTCTAGCAACGGTCAGTAACTTTCCCAGAGCTAACTTCTGTGTGAACTGAGGAATACACAGTAGAGTTTATGTCATTGTCTGAGGCAGGACACTCTGGCCTTGTTATTCAGACATCATATATGTAACTAGTCCTGACAACTGCTGATTATGTCTTTTTTAAAGTGCTGCTGCCTTTTTCTGTTTGCCAGTTATCCTCTGGTTTATATGCCAATGCAGACAATGTCCCATCACTGTAATTGTCACTCAACTGTCTGTCAGTGATGAGAAGAAGAGGGTGACAGCCTTGACATCCCACCAATCATCCCTCTGGAAAATTGATATCGTCCTCCCCAGTAAACAACAGCTAAAGAATCGACCAGCCTTGCCGGTACGTCCCTGAACAATCAGCTTCCATTAAGGGCAGAAGCCACACATTTATCCCCCCCGTTCTCAATCAATAGTGCACTGACTTGTTCTGCCTTCAAGCATGCGACTGCTCAAGGTCCCATTTAGCACAGGCTACCTTTCAAACACTTTCCAGGTCTTTCAAACTTAAATGTAGGAAGCAGCTTTTGGGGTCTCTGCAACATCCTCTATTTCAATTTTAAAATATCTTACTCCCATCAATTTCACTTATTTACTTCAGTTCACAAAAGGTTTATTTTCTCAATTACCTTCTTTTTCCTTCAACCACAGTATACAAAATCACTACATCTTGTTACAGCTTATCCCTTGTAGGCTTGCATTTATATATAGCCGTGCTTTAGAGGAAATAGATGCATATTGTGCAAAAGCTGACCTTAGTTAAAATGAACTATCACGTGTATACACATTAAAAACGCTGTCTGGCAATCAGAACAGTTTGTTAAACACGAAGTCCACAAACATTTATCCATCACCCAGTAACCTAAAACAGTAGACAATCAGCCTGGTAAAACAGTAAAATGATCACAAGCTGGCACGTACACTCTCTCAAGACGAGAAAAACAGATATTCACAACTCACAGAACATGAATCTTTAGAGACAAAAGTCCTTAACACGGGAGGAGGAAAACACTGATGTAGAACTTCACTTCAAAACTCACAAAAGAATTAAAGAATCTTCAAGTGCAGTTGTAGATTATTACTTTCACTTTACTGCTTGGCACAAGGAACTAAGGCAGCAGCTGTTATTGTTTCGCTCATGAACAAATCTTCTATACACAATCAGACAATCTAGAAATCACCTGGGGCTAGTAGAGTATCAAATCTCCTACAAAAAGCACTGTCCACTGCCTTCACATTCCCAAGGCCCTCCATTTCTAACTTTGTAATTTGACTGTCCCTTGTAACCTTGTGATTTTTCATTGCACACACCCTGAGGATGCTGAGGCAGTGCTTCTCCTACTAACCCAAGTGTTCTTCTACTCACAGGTGTGCACTGGCAGATTCTGACCACTGTCACAGTGGGTTCTGTGACACAGACTGGTACACATGCCTGGATCACCCTTTGCCTCTTGGCTTTTAGCCTGCAAGTCAAGGCAAAGGGATCTTCACCAAAAAAGTCCCTGGGTAAACCTCCTAGTGCACTGCAGAGGACACTTGTCCAAGGATTTGCTTTATTACTTTTCACAGGCAACCACTAGGAAAAGGTCTTCATTTTGTCCTCAGTTCATTGTTTGTTTGGTTGTTGTTGTTGTTGTTTTCCCGGGGGGGAAAATTTGTTTGTTTTTTTTCCCCAAGACAACTTTAAAGTTTTCAGATGCCATCAACTCCAAACTCTACTAATAAAGCTTTGTGCAACATCATCTGATCATGTGCCTTAACACCCTTTGCTAAACTAATGATGGAAAATCAAATCACAGTTGTTGGTAATCAATGCAGAAATATTTTTTTTCTGAAAGTACAAGGAGCAAAATTTGAATTTCCAAACTGCAACCATGATCACAACATTACGTCTCCAGATAAAATGTCACTATAAAACTACATCAGTCAGTTATGTGATGGGAGACCTTAGTTGTTACCTGAAGTGCTAAGACCCTCCACCATTATTTCAACTTGGGAACACTAAATTCTTCATAGATATCAATAAACACAAAAGGCTGTATATTCTGCCTGCAACAGCATTTGGTCTTCAAAAGAAGCATACTGGCACTAATAATTACATTGTTAAATTTAATTTTCAAGGAAATTTAAGGCTTATCAATGGGTTTTCTTTGTTTGGGGGTCTAGACACTACTGGTGGAATGTGTAAACCATTAGGGAGTTCAGTGTCCCCTTCACTTTGCTAAATGGACACAATCAATACCTTAATGGGAATGTTTGGAAGCATCCATAGGCACACCAAATTGGCACATTACCACACTTTTCCTAGTCTGTGCATTAAGTTCATTAACTTTTCTAATTTGAATTACAAATTTCATTTCTCTGATCAAGATGAAGACATGGGTCTCATTTACAAGATCAGATTTTTGCTGCGTTAATGTTTTACACGGAAAGATAAAGTTAATGCAGCGAAGAGACATCATGTCACCCCTATCGTTAGACAATTATAGATAAGATTCCAAATTCCAATAATCCTGATGGGAGGCACACGGGAACTTCCATAGGAGAATGACAAAAATATTAAGTAGAGAGGCCAAAAGGCTAATCAACCCTCTCAGAAACATATTCATGCTTGTCACAACAAGAGCACACTCTACAAAACCAAAACACGTTATTTAATTTAGTTTCCTTTAATTTAATGGACAAACACAGTCCCATTCGCCTTTGCATTGACCATTAAACTGCTAATTAAAACCTTTTAGAAAGGTTTTAAGTGAAACACTTCTCTAATTTTACGATACTGTACTTAGGAGAGGTAGTAAAGCTTTGGAAGGGAATTTTGCCTTACCAAAACTTCCACCTAACTGCACCAGTTCAGATAAAATAAATATAGGCTTCTGCACCAAAGCACAGCACACTTCTTCCAAGAAAGTTTTAAACAGTCTTTTGAGAATGCTTTAAAATATTTCAGTTAAGAATCAAAATAATTAAACGTCTATGTTTTTCACCTTGAATTCAGTTATCCAAGAAATAAGCCAGGGCAAAGTCTATGCACACAACCATTTATGAATTCAGGAATTATTAAAAGAAGAGCAGCTATTAAACCACTACAAAGTGTTTCTCAGGGACTTAGAAATAACGACATAAGTAACATCCAGGCACTTGAAGTTACATTTTAGGCAGAAAATACAAAATGCTGTAAAATTCCAGCCCTCACTTCTCATCTCAGGAAGCGTACAGGTTCCTCCCCACGACCATGCCCTAACAACATGGCATTCAATTATACTGAACTAATGGCAGCTGCAACAGTTATCTCCCAAAAATACCTCAATAATTCTCTAACTCTTTCAATACTGCCACTGAGGCTACAGTGCCATAATTACTGATAGCAGATGCATGTTCCTGCTCACAGTTGCCTCTGATCAGCACAGACACACGGGCAGATTGCTGCAAACTCCACTACAGCACACAATATGAAGTCAGTGCTGGCCATGTGGGAAGACTGACAGCATGGCATACAGCCTGCTGCTGTCATGTTCACCTATCAAAAATGTTTGGAGGAATTGGAATTAGCAGCATAAATTTATAACTAACCTGCACTATGATGTCATGTGGCACTTTTGGGATTTTTGAAGCAATAAAAGGATCCTCTTACATTAAATTTGTAGCTCTCTTCTTCTTGGTGCCTTATACATCCAAAGACCACGTGTAAAACCTGCTTCCCAGACATCAGTGGAGAATCTGCCAGTGCATTCTTCTGAAGTTAAGCACTGTGAATGATGAGGCCTGATATGAAGTAGATCCTTTTTTCACATATGCCCATGTATATAAAAGGTCTGTCACAATCTAGCCTAGTGTCAGTAACTACCAAATACTGTCTATAGCAGTATCACAGAAGGATAATTTTTTCAGAAAAATCACACTTGACTGCTCTCTCACACTCTCTTTCATAATCAAGGGTGCTAATTTTGAATTTAATTTTAATTTCAAAGTAGCTAGACTGGCCCCATTTAAATTCAAAGCAAGAGGTATTTAAGATCATCTCCTCTTGTGACTAATAAACTTTAGCTCTCTTAGCAGATGCATGGAGGCAAAGGGGGAGACAAATGTCAGTGGAAATTAATGTACATGGGACTGCATACTGTTCAAAATCAGAATTTCAGTAGGAATAAATGACCTTCGTTAACTGATTATAGATTTTTTTTTAAATAAATGGCATTATAAAATACAGAGCATAGGGCGTTACACTGCAATATAACTTCACTGTTACACTTTTTCTACTTAAAGCTGGAGTTTTAATAAGTGATTAAAATCCTCTGCTTGAGACCTCAGCTGCTTTTTATTATATCTTCTGACTAGTGGGAATGGTTAATTCTCACTCATATAATATTCATGGGGGCTTGATTTTTAATGGGGAGTTGCATTTACAGGTTTTTGTACAGGTTCCCCATTCCCTTAGAGACAGAGAAAAACCTCTGGATGCCTTCAAAACAACTATGATGAAGGGAACGTGTATAAGAGATGTAATAGAAATAAAGGGCATTAGGACAAGGATTAAAAGGATATTCACTGTAAATCTGAGTAGTTACCTACCTATAACATTACCAGTGTTTCCCAGTTACAGCTAAGCACACATCCTTATGGAGGGCTGCTTAGGTAAGTGGTTTGTTTTACAAATGGAACAATACAAAATACCAGACATACCCATCAAAGTTATAAGCAGAATGATGTAGAAGTAACATTTCCATTCCACCTTACCAAATCTTCTTTCTTTCCATTGGAGATACACTAAAAAGGATTCACTACTCAAAGTCTAAATTAATTCAATTCTGTAAATAGTTACACGTATACCTTAATATGAAGGATCTTTTGCACTAAAATAGATTATTGAAAATCCTTAATAATAACTAACCTGCATTTGTTTTCAAAAGGATTATGAAAATATTTAAACCTCAAGAGAAGAGCTATAGGAACTGATTATGAGTTTTGTTGCCATGTATATCTGGAATCCATTAAAAAAATCTGCAACAAAAGCCACATGAGCAAACTATTATATGAATTACAGAGTAGCCCGAGTTGGAAAGGACACACAAGGACCAAAGTCCAACTCCTAGCCCTGCACAGGACAGTCCCATCAATTCCCCTGTGCCTGGGAGCATTGTCCAAACACTTCTTGAACTCCGGCAGGCTCTGGTGCTGTGACAACTGCCCTGGAGACACTGTTCCAGTGCCCAACCACTCTCTGGGGGAAGAACCTTTTCCTGCTATCCAATGTAAATCTCCCCTGACACAGCTTCAAGCTGTTCCCTCAGATCCTTTCAATGGTCACTGCAGAGAAGAGGAGCCTGCCTCTGCTGCTCCCCCATCTTGAGAAGGCTGCACTGTGGTGAAGCCTCCTCTCAGTCTCCTCTTCTCTTCATGAAGGTAGGTGCACGTGAGACTGTTTTCAGAAATAAGTGAGCACTCCTTTATTCTGAAGATACTGTATTTTTTTTCTTCTGCTAAACAAACTACCACACACCAGAAACAATACTACTTTTGAATTGCTTCCTTTTGAAATTTGCATAGACTTTTTGCAGGATTGCTTCTAACTCCCCACGAAAAGGCCAAACCCTCCAAAAATAAACCCCTTCAGTAATTATCAGTTAAGTTGGAAAAACTATGAAGGAAAAAATCATAGTAGCATGAAATGTACTCAACAAGTGGGTCCCACAAAGTGAAGTGCATGGTCCTTTTCACTGCCAGTATACACAAGAATGCACTAGCAATCTACCCGAGTTAGGCAAAAAGCATGAGCATTTTTTTCTGGCTCACTTGAGCCTTTAAAACAGAGTTCAGGGCCAGGACTGGACAATAACCCAGATATCTTTTTGCAGGAGAAGATCCAAGGTTACTCTGGAGAACAGAGAAAAATACTGATTGTTACATCATCCTCAAATCATCAGATACCTGTGTTGCATCACTTCAGATCATGGGAGGTAAGCCATGAAATGGTGTAACTAATGCAACTAATAAACAATGTAAAACTGCATTCATAAGCCTAACATGTTTGATAAATGAGCTGTAATGGCACTGCTTGTCGATCGTGTGTCTGTATTTCTGTTGGTTTACATTGCTCCATTAGCAAATGAAGCATTATAAAATTACGCTTGGTTTGCATTTTCACACACAGAATGACTGTGTGATATGGATACAAATGTCCAATTCAAAACACATCATCATCATTATTATTATTATTATTACCATCATGTGTTGTGTTCTAGTTTTTTTTCTCAAATCCTAAATAAACAGCTCAAAGCCTCTGGGACCTTCATGCCACATACAGTCCTTTATAAATCCAGGCTCGTTCAAAGACCACAGGCTACAGTGCTGAAGTAGACTTGCAATTGCCAGGCTTCCCCAGTCCAGAGTACTCTTTTACTGGTGTAATCTGTTAACCATTCAATCATATAAGATGCTTTAATAGTATTTTACATGGCCATAATTCTTTGTGGAACTGAGAAATCCATAAATTTCATCACCTTCCAAAAAGGCATATGCTGTGGTGATTTCAAACCAGAGTTCTAACTCACACTTTTTAGCTGTTTCAAACATGCTACTGCCGTGCAACTACATCATAAATACCTGCCAAGAGTATTCACTTCACATTTCTGAAGATTAATTCCTCCCTATACATTCATTTCTTAGAATTTCTGCCCTTGATGCCCCTTGAATGGGAATATTGGAAGATTTACTCTGGGAGAAGGAGTCTTACACAGAAATTCTCAAGGATTTATGTTGATGGACTACACACCACATACAAGCTGGAGTTGTAGTTAGCAAGACAGAGGATCCCATGTTTCACTTTCAATATACATCTGCCACTCTCTAACCAGAAAGCCACTTTCTCTGCATCCTGCCATCACCTACCCAGCAGCCCCAAACTTCCTCAGTATTATCTGTTTCTCTCTCCACTGGATAAACTGCTGATGCCTTTACTTCGACCAAATTTTCTCCTTAAGGCAATGCTAAAGATGCCTAATGAGATCAAAAATATAAGAGTATAGTGGATTTTGGTTTCTCATGCTCACAGACACATCCATTAATTCTGTTCATGAACTGATAAATCATTATCTTAAATCTAGTGACATTTTCTAGCCCACTACTCATGTTAGAAGGACGCACCAGAGCAGAACACTGCTGGGGATTTTGATCAGAACATGACAGAAAACTACCAGCAAGTTTTTAATGAAAGCAGTTACTAAATCCACACTGAAAAGAATATCACAGTTTCCTTCATTCCTCTAACTGATGTGTAAATGAGGTCTCAGGCAGAGAAGAATGAAAAAATCCTGATCACTCCTTACCATACACCAATGAAAAATTACTTAACCAATGAAAAATTACTTACCCTGCTGTGACACTTTATGAGTAGTGTAAGCTCTGTGGTGGGGCTCTACATGTGTTGGTACATACAAATGTAATATGCATGGAAATTATGATTACACACGTACCTGTGTATAACTGTTTTTCAAACTAATTAATAATGATCTTACGTTGGTTGTACTCATATTATGCTAATTTATACATCTCTAGAGAGAGAAAGAATCCTGCTGGATACTATCATCTTTGTCACAGGAATAGTTCAACTACTGTGCCTTCCAGACTATCCTGAAGAGGATTTTTGCATTTCTCCTGTGATTTGGCTGAAGAAAATAGACATTGTGGAAAATTGTGCCATCCAACTGATCAGTCAGATGGGCTGAAAGATTGGAATATGAAGCAACAAAACAATCATAAAAATGTTAACTGCATACTATTAGCATTATGCCAATTAAATTACTATTAAACCACACTTCAGAAGCTTTTTATCCTTTAAGGCCACATAAAGGCTGCTCCCTAGAACAACTTCTGTGAGGATTAGCTACTATGGAAAAAGAGAGATTCAAAACAAGAGAGATTTTTCTGCCTTTCATTCCAGAAGACCCAGGAGAACACATTGCACATGGAAGAACTTATCAGAAGCCCTTGAACTCAGAGAATAAAAGCAGATTTTAGTAGAAAATTAAACTACATCCCAAGTAGTGAGTACAGATTGAAACTTTCTCTTACTCAAAGCTCACACAAGCTGGGGTACACAATTTGCATGTAAACTACAATATTTGCTCTCCTTCCTTTAGGCAGACATTAAAGAGGAACTTTTGTTGGGAGTAGGTGATGTGCAAGGTCCCTTCCAACCCAAACCACTCTGTTTAGTCTCTGGGCATTAGTGTATTAATTCAGGCACCCAAAGTCAGACTGTGTGAAACTTTTGCAGTATTTCCCTTTAGAAAATCAGCCCAGCTCCCACAACACTGATCAACATCTACTTCCCAAAAAGGAAGCCTCTTACATATCAAGCTTTTTACTTGGCTTTCCTTATGCAAGTCTTCCCCCTCCCCCCTTTTCTAACAATTTCACATCAAATCCTAAACTGTAAAAATCCCCCAATAATTAAAATTAATCCTCAGATATTTTAAGACTTAAAGCCACACACCACTCTCCCATGTTAGCAGTGAAAAAACATCCAATATCTTCATTTACATCCAGGTCACATTGTGCCAGCCAGAAATGCCCACAACTTAAGAACTGGTGGTTTGTTAGTGTCTATATTCCTCTGAAACAGAAACATTTATTTTATTACCACTAAATAATATCAGGTCATGCATTTGCATGCTATAGGTGATGGCAAGTGCTATAGGAGCAAATTAGATTTTAATCAGTTTTGAGTTTTATTAAACCAATTTTTAGCCCTTCTTAGAATGACTGTAATTGGACAAAACTACAGAATTTAAGAAAGAGAGAAAAGATTGCATTAATGGCACTTTCAAGGAGAGTAAAACATCCATAGTAGAAAGAATGTAAATGCATATTCTGCTTTTCTCATTGATAACATCCCTATTTTCTAAGTCCTGCTCCCGTACAGTAGGCATGCAGCTTGCAAAATACCAAACCCATACCTGGATGAATCTACCCAAAATCTGACACATCAGATAGCATCAAGGCAGGCAGGAGACGAATAAAGCACCACACTGTCCAATGCATTGCTGCAAGTTATTTATTCCCATTCTGATACTGCATGCATGAACTGCCCCTGTTTGATGAATCACTGAGGAAAATGGGATCTGACAAACAGGCCCCTCTTTCAGCAGCTGGATACTATGACAGCATCAATAGAAAAACACATCATTGGTTCTAAAATGCCACATTTTTGCCATTTACATTGAATAAGACATGAAACTCCTTCAGGGAAGTGGCACTATGTTATCATTAGGGCCTGTTGACACTATGGAAGGTGTGCTTTGAACTCTGTGCTGTCATCCCTCTTAATCTGCATCTAATCACATTCCTCTCTGAAGAGAGGGAAGGGCCTTCTGCACATTGACAGTATTGCCAGTGATGAAATATTGCACCCTTTAAAATCTCATTTGCAGATAGGTTTCATTACCACCCACAACTGGCTGGGATCCATGAGGGAACACACCTGCTCTCATTAGGGCCACGTGATTTCTGCTGTTAGCAGTATTTCCATGCAAATAGGGGGACAGGGAGATGAAAGCTCTGGGAAGTGCCTTTATCTTTCTGCTGATTGGCTTTCCTACCTTCAGTTGGGATGTAACACATGCACTATCTGTTGATTACTAGGAGGCTTCTGATGGACTTTACTGACAGTTTCACAGGAATGGACTTTTACTGCATGCTTTGGCTTCCCTTTTCCATCATGCAGCATTTCCAATCATCATCTAATGCACATGTTTGTCATTTTCTACTGCAGATGAGACCCTTTCAGCTAAGCAGTCTTCAAAATGTACTGGCTGAAAAAGTGAATTCCAAACTAAGAGTATTTAGACGTACAGAGAACACTTATTTTTCCCTATGGAGTTTCTGAGTGTTTAGCATTGTGGATCCATAATATCAAATGTGGATGGTTGTTTCGTGCAATTATAGAAAAGCTTGAGTTGGAAGGGACCTTAAAAAGATCACCTAGTTCCAACCCAATTGCCATGAGCAGGGACACCCTCCACTTGATCATGCATGTGTGCATGTCAGTGAAAAAATCCCTGTTTTAGAGCTACTTTTATGTTTTAGTGTTTATTCCTCTTGGCAAAATCAGGAATAGCATAATTGTTAAGTTGTACATTACTTAATTTTTCTCCCAGGACTAACATGGTTCTTTTTCTTTACTATGTCAATAACTGAAAGAATCTATTTAAAAATACAAGAGGCTTGCTGTACTTGTTCTCAGTCTATGAAGCACGAAGATAAAATAAAAAGTTCTTAAGTCTAGACAGTAATATCTATTTAGGTTAAATTACTTTTGAAACTTCTTTTAAGTTAAATCAACAAATTTAGGCTATATATTTAAGATCTGTGTGAATCCATATGAACCAACAAGACAAAGGGGAAAGACAGAAAAGGATCACCATTAAGAAAGTCAACTCTTTGTTTCCTTGAGTTGAATATTCCACAAGTTAATCCTTAAAAGAGTTCAAGCTCATTCTAAGAGCTTAATTAATCATGAATTAAGACTCAACTGAGTTTGCTTATAAACAATGTGCATTTCTTTATTTTTTTTTCATTAAAATGAAATAAAAAGCTAAAAATCATAATCACTATTGAAACACTTGCAGATTTCCTGGGAATGTCACCCACTTAGCTGCACTAAAAACCCATCAAGAAAACTACTTTTCATATTAAACCACTATGACAGAATAGATTGAGATTAGACTGATCACAGAAACAAAAATTGAAAAACCACCTTCTCTGCCCCTTCCAAGAAAGGATGGAAATTATTATTATTATAGAAATTCTCAGTGGGTATTCAGTGTGTCCACTTAAATCAGCTCAGCCCTTGGATACAATAATGCACTTTACTGGATCCAAACATAGCCTGGCTTTCAGTACAACAGCAGAAGGATTAAGAGTGAGTCAACACATTATTTATGATACAGAGCTGCAGAGAACCAAGGCTCTGAAAGAGGTGTTGCTAAACACACAAGGATATGGCATCTGTTTCCAACATCTGTTCTCTTAGCAATGCTCTTGACTTGTCCATAAACCCTTCTAAGGCCCTGACATTGAAGTTCCCATGACATTTAAACCACAAACCACAACTTTTTTTAAAAGTTAACTTTTCACATAGGAATTTTTTTTACTCCTTAATTAGCATTCATCCAAGATAGGCAGCACTGATATTAATAGCCAGAATCACCCTTTCATTGCAACCCATCAACTGGAACATTGTTGGTGAAGACAGGTTTTTGCAACATCATCCTACTTCATCTGTCCTTATTGCAAGGGTCACTTTTAAAGCATATTCCTGTTAAAGCATTTAAGCAACAACTAATAAATAAGAAAATAATACAGCAGACAGTTTTATGGGAACTCAGAGGAACATTTTTATCTAACTATATGCAATTCTGACATAATTTTGTTGGTTTTGGCTTCTGAAGTGTTTTTAAGAGAATATTAAAAAAATATCACCACTAAAATAGATGAAAATGAGTCTACAAAACCATCAGAACATAAGATGATGCAGTGGACTTGGATAAATGACAGTATTATCTGTGTTTGGGTTTTTTTCTTTGCTTCTTTAAGTAGATGAGTCTCTGTAGCCACTTGATATAATAAAAGAGAAGGGATTTAATGCCTACAAGAATATTCCATACCCACCTACTGCGGTAAGAAATGGGCCAAGTATGAAATAGCAGTTTTAGATACATTCTGGCTCCTTCCCCTGCTCCTTTGCTAGGCCTAAGGCAGTCCCTAAACAGTGGATTACAGAGCACCTTTTTGTTTTCCCATTCCCCTTCTTTCATAGGAGGCCTACCAGGAAAACTACACTCCTTCAGCCCTCTGCATTTAAAACCAGATGCTTTTAAGAGCTCAAAGGCTCTTAGTACTCCACTTCAATTTTTAACAAAGTTCTCCCTGTTTCCCTCTCCTAAGATGCTTTAAAAATCTTGCCTCTAGAGTGAGCATTGCATGTGTGTTAATTCTAATTATTTTTCTGGCAGGAAATGAAGCAGTTTTAGCTTAGGGTTGTAAAATGCAACCCTCTTCCCAAGAGAAGTAAAACAGACAGTCTCATTCACACTTTTGCCCTTTACAAGTCACACAATCTTCAATCACTTATACATCTTGCACTCACCACTCCTGTGAAATATAAACAGATGGGTTCTAAATGATTTTTCACAGAAATAGAACTTTCATTCTCTGATGACTACCTGCAATATATCCTTTAGAATGCTGCTCCTGAGAGCTTAGGAGAAAAAGAGCTCAATATATCTACCCCCACCCACTTTTTCTTATTCCAAATCTCCCTTAAAATCAACTGCTTTCTTTAGCTCCTCATTAAGCTCTCTCCAGTGCTATCTAAACAGACCCTCCTTTTTGTAACATGTTTTTTTTTAAATGTATAAATATAAACAATGTCAAATAATACCACAAATTACATTGTAGCACATATTGTAGAATACAATATTTTACGCAAAATACTGCATAAGCTTTTTAATGTTTTCTTAAGCATTATCTGTATTTATCCCACTATCTAAACAGCACCTGTAAAACAACAAATAAGTATGGATGTTTTGAAGTTAATAATTATGATAAGATTCAAAAGAAGTGAGGAATATAATAACAGTAAAGACTAGAGAGTACATTTTTCATTAGTGCTCTGTGTTTGAGCAGTACACAGGAGGTTATGATTCTTGTAGGTACTGTAAACCTGTAGGTATTGCCACAACATAAACAAGGAAACTTAAGGTTAATATTAAAAGGGAAATTTATTACATATCAACACCAACAACTTTTTGGCAGAGCACATTCCTGCAACCACTATCAACATCAGTCTGAAGAACAACTCTGGTATAATTAATCTGTTGTGTTTCACTTGACATTGGGACACCTTATTTTGGTGTCTAAGCAATCAAATTCATAAACTCCTGCTAAGCCAGATTTGATTTCATCCTCAGTGGAGAGGCTGAGACTTGAGTGTTGGCAGTTTCCAGAATACTTCCTGTTTGCCAACAGGCTGGGTAAGAGACAGGGCTGCCCAGCATTTCCACAGTACAGTCATTAGTGACCACCGAGGGATGATTAACAGCAAAAGCATTGGGAAGCAGAAGAAAATTCAAAGAAATGACTGAAAATGCAGAGATGACTGGGAAAGAGAGAAGAAAGGGCCCCACAGTAATACCTGCTGCCATTCTCTGGCATTTGAAAGGCTTAACAGGGAAGTTGATGAATTCATGACATTTATAGGACTCAACAAATGGTAAGCTGCGAATAAGCAGCAGGTGGAAAACGGTGATGAACCAGCACTAAACCTTTGATTAGATGTAGAAATAATTTGCAGTGCATTTCAGAATGTCATTCTTCCCTCCTCACTGTAATACAGTTCTTCCATAAAATACTTATTATTACTTTATCTTCTTTTAATAACCTAAGTCATATTTAGCCTTACAGCATCATTTGTGTCTCCGTCCCTCAGGCCACACGGGGCACTTTTTTATGCTAAGAGACTCCTCTCTGAGAGCCTTTTTGTACATTCCTGCCTAAGAAGAGGATTTTATCAAGCCCCATGTTAAATTTACTGCCAAATGCAGCTCTCATTCACCCCACTTCTGGCTGACTTCTCAGTCCTGCATTCTCCAGTTTCTCAGCTCCACATCCTCCCTTGTTCTGGACCACTGCAAGCACCTGTGTGACCTATTCAGAAGTGGCCTGGGGAGTAATCCAGTTTAAAAGGGATCTGGACAAACTTTTATATTTGGCTAAACACACACATGCACTTACCCACCACAGAGGATTTTTTTAACCTAGATTAGATCCCCCATCTGGAGGAACTCTGGCTATACAACTCCTTCTGACATGAGAAGGGATAACTGGCTATTACTGTCAGGGAACAAGGAAGAAGCAAGTTAAGACACCTTTGTCTGTTTATGCTGGTTTACATACTTTGGAAAAAAAAAGTTTTAAATCTCTTCATACTAATATATTTTATAAGATATAAAATTGTACAGATCAATAAAACTTTCAAAATTAGCACAAATGCATCAGTGTGCCTCACCCCAGTGACTTGAGATTCTAACTCCTACCTTCCTCCTAACAGCCACAAATCCTCCCTGTAGGAACTAATCTCACTTGATATTATTATTTTAATCAATATGTTGAGATTTTCGAGGCAAATTCCAGTAGTGGCTCTATAATAGGAGTATATTTGGTATGAGGTCACAGAATCATGAAGCAAGACATAGATAACATTTACACATTAGTGCTGAACCAGTAACAACACATTAAATTTATACCATCTGCCTCCCCCCAAACAGCATAGAGCTCTCATCTTAGACTCTGAACACAGATCCAGTAATAATAAATGCTAAACCATAGCCTTGAGGCAGCTCATCTAGAAACACTTGGGAATAATACACCTAGTGTGTCATTCTTCTGGAGAATGCTTCAAAGGTCTGGGAGAGTTTTTTTCCACGTGAAGTGGAAAACATCCTCCCTTAAAGCATTCTGCAGCAAGGAACCTCTGAATATAGCACAGTGCCAAAATTACAGCAAAGGAAGGGAGAACAGATTGTGGAATAAAAAAGACACATGGCAGAGCTATTCAAGTGCTAGATGGGTTCAGTGAAAGTGGCTGCAAGCTCCACGAATCTCAGGGTTAACACCTTACTAGGAACTGTGAGCCACAGGGCTCATGCTCCACGTCCAGCTCCTCCAAGCCTTTTACACATGGAGCTCAGAATCAAGGCATCAGCATTTACATCTTGATAAAGCACGAACTGCTGACAAAATTTATAAAAATAAGAGCAAACGGTGACAAATAATGATATTCATAAACAAAGTACATCTTCACCAGTCTGAAAAGTTGTAACAGCTGTGTATGGGTAAGCTGCAGAAAGGCCTGACAGGATGGTTACAAAGCAGGATGTCTGTATAAGAAAAGGCAAAAAAATGTTACTTAGCAGTCAGAAGTAAAGTGTGTGAACCAGCCCTGTGAGCACAGAAGTGCAAAGAGAGAGGGAAAAGCAAATTCATGGTCAAGGTAACTGTTAAAAACTCTGAGAAATTCTTCATACATTAAATGATACACTTTGATAAAAGTACACTGAATTACAGCCCCTTCATAATTTCACCTGAATGTCTTATAACTTCCATACATTGCTAGCTGTGTATGTAGCACAAAATTACAGCAGATAATGTTTCACATGGTTTCCAGTGAGCTAAAATTGGAGTTTCTGTGGAGAGAATAGTATATACCCTTCCTAATAGGTTATTGTGCAAACTTTTATCAGGGAAAAAAAAAAAGTCAAGACTAGTAAGAATAAAATATAAATTAAAACCTGTGTCTTAGCACTAGAATAAGAACAGAACAAAAGTTTGAAATAATGGCCTATATTGATGCTGAAGGATATTATTACCAGGAATAGAGTTGCAGGATATTATGTTCATGTTAAGACCAAAGATCTGTCCTGTTATTGTCAGTCAAGAGGAACTTTCATCCCTTGTCTCCTGTGTCTTGCACAAGTGATCTGAATCTGATCATGCAGACACAAACATCTCCATCTGAGAACATATCTCTGAAGTGTGAATGTATACAAACAACTTGCTTCAACATTTGATAAGCAAATATCACCTTCCCTTTCCATAAGATCTTGCACTGAGTTTAACTATACTATTTTTCCTACATTATCTTAATACATACTTTGCCTTTGAAACCATATGTGAAAGTAAATGGGCCTCCAGAGCAGCCTAAATCAGATCTCTAAAGGGATTTCTATACTAGCATGCCTCCCCTTCCAAGACCCTAATTACTGTGAGACCAGACCTTTCATTTGTATAAACATCATGTATCCAAACCTTACAATATGATATTAGTATGTAAAGATCCATAACAAAACAGCTGACACTAAGAGAAAAACCAGAAATAACAGTAAAAACCACAACAGAAAAGACATGTAGATGAAAAGCTCCAAACTCTGGCTTGCAGTAAAGTTCATGTTCTCACTAAGACTGCTGATGTTACTGACTTCCACTACTTTTGGATACACAAGCCCGTTGTATCTGACAAGGCCCACAACAGGCTACTGTGGGAATAGCTGTATTCCAACCAACAACAGCTATACAGCCCAAACTGGGAGTCCCACAACAACAAGGGGAAAAGGTTCAGCATCCAACAGTCACCTGTTGCCAACCAGCAAGTTCACTGCACTCCAGTAAGCTCCTCAGCCTTTCTGAAGGCACCATAGACATGACAAGCATCCTGTATTCCTTTCTAGAAGTTGTGTTTTCTCTCTTTTTTTTTTTTTTATATAATTTGATTTATTTACAGAAAATATAATGGCAGCATTTACTGCTTTATTTTGGAGATAGAATCCACCAAATACAAACAGATGTAACAGTTGAAGCAGCATTGCTGTCTTGTGAGATACATATGCGACAAAGGTCATAAAATTGTGTTTTTAATCTCAATAGAGACTAAGTCACTTGAAAGTGTCATTTGGATTTTAAATACACAAAATAATAATAATATAAAATAATTTTTAGTGCTTGAAATAACCTTCTAATGGGTACAGAGAAATAATCTGGATATGTCTCAACTGGACATAATTTGGAAAGCCAGCCAAGCAGAAATTTCCCCTGTGGTCAACATCCCTCCTCCTGAAATATTAATCTATTCCCTACCGAGACAGGCAGACAATATCCTGGTAGGCAACATGCTAAGCACACCAATTAAGAGTGACTTCACTTAAAACAATCAAACTCTTAAGCAGAGATACTTTTATTCATACAGGGTTTATTCTGGTATAATCTACTCTACATATTTTATTTTATGCTCCTTCTTCACTATCTAGTTTACTGAATGAGACAGCAACATGAAGCTGTGAGATTGTTCAGATACTTTTCCTGGATTCCAGATGTATAAATCATTGCTGATCTTAGTGGTCTTTTCCAACCTAAGCAATTCTGTGATCTCCAGGTACACAACAGGAAACGCTGGGGTCACAGGCATGAACCTATAGAAATTACCTTGGTCTCTTCCCCCAGAAAGGCTGCACACTGTCCCTAAGGGTGTACATTAACTGTATGCACACTATAACTCAAAAAAAAAAAGTTAATATTTAGTGTCCATGTAATGCTGGGAAAAGTTAAAAGTCTTTTATCTTACAGATTGGTTACTGAAGCACAAAAAGGGTAGAGAAGCCTTGCTCAAGGTCAGGGGAATAGCTAGGAAACTGGAATTATGGCCATTTCAAGTTCAGATCTAGCCAAAGTGTGACAAGACAGACCTTGATGAAGACACTGAGAAAACCTGAACACTTGCAGGTTTAGAGAAGGAGTTGATTTATACCCTGATGTTCTCAACGTATGTGCCTGCAATGAGCATCAGAGACAGAAAAAAAACCATAACCTATGTTTGTTTACATGATTTTAACTAAAATAAATGTAGCAGATGTTCCTCTTTGGACTTAGTCTCTCCAGGAAATCACTTATAATAGCTGAGATCACCTTTTTAAACATGATAAACATTATTTTGAAAGAAACCATGAACAGGGATAAAAAAAAAAAATCCGCAGAACAAATGTATACAGACACATCGCTGTAATCAGGTTGTTGTGCCATTAGCTACCCTTGTTAAAATGTTAATGAGTAGCTTGCCATAGGCTTGCTGAATTGCAGTTTATTTCTGAACAGGTCAGCATTTTACAGTCCCTACCCCTCTGACCCTGTTTTAGAGTACTTTGTTCAATAGTTAAAACTCCCTTAATGAATGCTGCTTCTTTCAAGTGAAATAGAATCACAGAACATGCTGCACAAGGGCACATTTGAAAATGTCACCACTGGTAACAAAACAAATGGATTTTTTGGGTTTTTTTACTGGGTATTAAAATTAAGATGTTAAGGATCAATTCATTCACATTCTCACACAGAAAGATACCAAAAGTAGCCATATCCCAAATGCCCAATTAGTTTTTAGACTTCAACCATTAACCTTTAGAAAGAATTCCCTCTATAGCAGAGTTTGGAAGTATGTCTTATTTTGCAGCCAAGTGTTCCTAGAAAGATATTCCCATGCCCCTGCTCCCAAGTATCCCCACAGCTTTTAAGGGCAGTAAGATCCAGATGCGGCCTTGAACGTTATTGAGGTACACAGTGAGAGGTGCATCTGAATAACAAAATTATGATAATAAAATTTGATTATGGCGGGGAAAAATAAGAGTAATACTGAAATAAAATTATCTGGGCAGCTCTAACTGGGAACTACCGTGACTTGGTAGCATATGCTTGTAAAGCATAACTTAAAAAAAAATAAAAAATCATGTGGTAAACTGACCAGTATTTCTCAGTGTGTTTTCTTCACAGGCCATTTCTTTTCTTCAAGGTCCATTCCTGATGTTACTTATTTCTGTTATAGTGTTTCACAATGGGCTGCATCCTTGCATGATCCTTGAATAAAATCTGCTCCCATTCAACCTGTACATCTTCTCAGTCTGAGAAGACTGAAGGAGCCAAAAACATCTTCCAAAAAAGAAATACTTCTAAAACGAAGTGAATGCATTAACAGCATGCACCTCAGCCTTTTCTTTTTTTGCCAATATTGCAGAGTAAAGAAAAGCCACTAATTTTCATAGACTCCATTCAAACAAGTCTACAGTTGTTTTTGAATTCTTCTGTAAAAAGAAATCTCAAAAACATTAAACAGAAGTTACTTCCTGCCACCCACACAATCTTTTAGGCTGCCTCTTTCATACACACATGCATATAAATTCAAAGGTACACATTTACACACAGAAACAGAACGTTAACTTATTTTTTCCTTCTCTTCTACATTGCAATCTTCTAAATTTTCTTTTGTTCTCAATGCAAATGGTCATTGGTTCATCTCCTTTCACCCAGGACGGTTATGTCACATCACTTGACTAATATGCATGCATTTGCCACTAAAAGACATTTTAACTGAGAGCTGTCACATCCGTCATCTCCACTCGGGCTGGTTAAAATTTTTATCTGCCTTCTTGAATTAATTTCAGCTTGCCTGAGCCCAGCAGGGGACTTTAGAGTGGTTTAGTTAAATTCTTCATTTTGAAAAAGCATTTTAGAGTCCTTCTATTTAGATTTCCCTCTTGCATCTAATTTTTGTTTCACATTACTGAAACAATGAAGTAATTATACATCCAGTGAAGGGGATAGAAAAAAAAAAAAAAAAAGGCAGACAAATGAGAGAAAAGAAATTATCCAATTTTGACATTTTCCTGGAAAAGCATTTTCCTCTAGCTTTTCTGCTTTTTATGTGGTTCTCTGTTATTTTGCAAATTATCTGTAACCATAGTTAGAAATGATTAAGCTAAAAAGAAAATATGCATAATGTAAAGGGAAAAAAAAAGGAGAGAAGAGATCACTAATTGACAGCCAAAACAAGAGAACAGAAAAGATAAACTAGAAATGAAATATTCTGTCATCAAAATATTTTATACAGATCATGTCTGTGACAAAGCCAGATGTAACCAATCCAGTAATCTATCCTTCTTTAAGCATTCCTTCCAAAGTATGTTTTTCAGGCAGCAAGGACATGTATTAGTAGGTAAGGAGGTTCAAGCTGTGAATTGGATGAGAGGGATGCTGGAGACTGAGTAATGTTAGTAAAGGACCTGAATGTACTGAAGATATAGAAAACAGAGACCTGTGGGAATATACTCCCATGACTAGTACTGGACTCCTGACAAATATGCTGGCAATCATCAGTGCATTGCTGTATGTCCTGCACATGTCCACAAATACTTAAATTCTCACAGGAAAAGTCATCCACCATGGTACAATGGCTAACCTGTAATAAATACTAATGTCAACACAAAAATGTTCATAAGACCTGTAAAACTCACAGGACTCCCAAACACTCATTTGTATATTTGGCTTTTTTATGATCTTGTGTTCCTGGGATAACAAGTCTGCAGATATGAACAGGTGAAATCCATCTACAAATACAGATGTGACAGTTTAAAGAACTTTCCAAAATCAAATTGACACACAAATTTCCAGTGCCAAAGACAGAAAATAAGCTTACTATAATTTTAAATGCTTGAAGGAAAACGCCAAAGTATACAGAGAAAACATTAATCAGTCCGTATAGGAGAGTCGAATGAGAATTTATTCCTTAACTTGAAATTTCCATCTGTAGCTGCAGTATCTTGTAAAGCTAAAATTTCCTTGGCAATTTTACACTTGAAGCAGAGGAACAGGTAAGACAGGGATACAGTGACTCTTCTCCAGCTCTGAAGCTTATTGAACTTAACTATGCTCAGAATAATAGAAACTCATGGATGTCTTCATAGTCTAACTACCAGCAACAGGTCCCAGGTCTTTACAGTCCTGGCAGGGGTGCCCAGAGCTAAACCCATGGCTCCCTGAGGGATATGTTCAGAAAAGCTGCAGAGAAGGCAAAAGTTACCTCTGGAAATTTTAAACCTGCCAGGATTTAAACAGGGCATAAACTCCCAAAGGCAAAGAAATGGTTTTGTATGTAGTGGTTCCACTGGGAAGGAGTCACAGGATGGGTAAATTCCCATTACTCCCCTTGAATTCAAAGGGGGTTCTATACCCATGCCTTGGAGTTATTACCTACTGAAAGGCAGTTGCATTACAATACATGGGTTAATGTGAGGAATAGAAAATATTTCTAGTAAATGCTGATTGGAAGAAAAACATCTAAATACGTTTGTGCTCAAGCAGTTAAAAAAAATCTAAATATTTTTAGGCTTAGTGGCCTTAAAACTTACCAGTCTTACCATCTGGAAACTTTACAGCTATTATTACGAATTCTTATTTAAACAGCTGACATGAAAATAGTCATGCAAGGGCCTGCAGATGTACATCCTTCTGCCCAAGCACTAAAACCCTGAGTGCAAAGTCCAAAAGTGTTCATTTGCTCAGGCTGTGTGGGGCACAGAGACACAACAGCTCCAAGACTTCCTTGTGCAACACAAGAGGTGGAGTCTTCCCAGAATTTATTACACTTATTCATTTGCAAATGCTGCTCTACTAACTACAGGACTGACCATGTTTTATCTACCATAGATGAATGTGCAAATTAGACCTCAGGAATGTGTCTTGTTCTTTGTTTTTATTTCCCCTTTTGTCAGATAACAGCTGAATGGGACAACAGACTAGAGGTGAAATGTTGGAAGAAACTTATATTAGAAGCATTGGCTCATTTGTGCTAGGAAAAAAACCACAATACTTCTGATACAATAATGAATCGTATAAAATAAAGGCACTGTAAAATGCTAAAATTACATTTCATAGCATGAAAATTTTACCTTATGGAAAGATTTTACAGGAATACTTGAAGCACAATATGAATTTAATAACAGGAGTTCATTTTGAAAATCACATTTAAGACCCTTCTGCATATAAAAGAAGCCAACATTCCTGTTGCAGAGGAACATTACACTTTCCACCATCTTAAATATGTGTTGGTTCTCATCAAGATATAAAGATAGCACTAAAAAAGGAGAGGGAGAAAGGAGGAATCAGTGTAACACTTGTAATTAGGTGTGCATTGGGCAGAAAATTCCATTGGCAAGGCAAGTAAGATTTATAGTAGCTCTAAGTTCACACAATTTGACAACTCACTATTTCATTTACTTTCCTGTAATTCTGTGTATGAAAGCATCTGTTGAGTTAGAGTTGCAATATTGCAAGAGTATCCTTGGATCCTCTGATCCAAACCCCACTTCCAAATGCAACAATCACACAGGGTCCATGTTCTCAAAGGTATTTAGATGTTTAATCTCCTTCTATGTCCTTCTGAAGGACTACACATAAAAGACCCAAGCTTTAGGAATTTAAAACCAGCTGGCATTAATAAAGCCTAAATAACAATAGAAAATGCATCAGTTTTGGGAACCAAAACTGTTCAGGCATTTTTTGAATGACAGCAAAGGATACTTGACATATCCATACAGTATAAGGCTAGATATTGGCTAATACAGTTAATATCTAGTTATTGGGGAGCCTTATCCCACAGCAGTTAGTTGTTTAACTCTAGAATGGGGATTACATTCCTATCATCCCCTGCAAAGAATCACCCCTACCTCAAGACAGCCACATAATGAGTATGAATAACCAAATTAGACATTATCAATATACAGTGCTTTGAGAAAAAGTGTGATTTCCAAAGGACAGCCAAAAGCAAGAAGGAAAGAAAAACATGGAAGAACCAAAAAAGTTAAGACGTGAGTGAAGGTATTTGATATCTCTGTGCCTAGAGGACACTAATCAATTTTCCCTGGGCAGGTGCAAACAAGAAATCAAGAATGTGGCCCTGCACCTACATTTATTGGGTTGACCTGGAATAAGCTTTTCCTGTACCTTATTCAAAACACTGAAAATATAAGAAATAGACGGTAGCACATGGAATCTATTTCGTTATGCTTCTGTTCCCACACACTCTTATTGCAGATTTAGTACGAGAAACGCTTAACAAAAAAATTAAAAGGCCTTTGATGAACAAGGTTAAATGTGGCTCCTACACATAAAACGGAAAAATCAGAGGACCCTCCTCTGTAGCAATTGTAAACATATGCCTACAAGACCCAGCAGACTGGAGAGATTAGATTTCTCAGCTGATATCAGAGTTGATTTTGTTATCCTTACTTATTCTGAACAGCACTCTTACCAGCTTTTATTCTAAGTAAAGTTCCATTCAAGAAAAGTACAGATTCCCCCATCACCCTCAAAGGAGGCAATCTTTGCATCAAAAGATCAAAGCCAAGAAATAAAAGAAATAGAAAAAATCAGATGCCTTTCATATGCCATGATCAACTGTCCACCTCTGTTAAAATTCCCAATCTGATAACACACTGGTGGACTCAGCCAACGCCTCCTCTGCCTCCCCAGCATCGCTGCGCCTTGGCTCCTCCAAGCAGCCTAATGCAAAGCGCCTGGTGGTGACTTCCCTCCCTCCCTCCCTCCTCCTTTTCCTTGCCTCTCTGTCAGCTCTTTGGATTCAAACATGCCCAGCTCATGCATAAGCAAACAGGTGCAAGGCAGGGCTCTGCCAAAGCCCAGGCAAGCGCGAGGTACACATGTAGCTCGCTGATTGTGGCATGCTACTGATAGAAGACGACAAGGCCAGACAATAGGTGGGGTCAGTAGGTGGCTCTTTGATTTCCCTGGCTCTCCACAGAACAGCAGCAAGGGAGTTTGCCTGTGGGGGACAAACGTCGCCTTTCCATGGAAAACATGAAAGCGCTGGGGCTCCAAAACCAAGGAGCGGACTTTGGTTCTTATCAGGAAAACTGCTAATGCAAATCAAGATGTATTCACCCAACCAGCCTCATCTGCTTGGGAGGAGATAATTAACTGTGAAAACTCCAGAATAAAACAAATAGCTCTGCGTGTATTATGAGTTTGTCATATAAAATGAGATACCTCAGCAACTGAAACATAAAAATGAAGTCTTGTCCATCTCCAGAAGGAGATTCCAACTACCATCTTACCTCATCAACACATGCTGTTACTCCCTTTACAATTTTTTTTTTGTTGTTTTTTATCCTACTAGATGTGATGTTAAGACATTACAAATAACTTCAATAACATTCAAGATTCTGCTGTCTCAGAATTATGGTTTGTGTTTCGACGCTGTTGCTCAGTGAGCCAACATTACCTCTGTCTCAAAGCACGTGCCCACTTCCTGAGATTTTTTTATAGTAAGATGACAAGTTCATTAAGATTTAAAAACCAAAGCAACCATGCAAGACAATTGGTTTGGTATGGTAACAAGGAAAATGGAATGAAATGCCTGGACAAAATAATTACAGGAACTGCACCATGCCCACCAGCTTAAATGCCATAACACCAATTTGAAACAGCAAGAATCACTATTATTTTTTTTTTTTTTTGCACACCTGCTTTTTTTTCATCTAGCCTTCTAATTAACCACTGAGTCAGAAAGGAACAGCCATTTTTAACTCATTGTTCTGAATCACTATTAAATAGTTACCAAAATTTACATGGTATCATAGCACATATTCCAGTCACATTCTAAAATATCAGTTTAAGAAGAACAGCAGATACGCAGAGTTGCACTATATGAATAGACTAGGACATTCTGTGACTACTGCACTCTGTTATTTCAAACTGTTCAGTCATAATTAAGTGATCCAGGTTTCCACAGTTTAAAATATTCAAAACTTTAAAACAAAAAATAAAGACCTATACCTCACACAACAAAAACACCCCATATACTGGTATATGGCATAATATAAAAGCACCAAGATCCTCTAGATGCCAAATCCTCTATGTACCTGAAAATGGGACATTGAATTTAGCAGCACCAAACAATTTAGGAAAATCAGGTAGATAAGATCTTAAATTTAAGTGCTGAACCTTATTTAACCTTACGTAATCATATTTGACAATTCTGCTTTCAGAAAGTATAACATTTGTTCATGTGTTGAACAGTTCTTACCTCACCTGTAACTCCAGCCCTAAATTACCTGACACTGTTAAAACACCCATTCAGTGGGGCTGCTGCTGGTTCTAGGAATGTTTTCAGCCCCGTGTCTCTCACATGTAGTTTGTTCTGAAGTGCAGAATTCTGAAGTCAAATTTGGACTGATTAATGGACATTTGCGTTGGCAAGTTCTGCTAACAGTGGGAACTCCTCCCCTTTTCAACCTTTCTCTAAAACACTCATATGAGACTAACCAAAATACGGCCTTTCGGTTGAAAAACTTATTTGCCAAACTTCTGCTGTCACATTATTACAGCAAATTAAATATAACTTTCTATCTGCTTTCAGGTATCTCTGTGAGGCAGACTATTAAGATTTAAATGACAGCCATGCCCTGTAAACTCCTACTTTCTTACTATGACCTATTTTCTAAATGTTTCCAGACAGATTAGGGTAAAACAAAACAAACTATCAGAAGGTAGCGACAGCTCATTTTATCAGCATGCTCCAATAAACCAAGGCATTAATAAATAATTACATCCCTCTCTCACAAATATCACCAGTATCAGGGGATTTGATTTAAATATGTTTGTCATAAGCTTATGCATCAAAATACAAATCAGTTTTGATTTCCCATGTGGCTAAATTTACAAACTTAACTAAAACTACAAATCCCTGTTTATAACTCCAGTAACCTCTATGATACCCAGTTACCCAGAACCCTATTTACATTCAGAACTTCTTTCTCCCTTCACCACCATTTTACTTCAAAGGCTAAACCTCATGACTATTTGAATTCTCTCCACTTTGGAGGTTGAATAGAAATGGTTTACACAAAGCCTTAAAAATGGGTTATTCATAGTTAGGTTTACTGGAGTGACAAATATTCCTCCTTCAATTTGGTGATCTCAGATTTCATATAGCAGAGCAAGAATTTCACCTAAATTAAAAAGTGACTTGAAAGTCCATATTTTTGTCACGATGCAAAAACTGAACCAAGAACAGTACTCACAACCCTTTATCTGTGTATGTATAAAACAGGAAAAGTCAAAATATAAACTGACATGTTGCTTTTTTTCATCAAGTATGCTCCACAAAAATTATGTAGAAATAATAATACAGATGTAAAAAGACATCTAAAATATAGACCCCATCTAAAATATAGATCCCACACACAAAAGGTGTGTCAATACGGGAAGCATCTGGTGACTCTTCTGGATAATTGGCAACATAGCCAAACTATAAAACTTTTATTGAAGTGAACTTTCAATATGATTTTATGACTTTTTATTTCCAGTTTTCCTTTCCAGTGCATTCTTACATCATCTTAAGTGTCTAAGCACATACGTAGAAAAAGTTCCATAACCCAACTTCATAGCTATATTCTTTTCAAAGGAAAATATATAAATATATATGTGCAGAGTCAAGTTGAATTATTTTAGTTTCAATTTGTATTCTGTTTAATCCTACACTGGATCAAGATCACTTTTGTAAAAGTAGTTTAATTAGAGCAGGAAGCCAGCAGAAGCAGCAAGCAGAAGCAAGCTATTAGCAAGTAGTTAAATGAGGATGACAAATATAAAACTCCCCTACCACACAAGGGGACAGTATCACTGAGATCTGTAGTGCTCAGCAGGCTCTCCTTGGCATCTCCCAAAACCTTCCCTGCTGTATCATTTCATAGCATGCAAAATCAGTAAACACTGAATATGGCAGAATTATGGCACCGCCGGTGTTACTCACGGGATTTTACCCAAGGATGCAGCAGAAATGAGCAATCACTCAGCAAGCCTGCTTGGCCTGCCTCTAATTTATCATGGCTTACATCTCATGCCTGCCAGCAGAGCTGAATTCATATGTTATTGTCCCAAACCTGTCACTTTCTGGACTGCTTTTTAATCTTCCTCCTAGAATTACATTCAGAAAGGTCACTGCTATCCAATTAGAACCTTATCAAAGATGCACATGCAGGCTGGATTCACGCTTATCGAGAATGGGTCATAAATCCAGAAACTGCACATCACACAGTACCATTACCATAATGAATAACTCCCACGGAAAAAAGTGTCAAAAAAAGCTCCTGTATTGCCAGGCAAGTGTCTGACTGTATTTCTTTACACTCTAGAGCAGGTGAATGAGTGAAAGGGTTATTTATAAATACAGGAAGGATGGAAATCAAAAACCATGAAATTCAGGAACACCTTGATTTTTATACAAAACCTGATATTGCATGTTTCTACAAACTTCCCTGCTTTTTTTTCTTTAAGTCTCTGAATGTGTGTTTGTCTTCAAGATGATTTGTAAGGATGGCTATCATTAATATACCAACATCTATTGTTTTTTCTACTATCTCAATGTCTTTAGAACTTATCAAGAATCACACGTGTAGTCTTTTATCAATTAATTTAATCAAGCTCAGAACTTGAAAGAGGAATTTGCTTTCAGTCTTCGGATTCAGGTACATCAATCCATAAATACAACCCATACATACATCCATACATTTCTACTCTTGACCTTTGTAAAATAAGTTTTTTCCATATGTCACCAAGAGCTTGAGAAATACTGTAGTGTAGGAACCAGTTGAAAAGGGAATTATTTAGTAATTACAGCCTAGGAACATTAAGTGTGCAAGGCATAAACACAAACCACATTTTTACACTGCTTGTGCTTCCAAGATTTCATTCAGTTCTCTATTCTGACAAAGTGCATTTTCAGTGTTGTCCATTCCAGAAGCAGGAAAGCAGCACATCTTTGTCACTAAAAGCTCCACTAAGCTAAATAATCACCTGGAAACACCAAACATTCTCAGTCCCTCACAGTTGTTTACAGGGATTATACTGATTTACAAACAGGATCAAAGCAATTCTCTCAAGAGGGTAAGCGGATGAAAGAACTCAGTAGGTTTAAGAACTCCTGTAATAACCATTTGCTCTTTCTCCCACCACACTGCCAACTTCACTGGTCAATATCTGGGAGAGGTCCAAGCAGGGGAAGAGGAATATTGAATAAAGTTTGTTTTGTTTGTTTTTATCAGAACTAGCCTCTGAATTAGGTATGCATTTTATTTAGCAGCATTCAAACAAAGATCTCTGTAAGGATTTGTCTTAACTGGGACATTTACACTCTTAGAGAACGACAAATGCACTAAAAGTACATGTGTAATAGCCTGGATATTAGTGTTCGTTCCTGGAGCTTAAACTGGGAAGTATTTCAGAACATAACATATATATTGCTGACAAAGGCAATCTATCTGAAGAACTCCTCCCTTCCCAATTCTTTTCTGTTTGGCCACAAGGAAGTGAAGATGTGCCCTATTTTTTTTTTCCCCTAATTAAATGTTGACAAGTGTAACACCTGTAGGTTTATTTACTCACATTAGAGGCTACCTTGATTGGAAAGTAATTGAACTTAGTTCCTATTTATAAAAAAATACAGACAGAAAAAAGCGATTTGAGAAAGGCTGCTGCTCCTATCAAACTTTGTGATAAGTAAGAAAACTGCAAAGATTTTTAAATTCACCACAGCAAAAGGAAAGCTTAAGAATTCTTTGTCCTGTGATTGCACACTGAGACTATTCAGCTACAAATTTTTCTATTTACATTATATTGGTGACTTCCTGTGCAGCAATGCTTTCAACTGAAATGTAAAACCTGATTTAAATGAGGGGAAAAAAAATCATAAAACCCACACTAACCAGAGTTCCCAAGTGCTCAAACAACTCAACCCACAGAAATGAGAGTGCCTCACATGGAAATCTGACAGACGGTCATCTGTAAGAGTGCCAGGCTTCATAGCCTAAGAGTTCAAATACAAGTTCTCTGGGTCAGAGATGGCCTTTTTGTTGTGCTTTGACATTTTTATAACATGGGGAAGCCATTTCTCTGGGCCTCAGTGTAGAATCAATTATTAGTTAATACTAATAAAATCCAACTTCTAGGAGAGAGTAATGGATCTCCTTATTGGCAATCATAACAGAAAGGTCACAAATTACAGGGCATGGACCAAGAATTCCCCAATCCCGCCCAGAGTTGTCTCCTCCAGGTCAAGGTTAGGGTGTACTGGAAGCACCACAGCATTTGTTTGGTTTTTTTTTTTTTCCCTGCCAACAATGTCCTGCTCCTGTGATAAATTAAGGACTCAAGGCTGCAAGTCACTTTTGAACCCTTCATCAGTTATAAATTCTCCTTAATAATAATCAGAACTCTGTTATAAAGCCTAGTGATTTACATTATCAAGGATGCTTGTACCATTTTTCCAGAATATCTGTCAGTTTACTTTATATTAAGGTAGTATTTACAGAGCACTTTACTAACATAAACTAATTACTTATATCCTCAAATGTTTCAATTCAAAATTCTCATGATGTAGTAAGTATCATAAGCACTCACCAAATGCCCACTGAGACTTCTATGCTTGACTTACAGCATCAGATGAGCTCATAGAAAGCAGCCAGGAAATCCAAAAAGATCTTTGTTTATTTGCATCACCCAATTATGTTTTTCTACCATTCCTTCAACTCCTCTGTGTAATCCTATTGGGCACATGAGTAATTTCAATAGCAGCATTTTTTACATTGGACTGAAGGATGCATCAGTACACTCTGAACTCATTCATCAAGAGCTTGCAACTCCAGCATAGTGCTTTGCTTAAGACCACCAAATAGTAAAGAAATGCTCAACCTTGATTCAAATCAGCCTCAAGGTTACAAAAAAAAAACCCCCAAAACCACAAACCAAAAACAAACCACAGAACCCCCTCTAAGAGTCAAGGATATTCTAGAGTTACTGCTTTTGTAATCTATACTGGTTATAATTTTTAGCATTTGTATGTTGGAAATTGTTTCCTGACATAAATACAACTTCCTACAAAAGAAGCTTTGCAGGGGTACAAAAATGGAGGTATTCACTACTCTTAAGCATACCCTGGAGCTCTGGGGATTAAAGCATTCTCTCTCAAATCTAAAGTCAGTGCCTCCTAGCTATTTCTCCTAAGATGCTTACACTATTGTCCTGCCAGTGGAAAGGCCAAGAGAAGAGGGAGGAATGTTAATTTTGGATACTTATTCTAGCTGGGGAAAAACTGTCAGGGAACCTTTTAGACTATAATATAAAACCAGCACTAAATATTGAGAGAGCAACTGAAAACCAATTTTATCAAAATACATTGGAACTTTAACTCTGAGATGAATCCTATGTTTCCATTAACATTTTCATGAAAAAAAAAATTAAGCAAGTATTAGTAATACAATCATCTCTATGTTATCAGGTGCTGTTAATCCTACATTATTACAGAAATTCTAGTAAGTAAATCATATGTCAATTCTCTTTATATCAGAAACCTCAAAGTTTCAAGTGAGGATGAGAAGCAGAGAAATATACTAAATGCATAAAGATCATAATTTACAAAAAAAAGTAGGTGACAACTGAGGTCATGCAGGTTTCCTAGATGGAAAATAGTTTGGCCCAGGGACATTCCGTATCCCCAAAGTGCTGTTCAGGGAGATATTCAGCCAAGGACAGAACAAGAGCCCTCTCTGTTACTCTAACCTTGGGTTTCCCAGGGCCCTGAGTGCATTCCAACATTTCCAAATTGCACAAGCCAAAGCAACATCCAGAGGGCCTGAATGAGAACATTTTATAGCTCTAAAGATAAAGAAGTGTGCATAAGAAAGTTTTATTCAAATAGGTCGTTTTAGGGTCAAAATAGTAATTGAATTATCAAACCTTTTCTGTCAGCCTCCATTGCTGCTAAAATTAACAAAATAAATATGAACAGATAAAGGCATAAGAAGGAAGTTGCTGAAGAATTTCCATCTATTATAAATTGGATAACATCATTGCAGCAGATTATTCCACTTTCTTGTCCTCAACAACCAGGTTTTACATGCCTTTAAGGCAGTTTCATCGAGGAAACAACACTGGTACATTTTAGTGTTTCTCACAGCATAAGCAGCATGCACACTAAAAACCACACCAACAGGAAACACCTTTTAAACCAAAGCTGCACCACACAGACAAGACTGCTTTCACAAAAGAGAAATCAAAGTGTCAAATAATCCAGAATAAAAGCTCTAAACCTGCTGCTCAGAAGGATGCTGATGACTGTATCACCTCCCACTGTATTATGATCAACACATTCACAGGAAAGAGGTTATATACTCAGTGAAGCATCTGACCACATGATATTTGCATTAGGAAATTAGCATCCCACAAATTAAACTTGGCACGTACTAAGTGGATTTGAAACTGGTAATTGATAAATCCAGAAAAAGAGATATCACTGGGGAATCACCGATGAAAAAGCAAGTTCCTAGTGGAGTCATGATGGAATTGGTTCACACCCTCAAAACAATTCAATACCTGCCAGTAATTGAGAAGAAAATATAAGGTCATTACTAATTCAATTTTCAGACAACACACATTGCTGGATAATGAAGTGGCAAGCAATCTATACAAATAAACATTGCTTTGTAAACTGGGCACAGTTCAAGATTTATGGTGAGATCATGTTTCAAAACAAACAAAAAAAACCCTCAATAACAGACTAGAATATTATATTGTAGAAGAAAAGGGAAATAACCCAGGGAACACAACCTCCTGATTTAACAAAGCAGATAAAAAGTACTGAAATGAGATGTGGATATAAGAAAATAGCAGCAAAGATGTTTACTCAGTGAGCAAGTGCCAATGATTAAGCTATTCCTGTGACATTTTGCCCAATATTACTGTCCACACTTTTAAAGTACACTAAAAGCCCCACAGCTTTTAAATTATTCACATGTCCTTTTTGGGAAGTTTGAAAACCCCACCTTATAATTTGATACTCAAAAAAGTCAAGATGCTAAAACTATCTAAGATGTATTTTGCAAATGCAAGTTGCATTTTTCCAAGGCATTAGAAAACATTAGGTGGTGACATTCCCATTCAAGGATTTCAGTATTTCATCACTAGAGGTTGGGACTAGGAAAATTCAAATTGCAAGTTAATGGATTGAGGGTTTGGGTTTTTTGGGGGATTCTTTCTGTGTAAATGAAGCACACTTGCCAAAGTATTCTGAAACCTGAAAAAAAATTAATCACTCTAACTTACTTCCCTCAAAACTGCCTCTGGATCCAAAGACTGTGGATTTCAGGCACTCCAAAACCATCAGACTGCCATCTAATCAGTGCTTGAAAGCTGTACTTACGAGACAGCACCTGGCAATGTGAATCCCATTTTACAGGCATTCCACACAGCTATGCAAGGAAAGTTAATGTCAAATGCATGAAAACACCTGCAATATTTAAGACATACGAATTCTCAGAAATACCTCAGAATGTGGTGTGGGCAGCAAAACTTTTTCCTCTGCACAATATCCAGTTTGTATCATTTAAAAAGAAATGTGATCTGAAGCCCAACAGGAACTAAAATTCACTAAAAATGAAGTGTTACCTTTGGGTGATCTCAATAAAAAACATCCCAAGGGACATGTGATTTCCTTCACCTGAAACCTTTACAAAGCCGTCTCATTATTTATTCAAAAGAACATATAACATATTCAGGTCCTAAAAAAACCCCATGTTTTGTTCCAGCCACACATTATTGATCCTGCTAAAGAAGTTGTGGCTTGGGTTATGCAGAATGTCAAACTATGTGATTTTGAAAGCACTGACTTAGTTTATTCAAATTATATAATTCAACACCAAAATGGCAATCCAATTTCCCTTGCTCAGCAAGAATGTAATTAAACACTTGTGAAAATACAGCTTCTTAAGTAGGCACCCACATAAAGGGTAGGCAATAGTTCTGGAAAACAATAGCTACTAAAAACTGTGCTATGTTTTAACTTTTACTACAGTTCTGAGAGAGGAATATACATTTAAAAGAGTTGAATCATGTGACTGGCTCATTTCTTTCCAAAGCTCACCTGCACCTGCTATGTTGTTTACATGTTGAAGGCTCCCAGAAGGAAAGCTGTCCAGGCAAAGGGTGCTACTCCCATGGTGGAGAAAAAATTCCCAGACTGTTACAAAGTCTTGTTTTGCTGTTTGTTTGCTCATGATAAACATATATAAACACACATTTGTGTGTCTTTAGGTGATCATTCCCAAAACTACCTTGAACAGCACTGAAACTTGGCTAATTCCCCTCTCTACTCCTATTTGCCCTCCCCAAAAATTAAATTAATTCAAGTCAATTAAGTTTACTACTGCTGATAAATTGCGGAAACCAAACAAATAGATAACATCATCAAAACATGTTTCCAACAGTATCCTCTGGTTGAAGAAAATTCAATATTGCTTTACTTTTCAAATATAAGAACTGCCTTTCCCCCTCCCTTGCCATTTGCTTTAGTGTTAGTTAACTTCTAAATTATGGTCAATTTGCTCCCACCACCAACTGCAAGTTGCTCTTCTAGTCACGATTGCAAATGATTGTCCCATCAATTCCTGCTTCTGAGGCTGTCAGCAGAGTTGTCAGAAGTATGGAATTGCTGTATGAGACCCTCACAACTGGCATCTCCTCTGATCTGTGGGACACCTCAATTCCACAGCTGTCACAGTGCTGACACCAGCTCCAGTTAATGATGCTGCACCATCTCCCTGGCTCGTTTACCTGCCGACCCTGCAAACAAATGGAGACTAGAGGGGAAGATAGGGAAGTGAGCAGCAGATACCACACTCATCATAATCACTATGATACACAGTAGAAGAAAATCAATTCCTCTTAATCGAATAGAATGACTTATTAAGGGTTATAAGTCCTAGCTGGAGAGCTCTACTGATTGGATTATGCTGGGAGAGAAATTAGCAATGAGCTCTTGAACTCTCTTCCTTTTGTCTTCTGGCTCAGAGTTGCTATTAAATTATTATCTTATGAGAATCTTGGTAAGCAAGTCATGCTCTGATCAGGGAGAAGAGCAAGAAAAAGGGGACTGAAAAGGTTCCTGAAGTGTTGACAGAGAGGGATGTGAACAAACAAAATATGCCCATCGCAGCATTTCTGACTCTTGGTTGAAAGAGCACAGCAATGGTACCTGAGACAAGCACTTGAGACTTCCCAGAAAAACCCTCTCCAATTCAGTACTGACTCAGCCACTTGACAGATTGATAAGGAATTGCTTTGATTGTGACATACTGTAACTGTAAATTAAAACTATCTCAAAATCCAGTTTACAACACATTTTCCTTCATTTAGGATTTTTTTTTCCAGATTGTGTAATTAGTTAATCAAACATAAGTCTTTACAAATGCTACTTAAAAGATTAGGAGACAAAGTAAAGGTAGAATAGAGCTGGAAAATAAATATTTAAGACGAGAACTGGCAAAAAAAGAGTTTCTCTTTCCCTTTAAAACAGCAGATGATTATCCTGCTATTTGGAGCCTACTGCTGGCTCTTAAG
The DNA here is from genome assembly GCA_034509185.1 of Euphonia xanthogaster. Lineage (NCBI taxonomy): Eukaryota > Metazoa > Chordata > Aves > Passeriformes > Fringillidae > Euphonia > Euphonia xanthogaster. The sequence continues at coordinate 9,787,387 of JAYDZK010000001.1, forward strand.
TATTAGAGTAAGATCTAACAAACCCTAATAGGAAACCTGGGACTAGGAGTTTGTGTGTTTAAGCTGAAGAAAAATACGCTGTCCTAGTTCTGAGCAGGACAGAGCTCATTTATGCTACAGCAGTCAGGTGCAGGGGTGCCCACCTGTATCCCCAGCTGCTGGGAGGCTGAGCCCAGGAATTCTGGGCTGTTGTGTGCTGGGCTGAGTGGGCATGGCCACTCCTAAATATTATTTGATACCATCTTACCTCAATGCCAGGGGGCTGGGCAAAGGGACTCTCTCACTTCCCAGATGAAAGTTTTTTGGCCATTGTTTTTCACCCCTGGGCTTGGTGAGTGTTTTGCATGTAAATCACCCTCTCTTTCATTAGTACTAATTTTTTGCTGTTGCTGTTTATTTTCTTATCTCATTGCTGTCTCCAGTAAATTGTTCTTAATTTACCTCTCCATTTTTACCTTTGAGTCTCCAATTCCCAACTCCATCCCCAGAGGAGGAAGGGGTGGGGTAAAAAAGTGAGCAGTTTCTTGTTTAGGAGAATCTCTTCTGGGGTACTGAATTGGGGAGTACTACTCCTAAATCATGACACATGCATAGAAATGAGGCTTCCTTTCACTTTTCAAAGTGAGAATCACTGAAATTAAGGGAAGTTCTGTGCCAGCAATCTCCAGGACAACTGCTACAGATGGAGGGAAGGTGCACCATAGCTTTTATTACCAACAGTAGGCCAGCACATCCACAGTGCATTCCTACATCAAAATTCCAGGGAAGCAAATGACACAGAGTCAGTGCACATCAGCTAATGGTCCGCCTCACTAATCTTGAAGCTCTTTCAGCATCCAAATTCCAAAGGGCAAAAGCTTTGGAAAATATAAAATTTCATTACTGCACTTCTTAAAACAGTCTGTCTGAAGTTTTAAGTTTTGTGCAGTGATCATATTCTAGCAGAATAAAAGTTAACTGAAAAGAGATGACAAGCTCCAGATCTTCTTTTGCTCCCATACCACAACAGCTTGTGCCTAACATTAGTATTCCCAGACAGTAGAAAACCAGTACTAATATCTTCCACGAAGCTGTACTGGTGGCTTTAATCACTATGAGTTTGCTACATACAATTAAAGAAATATAATTGAATAAGGATTCAGAGATTAAAAATAGAAGTTCTGCCAGTTCCCAAAATGTCCTTCCATTTGTCCCCTAGGAAACCCAGAAACAGCAGTAATATCCACGTGATGAATTATATTTTCCCATGCACCTCTGATCATCTCAACTGCTGCCTGCATGCTAATCCATCACTCTGGGAATTATTCAACCATTCCAGGCCCCTAAGCTTCAAATGACCACCATTAGAACAAAGTTAAAATTGCTGGGAATAGCTTGTTTACCAGGGACTGAGCACAAGTAACACTGCTGAAATCTTCAGGGTATGTAGCTGCTTAGGAGCTCAGAGACTGGTAGTTCAACCCCGTAAAAAGGGATGTCTTGAATGATTTTGACAGCAAAGTGAAGGGGAAGTTTCTGGTCCTAAGCATCTCTGTACTTCTCCCTGCTCCAAAGTCCTTCCTTAGGAAGGATTTGGCAAGAGGTATTCAAAGGATCCTGGCTCATAAAATGCTCATGTTTAGAAAGAGGCAAAGTTTCTGCCCTGTTTCCTTCCTTTGCTTTCCCCATCACAGCACTCACAAGAAACCCTCCTAAAGGCAGAGCCAAACTTGGCTCTTCAGATGAAGTGATCACAACTCAGTAACCTGACAGACAACACAAACTACTCTTATCTTGGAAAAAAAAAGGGTAGACAGCGCTAAGATGACAGTAATAATTATCTGGAATATAACAGATACATATCTACCACACACATACAAAAACAAATTTACAAAAATGCACCAATACAGACAAACACTTTTGCAATTCTTCCTCTTTAGTATTTCCTACTATTTTAATACACTTACTAGTTAATACTAACAGAAAATTAAACTCTATTGCAATTTGTCAAAGATCTTCCTGCTCTACATAAACACAAAATTTAATAATCCATTCACTAATCATATTTACAGTTCACTGTTTTAAGATGTTACAGTAAATTAGGTTTCCTCCTATTGCATTACAGAAAAAGTTTGTTGAATGAATGCCAGCAACTGTACCATTCTGTAAGGAATAAGAGTACTTTTTTCTGTAAAGTTGGAGCCATAAGAATAATTTAAGTCTCAATACAAAACCAGTTCTGTCAATGTACTTCCCTTTGACAACTGTTAATGACTAAATCTATTTTGATTATAACTACATATATTTCTTAAATTACCATATTACAGAAAAAGTTCTGTATTAATCAGAATGGCCAAGACCAACACTCACTAAGAAGCCTGAACTTGTATCATCTTATTGCCTTATTGTGCCAAATTCTTCAAGTGACTAAAGTCAGGAGCAAGAACTGATTTGAAATGCACATTATTATGGCATTACTCAAAAAACTGATACATTTTAATGCTGATTATACAAAACTGTATCCTTGTCACCAATTAATCCTGTTTACAATGAAACAGATCACAAACTGAATATAAAACTGAACTGATTCTCACTTGTAGAATAATTTGAAGGGTGTGACTATAAGAATACATATATTAAAGAAAGTAAGAAAACCATGTCCATTTTTTAGATACTAAATTTAGGAATACATACCAGACCAGCAACCAGCTCCTTCTCTTTGCCACTTCTATGAAACTATTATTTGACTCCAGTAAATCTAAGTTCCCCCTCAACAAAAACTATACAGCTATACATGAATAAAGGCCCTGCTTTTACTTTTTTCAAGGGTATGATCATACAGGAAGCATATTTTCATTAAACTTGCTCATAAATTCCAAAAGAATAAACTCCTTAATAGCATTTCTGTTATTAACTGAATTAAGACTATTTTTCCCAATGTAAGATATTAAATAGAGAATGAATGGGAAGAAAAAATATATTGAAAAGAGTGTGTCAATTGAATTTCTTCTAAATTTGTCTGCAAAATTGAGTTACAAATTAAAACTTAGGTAAAGAAAGACCTGCCATTCATTTTGGCACTTTCTTTGGGCCAACTTATCTGAGGCAGCTGCAAAACTACATTTAAGGGTCATATATTTTCTTTCAAATCAGCTTCCAAATGCATCTCAGAGAATGGGCCATGACAATGGTTTAAAGCTTTTTTCCCCTCTGCAGCTACAAGTCATCACAATGCTGACTCTAATCAGGTTACTCTGCATCTGTCTGCCACAAATAACCTAGTAACAACTAAATGGATTGCCATAAATCTTTCCATTAGAATTTATAACTTTATTAGCACAATATTTTTGAACTGATTGCATTACTTTGAAGAGCAGCTTTCATTTATTTTGTCATTTGGGGGTCAAATGTGTACAATAGCTGGAAGCTGAATACACAATAAGAAGCCTTACTTCAACTTCATGGTGGTCTCCAGGATTTCCCTTCTCCAGACATTACAGCCAATTTTCAAAAGGAACACTTTGTTGCTGTGCTGAGGTTGAACCATGTGGTTTAATGTGACCAACTTTCTCCATGACACACAGGGGTCACACTGCCAGTTTTATGGCCCTGATAAGGCTTCATAAGATTAATTTGCCATTGGGTAAGATTTCAAAGGATTATACATTTTGTTTTGTTTTGTTTTGTTTAGAGCTGTTGAAATCCATGCCAAGGATCATATCTCTGCACAGGGTATGAGGATCAAGCAATACTCAGTGATCCTAACCAATGTGGTTTGATTCATCAGTATCTTGAGGTAGGGAGGAAAAATGCAAAAGGCATTAGTTTCCTAAAAGAAATTTAGGTATTTCTTTCACTGTGGTGCAAGTACTCTATTTTCTTTGCTGAACTACAACAATTCCAAACAGTACACATTATGGTTAAGAAGAAGAAATAATCTAAACAGTTTGCATAGATGGCAATAGTTCAGCATTTTGACCACACTGCTATACAAACACAAATGCAATTATGTTAAATACATAGCCACGCATTCACCCCAAAAAAATCAAGGTACAGTTTAAGTGCATTTTTGTTTTAAGGGATTAACTCCTAAAAATTTTAGACATAACAGACAAAATTTGAAATTTGGAGAAAAACCTAACTTTAAAATTCAAGAATGAAACTGTATTAGGGTAACTGAAGCTAAAGGCACTTTCCCATCTGAGGACTGAAAAAGACCAGGAGATTCAGTGGAAAAGAGAACCTTCATAAAATGAAGGCTCAGAAATAGCCATACATTCCTTTGTGTTTTGTTCATTATTAAATGGGAGTCTGCAGAGTTCTGCAGGGTCGTTAACATACATTGGATTCTCTGGCAAAATCTAAGGATAATTTATCAGCTTTTACTGGCTGCTTAGTGAAACTGTGAGCACAGACAAAAATAACAGGTCATTCATTGCTGAGATGTAGGTGAAAGGCACAAAACAGGTGAAAAGTGCATGTACAGAGAGACCACGTCTAACAAGGTGCTTCAGATCATACTTAGATGCTACAGAAAAAAGCAATTAGGTAGCCCACTTGCGAGAAAGACATGGAGTCATCAGTTTTGATTTTATTTCTTCCTTGCAAGCACAGAAATTTTTGCACAAAGAGAACGAAACCTTGCAAAGTAAATTATTACATAAAGGAACAGGTTTATTACAAAGCTGCCCCTGCCATACCCAAATTAAGACCAGGTCTACCTAAGACTGTAACATAGGAAGTGAATCCACCCTGCTTTTTGTTCTTACTTAGAGTGTTCAAATGGAGGCTTGCAGACTAAGACATTCCCAAACACCCCAGAAAATGAGTCAAGACTTCATGTTTCTATGGGCAACGTGGATCTGTCATGACAGGAATCATGAGTGCCTCTCAAACATGCACGGCAACCAAAAGCCACAAAGAGCCAGAAACAGAAAATCAGAAGGACAAATCACCCTCCTTCCTGCTTCCACACATCTCTAACCCTTAATTGACCTTTCACCCAAAAGAAAATTTGTTCAAGATAGTCCAGGAATCTTGAACTAGCTCATTTCTTAGATGCTGTGGAAGAAGTGTCAGTTGGTACAAATCACACTGCATTAGTTTTCAAACACATGTGCCATAAGGAGCCAGAACAACTTCTGGTATATCCTTACACACCTTTCTTTTTCTGTTACGAAGTTTAGGAAAGAGCCTTTAAAAATGTCAAAGAGTTAAAAAAAAATCCTTACCCACTAATAAAAGCACGTACTAGCAAGGTAATTATCTTCTACACTAGAACACTCAAATCTCTAAAGAAAAGAGGAAAATGTACTTTAAATAATATATGAAATGTTGATGTATTGTCTAAAAATGACAACTTCTTGTTGTAAAACTGCTCTTCTCGTCAAAAGCATCTCCACAGGGATTCTTAAGGAAACAGACT
>JAYDZK010000001.1:9792799-9806440 GCA_034509185.1 Euphonia xanthogaster
AAAATCTATATAAAATATATAGACTAGGCCTGTTTTTTCATTAAACAGCTCATAGTTTACATCAAAGGAGGCGTGGCTTGATTCTCCATTCCTGGTTCCTCTTCAGATTTAATTACACCCAAAGTCCCACCATTTCTGAGTGCACAATCCCCTGTGGCTTCTGGCTGGCCACCACCAAAGTGTCCACATTTGTCTGTGTTGCCGACATAGAACACAGGCAGTAGTGCAGTCTCATTCCAGCCTCCGAGCCTGTAACAGGGAGCTGAGCTAGGAAAAAAGGAAATACACGCCGCCCGTGTTCAACTTTAAACCTGTCGGACATGGTTTGTGACATTATTTCACCAGACCATTGTGCTGTCAGAATATGAGATCACAACAATTTCTTGAATCTACTTTAATGCTTGCAGTGTTAATAAAACAGTATACTGAACAAAAACACAAGTTAGACCATAAAGCTTTCACACTCTTGGCATAAATTTGAGGTGTCTTTTGTTTTTTCAGCTCTGAATCTAACAATGTAAGCACTGCATCTGCTTTTATGAAGCTTCCTGAATTTTCTTCTCAGTATTTAGTTAGGAAAGTACGTTAACACACCTAGATATTACAGCAATGAGCATCATCCACCCCAATAAAAACTGTTACAGATCGTTCTCTTTTGGAAAACAGCTTTTATTTTTAAGCCCACCTAAGGCTACCTAAAAACTTTCTCAAAACAAACTCTACAAATTCATAAGGATTTAAAAACTACTTCTCAATACAATGAGCATGTTCAGTTTTAAGAAAATCAGACAAAACTTACGTACCTAATTTCCCTCCTGTTTAAATTCCCTTTTTATTTAAAGCTAGAAGTTTCTATCAGTTATGACTACATGTTTTAAAAGGCTTATTTTTAACTCAAGACCATACTGCTGTAAAAGCAAGAAGTACTTAGTGTACCTAAAACCTCATTAGATTGATCTGTATTATCCTTAACCACTGAAATGGAAAACTAAGAATATTAATATGGCAGCTTTGACATCATAACAATTGATGCAAATTCTAGGGTCTAACTTGATAATTCCTGCATGCTTCCCCCAGTGAAAGAGCAGAACTATTGTCATATTCTGAGCATATGTGTAGTTTAACCTTACTTGGTTTTTATAACGGGGAATTGTGACAAAGAACTGGAATTCATTTTCTAAAATAACACATCTTATGTGTCAATAAAAAGAAACAAGAGCAGTCACAAGAATTAATGAGGCTGATTATAAGTCAGAGATCTCAAAAGGATATTATCAACTCTTAAGCAAGTCAAATGTCAAACTTGGGTTACAAGTCATTTCAAGTACTGCATACATTCTTCCACACTTTGGGATAATCCCCTCTAGATTAATGCCTTCTTATAATTTTTCCCCTCTCAGTTTATTCAAAACACTTACCAAAAGAAAAACCAAGCAGGCAGTAAAAGCCAAGGTACTTCTGCAGTAAGAACACAAGCAGCCACTGCACATGAAGCCTCTCAGGGTTAAAAGAACAACTTGTGTATAAAGCCTTGCCTGGGGAATGAACACTGATGAGATCCAGTGGGCAAACACAGCTCTTGTATCAACAGGAGCAGAGTCCCACAGGTACCTCCTGTGCCAGCATTACTGGGGCATTTCACACCAGCAGCACACCCAGCTCTCAAACTCTTCTGGGATAAAGAGGTATTGTCCCACAGTTTGTGAAATAAGGGTGGCAGCACCTAAAATCTGAAACCATAGCACTTTCTCTTCTATACTAATCAAAACCTGGAAGGAATATTAGCTAAAAGGAGAAAATAAAAATGTGTACTAGTAAGTACTTTTATGTGGCAAATTTAATAAAATGAAAACAAACAAACAGTTTCTATAGTCTATACAAAGTTGCAATTCAGATTTATTTTCAGAGTGACAATACTTTTAAACTCATGAAAAACTTTAGATCTTGAAACAAGATCCATTCAGTGGCTGACTGATACAAGAACTGAATGTAAGGCTTGGACCTGATTTTAATTTCAGTACTAGTAATAAAACTGTAGTTTAATCCTCTGGAAAAAAATATAAAAATCAATCAATTTACCTCCTCTCAAAGCATCTCTTCCCCTTGGCTGAACATGACATTAAAGGTTTCAAATGTCATACTTGTAAACTATGTGGAATTAAAAGATGTCTCTATGGAATTGCTATATTAAATGGATCTTAAAGCAGTTTATGATTCAAAAGAATAATAGGAATTAAGTACTAGAAAAACCTAAAAAGCAAAAAAGGAAAAGAAACAGACTCTTAAGCATTCCAGACATAAAACTCACTAGATTGAGAACTGTAAGAATTAAGGATTACAACACCCTGAACCTTAAACATTACATCCACTACAAGTGCCAAACATTAACAATTTACTTCCATCAAGACATTTGTTACAATCTAGTATAACACCAAGATAAAAGCCTTATTAGACTTCAATTCATAAAAGCAAGGTTTCCCTCCAAACTCTGTCATCACATTTCATGATGTCCAATAGATTATAGATTAAAAGTCATATTTGCTCAAATCTACACACAGTCAACCCCCGTTCTGGCTCTGTTGTCTGGATCACTTTGTGCCTCCAAGAACAATGACAACAAATAAACTTGAAACATCTTTGCTGTGTTACATTTCAGTTCACTACTGCAAACAGCATTATTCTCATCTTTGATGTCAACAACCCAGGAGTATTAGATAAATTTGCTTGACTCTCAATGTAAGAATCGTATTACAAGTGTCACGAGGAGGGAAGAAAGAAAAACAAAAACCACAGCAAAAAACCAAAGTATGCTTGATACTTTTTCTTTGGGCATTTTTTTCCCCCTGTTAATTTTCATAATTTTCCTAGACATTAGGATCCAGGGTTTATTTCACTCGTTTTCTCAGTAAATCCTGTCCATTAATCCCTTCATACTTCTTATATAGTAGATGATGTGTACTTGATATTTGGGGTAAGAAGCTGGTGCTATTTCTATTGTTAATGAAGAATGTTTTCACTTCCTTTATTAAAGTTCTTACCGTAAGACTGCAATCACTTGGACATTTTCACCTGCTTTAAATCAAACAAGGAAGGAAGCAAGGAGGGACTGGATTTCTTACCTCATATTCTGACACAAGGATTCTTTCCTTGTAGGTACAAACAGATTTTTGAAAATAAAAATGTTAACACAGGAGCACCAGCAACTGACTGATTCATAAATAAATGTTTTGTAACCTGGAAATACAGCAGTGTGGCACCTCCAGCTGGGCTTCCCCCAGGACTGGACTCCATAAAAATCCCCCTAATCTTAGATAGGCTGTCAGACCACAATCACTGTGTAACAGAGATGAAATTATTAGCTCTCTAAAAAGATGCCTGCTTTGATATGATTTTTTCTGTTTCAGACTTCAAAAATCACTGCATATTTTCTGTCTTACAAGTGTCCAGTAGCACTAAAGCCAAAGCTTCTTTCCTTCTGAAAAGCACTTTAATTTCTTGAAACGCTCCAAGAAAAGACAAATATCACTGCATTACAGCTTTGGAATTTACTATGTTTGCCACTTGCCTGAGAACACTCTTCAGTAGTTTTTTTAGCAAGTGTGTTTATCAGCAAAAGAGATGATGCCCTTCTAATTCCTGTGACATCTGTCCTATCAATCCTGAGCACAACACCGCCAGTTCCTAGAGCCATGATCACACAGGTAGCCGAGCATGTTACTGCTCAGGCAAATGTGTTATGAATTCTCAGATGATGAACTATGGTAAGGCTGCATGTCAGAGGTGATGAAACTGATAATCCATCAGTAATTTTCTAACCACCCCAACATCTCTGACCCATTGAACTAAATAAATGTATTTAATCACTGACTAGTCAACTGATCAGAAGGTGCCACAGGGTGAAATGAGTGTCTTGACAAAGGGAAGACAGGCACTACCTAAACCACTGTCACAACAAACATACCTTATCTCATCCACAGTTTACCCACACACACAGATTCAACCTTAAACCATACTACAGAATAAAATTTTTGTTTACAACAAAATACAAAACTCATCTCCTAAGATTATCCTTAAGAAAATAATTCTGGAAACGTGTTCCAGACTCTTTTCTTGTAAACAGATTAGGCTAAAACCACAAAAAAACCCCAACCCTCCAATCACTTCTGATGAATCATAGCCCAAATAACACAATGCAAGCAAAGGATGATGCTTCCATTGAAGGTTTTCCAGCACCTTTCTGGTCTGACTGTTGCCAGCTTAGTGACTAAGAAGAATGGCAGGACAAATCTCACACCCTTCACAGAAGTCTTAAGCAAACTTTTCTTGGCACGCAAAAACCTGATTGCATAGCAAGTGGTGCTTTCCCCAGGTGTTCCTATGGCAAAACAACATGCCTGCCCAGCACTGGGTTATTAATGCCTCATTCTCCTGATGTTGTGTGTTGGCAGCCATGACAGAAAGCTTTGAACTTGTTTATTCACACTTGTTTAATCCTGTCTCCACACAGCACATCACGGCCTGTGGGGCTTGGAAGATGGATGAGTGAAACCAAGGCCACGAGGGGGTCAGGGTCAGGGCTGTCTCTGAATCTCAATAACTCCATCACTCACTGCAGCAGGCACTTCAGAGGTCACCTCAACCGAGGAGTTTGGGATAGATGTGCAAAACAGCTGGCACAAGCATACACACATTCCCTGCAGTTGATGCTACACATGGAAACAAGTATAAATCCTTACTCTCACAGTGCCTTGAGCTGGCTTTAGTCTACTTGGTTGCAAAAAGAAAAAGGGGAAAAAAGTTTCTTTAAAAATAGCAGGCAGGTATCAAGCAGCAGCACGCAGGCAAAAGAAAGAACCACTAAAAATCAGAAAATAAATATGCCAGTTTAATATTTCTGCTGTAACTAAGGGAAAGGAGCAAGAAGAGCACATGATGTTGCAGACTAGCTCTAGTACACAGTGACAGTGGAGGGCAATACACTTCATCCCACTTGCATTGTGACACATTGTGCCTGACAAAGAAGCTTCTTTGAAGCACAGACAGCACAGATGACACAAACTCCTACTCTATCCATTGCACAGGAATTTTAATGTGCATCAATGATAAATCCTAATTTTTAAAAGCTTTATGTTTAGAATATTTATATGTCTTCCATATACATATGTATTTCATGCATCTAGAAACACATTTTTATATATATAAAATTAAATATCGAAAACATACAGTAGTTAAATAGCTGTATACTGCTCAGGTCCTAAACTATACTGACAATATCCAGGACAATTGGAGAGTTTTTATTCCCATACCTTTAGCAATTCTGAAGTTCATATTGCACACTATATCCTGTTTGTTCACCTGTTCTGTTTGTCACTGGCAGGAACTTCATCACATGCTGATACTAAACTGTTCCTTTCTTATAGCTCTGAACTTGTGCTTTTTACCTCATAATACACCTCATAATAAACCACTCTGCAAAAGTGAAATTATTTCCAAGAGAGGTGGAAATTAGCATTACTACCTGTCCTTAAGCACATGTGCAGCACTGCAATTTAAAGCATAAATTTGATCCAACCAAGTTCTCATTTGTTCAGAATGCAGGTGTATAATGAGAAAAGTGATTAAACTTAGATCTGCACATATGCACCCAGTGTATTTTTGATAGCCAGTCAAAACATTTTAATGAATAGGAAAATTAGCAGGTGAATTATATAAAGAATAGTCAAAGACAAGCTTTTATTCTAGGATGAGAAAACAAGTCCTTATAATCTGACCAAGCTCTTTGAGAAGAAAAGCCAGATAAACAAGAAAAACAATAACAGGGCTCTGTCCCAGTCTCTCCAAAAAATGTAAAAGCATAGGCTTCAATGCAGACATCACTTAGACTAATGACACTGGCTGGGAAAGAAGTAGTTCTACAATAATTTGCAGATCCATTTTTTATGCCTTTCTTTCTTTTCTTGAAGGGAGGGCAGTGGAACAGAAGTAATTAGAGTTTTGATTTTTTTTTTTTTGTTTCAGATGGTTGGTTTGCTTTTTGAAGCATTTCTGTAAGATATCAATTTCTTAAAGAGAAAGGAAACCTTTTTGTTTGGGTTGCTGCAACTTCTTGCTGTATGGTCCATTTTCTGAAAAGTTTATTTCTATTAAGTGCTCCCAAGAGGGAGGGTGGGAGCGAGGGTGTTGTATATCCACAATTTTTAATAAGACTGATACAATCAAAGTTTATATAACACATATAAATATCTATTAAGAAGTCCAAAATGTGGAGTAACTGATACATTCAGGATCAGATACTGCTCAAAAAGGAACACAATCTTGATAAAAGCATGAAGAAAGTCACCTGTGTTGTTTATAGTAGGCAGAAGAAGGCAAATAAAATGAAAAATATCCCTCATATTTTTAAGATATCATACTACCAATCAAAATATTTGGCTTCTATCTGTGGTTGGGCAATCAACATGATACATGGCTTCAAACAGATGGCTCTGAGTCTCAAAGAAAACATGACTGATGTTCAGTATTGCCACCACTGACTTCAAGACAGGTATCTGTGGGAGAGGAATTTACAGGTCTGCAGCAGGTAATTAAGTTGCTTCTGCAGTACAATAAGAATTGTATATATGCTAAGGGAGGGAACTGGAGCTCTAAGGTACAAATCTTCAGTGGCTTCAATCACTTTTCCCAGCTGAGTCTCCAGACTGCAGGCTACTTAACTCCTCCTCCAACAATCTGAATGAACAACATGATTTAGACTACTTGAGGAAAATGTGACTTTTAGTTGCTGATTCTAAGTTTGAAACATATAAGAAATATATAAAAATGAGAAGACAGATTTAGAAAAAATGTAAGTAGAACACAAAAGCAAATACTTTCTGAAAACAAATTCAAGTTGTTTTTTTTTTTTTGCCATTTACTCTCTAGTAACCAAGATGCTTTGCTAAAAGAAAAAACATTCTGACAAACATTGTAGTTTTAACTTTCCAGTTTGCTTCAACAACCCCAAATTTACACTCAGACTGTGTTTTCCCGTGGGCTTTGTTATTGACTTAATTTTAAAACATTCTTAAAACTCTATACTTCAAGAGAAAAGCAAGGTGCACAAAAACAAAGGAAGCTTAACTCTGTGCAAGCATCTTTTTCATAAAAACAATCTTACAGTAAACATAGCACACATCTCAGTGGCTGAGGTGACAGTGTTCCACCCAGATGCCATCAACTGCTCCAGGTTTTCCACTACCTGTGCCTTTTTTGGATTCCAGCCAGGAAACACAACTATACTTGTCCAGAATCCATGATGTGAATGAGCCATTTAAAGTGCTTAAATTTCAAACATATGAGCTTAAACACCTTTTGTGTTCTCTACATCAGTGGTTTTTTACTGTCCTAGACAGACCACTGCACTAGATGGACCAGCTGGTGAGATCCAGTGGGTCATTATATCACTGCTTCCCGTGTGAAACAAAAGGCATGATATGTGACTACCTCAACAGTGCTGCTCTGGAGAAAACACAGCAATTCTCACATTCTAAACATACCCAAAGTTCCATTTGGCATTAATCACTGCTAAAATACAAAATGATCATCCTACTATCTGTCAGCTTTAAGAGATTATAGCAGTCAGCAGATGGGGAATTTTTGTATACATTATGACCTGGAAAATAATTCCAAGCTTAGCCAGTACAATTTCTTTTGCAAGATTGTTGCTCAATTTATCCCCTTTAAACTGGAGATATTTTTCCTCAGGTTCTCATGTATGGTTTGTTTTGAGATGACAACAGAAAGAAACCACTTCCTTCCCACAAGCAATGTTTCTATGTTCTCAGCCTTGCTGGGTTGGTAATCTCTTCAAAGGCTGACAGAAACTTGTTTCCTTCTCATTTATTTCATGAAATGATTTTGCATATGAAGTGAGCAACAGGCAGGTTTGAGCCCAATTAGTAGAAGAAAAGTCCTCCAGCAAGATGCAGGTGGTTTAAAGAACTGCCAATTTTGAACACCAAGGCCAACATCTATTTTGACATACAAGATTAGTCATTGAACCCAGCAGGACCCAACAGGAGGATCATTAGATGGGAAGAATGGGATGACACTGAAAATTAGTATAGGAGACACTAATTGAAGTGGAATAACAGCAAGTGCAAGGCCATATTCTTTCAAACCCATCACAGGGAAGTTTATGGCTCATCTGTTACACATTACAGAGGAAGAGAAAGATCTGTGTCTGATTAGTATAGAATCACTATGAGTTACCAAATGCCTATAAAAAGTTAAACATGATCACAGGACTGATTGATCACAGAACAGTGAAGATAGTTATTAGCATCAGTTCATCATGCACACCATGCAAGTCTTGAAATAGTACATGGAATCTACCCACTCATATCTCAGAAAACATATGCAGACTAGAACAGGTGATGAATGACTACTAGGATCAAGCAAACATTTTCCAAATAAACTCACGAGCTTTTCTTATTTAACTTAGCAATAGTGGAGATGAGGAGTGACACCACGGTGGTCCGTAAATACAAAGGAGAGAAAACAACTCCAGAAAAATCAGATCATAGAATAGTTTGAGAAGAAATGAACCTTGTAAATGTCATCTAGTCCAACCCCCCTGCAACGAGCAAGGACATCTTCAACTCAGTCAGGTTGCTCAGAGCTCCATGCAACCTGACTTTGAATCTCAATCTGACCTATTTCAGGGTTTTACCACCTCCACAGCAAAAAGCTTCTTCCTTATATTTACTCTTGATCAAACCTCCTGTGGTTTAAAACCATTACCCCTTGTCCTAATGCAGCAGGCACTGCTAAAAATTTCTTTCCCCATCTTGCTTATAAGTCTCTTTTAAGCATTGAAAGGCTGCTATAAGATCTCCCCAGAGCCTTCTCTTCCCCAGCCTAAACAATCCTAATTTTCTTACAGGAGAGGTGCTCCAAAATCACAAGAACTAGCATAAATCAAGCATGTTCATGTTTACACTGGAAACATGATTTTTTTTTTTTCTCACCATTAGAATACATGAGTTCCAAGACAGGCTTTCAACAGAAATGGAAAGGAGCGAGCTTGAGGAGGAAGGGGAAGGCAATCAAACTGCTTTTCAGACTGCAGCTTGAAATGTTTCTGAAAGGAATTACAAAGTACAGCTGGGTAGAATACAGGAACTCAGCGATCCAGGACTCCCAGTTCTTTACAACTCTACATCCCTTTGTACAGCAGCAAACAGATCTATGAGACAGCAGAAAGTGACAGTGTACGCCTCCCTTCTCTATCACAATGAAGCCATTTCCCAACTATCAGTACACATTCACATCACTGCCACTTGAAATACTCAAGCAAGAAGAGTGGAGCCAAACCAGCACTTCATTTCCCACATAAATTCCACCTATTAGAAACTCACGTGAAGTATAAATCTGTTGGAACTTAGGAAGTAGCACCAAAGCCATGATTAAACTTTAGTCCTCTAAGAGTAAGAGCAAGGCAAGCTCATGTCTGAACAAAGACGGGAAAACAAAAAAAAAAAAAAGAAGGTTAAGGGTTTCATCAAAAATAGGGGGATTCTCAAAATAAAAACCTGTATCAATATATATACATAGAGAGATACAAAGATGTGTATATGTAAAACATCCACCAATCCACCAATTATCATCCTGATAATTACTGTTAATTACCACAGTACTGAATCTTGTTAGAATTAAGATCATGAAAAATTTGCAAAGGCATAATCTGAGCATCACTTCAAATGAGTACTTTTTTTAATCCTGACACTACAGAATAATAACATGCATATGCCAATAGCTAATATTTCAATTAACATTCAAAGAGTGCTTATTGTCTCCTCAGCAAATAGAACGGAGTTGTAAAAATCCAATGTTATCTTGTTCTCCTTCACTTCCCATATTAACTAAAAATCAGAGAAATGTCAACCAAAAAAAAAAAGAGAAAAGAAAATCAGCACGTGATGACGCACCCACTAACAGATCAGTCAGGAGCTGATTTCTTTCAAGGTCTCTGCGAAGTCTTCAGTTGCTCCTTAGCTGCCAACATTTTCTCAGGTAGACCATTCAGAGAGATATAAATAGCACATTTGATTTTAAAAAAATATAACCAAATCAAAGCTAAGAGGAAGAAAGAAACTGATAAAAATCAAAAGAGGAATGGGCAACAAAATATTAGAAACAGAATCAGATCAACTGCAAATACGTCCTAAAAATGTATTATAAGAAGACCACAGTATGAAAACAATGAGAAAAAGGCAAACAAAAACAAGGCCTGGAGAAACCTACAGGCATTGTACAGTTTGATATTATGAGTGATTGAATTTTAAATATCTTTGGAATTTCTTAAAACGTAAGGAGTCCTTAGCTCTTTTAGCCTTTAAATCTGTAAGCCCAGGTGGAGTTCAGTGGCTAAGAAGTGGAGATGGAACAATGTGATGACTTGTGTAAATTCTATTGAATGATGGTGGGAAGTACTGCTTCTGCCCACATGGAATGCACCAATGCTGTAGCACAAAGGTAAACACTTGGTGAGAAATGTGCTAGCAACAGAATCTAGGTTATCCTGATGAAGAGCACCTCTCTCATAAAATTTCTAGTTCATTCTGGCTATGAAGAAAAATCACACCCTCTTAAATATGTAGCTTTCTTGTCTCAGGTGAATTCAGAAGAAATAAAAACACTCAATTAAAACCTAGATTAATAAATTAAATAAGCAGAACTATTTTTTTTTTTTGGCTCAATGAAAACTTTGCAATAAGATATCAAGTCAGGTTTTGGTTTATCTAATGTGTCTTCACTCATTTATATTTAGTAACCTCTAACTTCTAAAAGTGACTGAGAACTACTGCCCTATACAGGAAGGCAATTTTATGTAATGTTTTCAATTAATTTTGTTCCCCCTGGCTTCATCCTAATCCACAGAAAAGTCCACAGAAATTGCTTATTGCAATCTTCAAAAGTACAGAGAAGTTTTAAGGTTTCACACCATCTTACAAAATCTACCCTTCCCCAGATTATGTAATCAGATAAAATTTTATTTGTTCTCCTCCACAAGAAGAATTTACTTTTCCTTAAGCATGCTGTGATAGTAGCCATGATTTGTTAAATTTCTTCTTAGAGAAAAAGCATGATGAGAAAAAGCATGATGCTTTTTCAGTGTCCTGATATTGGTCATAGACAAGACCACAGTCTCCAGCATTCCAATTTCTGCAATGATTATTCTGTCGTGATGAGAGCAGAAGAGTGCCAACTCAGACAGAAAGCCTTTCATACTCTGCTTAGAAGGATGAGGGTGAGAGAGAGATAAGTAACAGGACATGCTCTCCACATATGAAAGTAACCTCACAGCAAATCAGACTTCAAAATTACCAGTAACAAAATTAATAATGTGTTACTATCATACATAAAACAGAAACTAGATGGAAAAAACCATCCACCCATTTTACAGTCACATACACTGTGCTCTTCTTTCACTCTGAATATCTCATAGGAAATTATTAACTCCATTATTATGAACACATTGCAGCCTTTTGCACATGCTCCAGCAAATAGCCATTAGCATTATGATGCAAAGGTGATTGCATAGCATATATTTTATATCTCTCAGCCTTTATTCACTGAACACTTCAATATATCTGGTTTATTTGTAAAATTACTGTCTCCCATGTTCAAGATGTGGCTTAGGCTTGCTTTGCAGAACATCTATGACTTCACACTAAACTCAGTGTACTTCTATAACCTCTCTTGTTACAGATAAAAACATAATTCAGTGTTGACTCTAACACAAACAGGATCATTTTGTTTAGAGAGTGTTCCAAAGCCAGCTATCCAAGCAATCTACGGCATATAAATAATGCAAGACCTCTTCTTTCTCCAAATGACTTCAGTTCAAGCAGAGACTCAGAAAGATGGAAGCCCAAATTTATACTGCCATTACAAAATTCAATCTATTTCTGGTTCTTCAATTGAATTATGACTCAGAGGCTTCCACTCTTTTCTGCACCAACCCATATGCTCCCAACCCATGCAGAAAAGAATCCTATTTGTGAATATTCCTGAGCTTTATAATTATTATGTTAAAATGGCAGCAAATCCCAACTAATCTGAAAAGCTTTGTGTTTGCTTTTAAAGGAAAGTAAGGTAGAAAATGGGTCTGATTTTCCCTCCCCCCTGACCTCTGAACCACAACCTCCTCACCACTAAAGCGTTCAACACCTCATTTAATCTCTCCTCGCTGCATTGGCACAGTGCTGCAAAAGGAAAAGGGAAAAAAATAATCTGGGGACTTCATCAATTTTTCATGAATTTTCATTTAGGCCGAAGCCCCCTGTAACAGTGGTCGATAGATCAAGCTGCTGTCACATATTTAACACCTGGAGCTACAGCTGCTCTCCCTGGGGGCTGCCGCTGACTCCGGCTGGATCAGAGGCAGCCCCAGCCAGCGCAGGGACCCCGGTGCTCCTTCCCCAGCTCACATGTGGCGCCCTGGTGCTCCCAGCTGAAATCCTAGCTACACTCACTGCTGCAAATGTGTTTCCTGATATTCCCGCTGGAAAACTCCACCACGCAGCTTCGATCGCCTCAACTGGAGCATTGTTAAAAAAAATGTGCTTTTATTTTAAGACTTCTGGCATTCAAATACGAAAGCGGTTTGGTCAAAGATCAAACTATTTCAAGCCTACTTCTAAATTCTCCCAAGAAAATCTGAACATCAACATACATCTAATAATGCCAACCCTTGTTCAATCTTAATTAAAAAGTTCTAATGGACAAAACCTAAAGAAAGATGCTTTACTTTTTTGAATACAACTCTTCATAGATGTTTTAAGGCTAGAACATCTGTTTTTAATTATTTAACTGTAAAACAAAAACACTACATGAGAATTTGCCACATACAATTTGGAAGACTTCTTTGACTGGTAGCATTAGGATTATTTTTTCCTTCTCAGGAAGCTCCTACGGAAGAATTCATCTGCATGAAGCACACCACGAATTGATGAATTACAATTTAATAGAATAAGCCATATCAATCCTAAACTGTGCCTTCAAATAATAACTCCTCTAAATACCAACTATTTCTTCTTAAATGTGTTCAGGAATGAAGACATCCAAAGCAAAAATATTCTAAAAGCATATTCAGTATATTAATGATGGTTTTTAAAATAACTTTCCAAATCACAGTTCTCCACAGTTTTACTGGCATGGACAAATTTTTCTGAGGATATACATCAGTACAAAAATACCTTTCCTGGACTGTATGCACGTTCTCTGAAGAGGTGTGGATGTAGAGGCATAGCTTATGTGCTTTATAGGGGCTGGTACCTAAATTCATGTCTGGGAAAGGTGTAAACAGTTACTCAGCCAAAAAGAGCTTAGGGTTTTCGGCAACTTGAAAAAACTCATTCCTTAAAAAACCCAAAGGGCAACATGATTGTGTTCAAGATAGTTTGAACCACTCTGTGTCCCAGCTGAATTTAACTTCTATCTTTACACATAAATATGGATACATCAGAAGACTTTCCATCCCTCTCCTTTTATGGCAGGTGCTCATGGAGGTTAAAAAAAGGAAATAAAAGAAAATTAATCATAATTAACACTGTTTATCATATTATTGCATAAGCACAAACACATCTAACTTACACA
>JAYDZK010000001.1:9812629-9823370 GCA_034509185.1 Euphonia xanthogaster
AGCTGGATGCAGCCCTGCAGGTGGGGTCTCAGCAGAGGGGGCAGAGGGGCAGAATCCCCTCCCTGCCCTGCTGCCCATGAGGCTTTGGAGGCTGCCAGAGCTCATGGCCAGTTCACGTCCAACTTAATGGTGTGCTGTGGCACGTTTATGTGTGATTAATTTAATCTTCACTTGAAACTGAACATCGAGTTATCAACTTGCACTGCCTAAGACACCACAACACAATGTTTTGTCACTCTAACAAACACAGCTTTCATTTTCAGATACCAGAGCCTTCTAACTACTGGCAGCTGCTGACCTGATAAATGCTGACTGATGGAAAACACTGTAGTTCTTAGAATAACTGGTGACATTATAGATTTGTCATAAACTGTCACTTCATAAGCAAAAAACATTTGCAGTGACTGCTGCAGAAATGATTCACGTAATGTCCTTCAAGGTGAGGACAGTGAACAGAAGAAGCCCAGCCTCATATTGGAACCAAGAAAAAGGAAACTGCTGGGCAGACACATTTGGTCACCAAAAAGCAAAAGAATACTCCAGTTATTTGTATGTCCCTGTGCAGCACATGTATTGAAATATATTCACCAACACTTCTTACACTCTCCTTCATGTATTATGAATTAATGTATGTATATATTCCTAATCAAGATAGTGAAAGAAAGTAAGAAAAGTGAGGAAAATTGACAAAAGCAGAAAAAAATAAAAAACATAGCCTGCATATTGTACTTCAAGTGTCAACACTCCGCACTTCCACTCCTCTACTTGAACTTAATTCAGATGTGTTGGACAAGAAATTCCCTGAGAATCACCTCCAAGACTACTCCTTTGGGAAGTGTAAAAGACAACAATAATTCATTTCAACCACTTCAACACCAGGGTGCCAACTAAGTCAGGTTGTCTCCACAACTACGTCACATATTTGCTTTTATATGCTCAGACTTCCTCACAAGTCTCCTCAGGGACCCAGTGTACAATATAGTTACAGCTACACTGGTAGCATATCAGCAGAAGGCCTATTATTTTCAGTTTCATCTGGCTCATCCTGCAGTCAAATAACCCTAAAAATTATTTGGATGCAAGAATTTTTATTAATAAATGAAATAGATTTGCTGTAGACACACAGATGCAAGTAGGGAGGGAGACTAAAGAAAAGAGTCAATACTCTATTCCTCTTTACTGCATTTCTTCAGAGTCACTGTGCAATCTGTCCTAAAAGCAATCACAGAATGGTCTGGGTTCCTAAAGATCATCTAATTCCAAACCCCCTGTTATGACTTGACCAGGTTGCTCAGAGCTCTGTCCAACCTTCATGGGATGGGGCATCCACAACTTCTGTGGGTAACCTGTTCCAGTGCCTCACCACCCACCCTCACAGTTAAGAATTCCTTCCTAATATCTAACCCAAACCCCCTGTCTGTCAGTTTGAAGCCATTCTCCCTTATCCTGTCACTCCATGCCCTTGCAAAGTCTCTCTCCATCTTTATTGCAGGCTCCCTTCAGATGGGAAGGCCTGGAAGGCTTCCTTTGGGTCATGTGATCTCTAATACACAAAAATCATCACAGAAAAAGGCATTTGGCAATTCACTTTTTAGTCCTCCTACTCCACTATCTTTCAAATTTCTAGGAAGAGACTTTCATTTATTGCACTTCACATTCTTCTGGTTTTCATCTACTTCACATAAAGACCAAACGTTGATTTCGTCTATTAAGCCTACTCTCTAAATAAGCATCAACAAAGCTCATGGTCTGTCATACCAGAAAAGCAATGGTACAGACTAAATTCAGAGATATTTAACTCATTTCTCAAAACATTCACGGCTACTGGGGCAGCAGTGGTTAAGAGACAGACTAGTAAATGCATTATACCTACCGAACAATTTTAAAGAAACAAGCTAATACAATATTGTTTTATGCTAACACTCTGAGATGGTATTTCATATAACAGATTTCTGAACTGCCTTCAAGAAAGAGAATTTTGAGGACATTCTCCCTCTGACATTATCAGCACCTGTCACCATCTGACATCACATTTATTTCCATCTCTCTTTTCCAACTTTAACCTACCTGACTTCCTATATATAGAAAAGGTCTTCCTCAGCTGACCTCCAAGACTACTAATCCTTTTATATCCTTCCTCAAGGCTCTCATTTTGATTCCTTTAACATTCCAAACACACAGTTTTAATATACTTGGATACTTACCTACTCTCCAATCTGCCTACTGTTCTCATGCTATTGCTGTGAAAGGGATGCTTAAAATGGGATTTAATGTTTTCCATTGTGTCATAGATTTGAAATATTTCCAGTTCTGGAGTTCTAACAGGTCACACTGAACAGGTGTGTTGTATCTTAAGTTCAGAAAATAAGTATTGCCAAAAAGAGCAACATAAGTTGTTGTAATAATGGACTTGAAAGACAAACTTATAATATATCACAGCCACAAAATCCTTTAGGTTGGAAAAGACCTCCAGGACAATCCAGTCCAACCTTTTACCAGCCACCACCCTGTCAACTAAATCACAGTGCCACATGCAGTCATTTCTTGAACATCTCTAGGGATGATGACTCCATCACCCCCCTGGGCAGCCCATTCCAATGTTTAACAACCCTCCTATAATGAAATGTCTCCTGTCCAGCCCGAGTCTCCCCTGGCACAGCTTAAGACTGTGTCCTCTTCTCCTATTGCTGGTTGGCTGGAAGAAGGAACTGGACTCCCACCTGGCTGCACCCTCCTTTCAGGGAGTTGGAAAAATTCATAAAGTCACTCTGAGCCTCCTTTTCTCCAGGCTTAGCAGCCTCAGCTCCCTCAGCTGCTCCTCATGTGAGTTATTAGTTATTTCATGCCTCTGATAGCATTTTGAATGCATTCCCTCCAAGAGTTTGCCAACAACACATGTTCTCCCTGAGACAGCGCAAAAGGACTGTTTATCAAGGAGACAAACAGCAAAACTGTGATAGGAAAAAATAAATCTCCTACAACAGAAAGCTATGGATGCAGGAAGAAAAGACCCTGGGTACATTTGACTCTACAGAGAGGACAGCTCCGAACCATCTTTCATGCTAGAGTCTTGGTTTATTTTCACTGCAACAATAAAGAAAAAATGAAACTGAAAGCAAGGTATTAAAATCCCAATTAAAATAATCATATGCTTTAAATAGATGGACAGCTCCAGACGTGTCTGCTGAATCTCTTCTGGCTACATCAGATCTGTCACACGGCCAGGCTCCAGCTCTTTTTTTTTGACTTATGCAGACTCTACAAAGACAATCCCACAGCTACTTAGTTAAATCTACTGATGGACAGTCACTGTTCATTTTCCCACTTCTTCGTATGCCTCGTTTCACAAGAGAAGTACTTATCAGAAATGCTTATTGCACACATTCGTTTGATGTAATGACTAAGTCTGTTGCTTTCACCACCCTTTTAGGCACAGAATTGACTGAAGGCAAGACGAGATCTCAAGAAGAGAGCCAGTCAGCCACATCTTAGTTCAAACAAAATATAACAGGGAAAAAAAGTCAAGATAATGAGAAAACTCAACTGGAATACAGGCTGATTATTCAACATGCATTCCTCTAGGCAAAGTGACATGGCAAGGACGACATTTTGAAAATTTATACTTTACAGTCTCTCCCCCTTTCTGAGATTTGGCAGATGGGAAAAGACTCCAGTGATACAACTGTTTCCAAGGTAAGGGGTTTTTGTTCAAAGCTGTGTCAGCTATGACAAGGTCCTCTGAAAGCTTTTCCTTGAGCAAAATTAATCCATTAAACAACATATCCTGACTTCCCCAGGACATGTGCCTGCAGATAAGTCACCTTTCCTATAGAGTGTGTCTGCCAAGAGGAAGAGCAGGAAATGCTGACAAGAGAGATCAATAACTGTCATTAAAAACATTGACCAAATCTTACTGGAAGGTTGATTTCATTAAGTTTCTCTTGTATGGAACTCTGACTTTGCTAAACAAGGTGTAATCAACTCTACTATTAAAGAAACACTGTAAACAAAATTCCTTTTTTTAATTAATGTGGATAATAATCCAGTGCCACACCATAAGCACCCTTTTCCTTACATAAAATTGTTTCAGGGGAAGCATTCCAAAACTGACATAAATGCTTAATGCAATTTTACTCTAATTCACTTTTCTTCAATTGGTTTCTCATCACATACAAGTATTTGAGTGTCACATTTCACTTTTTTTGCAGAGTCTTACCACACCTTAAAATTTATTTCCAGCACACTGCCTGGGATGGAGCAGCGTGTTAGGGATGCAGTCAAGAGAGCAGGAGTGAGCACAACAGCCCTGAAAACTGGAATACAGATTCACAGGCAAATGATTAATCTTTTTTCCCCAGGTGAAAAGTGATGTTATAAATACAAGTCACTGCTTCAATGAGAAAGTTACATTGATTTGTTTATTGCAAAGCACAACGGTTTAGAGTTCAAGTCAAGAAATAAAATATTTACCAGAGCTTTGCTCCCTGAAAGAAGATAAGAGGCAATTATTTGCTTAATAACACACCAGTGCTTAATGACACACCAGCACCCACACACATACACACAATAAACCCTAGCCAACCCAAACCAGCTTCACTTCTAGGTTCTTTCTTGAAAAAGCTCTAGGTTTTGAAACTCAAATAGTTTCTCCAATTCGAGTGTGGATTTTATTAATGTTCACTGACTCCAAATAATGAGATTATAAAAATGACTTTAAGAAGTGAAGAAGATAGGTAGAGAAGAGGAGCATTTCCACCTGTGAAAAGCAAAAAGGACAATGTTTATGTGTATGTGTGTGTAAATCTCTCTGTATTTATATGATGTGTGTAGATACATACCACATCTGTATTGACACAATGTACACACACACCTGCAAGTGGCAGGTGACCTCCACAAGTCCCGACTAATCCAAATTATTCTATGATATATACACATCATATAACAAAAGCATCAAAGACAAAAAAAAAAAACTAATATCTCTCTTCATCCAGAAGAGCTCAAGCACAACAGCTCTTCCCTTGGGAGCCTTTCCAAATCACTCTGGAATTTAACAAAGCAAAGCAGAAGTGTACGCCCGACTCTAAAAACATCTTTCTGCTATTTTCAGGTCAAGGATGGAAGGTAAAAAAGCAGATATTGCTTACAGAGAGCATGGCAGTTGTACAAGGGGCATGTTATCACAGCACTGGGGAACTGGAAATGACTCCTTATCAGCCAGGCAAAGGGAAGCTTTGCAGCTTCCCTGGTACCACTGGAGAAACCAATGCCCCATTAGAAGCAAGTAAACTTTGCTTTTGCATAGAAGGGTTGATAACCACAGGCTCTCCAAAGTCTAAAGCTTTCTATTGATAGATGATAATGACCATCTAAGGCAACATTAAAAGATACATTTAAAGCTTTAAAAAGGAGCAATTAGAAAGACACATCAATTTTAACAGTGTTAAGCTAAAACAGCTATAAAAAAGCTTTTAAATGACAACCGGGTCCAGAACCCTCCACGAACCATGAGTCAAACAGTTCTCAGAGCAGAATAAAATCACTACAGTCTGTGAAATCAGACTACATTTGTAAATAAATTCACCCATCTAAAGCAGTCTTAAAGTAATAATCTTTGAGGAAGACGGGATTTCTACTATAAGCACTGCAAGCATTTAAACTTTGATGTTCTGAATTTTATCCTGCAGCCACTACGTTGCCTGCTGACACTGGTCACAAAGACTCCCTGAACCACACCAGTTATGAATGTCTAGGGAATTAAAAGTACACAATATCAATACTTGACTTAAAACTTGACCCAAACATCCTACAGAAACTTTTCATGAAGTTCCAAGTAACTGT
Source organism: Euphonia xanthogaster (assembly GCA_034509185.1). Lineage (NCBI taxonomy): Eukaryota > Metazoa > Chordata > Aves > Passeriformes > Fringillidae > Euphonia > Euphonia xanthogaster. Next base: position 9,818,468 of record JAYDZK010000001.1, read on the forward strand.
CAGCCAATTAATATTAATTTTGCAGTGAAGCTCTCAGTAAAATTTAAAGCGGTATGACATATCAAAAACTCATGGTAATATCTTGGTTTAGAAATCTACAAATGACATCTTTGTGATTTGTCAAAGACTCTCTTTGAAAGCTTCAACTAGTTTGGAAAACTTTTTCCAAATATCCATGGATGAAAACATAGATCAAGCTCTGTGAAGAAACATTCTAATCCTACTTTTTCTAACCCCATATTGAGTAAATAAGCTCAAAAGTAAATATGCTCAAAAATCGAAGGCTTTTGGAATTAGCATGAACTTCCTCACAAGCTGTATCTCTCCTACCTATGTCAACAAAAAACAAACAGGTGAACAAGTACAGGCACTCCAAGACTTGGAGGTATGTTTATAATTGCCCTTTCATTTCACCTTTTGCTAGCTGGCATTTTAAAAACTCATTCAGCCTGCCAATGCTTGAAAAAAAACAACTTCTACAGAAAATTTAGTCACATGCTATTTCTGCCAATATAGGTCACGTTTATAAACACCTCATATATCCCAAGTACAAAAGATGACAAATTTTATATTGCTGCTCTACAGCATGCATTTGTCTTTTTATATATTTAGAAGTTTGGTGTTTGGGGCTTTTGTTTGGTTGGCTTTCCCATGTTTAAAAAGTAAATACTTTACTGCAACTACTGCATTTTTTTTGTTTGATCACCAAAATGTCACCAGCTTTTCAATGGTTATCACACTGGTATCTGAATGTCACATTATTAACTCTCTTTGTATAAGGAATTCTCACTGCTAATAATGGGAAACCTCACACCAAATTCAAATTTATGAACAAACATCTAAGTGTCCTAACTCCAGCTTCTCCTGATGTATGCATAGCACAATTGTACCTACTTTTATATATATACAACATGAGAGAAAATCTTCTTTTAAGAGAATATTTGGAGCTCCTCTGCCCCAACATCCTCTCCTGTGTGCGTGTCCCTCCCACCCCCCAGAAAAAAAAAAACCAAAAAAAAAAAAAAAAAAACAACTCATTTTTTCCTGGTCCCTTTCCTTTTTGTCTGCTCTCCACATGTCTCACAATTCCTTACTTACCTCATCATGTGCATTTTAAGGTCATTTTTCTACTTTGCTACTATTATACCTGTAGCTAATAAAATTACATTTTTTTAAATCCAAAACAGTTCAACTCTGTTTACAAGGTGAATCTTTTCTCTTTTCATTCTCCTTTTCAGAAGCCATCCAGTTATCTGTCCCATTAGATAACAAAACACAATTCTGCAACTTCTGCAGCCAAAATGGGATTTAATGTTCTCGGGCCTGGTGACAAAAACCAAACAAACACTCCAGTATCTGTGCCAACTTACGGATTTTTTTTTTTTTTTAAGCAGCCCTCAGTGATTTTTCTCTCACCTTTGCTGTTCCACATATTTACACCCAAAGCTGGCACAAATTCAGGAAGTCTTTCCTAGTACTTAAGGCTGAAGGCACAGGTCCAGTGAGAGGTTTTATTGGCTCTTGCTGTTAGCGGTGGAAGAGTCTTGCCTTTCAAGGAATATGCATTTCACAGGATTTTTCTGCAGCTCTATTTTACCCTTTCTATATTAAAATTAGGGATATTCTTTTGAAACCGTAAAGTTGCAGACACCGATTCAGAAACCTCTGTTGTCTATCCTGTTTTTATACAGATCTGTTGATTTCACTATTAGAGCATGGATTACTGACAAACAGCCACCTCTTAGAGCTGTGGAATGGCAAGGGGACTGCTGTGACCTTCTAAGAGCTTCTTTCCAGCATGTAACTTATTTACTCTGTCTTTTCTACATCACATAGCACTATGCAGAAGCACTGAAATAAGAGTGGCTGGCAGCACAGTAGGCGAAACAAACAAAAATTCCCAGGCAGTTCTCAATGTGTTTATTTTAAGCAAGAAAATGTTTGAAAATAGTAGTAGAGGAAGTAAATAGAAAACATAGAGAAAATAGATTCCACCATTTTAACCTTAGACTTCTAAATCACTATATTTAGCAAATATAACAAATGCTGTCTAGACAAACTTAGGAAATAAAATTCCATCTTTAAACAGTGGTAGGTTGGCCCAAATGACAGCCAAATCCAGCTGCTCACTCACCACCCTCTCCCATGGGATGGGGAGAAAGTAGAAGGAAAGCAAGAGACTTGTGGATAGAAATAATGGCAGCTAAAAGGGAAGGAAAACACCGTGGACACAAGCAAAGCAAAAAAGAAGAATTCATTCACTACTCATCAGCAAACAGATGTCCAGGCACTTCCTGGCAAGCAGGGCCTCAGCATGCAGGACTGTTGCTTGAGAACACAAATGCCAAAACCATCAATGTCCCTCCTTTATCTTCCTTTCCCTGAGTTTTTATTGCTGAGCATATGATGACATATGGCACAGAATATCCCTTTGATCATCTTGAATCAGCTGTCCCAGCTCTGCTCCATTCCAACCTCTTGCCAGCCTATGCCTACTACACTCTCTGCTTAGAGGTACAAATCAAAACTTTCAAGAGACAGGATCTTTTTTTTTTAATGACTTCTTGTCAACAGATAAAAAACCCTCATACATGATAAAAAAACCTTTTCTTCTGCGAAACTAGTTTGCAGTGAATCTATTTCCTCCAGAACATATAAGCATAATGTGAGACACCCTTGCAGATGCCTTTGTCATTTTAGGTTCCAAAAACAGAGCAGTAACATATTTTTATATCTAGCATTTCTCTGATTGATAACTAAAGGACTACAGCTACAGTCAGCTTTCTAAGTGAAGTAGAATCAAAGCTTCCTTGCCATGAAGGAAAACAAATCAAATATATATGGGAAAATGCAAGGAAAAGTTTAAGGCTGACACTACAGTGGTGCTCACATGGAGCATTTGCCAGTGTCTGCACTCTGTGTGTGAATATCGTAACACAGCCTTCCTGCATCACACCTCTGTGTGCACCTGGGGAAGCAAAGAGTGAAAAGTCCTCTAGATTTTTGCTAAGAATCCTTGCATTATCTCATGTTAATTTCCAGAAGCCTGTGGCTAAAAAGTGAATGTAACTCCATTCCTTCACAGTCCTGGTATATTTGTTAACTATTCTACAGGCATTTTTTTTTCCTTCTGTGTTATTTTTCCCATTCAGCAGAAAAACTCAAGCTATTATTTTGGGTCACCTTTCAGAGTTAAAAACACACCAAATATTTGTCTTCTAGATGAGAGAAATGTGCTTAAAATCCAACACTTGTGTCTTCAGCCAGTTTTGCACACCTGAGGACATGCCCCACATCAGGTGTTTCAAGTACAGCACTCTTCCTCCACACAAGATCTTAGAGGTGCACACAAACTTTCTTAGTTTTCTCTCACTATTAATAGCATATCTAAAGTTTGGTCATTAGCCAAAATGTTATGCAACTACATGAAATAATATATATTGTACCTTATTAAATATGTGAGAAGGAGGCTTGTCAGTGGTAGCTAGCTGTACAGATCAAGGCAGGACTTCAAAAACTATGCTGTTGGATTTATGAAGATTGGTTTCTTGTAAAGCAAAGCCCAATAAATTTCATTTAGGCCAAAAGCAGCAGCAAGCTTGAGGAAAATGACACAGGTCTAGTGCAACAGTCAACTGTAACTAGCTCAGCTAAAGAGAGATTTCCATTTCTTGGCACGGTAACAAATCCTCAGGCAGAGAGGGGCTACAGGGGTGAGATCTTTTTCCTCTGTAAGTAACTTAATGAATGAAGTACTAATTAACATTATGGCATTGATAAATGGAGAGAGAGATTAGGGATGTACTCGATATTCAGGCCTTCCCAGATGGACCGTCAAAGCCACATTAATTCCTATCTCATTGGAGCATCTGCTTCTCCCATAATCCATTGCCCCTTGGTACAAACAACACAAACTGTTGTGACTCAATTCGATTTATATCAATCTAATTTCTTTTAATCCAATTTGTATTCCAATCTACTACCTTCTAATCACTTAAATCTTCAGCCTCCATCTGGTAAATTTTCTCTCAGAATTAACCGAGCAGATGCCTCTGCAATTGTCTTCCACAGTCAGGCTAATCATGCCCTGGCAGTGGCCTACAGAGCTCGCTGAATAGGTACGTGACTTACAGCGTTGCCCTTCTTATTACAAGCATGGCGATGCAGGAAGGCCATTTTGTCTGTCATTAATTGGTTAATTTGCATAACACTGCCAGGGAAAGATGCCTGGGAAACAAAAGCCAAGAGTGGAACGCTTCAAGAAGGCAGCATGACATGCTCCTCATTAGTCACATGGCCATTACACTTTGAACCATCTATTGTTTGAGGTAACAAACTCCAAAGTGCATTACAGCTAAATCCATAACAAACATCCACACACGATATTGGACTGCATGAGTTTTGGCACTGCTGCCATTCAATGTGCAGAGAACACGGGGGCTGTCCAAACAAAATTCCAAGAAAAGTGCAGGATGCTGAGAAAATTAGAAAGCACGTTTCTTTGCCAAAACTTCCAATCCTCTCTCAAGTAAATTAACTCTCACAATGCTACAACTACAAACAAACCCAAACTTGCTGACTACAAAAAACTTCCCAGGGCAGCATGAGCTACAGGCTATCCAATACATCATAAATAGGAGGAGGAAAAGGATGAAGTTAACCTTGTCAGCCAAGGACAGGTAAAATTATGAGCCCTAAGCAAAATGCAGAAAGAAGCACCACTGCTTTAAAACTAGGTGCCTCACTAAGAACAATGTTAATCTTTCCTCTTGATCAATGCTACAACATTTCCAAAAAGCTGATGATATTTTCAGCAAAAAGTGGATTTCCCCATTCAGGTGTTCACATGATCATGGACTTACAAAGTTAGGAATCTTTTTCAAGTCTGTTATTCAGAATCCTG
>JAYDZK010000001.1:9825626-9836202 GCA_034509185.1 Euphonia xanthogaster
CAGGGATGCTGGAACTGGATGACCTTTAGTGTCCCTTCCCACCCAAAACATTCTATGATTCTTTTCTGCTGAGTAATTACAAAAAAATTGCCTCAATGCAGTTCCAGCAAACTTAATTAAAACGTTACAGCCTCCCTATGAATGCTACAAAGAGCAAACAGGAGAGCTCTGGCCCTTCCATTGAGCCTTCCAATTGTCAGCATACGACAAGACATTCTGATCTTCCAAGGTAATACCACATTACAAGTGGAGAAAATAATACAAGAAGCACAACAGGTTTCCAAAGCTATCTTATGACAGAATGTAAATAGCCTAAGCAGAGACTAAAATAAATTCACAAGTCTATAAATTCAGTTTATGCTGAACTAAAAATGAAACTCAAGTAGAGGTCTGCAACCTCCTCTTACTGACCAGCAGCACCCCTTATCAGCTCCTAAAGAAAACACTCCACACCATGCTATTATACACACTGTGTTTTTACAAACTCATGGATAGGAACATAATTTACTTTAAAGACATATTTCAAGCAATATAGTAGTAACAGAAACCTAGCAGAAGAGAGAATACATACCATTGTGAAAATGCTTAGGGAAATATTAAAACAGTAATTTTTGCATGCTAATGTAATTCTCAAGTCAGTTTGCTTACAGATATACACTTAAGAAGAACCTAATTTTACATAGCCTATCTTAAGAGACCCAATGCCCTCTATAATGAGTGAAGCACAAGCAGAAATAGTTTTCTTTCATATTACTTAAACAATGCAAACCGACACTTTCAGAACTCAGCTGTTTTATGCTTGTTTCAAATAAATCATATGCAATTTTGCCTAAGTGGAAGTTATCACACTTTTACACACATCATGGTTTAACGAAAACAGGAAAAACCTCAGACACTGGTGACCTATGGCCAAATTGTCAGTCTTCCACTCTCCAGAACAGACATCACTACACACTAAGCCAGCTCTACCTGAAGATATTGCAGATATTCACAAAAAAAAAAAAAAAAAAAAAAAAAAAAAAAAAAAAAAAAAAAAAGGGCCACTGTGTCTAACCATTAAAATGAGTCAAAGAACCTACAAAGCACCAGTGCCACATCTGCTGCCTCCTCCACACCAAAGGAACAGTTGGTGCTAATGCACGATTAGGAGCTGAGAGGAATGCAACAAAAGTGTATGCAGGTGGCAGAGGTCACTGAGGGACAGTATAAAGGAAAGAGAGGGTCAAGTTATTATCTGGAATGCATCCACAGGGCACAGCCATATTTTAAATCAGTTTCTATAATAGCTATCCCTGCATTGATTTAATAATATCTTTATGCTACGGATTTACTGAGCACACCGTGAAGAACTGCATCAAAGACTGAGCTGTGAAACCAGGGCTTGTTTCTTTTCCTTACACAAGGTAAGGAGCATTATGTCCCACCTTGAAAGGCTCCATTTGATCTATTTTTCATGTTTTATTAGCCTTGTTTCCTACAAAAAGGCAAAAACCTGTCATCCAAACATCATCAAGTCTTTCAATAACAAGTCTTTGAGTAAAATAATACAAACACCCCAAAAATTAAATTTTACTTTTAAATCAGAGTGATTGATATGCCTCTGTATACATGGCAACTAAAATATTGCATCTTTTACCATTAAGCCTATATTATTATATACATAAAGGTGAAATGGAATGGAAGGAGAACATCCACTTAGAAGTATGGTTGCATCACACTGGGCAATGCAACACTTTGGAGTATCAGGCCTATGAAGACAAGTTCTTGAGAATAAGTAGGTACTGTAAATTACATAGACATGGCAGATGAAATACTCATAGACACTCTTGTAAAAATACAGAGAAAATTAGCTTAAGGTTAATGCTTTACTTAAAGGAAGGGGAGAGCAGGCTGGCGCTGGCAATAGGGAACCATTCCCAAGTCAAGCCTCTTGAGCACCTAGAAACCAGTTGGAAAAAAAACTATTCCTGGTGTATCAGTAACTGGCACTGACTGCTTGTTCCACCACTTGCCTCCCTCTGCCAGAATGAGAGGAATAAGAGCAATAGTTCAGAGAGGCAGAAATAAACAATAGGGGTCATTTTAGGCCCTAAGGTCAGGCTTTATGTTTCAGAGTAGGGGAACCTGAAGTAAAAGAGTTACAACTTCCCAGTGACCCTGGAAAGGAAGTTACTTCATATTCATGTTGACAGAAAAGAAAGGATTAATCATGTGGAATTAGCATTTTCATTGAGGAGCTTGGTTGAGTCTTATGTTCCACTTTGAGAGAAAGACAACAGCTTCACACCAGCATTTTACATCTCTTATTTATCGAAACATTGCAGCTTGCTCCTAACTGCCATTAAGTGATGAATAATGAAAGACTTCTTTATTTTTACCTCATATTAATCATGCAGCCCCCTCCATCTCTCCATGCCTGGATGTGTGTTCCGAACATTAAAAAAAAAAAATTAATAACTTTTAATTAAATGAGGAGTAAAGAAAACTCTAATTGTATTTAAATTCTATTGGGAAAAATGGTCTCAATTGAAAGGACATCACCTAAGTATTTTCACCTCACAGCTTTAAAGTGTCACCATGCCCTATCATTTCTCAAGTTGTGTCACATCTGTGCTAATTTCAAGCCATCTCTTCTATTACACAAATAAATTATTTAAAAAATCATCCCTCCAATTACCTAACACAGAGAAAAATGGTGTAACAATTAATTGAAACAAGTACAATCTGTAGGCTTTATAATTACTATCACAAAGTACAAATACAAAACATTGTACAAGTAATACAATAATGTCTCTCAAAATAATCAGGCCAAGCCAAAGCAATGCTTTGCAAATCTCTTCCTGTTTCTTTGTGACCTTTCCACAATCTCCATCTCCTTGAAAAATATATCAATTATATAACAAATAAAAGTGTAGCAATCATTACAGTACAACACAACTGTGTTCTCAGTATTAAATGCCTAAAACATTGACCCTAGAAAAATGTTTCAAAATACAGTGGATTTTTGTGCATATAACCAACTGAGGATGAAATCAGCATGTTTTCTTTTACTATTAAGCATCTTGACCCATCACCTGCAGACTGATCCCTAGCTTTATTCTGTCAACTTTAAAATTACTTAAATGGCAGATACTTCCCATTGTTGCACCAGAAGGAAGGTTCCACACTGGAAAACACATCATGCACATAATGCCAGTGCATCACATCCAGTTGGGCCACATTCAGTTACTCTCCTCAAAGATTTGTAATCACTACAGCACTACATTTTAACATTTAACTATGCATTTCCTTATTGTGTTACCTCCCATTTTAAATTTCAAAGTTTAGTTAAAAAAAATAATGATGTAATGTTGCAAGTAAGATACAGACACATCTAAAATGTTATCCATGATCTAAATTATTTTGACCAAAAAAAAAAAGGATGAAATGTAAAAAAATTTAGTAGAATCCTTTCAAAATAACAAGAGCCCTCCTGTTTCTTTCTTTTTTTTTTTTTTTTTTGTCTCCTCTGGTTTATTCTCTTTCAATTGCTCGTAAAACTTCTTCCAAGTTCTCACTAATCTCTTGTCATCACCTTTGAGTTGTCTCTGCTGACATAGTTTTAAATCATGGGACCTAGAATTCCACATGCTAAAAAGCTGAATTTCTCCCCCCACCATCTGCAGAAAGCTGGCACAAACTTTCCATTCCACTGAAGCTTCAGCTTCACTCTATTCTCTTGCAAAGCTATTATTTTTTTGCAAAGCTTGCCATTCCCAAAAATGCTCTTCTAAGCCACATGACTGATCTCCCATGTTGATCCTTGTGACATATAATTTGACTACTGACTTTTTTTTATTACAACCCATTTTCTTTCCTAACTCCATTAAAAACTTCCTCAAGTCCTTTTGTATTGATAACTGTGTAACTTCCCTCTTCAGATCTCAGAGCCCAAATCAAAATTTTCTTGCTTATTTTAGTGCAAAATTTTCCATTTAATATTATCTTTACCAAGGACACTTCCATCCAGACTAAATTCATACATATCTACCATTAGTCTTTGCTTTTTCCTGCTTCTGCTCCCTAAAAGAAGGGGTATTATCACAATCCGCAGAATGTGCTCTTTCAAAGCAAAATTGATAACTCTGATGATTTTCAAAGGCTACCTTAAAATGAAATAAAACAAGTAAGATTGTGTCCCAAAATTGAACATGTGATTCTCTTCCTAACAAAAAGCAAAAGGAAGATGCATTTACTGAGTAACATGAATGGAATCTTCATTCTTCTGCTTTTATAAAAAGTGTGACTTCCTTGACCATCTCATGTATCATTTTCCTTTAAAGTTCTCTCCCAGAAGTATTTTCAGACTTAAAACTGGCATTAGATACTATTTTCATTAATCTTACTGGTGTTCAAGAATAATCTGGATACTTCCTCACTGAAAGAGCGGGGCAAAGAATAGCACCAAATGTTGATGTTTATGGCACAGCACCATACACACAGATTTGCTATCCTATGGATCAAAGAAACAAGAAATTCTGTCACTTTGAGACAGGATATCATATATCAGGACAGCTAAACACAGTGGGAGCTACAAAACAGCCTTCTCTATTTCTGTCACGCTTTTGTTCTCCCTGTGGATGACAACACATTTATTCGCTTGGATTCTATGCTCATAAATTCTTCCAAGCCACACTGGTTTTGTCAGGGTACAGATACTGCTCCAGCACCCACGTGGGCTCCTGAACACACAAGATATGAGTTCATCTCCAGACTCTACCATCATTATGGTACCTGGAGACACTTGGCTAACCTCAATTTTTCTACTTTTAAATGCAGATGTGGCCACAACTCCTTTGTGAAGCATTTTGAGATCCACTGATGGAAATCCCATGGAACAAACAGCACTGTCAGCTTGCCAAGGTGTCTTCCTGACCCGTGCCCTGCAAGCACAGATGGCTTACAATAGTGTGTGACCAATGCCATTGTCCTCCTGCTACACCACTGAACAGTCATAGGCAAGATATAGCTGCAACTTCTTGATCTGCTCTGTTTGAGTTTCACCCTCTGCCCTCCCAAAATGTCTGGGAGCTACAGGTTTCTAGAGACATTCAGGGGCAATTTTGGTTTGCCAAGCTGATTCCTCAAATTTTACTTTAGTCATAAAACAGAACTGTTTCATAGTTTCAAACTAATTTTACATGTATCACATGGAAATTCCCAGAGTAATAATTTTTAATACTGTAATATCTTAATCAATTTACAGCTTTGGAGATGCAAAAAGCCCATTTAACAACTATATTTATTCACTATTTTTTACATTATATATGCACATATAGAGAGCGACACAAAAATTCATTGCTGGATAAGCAAGAGGTTTTTTTCCTAAAATGCCAAGAGAAAAACAACATGATAAATCTAGAAGAATATTGAGAATATTGATGCAGTAAATGTAAACTAATTGAGAAATTAAGGTATATGATGTTTCAGAGCGGGGTTTACAGCAAAAAATAAACCTAGCATTCAATCAGGATCTGCATGTTATATTCCCCCCAACCTAGAGGGATAATGCCCCAATTTTTATCACATAGAATAGGCAAAAAGCTGACAGTATCAACAGTTATTTTAATAACTGGAACAGTAACTGGAAATAATTGTTCTTTTCTTACACTTGAATAAATTTATCGGTTTCACAACTGATTTCATCAGGAATGGATTACTAAGCAGCAGCACTTTTCACTTGTATGTTGGTGAAAAACTAAAACAATCTGAGAAGCTTTCCACACATTGTCAGTGAAGACCAAACTTCAGACAAGTTAAGACTGTGCTATATGTTGCAAACACAAGTGCACTGCCTCCAACCACAACACCTCAGATTGCAGGAGGCACTAGAAAGATCAACAGAACTTTCCACATTGAAGGACTCACAGGGACTCTGTAATTTATGTTTGCTTACATGACTGCACATTTGTGTTCCTGTCACCTTTATCAAAACAGTCAAATGTTGCTTTACTACCTGCATTCTATTTCTCAAATTTAAAAAAAAGCCATCTTAATATGTTTCAAGCATTATTAATATTAAACAAGTTGATTAAAAAGCAACAAACAGAAGCTGCTGCCATGTGAGATGCCCCCCCAAAGACAAATAAAGCCCGGCAACCACTAAGCACTGAAAAACTGCTGCCCTAAAGAGTGCTTCCTCCAGCACTCCTCTTCACAGCAGAGTGCAAGTGCTACCAGTCTCAAGGCACTCAGTAGCTATAACCCATCTGTGTACTTGATAGTCTGCTTTCATCCCTCCTTTTAAAACTTCCATGATGTTTTACACCTCACCCCACAGAAGTTTAAGACCAGCACTGCCCAACTGTTGAAACCCTTCTTAGTAGTAAAAGGAAATTAATAATATGAGAGAATGTTACAGCCAACAGAAAGGTGGATACAAGTTGAAATGCATTTTAGGTAGGATGCTTTTTTGGTTTGTCACCAAAACTCAAGATTGGATTTTTGTCAAAATGAATCATCACCAATTCTTACCCTAGATAATAAAAGTGATGAAGAAAGGTTCACATCAGGAGTCATATCACAACCTGCATTTAACACAGGGTGGTCTCACACAGCACTCTCTCCCCCCACTGCCCATCTGTGCTCCTCAGCAGCTCTGCAGCTCCAGGCTATTTCCTCACATCAGTATCAAGCTTTTGCTTTGAAGCTTGTCCAGTTGGTGAGTTATTCTCACTCAAAAAGCCCAGAGTGATTTTTCTAACTTTGATAAAAATGACTCACTTCCTTAAGAGATTTTGTGCATCTGAGATGAGGCCTTATTAGTAGGCACAAGAGGTATGTAAAGCCTCTCCCAGAGCCCACTCCATTAGTACTAATCAATATTAATTTAACATTGCATAAAGGAAGCTTTTCAACTAGAAATTATTTCATCCTTTCCCCCCCTGCCCTGTTCCCCAGCAAAAAACCCACAGCTTTCACTATATTTGAGATATCAGGACACTGAGTCTCTGTCCAAAAGTAATTTACAACTTATATCCAGAATGGCCTACCAAGTAGAGATGGTATTACCCAGAACAGCTTGATGAACCTTGCTCTTCACTTCTCACCTTGAAGCATGTGAATATATCTAAGCATGAGGGATAAACTGCTTTTAAGAATCAACACAGCAGGACTAGAAAAATGTAATTGCTGTAATGGTCAAGTGGGAACAACTGACGTGGCTCAGGGTGAGTTTCAACCACTTTTCCTCCCCGGTTGCCTCAAGGAACTTCAGCTGCTGCTGCACCTATAAGATCAATGCTGCTAATTGTGAGGAAAATTATTCAGGACAGCACAGAGCCTCCTATTAATGATGCCTGCCAGTAGAAAGTCAGTTTATCAGCTATGCTAAAGGTTAACAGCAATATCAAATGCAACAACCTCACATGATGGTATCACTGACTTTTAGAGAAAATCACTATGGTGGTATAATAAACTTTAGAACTGGCTGCACTTTAAAACCATTTTGGTGCCCTGCTTATGCTTGTTGGTTCATATTACTTCATTTGACTGCAGCAAGAAAAAAAAACCCATGCTTCTAGTAATTCTTTAAATTCTATCAGTATTCTTTAATGATGCTGGGCAAAAGAACTGATGTAGGAACAGATTTCAGCTCATAATATAGGAAATATTTTACTGGAACACTTCTGTTATTTCTAATCGCAAAAACCTCACAAAGCAAAGAACAAGTAAGAGTTGGGTTAAAAAAAAAAACCCAAACCCAAACAACTGGCTACATTCACAAAAGTTAACCACAAAAGCAGCACCTCAGGAAGTCAATAAGCCACAAACACTTAGAAGCTGGGAAGACTCAAAGTGCTTGTCCCTTGTTTTTATTTTCCGAAATGCATTGTTTATCTACAATGAGACAAAAAACTAGCATCTTTTATGTTGTAACCCAAGCCACACACTAATGATTTTGGAGAAAAAAAAAAATATCTCAACCATTACTATAAATTAAGTTGAAATAATAACAATAATCTACAAAATATAAAATCTATAGCAATAATCTATAAAATAAATTACATACAATGTATACAGGAGAGTGCATAACAGCAGAAAGACCAAAGTCATTTAAATACTGCAAAACTTGAATAAACTTTTTTCTGAATGCCACACTCTTAATAGCTTACACAGCTTTACAGATCATACTCTAGTTTCCCAGAGCAATAGCTTTACCCTTCCTTATTTAAAAACGGCTTCTTACATTACTCCCCATTTTTATACTGAATCTCCTAAAAACAGAATTGCTTGTTACAAGCAACATTTTTATCTTTTCCTACAAGTAAAATAGAACACATAAATCACAACAGCTCATTTAATAATTACAATTATATACTTGCATGTGCATAAACATATTAAAACAAGTAACAAAACCAGCATATTTTGAAGAGCACAAAAAATTACCTCATGCTATATTAGCCAAGCATGTGAAGCAGAGCTCCACCAGAGCTGTCCCAGTACAGACCCTGCAGCTGATACAGTAAAAGGGCAAGGGAAGGAATCAGAGGCAAACAGGCACATTTCTTAACCTCTGATACCTGTTTAATCTCAGCCTACAAATTCAGTGTGTTCTGACAAGAATCCTCCAGGAAAAGCTCCATAATTTAATGAAGCTGCACCCACCCATGTGCAGCTCCTGCCCTTCCCAAATAGTAATGACACAACTCAGCACCCAAAGACAGACTGACCATGAAAGCAGTTACTCCTATGTCTTCCTACATTTCAGTGAAGAATCTTCCTGCTCCTGCTTGGGTTTTGATTTCTTTTTCCCTTTTTAAACCTTGAGATCATGCTCACCTGGCCTCTATCTACGAAGCTAATGGGTTGTTTACAGAATAGAAGCAAAACAGGGGAATTCAATTAAATATTTTTTTTTCTGCAAACTAATCCCAAAGAAGATTAAAATAACCTGGCACCAGCCTTTGAAAATAAATTATATACTGCCTCAAGTAGTGGGATCTAGTCCTAAGCATATGAAAATGAAGTATCAGAAGAACAAAACCTGCACAGGCTTCCATCACAGCCTACAGTTCGACTGCCATGTCTCTGTGTCCATAGACTGTACCTTACTGTCTGCCAGCTACTGGGAAACTACTACAAAAGCACAGATACACCAGAGGAGAGTGAGATCCAATTACATTTATACAATAAACTAAATTTATAAGTAGAATGAAAGGGGGGAAAAGCATTTAGGACAACTAGATAGAATAATTTCTGGATCAACAATTCACTTTCCTTTTCTTCTGCATGTCTAAGTGTGATGTCTTCATTAGGAAATCCTGTGTGTAAGGTTAATCCCTTTCAGCTACTTAAGGCTTTGAGCAGCTCACATCTCCCCATCTCCCATTCCTGCCAGTAAATTCCACACATGATACAGCAAAAGACTAAATGAGATGCCTGCTTCATTAAAACTACACACCTAAGGAATTTTACCACAAATTTCTATCCATCTCCTATCCTTAGAAATCAAAGTAACTAAGCAGCATGAATATTATGATGAAACAGTTCATTCCATGTTTTGGGGGGGATTTTGGTAACTGGAAAAAAGTGTTTTGTTTTCTTTTTTCTTCCCACTCCTCTCTCCTCCCGGCCTGTTCACCCAGACACCAGTTATTGAAACAAAAGGTGCACACTTGGACACATGTTAAATTTGACCAAATATGTACCCCAAACTTTACGGATTTAAGACATCTATTCTAACTTCTTGTACATAATCCTGCTATGGACACATATGAGGCAGTTTCTCTGATTCCTTTACAATTGTACATCTCTATATTTTTTAAACATTAACCAAATAGTACTATGCCATGTAATTTTAAAATTCTTCATATAAAATAACATCTGACAAGCTAGAAATGTTTTGCAAATATTTTTTTCAAAATCCTTTTTTCTTTTTAATATACAAAAAAAACATGAGATTTGTGTTCTACTTTCAAACAGGAACATAAGCAAATCTACACTAGAAAAGTGCTCTAATCTTTCCTTACTCTTAGAAAATTGTTCCCTCACTAGCTCAGAGATATAAATAAATAAATGCAGTTTGACAACATTCCATTTTGAAGTTGCTTCTCTTCCTGGAAACACAACGCAACAAGCAGAACTTAGTGCATACCCACTGTCATACTGGAAGTTTTTCCCCAATTCCTGTATTACATAAATATATTTTGCATCCTTTTCTCATCTAAATCTAAAGATTTTGGGAAAACATGGCCTCCAAGTATGCAAAGACAACACTTAGGATACTGACAACTGGAACACTGCCTTGGATAACACCACACAGAATATTGGTCAAAATGAGGATCTGGCTTCCTTCACTGCCTCCCAACACCACTCAGCCCACTTGGGGTTAAAAAGAAGTCACTGAGTAAAGCTGTGCATTTGATCCTTCACTCCTCCAGATTATCTGACAGCTAAGAGAGCAAGGTACAGGACTCCTGTAGTTCCAGAGGTTCAGCCCAGAAGATATCAGAGTAAGAGCATGTCCTGGGTTGACTGTATGATGCTTTTATCCCCAATCGTCTTGTTCTGTTTATGCTGAATAATAAGTTTTGCG
>JAYDZK010000001.1:9857283-9868807 GCA_034509185.1 Euphonia xanthogaster
TCCGGGGTCCCGAAGGTTTCATCTGGCCTTGCTTTCTTCCTTTTTCTTTTTCCCCCCACCTTTATATTGAATATGCTCTAGATTTATTCATTTAATAATTTCTTTACGTAAAGGATCCGAGCCGTATCTGTGCATAATTACGTACTGCCCACACGTACTCCCATAAATGGTCCGCAAGTTAATTCTTCCTTAATTCTTGCGTGCAGTCAGTGACAGCTATTTTACCGTTTCCAAACGTTGCAGTGTCAGGGTTTTTTAAGTGCCTGAAATGATTACGGCTACTTCATACAAAGCCAGATAACAATTCCAGAGCCTCTTGACGTAAATCAGGAATGGTGTCCCCTTATACTCACAATATGCCCTGCAGATAAATACCATAGAATCACAGAATGGTTTGGGTTGGAAGGGACTTTAAAGGCCATCTAGTTCTGAACCCCCTGCCATGGGCAGGAACACCTTCCACTAGGCCAGGTTGCTCAGAGCTCATCCAGCCTGGCCTTGAACACTTTCAGGGATGGGGCATCCACAGCTTCTCTGGGCAACCTGTGCCAGGGCCTCACCACCCTCACAATAAAGCATTTTCCCCTCATGCCTAATATAAACCTACTCTCTCTTAGTTTGAAGCCCTTCCCCCTTGTCCTGTCACTCTATCCTCTTGTCAAAAGTCCCTCTCCATCTTTTCTGTGGGCTCCCTTCAAGTACTGGGAGGTCTCAATTAGGTCTCCCCAGAGCCTTCTCTTTTCCAGGCTGAACAATCCCAATTCTCTCAGCCTTTAATCTGCCTGCTCCACCCCTCTGATCACCTTGTTGCCTCTTCTGGCCTGGCTCCAGCAGCTCCCTGTCCTTGCTGTGCTGGGAGCCCAGAGCTGGATGCAGCCCTGCAGGTGGGGTCTCAGCAAAGCAGAGGAGAGGGGAGGAATCCACTCCCTCCTATGTTGGCCATGTATTACTACACCTGAAGATTACCTCATGAAGAAAGCTGTAAGTAAGCCTAGTTAGGCTAAAGTGATCAAAAAGTTGTTGTTTGTCATTGTGTTTGTGAATTGGCAAAACAAAAGGACCATAACTACCCAATGCCAGTCTGTATAAAATACGTGAAATATTAAAGAATGTTTCCCTTTCTAGTGGACATTTGAAACGCAATGGCATTAGTGAAAATGCTGACTTTTTCAAAGCAAAATTTTAAATTGTAAATAGCTTAACAGTGTACAGTTCTTTCCCTGCTTCTCAAATAAATTTAAGATAAATTTAGTAATAGCTGATGTAGGCCAGAACATTTTGTAGATAAATAGAGTCTTCAAAACCCTTAGGTACAGAGGTAGCCATAGAAGAGTCTAATGACCTATACAAACATTCCCAGTGAAATAGTGGATTATCCATTATAGCTCCTGTTTTATTCATTCACTTCCAGAGAACACCACTTTTCAACTATTAAACACTTCGCAAAACTTTGAAAAGTTTCAGCCAAATTCAACCAAGCTTTTTCATGCACAGATTTTGCTCATGTGTGTATCATTGATTTTTTATTTTTTCCTTTGAGAAGATTTAGCAGTTCCCCAAAACAAAATAAAAGGTCATCCAAAAATGTGCAGGATCAGTACAGCAGAGGTACAAATGTGTTACGGTTTACAAGCACAGGACAAGTCACAGGTCAGAGTCACTGGCCTGTGAGCAAGGTTTGCTAGGAACAGTGTGTGCTTCCATTCTGAGATGTGGTCCAGACACTGGAATAAAAAAACATATGCTTGTCTCTCTGGTCTTTCAATAACCTCCAGTGAGCACGGCCAACAGGACAGATGTTCCCTGCTTGAATAGCAAAGTCTGTACAGGGGAACTGAATGTGCCAACTATTTGTTTGGCCACAAGCAATATGCCACCTGATTAAATACTTGTGAGGGCAGGATGAGGAAAAGACTTGTCAGGAGCACTGCACATAAAGCTTCAGTTCAAAGGGTGTTGTTGAGAGGAGACTTTAGAACAGGGAAATGGCACAGTAAGACTGCACTAATTCATACTCAGGTCAGTCATCAAATCAGGCAGGACTAATTTGGTAAAGCAGCAGTGAGATCAGATTTGTCAGTGTTACAAGTATAAGTTCCATTGCTTTCCCAGTCTGATATTTCATAACATGGATTCCTAGACCTATACATCTGCATTAAAACATATATTTAGTGTATGAAAGATTGGATCCAGTGCTTAAAGAACCAGTGTTCTAAGCATAGCCCTCTATTTTCAACCATTCACAGAATTTTTCTTCTAAACCAAAATTACCATTTCTGGTGTTACATGTGTATATAAAATACTCTATTTTCCGGTTGCCATTAAAACCCTCTTGTTATTATCTCAGAGAAGAAAGAATTAAGTTGAGGTGGGCCATACAGAATTTCTTGTAGATGACAGAGGTATTCACCCAGGCAATTACTGAAAGTGAATAGAGGTCTTAAATACCAAAAAATATACACGATGCCTAATTTAACTGTAGGCAACTAAGTTAAGAGCCTGGTCCTTCTAGTCTCTGGAATAGAGCAAAAGGCAGATCCAGAGACTAATTCAGAGCATATAATGTTAGGCAGCATCAGAAACACAAAAAGGGAAATGAGGAAAAATGACACAGTGAGCATGGACCTTCCCAGAGAACAGACTTTTGTCTTCCTTTTCTGTGCTTTTCTGTTCCAGGTCATTGGCTTCTGATGCCATCTGACTAGTGAATACATGATGAGAGAACAGAATTTATAGATTTTAATCCTTATAAATGCTGAAGCATGATTATTATTCCTGCTACAATCAATAAGGTCTTCCACAGGAAGATTGGTCATGAGAGGTAAATCAGGAGCTGGGTCCTGGAAAAGAAGACATGTTGGTAGAAACTGTGTAGGTACTGTGGCTAGATGTATCTCACAAAGCCCTCTGAAGAACAGTTTTCCTGCTGGCCTTGGATACTATAACTCTGATAACTCTGACTAATCTGCCTTTCTAAAACCTCCCTTGTGCATTAAAAAAAAAAAAAAAAAAAGTGCCAGAAGCCTTTGCTTTTTTCTCTGTCTCACAGGTGTCTCTTGCAGCAGAGAGTGTCACCTTCTGCTACAACATTAAAAAATTTCTGAGTTGTGGCATCTGACTTCAGAGTTTTTCTCTGGAAAAGAGAGATACCAATCAAGCAACAGTAAGAACCTTATTTTGAAATATCCTTACTTTGCTAGACTGAGTTAGTATGTCTGCACTATTTTTAGTTACTAGTACATCTACAGTGCTTACCACAATTATAAAAATGGTCTACAGCATTGGTAAGGTAAATATTTGGCAAATTAAATTGTTGCAAGTTTTTCATATACATCTTATGCTCAATTTAGAGTTTACCTCCACAGCTCATTAAATGTGAAAAAAATGGGAATAGAAAGATGGTACAGTTTCTTGATAATCGTTAAAACAGCCTCACTCTAAAATAAGTGCAATTTGATTATTTTAGAGTGAGATTCAGAGCAGGTGATAAGCACAGATACTTAGCTGCAATGTGGGAAGTTTCTAGTCAGGCGACAGGAAAACAGGATTTACAAAGAGGTGCCTGAGGGGGCTGTGGAATCACTGTCCCTGGAGATACTCAGAGTTTAACTGGACAATGTCCTAGCCATTGAAGGTGAACCTACTTTGAGTTGGACTAGAAGATCTCCAGGGGTCTCTTCTAACCCAGGTTTTTCCATGGTTCCATGATTCTGTGGCTGGCAATACTGACAAAGCTCCAATCATGCAGGTGTACTTTGTTTTACACCAAACACCAGTGTTTCTTAGTAGAGAATTATGTACTCAAGTGTTCAGTAGCACTCACTTCCATTACAGAAATTACATAAAACTGCACATACAAGCTATAAATAGAAGCATTGCTTGATTTTCCTCAAATTTAAGCCTGTAGAAATAACAGGAGCCTTTGCTGAGAGATTCCTACTCAGACTGAGCAGTGAACATTACAGGAGTAGAAGTGCATTCCTTGCTCTCTTTTGATTGGAAACACTTTCCTTAGGAACTGCAGTATATAGCACTAATAGTCTTTCTGCCAAGTGCAGTAAGTTGCACGTCAGGCTTATGGCTGTCTCCACACTAGACTGCAGCATGAATTCATTATTTGCAGCAGGTCACACTGCATCCCTCCCAGTTCTTCCCATGACTACATCTGGCTGGGCCTTCCCCATGTCAGGAACTTCCTCTTACACACTAATATTTTCATATTGGTCTGTCTTAAAACATCTCCTGTTTGTAAGAGCTGTCAGTGTGCCTGCCTGCTGCATCAGGAACTTCTGTTCCCTCTCTTATATCCAGAACTCTGTGTAAGTCTTTGTCTAATGAAGTAAAAGTCAATTACTTAATAAGATGAAGGCACCAATTATGATCTGTGTAAATAAGAACATCAAAGACACATACTATCAACCAGAAATAAAATAAGTAATTTTGTTTATTCTTTTAATTGTGTGTCCTCTATCTGGACATTCATTTTAGTTAAAAAATAAGAAAAATTCACTCTGCCCTAATTGACACAAAAAACCAAACGTAATTTCTAAAGACGGTTTGGCTTTCCAGGAGACATAAGGTGGTCATTGTGTAATTCCAAAAAAGAATGAGCATTTATAATTAATAACTGGAAGGTGATAAAATCTTACCCTATCTACAGGAGAGATGCAAAAGTGAAATTCTCACAGAAATTTTTTTTTCATAGTGTAATCAGATGGATTCATGTGAAATCAAGTGTAGCTACTGCACCCTGACTTCCAAGGATCAGAAAATCAGGTTATACTTCAACACATTTCTAACTGTACACAACGATACACAAGTCTTAAACTGAGTTCCATATTCCTACATAATTATATTAGAAATAGCATGTTATGCTCTCTTATTAAGTGACATATGTCACCCTTTCCATAACAAGTGCTTATTGACAGCCAACTAGATTAGCCAACAATATTTACACTTTAATTACAGCTTTTAAAATGGAAATATGTAACTATAATATGTACATGAGTTAACAGTTGGGCTTGATATCTTAGAGGTCTCTTCCAACCTTAAAAATTCTGTGATTTTATTATATGATATGTTAACAGGGCCAAAATTCATAAAAGTAGATCCGTGTGTAAATGTCCATTATGTGGATACCGACTTGTAGATGAGCAAATATTCCTTTAATAGGCAGTGTTTAATTTAATAAGGTAGGAAACAAGATTTATTATGTCATTAACAAGTCAATTTACTTGGAAATTCTAATAGACACATCCAGGATTGTTGTTCAATCTTAAATGGCTTTTGAATTTAGCTGGATTTCATAGTGATTGTTCTGTAGAAGACAGACTTAGTGTGCTCCCTTTGTTACCTCTGGCCTCCCAAGTGCCATTGGCACAGATAGGTTAGGCTTAGCATAATTTCTGCTTTATTACAGTTCTCAACTGTAATCATGTATTACTCAAAGCAAGGGCCAGTTGTGGTACCAGAGAGCTTCTGATTTATGAAGATGTCAGCTCCCAAGAATCTGGCCCATCATTGTGGTGGCACCCCTAACAACATTAGGGGGTTGTGCTTGTGTCTACCAGTGGATTTGTAATTTTCCCAGCAGGTTATGAGTCTTTTTTTGCAATATGGTGCTGTCAACACTGTTCTCATCAGTTATACATATCAGTGGATTATTAACAATATTTGTCAGACTTCTATATTAGTTTTGTCCCACAACAGCTTTGCCTCACTTCAGCAATAGAATTACATTTTACATTGTCTCAAGAAATGCTTTTAAATTAGAATTGATGTTTCAGTTGTATGATTTTTCACTGCTGATGTAATTCAGTTATCTATCTAAATTTTTATATATGATTTATTTTTTAGAAGTGTGATCCTATTAAAGACAGCTGAAACATAGAGGGTTCCTGCAGCAGAATTTGGGCTAATATTTTTCTCATGCATGGCAGACTAGAAGAGTGGTCAAGACTCATATAAATTTCAAAAGTAAATGGAAAAGAAACATAAAACAAGAAAAAACTTGAGACCTTAGAGTAAGACTGCTCCTTAAAATGTATGCATTTAATCAAAATGCTGAATACAGACAAATGTAAACATCAAGTATCTTGTAGACTCACTAGAGGAGTTACCATATTTTGTATATACTGCAGCTAAAGCCATTATAGGATTTGATTGCTTAAATTGTATATAAAATCACCAAACTTTTACCAGGAAAAATACGTGGGAATGTTTTCCTCTATGCTGATATCCCATTATACTGGGAGCAGCTGTGCCAGGACACAGCCCTTTTAAAACCAATAAAACTGAACATGCAAAGGGGCCAGCTCAGAGCACAGAGGCAGAAGCCAGTGATTCATTTGAACGTCTGTCTCTGAACTGAAACACAAAATAGCAATTACCTCAGACCTGCTTGCTGCCCCAGCTAGGAAGACTCTCTCACATATAAAGCACATTACCCACACAACTAAAAATAGAGGTTTTTTTTCTTATTTTCTATTCATTGTACAGCTTGCAATACTGGGCTGGTGGTGGAATTTGACACATTTCAGTCTCAGGCACCAGTTCAAACCTTGGCCGTGATGATGGTGACCAAAAGTTATTACTTGATTCCCACTTAAATTATTTTACAGTCAGCTCCTTGTAGACAAGAGAAACACATTGTAAGCTTATCTTACCCAGACAATCAGCAATAGCTCAGCGCTCTAGGACAACCTGGAGAAGAATAGGGCATTTTGCACTGCCATGGCCCAGAAGGTTCTTATCTCGAGAATGAGGAAAGAATTGGGTTTCAACAGCATCTACCACTATGAGATCCTGTTACCAGGACTGGGTATCTGTGGACTTCTGTAATATAAATAGCAATTAAATCCCACTGCCCCATTACCTGCCAAAAGATTTTCCAAAAGAAATGCATCTTCCATGATTCTGGCAAAAAGTTATGCAAAAATTTACTTTTTACCATTTCCCAAGGGGAAAAAAAAACCAAAAAAACCCACCAAAACCCAACAAAACAACATGCTCTTTAATCTCTAAGTGGCATAGCTACTGAAATGTCAGATTTTAAGTATATGAGCCAATAAGGGAAGCTGCAAGATTATTTTTAAGTAAAAAAGGGTAAATACCACTATACATTAAATTCAGAGTTTTATAATAAAGCTTATAGACATGTAGGTGGCATCAAAAAATGAAGAAATGTGCAGGATTTATTATTTTGCTATTTAAAAAGAAACAACAGTCCAGCCTGAAGAATAGAAGGAAGGAGATAATCTCATTTAAATTTGCCCAGAATTTACTTCAAAAACTTCCACAAGTGCTTACAGGACTTGAATTCTCATATAACAAAAACCACTGTGAGTCTTTTCCAGTATCCTTTGGAAGAAGTAGCACAGCTGATCTCAAATAATTTAAATAATGCAGCAGACCACCTGAGAAATTTGTCCTTTGGGAATTGTAGAAAACCTTTCAAGCGACCTCTATTTCAAAGAAAATTGGCTTAAGATCCACTGTTCTTTTACTGTTGGCCACCACTGTTCTTTAGTGCTTCTGCAGGCATAGGATAGAGCTGGTTATGTCATCACAAGTAGAAACATCTACTGGCTTAGAAATCTGAGTACCACTTTTTTTCCTTTTTTTCCTCCATAAATCCTTTTCCCTTTCATCAGCAGCTGTAGTGATAGGACAAGGGGCAATGGCTTCAAGCAGAAAGAGGACAGGTTTAGGTTAGATATTAGGAAGGAAATTCTTTACTGTGAGAGTGTTGAAGCGCTGGAGGTTTTCCGGAGAACTTGTAGATGCCCCACTCCTGTTCAAGGATAGGTTGGATGGGGATCTGAGCAACTTGGTTTAGTGGAAGTCGTCCCTTCCAACCCAAACCATTCTATGATTCTGTGATTCTATCTAATTTCCTTAACACATGGCCTGGAAGTTGGTCAGTGGTTCCACATATGCTCTGGTAGAAGTCTGGATCTATTAATTTACAAATGAACATAAATCCACGTTGCCCAAATGAAATGTACAACGTCTTCTGAGTCAGGGAGGAGCTTAAATCTTAGCCATCAATAATTTGCAGTGTCTACCCTTAAACTAATTAACATGAAAATCTAAAGGATTGTATTTCTAAAATTTTATGGAAGCCAGAACACATCAGTGATCAGCATATTTGCAGAAAAGTTTCCAGTTGCTGAAGTCATACCTTGGACAAGGAATATGTAGAAAACTGATATAAGCCTTCCATAACACCAACACAAAAAAAAAAAAGAAAGGAGCTGGTGTCTGATACACACCGAGATGTCTCTTCCACCAGAAATAACATTATGGATACAAGAGTGCCACAAGAAGGCTACAGCATCTGAGGCACTAAATCCTGGGTTTGTAGGCAGGAACTTAATTCAAATACTGCTGAGTGAAATCACAGTGGTGGACCAAACAATTGAGGAAAATATTCTTAAAAGAGTGTCAAAATGAGCAAAAAAATGAAAAGAAATGAGTGCTGACTGACAGCAAGTAAATGTGAAGAACCCCTGGTATCTTATATGGGTGTCTTGAAACATCTTAAAATACATTGGAAATTTTGGATTTGAATTCCTTAAGTCCCTAGAACTCAAAGCTGCAATAATTAATAACCACCTTTCATAATCTAGGCAAATAGTGGATGATAGTTCTTTTATATAGAAAAAGTGTCCCTTATTACATTTTCAAAAGTCTTGCTTACCATTACCGTTTTAGATCTACATCATATTTAAGATGCTTAAATCAAACTGCTTAATATTCTAGACTGACAGGCTCATTAAGCTGAACAGTAGGATTGCTGTCATATGCTCTTCAGGCACTGACAGTAGGAAATTTTCTGGTTTTAATTCCAAATGTTTAAAGGGAAAATTTTATCATTAGGACTGTAAGTGTACTTCTTTTATTTGAGAGGCACTACTGTGTGTTTGGCATCTCAACTTTATTTTGGTGGTCTCTTACATTCTGAACTATTTAAGCAGAAGAGTAGTGACAGCAACAGCTTTGGTGTAGTAGTTACCCATTTTTTTTTAATCCATTCATAATCTCTAGTAATCTCTGCCTGTCAATATTAAAGAAACTTCTACTGCAGCTGTAGGTGGTCAGATTTATACCACTGTATACTAAGTCCCATTTGGTCTATGTAATTTTAATGCATTAAAAATACCTACCAAATTTTATTCAATGTTAAGAGCAAAACCATTTTGCAGAAAAAATGTTTCTCCGAGGCCAAGCTTATCAAAATCATATGGAGGTTCTTCACAGTGCTGTAAGGAACTGTGTGGAAGCCTCATTAGTGCTGCAAGTCAGTGTGAGTTCAGTTTCTAGCTGTTAGTTTCTTTTGAAGGTTCTTAACGAGTACCTATCTAAACATCTTTATTCTGTCCATGTATAGACACTTCCCTCATCAAGATCATCCTTGATCTGGAGATCTGGAAAATAAATCAAAGACTTTTTAAAGGGAGTTTGGATTGCTAAGTACTCTTCTTTCAGATCAAAAGAAAAGTGCAAGTACAAATCTTTTGAGTAGTAAGATACCTGGTATTAAATAGGAATTAACACAGGATTCCTCAAGCAGCGTGGCTAGGCTGGGTCAGAAGCTGTGTTTTGTGATTACTGGTGAAGAAAGCAAAGACAAAGGCCAAGAGACAGGGAATAAAAATGTAATGTGTGAAAACTGACATGAGCAGGAGCAGAAAGGCAATTCCAGGACAAAAGCAGGAACACAAAGGTAATTTAGCAGACATCTGAGGAAAGAAATTGCTCCTAATGCTACTTTTGTTACTTTCACAGAAAAGAAATCTCATATAGTCTTTGAAGAAGTCAGGGAGGAGTGAACCTGCTTCAGTGTCACCCCATAAAAAAAAAAAAAAATCCACAAAATACATGTAGAGAAATTCAGCTGTTGGCCACACATTGTTCTTTCATAATTTCAATAAGGCAAGAAAAGAATATGGATTTTAGCAAATATTTTATCAGAGTATTAGTTCTCTACTCCTAAGTTGCAACAGCAGTTTATAAAACCATTCTGTTTTTTCTGCTGTCTTCTCAGGAAGTATCTTTATAAAGTCTGTTCAAAGAGTCTATTTGTAGATCAGTATCTTCACCATTTTTCCCTAATCATATAGAAGCCAAAATTGTAGTATGAATAGTAGCTAAATCTCACTGCCACATTAAATCTGAGTGCCATGACAATATGTTCTTGTTCCAAGAATTGAGTTGTTTTTTTTCTGTCTCTTCCTTCCTTTCTTTGTTGAGACCCAGTGAGAAGAGTTCAGCTGAGTGACTCCACTGCTTGGGAGGTTTGGCCATAGGGTTTGCTGAGACTACTAAGGAAATTCAAGATAAAATATCCTACTATTTTTCTATTTTTGTCAAAACTTGTTTCCTTTAATATTGCATCTTAAAAGTGTAGTAGTGCCATTTTTATTCATGCAAGCATCCACAATTTTGTGTTTGTGCTCCTGTGTATGATTTGGGGATGTTGCTGCCATTTCTCCTATGATCAGGTTTCTGAACGGAGACTCGTAGCCACACCAGATTCATTCAGGCTCACTGAACTTTTTTTCCCAATAAAAACAATCTAAAATTCATCTATTTGATGATTTGGATTTGTTTTTATAAGACACAGAGGCTGTAAAATAAAAAAAGGTTCTGTTAAAAAAATCCATTGGCAATCTCAATAATACTGTTCTTTCTACTTAGTTTGGCTCTTTTTCCTCAGTGTAAGGTTGCATACTGGAGGCATTTCCTCTTAAAGTTAAAAAGTGAGGTCACTGAAACCATTGTGATAAGATATTAATTCTATCTGAAATTAGATACGTCTGTCTTATCTCTGTTTGATTAATTCCACTGCAATAGAGTCATCTCTTGTTTTCATATAAGCTCCTTTCAGCTTCCATTTAACTCCTTCTTTTTTAGTTTACAGAAAAGATATGTATTTTAAAAGAATAATCAAAACAAAGAAAGATTTCAGTGGGGACATTTACAGACTAAAAGTAAAGTTTCCAATTTTACTTTTGAAAAGAGACAGCTATCTGGTCGATCAGTTTTATTTTTCTTCCTGGTCTGCTCAAGATGAAAACTGCTAACAAAAAAAATTGTCTATGTAATTTGGTAAGCACAGAATCATAGAATGGCTTGGGTTGAAAAGGACTTTAAAGATCATTTCATTCCAACCCCCCTGCCATAGGCAAGGACACCTTCCACTAGACCAGGTTGCTCAGAGCCCAGTCGAACCTGGCCTTGAGCTGGGATGGGGCAGTCACAGCTACTCTGGGGGACCTGTGCCAGGGCCTCACCACCCTCACAGGGAAGAATTTCTGCCTAATATCCAATCTAAATCTTTCTTTGTTCACATTGAAGCCATTCCCCCTTGTCCTGTCACTCCAGGCTCTTGTACAAAGTCCCTCTCCATCTCTCTTGTGGGCTCCCTTCAGGTACTGGGAGGTCCCAGTTAGGTCACACCAGAGCCTGCTCATTCCAGGCTGAACAATCCCAGTTCTCTCAGCCTCTCCTCCCAGCAGAG
>JAYDZK010000001.1:9868947-9891783 GCA_034509185.1 Euphonia xanthogaster
CCCTCCCTGCCCTGCTGCCCACGGGGCTTTGGGTGAGCCCAGCACACGGGGGGCTCTGGGCTCCCAATGGCCGGGGCGTGTCCAGCCTCTCACCCACCAGCACCCCCAGGTCCTTCTCCCAGGGCTGCTCTGGATCTGCTCATCCCCAGCCTGCACTGGTACCAAGGGTTGCTCTAACCCAGGTGTAGCACCCTGCACTCAGCCCTGTTAGGTCCTAAAAGAAGTCAAGCATTTACTTTTGACAGATACAAACTCCAATGCACCATCTGATATGATTCATCTTGTTTTCAACAAGAAGCAACTACCTTGTGATAACCAAGCACAATAACTCTTGGCTAGGATAGTTTGCATAAAGCAAAGCACTCATTCTGTATTAACAGAATACTATAAAACATAAAGCTTTTACCAGACTGCAGTTAGAAACCCTAAAATAGATCTCCAAACCTCTTTTACTCCCATTTCATATTGAAGGGAACATACATCATGTGTTATATTTCACAAAAAGCTGTGGGGAAGTCCAAACATTGACTGTAATATAAATTAAAACATAGACATCGTGGAATCATAAAATTACAGAATATCCTGAGTTGGAAAGGACCACAATGAACATCAATGTGCTACTCCTGGCCTCACACAGGACAGCCTCAAGAGTCCCACCAGGTGCCCAAAAGCATTGCCCAATCACTTCTTGAGCTCTGTCAGACTTGGTGCTGTGGTCACTTCCCTGGGGAGCTAGTTCCAGTGCCCAGCCACTCTCTGGATAGAGAATCTTTTCCTGATATCCAACCTAAACCTCCCCTAAGGCAGCTTCAAGCTGTTCCCTCAGGTCCTGTGGCTGGGCACCAGAGAGAAGTCTGTCCCTGATGAGAAAGTTCTACACCACAATGTCTCCCCTAAATCATGAGGCAATGATAAAGGTTTGAACACAAAGTACTTTTCTTTTTGCACCATTACTCTCACTGAATTTAAATTATTCCAAGTAATACTATTAAGTAAAAATTAAAATCTACTTAAGAACTCCTAGCGTAGTCTAAACATGAGACAAGTTTGCTTAGCAAGAAGGAAAATTATTGGAAAATTGTGACTTGGGATTTCAAGTTTTGAATAGTACCCTCTAACTTCAGTGCACTTTGTTCTCTATAATATGTAAACATGAAAAATCCAGCTAAAAATAGGTCTTACATTTCATAAATATATTATAATCTGACTATGGGATGGACCTGAAAAACAAAATTTGCATAGTCTGGCTTTGATTCATGGATAGAAGGAAAACTTTAATATTTAATGATCCTATAGCAACCTCTGAGAGGTTCCAAGGAGACCGTGAATGAAAATGGAGTGTACTGTTAATACATCACTCACAGACAATGACGAGATGTAATCTCTAATATATTGTAATTTTCAGGGTGTGCATCTTATAAATTTGAGACAAACATACAAAGGTCCCTACCTTAGAAATTAGTTACACACTATTACTGGTGGTGTTATCCCCTCACTCTCTGCATATGTATACGTATTTAAACACCTCACTTAAATAGAATTAACCATGGCTAAACTAAAAAGCACATGGCTTTGATAAAATAAGAGTCACACCTTTCAAACTGATTTTGGATTCCTAATTCATTTCTTTTAAGAGTTATTTCCTCAATGCCTTCATGGTCAGCTGAATTAGAAGGAAAAAAAGGGCATACCTTGGCTGTTTTCTGCCATGTACTAAAAACCTCTTTCTTTTTCCTTGTATATCATGTGGCCAATTTTTTACAAAAGCTAGCCCACTAAAAAAAAAAGTGAAATTAAAATTCTAACACCATAGAGAGCAAAAGTAATGTTTTACCTGCATAGTTTGAACTATCCCAAAGCTCCCCTCTCCATCTTTATCTGCCCCAGGCTGTCAACTAGTTCATACAAAGAAAAGAAAAGAAAAGTGAAAATTATATTTTTAAGAAAGCTATGGTGATATTGACTGATTTCACTAGAGGTGCACCTAATACTTTTTTTTCCTACTGCTTGTTCTTTACTCTGTACTTTCTGAGAACCCTGCAAAAGAAGTGTTCTACGTGACTTAAAAATTAAGGTATAATATTAAAAAAAATATAAGAATTCACAAATGTTGTTCCAAAGGATTGTTGCTGTCACATAATGTAGTAAATTCTTGTCATTATCCCAGATGCTGGTCTTAAATTATTTTATTTTACATTTGTGGGATAATTCTATTTCAGGATAGTTCCCAGAGCCTATGGACACTCACCCTTCACCATTCCCCTAAATGGGGTTAGAAGACTGTACACAAGGTGAAGTTCTTCACAGCAAGTAGTTACTCTGTCACCCTAGAAGGATTTTTCTTTTCTATATGAAGATTGCTGTTCTAAAGATCAACATCTTTTTTTTTTTTTTTTTGGTAATAATAGCTGCACATAATTTCTTAAGGGCAAAACACTTCCTTAGTGTAGAGAAATTGCTGTGTCTACTAGGAATCGGTATGGTGCAGTCTCTGCTTGGAGTGATAAATTAAATGAATGTAGACAACAATGAACTCATTTCTTTGTTGAAAGTGAATGTTAATGACATTTATCCTGTACTTCATGATAAATTCATTTAAAAGACCAAAATGCTGGGGGGAAAAAATCCTGCATTTTAGGAAATGGGCATAAACTGTCCTTTACTTGCTCAGTTACAAACTGCTGTGAGCAGCAGCAATGCATATTTAAGTTGTTCTTTAAATCCTTGTGTCTATCTGTTATATGTCTAAAAAGGTTTTTGTAAAAGTGTACTGGCTTGAATTTCCAAACTGAACAACTGTTGTTAGTAGTTCATGGTATATGAATAATTGGTTTTACAAAAAAAAACCAGATTGGAGAATATATGTATTATGGCACAATGCAATGGTCTCATGCTCAGGACTATTCAACTAAGAGTCTGTTTGTTTCTATTTAGAATTCCTGTGTCACTTTGAGGGTGATGCTACATGGTATGAGGGAGCTGATCTGCTTCCTTACCACTGCTGCAAGTGAAGGATCTTCCTCCTCTTTCCCAGGCTTTTGTCTTCTGGGAACATGATCCTGTTCAGGCAGTCCTCAGCTTTCCTTACCTAGCTAAGGCATGTGGTTTTAGTCTGCAATTTAGAATTGCTGAACACACGCCTGCCCATGGGAAGCAGTGAATTGATTTCTTGTTTTGCTTTGCTTTTGCTCTCCCCATTAAACTGCCTTTATCTCAGCCCAGGAGTTTTCTCACTTTTACTCTTCTTATTCTCTCCTGGATTCTGCAGGTGATGGAATGAGTGAGAAACTGGGTGGGACTCAGTTGCTGGCTGGCATTAAACCATGACAAGCTCTTAAGCTTAAGTTCACATGACCTTATCCACCCTGAGCCTATCCTCCACAAGACAATGAGCTGATTAACATCTTGTTCCTACAGAGAACACTCTAGCAACATTTCTTTCCCCTTCCCAGCACTTAATTCCTCATCATTTTTCCCTTCCCTTCTAGCTAAACAGCCTTACTTCCTCCCCTTAACTGAACACATGTAAATCACTAAAATCGGAAGGGAGAAAATAAAAAGCAAGCAACTTTTGTTTCTTTATGGTTGGGTAATTTTCTGTGTTTTTAGTGAATTAAACAGGCTTGCAGATGGCCAAGAAAATTAGCAGCAAAGGCAAAGGGAAGATGGATTAGGATTCCTAGCCAAAGCTGCCCTGTGGATCTGTCACTCACAAACACCTCAAACCAGCTTCAACTTCACCCCATCCTTACCCCGCTTTCTCCCTTCACTGGAATCAGTGTTTCTGTCTATGCACCATAAACAATTGATGAAGCAATTTTTTTCCCTTGTGGCACTTTTTGGGTTTTTCAAATTTGTTTGGGATCTTTCCCCCTTTGCTTTAACTCAGATAAGCCTTTTCTCTAACTATATATTTTGGGGAAGAACATTTTTTTTTTTTCCCAGAAAACTTTTTTCCCTCTACCTTCCATGTTATTCTGTAAGTGCAATGAAGATGCATAATCTCCACATTTGCTCTCAGTCAGAAATTTAAGGAATTTTATGAATTTCCTTTTTGTTGCCTTTTTAATACTCACCAGGTTTAGAAGTATATAAAAAGTTGTATATATGGTTGTTTAATTTTATAACTAGCATTTCTCCAATTTTTTCAAGTTTGAGAAAGAAAACAGGAAAAATAGTTATTAAAATTAAATAAACTGGAGGATTTCTGGAATCATCCATTCTGCTGGGTTCAGTATAAAAGGAAAAGATAGGAGAGGAAAAAATAATTTAAAAAAAAAGACAGGTGCCTATATTCACATGATAACCTTATACTTACATTTTATATTATAAATATGAATTCTCAAAAAAGTGTATGTGTATGGAAAAAAATCAAACAGCTCTTATTGCCTGTACATATTTTCAAGAATAGATGAGTTTTGGCATTTTGAAGAGGGAATTAATTTCACCTAGCTCTGTGATCTGTTTAGAGGATAACAGTGGTTTTTTGGAGGAGGAAAAGAATTTGAACAGATACTTTGCTAGTAGTGAAACACAATTTAGCAGGAATGTAGGTTTAGATCTATGACAATATGTGCTGCAAAGCAGTGTCCTTAAGATCCTGGGAAAACGGGACAGCTTTGCCTGTGTTCTTCTGGTTTATCAGAATGACCTGAAATTCTTCTGCCGAGATTCTAAGAAAACTACTCCTCAGCTAATAAATACCTCTTGTCTTGGCATGCCAGCTCCTATCCTTTTCAGATTCCATTGTGCTTCATTTTTCCTAGACTCTTGCAGAGTTTGTTACTTTATGTGCCTGAAAGTACTTCTGCATTAAAATTTGTTAAGGAACTAATCTCTAAAATGTTCTATTTACTTGAGAAGCTACTTTAAAAATAGTGGGATAATTAGCACAAATTTCAAGTGCTAACGTTTATTCTGAAGGCAGAAACTCTTAAGAAAAAACACAGCAACCCAAAATTGCTTATTAAGTATGGCCAGTAAGTTTACTCATCCCCTTTTCTTTTAAAGAAACTGACCCTCTCATACAAGACATTTTTCCAGTTTTTAATGGAGAGAACATAGTTCTTCAAAAGTCCTGTAAGCTGAATGAACAGGCAGTCCTTTTCACTGCACAAATCACACACATATAAAAAAGAAAGTGAGGAAATCTGAGCTCATACTCCTGTATAAAAGCTGAGGTTGTAGTGCCTGTTATGGTGGAGGTAACAGGTAATTCTTTGTTGGCAATGTGTGTAACCTCTTGAGGGAGATAAGAGGTTTGTTGACCGCTTGAAAAATGATGTGGGATACAAACAGCAAATAGCAATGCTTTGTGTTCTGGAATTTGTTTGGATTGCTTTACTGGCAAAGTTTCAGAAGTGCCACAAGCCTTCTGTTGCAGGTTTGCTCACTGAAATGGGAGTACAGAGATTGTGACCCTGAATACTGGCAATTCCTGGCTGCAGAACAGTCTCTTGCTTCCATGGAGACTATCAGAGGGTCAGTCCTGCTTCTTTAATGAATTCCCACAACTGGCATGGTGTATGACTAACTATCCATTGAAAAATGAAGCAGAGAACTTTAAAGACGTTAGTCCTAGATGTCTTCTGAGAGAATAAAAATGGCAATTACTTTCCAGTTTTAAACAAACAATCTTATCAACTTTTTCTATTGTTGTTATTTCAGCTATGCATTTATAGACAAATTTCAATAAAAGCTGAGTTTTTAGTATTAGTGCTGTGAATGACAGTACTATGTATTATAAAGGCGCCAAGTGCAGTATGACAAGTCAAACTGTTTACATCTGATGAATAATAAGCTATTTATTTACTTATTTAGAAAGCAATAGTAGGTATAGATCACTTGATACACTTGGTTGCACCATGCATGGTATCAAGATGGCGTTAAAAACATCCAAAACACAGAAAGGATATATTGCCATTTTTCTCACAGTATTAAAAAAGAAAAGTCAAAGTGAAGACATAAGACTGCTTTAATTTGGTTGATTTCTGGTTTCAGAAATAGTTTTTGTTATATCTCCAAACTCCATACAACTTTTTGAAATAAAAGAGCTGTAATTTGGGGGTAATAACACTACATATGGCTAACTGCATATGCAAGGCTGGAAGCTGAGAGGTGAGATATGGAAGTAAAGTGAGAGGAAAACAAATGAGATGTCAGCTACTTGTTTAGTGGCTTTTCAGGCAGCATGTTTGGATGAACAGAACAATACTACCATGCACTGAGTTATTATTTGCTACATGATACCAAGGCACAGATTCAGGCAATTGTTTACTACTACAATCTGTCCTGTGTAATACACTTTCAGAAAAGGAGCTACTGCTAATATATGGCAGTATATTTGAAGGATCTGGTGAATAGCCTGAATTTAATTTGTTGGGCACTACTACATGCCTGGTGTGTATATCTATCTATTGTTGACCTGAACCAACAGCTTTGCCAAGACTTACTCTGTACCTGTGCTTTTTAGCACCCTGCCTCTTACTGAACTTGCTGGCTTCAATCCTAGCTATTACATTTTAATGAGATTTCTTTCACTATCAAGATGCTTTCAGATATACTAAAACTTTTGATCATTTCGAGTCTTTGTCAAAACCATACTATCAGTACTACTGTACTGTAAACAAACAAACATAAAAAATGTTATGTGTTAGATAATTTTCATTTTAATTATCTCATTATATAATTTTTAATTATGTACTACCAAATAATACTTTACATATATGATGCCTTAGGTGGTCCATGTGATCAACTCTTATATTAAAAAACAACAACAACAATTAAACTGGCAAATCACAGCATTGCAGAAGGAGGAAATTACAGAGGAGTTGGGATTTTTTTTCTATGTGTGACCTGAGAATCACACATTAGTGGCATGATCACTCACAAAGATCATGGATGCTTATAAAGACACAAAAGTAAAGATGAGAGCACTGTTTCATCTCATGTCAGACCGTAGAGTTCTGCATCAGGCTTTAGCTTCTGCATTCCTAACTAGGAATGATTCAGTGGAGACCTGCCAAACAGTTTATTCAGGGAATAATCTAGAAAATTTGAATGTAAAGATTTTTTAAAATATGTAAATATTAGTATTCATTTATAAATCTTCGCACATGGGAGCTGAGGAAAGGTTGTTGTGCTTCTACTCCATTTGTTAAAAAGCCAGTCCCAAACACTCAGCTGTTACCCAAAAGTGTATGTTATTCCCCACTATCTAGAACTGAGAGTGAATGTTCTTCTCTGAGACATCTTATCAGATCAGAAAAAAAAGAAGTAATCATAGTAATTGTCTGTAGAGATTATTGAAGGATGCATAATGTCTAATTCATTACAGGAAATCAGAATAGACGGTGTTATTTGGGCATCAGTCCTTCTGTTTGTGGAAGTGTCCCTTTAGCTGAAAGGAAATTTGAACTGTGTCATTCCACTTCACACAGGAAGTTGTAATTAGATACATCAAGTGCTTAGAATATATCTTGATTGCAAATATGTACAATCTCACATTTGTATCCTGCTGTATCTCATGAAAAATCCTAGCATAAGCAGCAGGTCTGCTATGGAAAAAATCTCAACCACTGTGATCTTGCCTCTTTTATTGGTTGGATATGCTCTCAATTATCCCAAGCCTTTAGCAGAGCTTCTGAAAGGAGATGCATAAGGACAAAAATGAAGTTGCATGTTTACACATGCTACTCCCCTTCTACTCTGGACTGGAAAACTTACATTCTTTTTTATAACCTTTTTGGGGACAGTTTTGTATACCTTAGGTGGACCTCTTAGAAGCAGAAAAAAAGCATGTTCATTCATATAAAGCTATTTACTGAACAGCAAAAAAATTGTAGTACCTTGTATCATATGCAATCAGTGAGGTAGAATTTCTCCCTATACAAACACAGGGTTCTAGAAATGCAGGTATTTTAAATTAATTTTCCACTACTTCACACACAAAATTAAAGAAATTGCATTATGCATAAATGATCTTTGATTTTATTCCTCTCTCTTTGTGGTCTCCCTTCTCATTACAAATTTTTTGGGAGGTTTTTGTCATTATTATTATTTCAATTATTAAACTGTTCTTCAACGCACAGGTTTAATTTTGTTTCTGATTCTCCTCCCCATTCCACTGGTGGTGGGGGTCAGAGGTGAGCAAAGGGCTGCAAGGTACCTAGTTTCTGGATGAGGTTATAACATGACAAATGTCATGTCTGCAAATAAAATGACTTTTTTTTTTCCTTTTTAACTGCATCAAGTCAAATAAAATTTAAACTGAACAGCCAAAATAAATGCTTTCAACTATGATATACCACGTACTTTTATATATAGGGGTCTACTGTCAGCTACATTTGATGCTATTCTAAAAATTGATGAAGACACTACCAGCCAGAGTATTGGAAAAGACAAGTTCACAGGAACAGGAGAAATAAAGAGATTCTCTTTCTCTGGTCAACAATTTCTATACCACATTTCTGATGAAGAGAGAAAATAAAAAGATCACACTGTGGAATTTATTTGCTTCTTGTGTTAATTGTTGAGCTGTTTTCATGTATTTCACTACATTTAAAAAAAGAACAGAAATATCACAGTAATTAGTTCAGTCCATCAATTCACTTCCTTGACAATATGTACTTGTGCCAGATTTTTAAAACTTGTGTGTCAAAGTCTAATTCCCTTACTCAAACCAAATACCACGTAACAACATGAGTAAAATTAGAGGAATCTGGCAGTAACAGGTATGCCAGACCCTATTTAATACAAGTTAAAATGGTGCTTATGTCTTAACTCTATTTTGTGCTCAAAAGATCTATAATCATCACATTTGTTTATCAGTATCCTGGGAATGCTTTTTCACTGGTTCCATTTGTGATTCACTATGCTGAGAAACAGTATATTTCATCCCCACCTCCAGAATTATGTTTATGATCAGAAATTGCTTTTAGATTCCGGGAGGAAAAAGTGTTCTTGAAGGCTTTCATTGAGTTGTTGGACTGTTTCAGTAAGTTCATTAGGTCATGAATCATGTGAACTTGTCTGCCACAATTTGCAATTCTTTTATTTAAGATCAGAGTTCCACTGTGGTTTGAAGCACATTGTAATGATCATTCATTGTAATGATCACAAAACTATTTTTAATATTTATGGAATGGTACTGCAGATCCCACTATAAATTCAGAGCATATGTTTACCAGTGACAAGAAACAGAGGAATGTGCTAAATTTTATGAACTGTTAATGAGTCAATAAATTGACTGCTTTGCAGCCAGAACCCTGTTACTACTGACATTGTCCAACATTCCAATGTGGATTTCTTACGGAGAAGGAAGTTCTGTTCCAAATTTTGGTTCTATTTCTTTCCTTTTTTTCTTCATCATAGACCCTAGTGTTTTAAGAAGAAATAGTTGAATGAGAACCCCAAAGTATGTTTACTGCTATTGTAGAGATAGGAAGTTATGAGAGTAGAGTCTATTCAGCATCACTTACTTAATATCACAATCACATCACATAATCCTCTTCATAAACTTTACAAGCTCCATTTTAGCTGTAGTTGGACTGTAGGACAGTCCCCAAAATTTCAGAGCTCTAATGTTTAGGGATATTCCTCCTTAATTCCCAGCCATATAAAATGACCTCTGCCAATCTTTTAAGACCTTAAACAGCTGCTTACCCTTTTTTTTGAGTTTTTCCCCTAACACTTAGTTCCTTGGTACACTGCTGTTTGGTGCTTATCTAGTTCCTCATCTATCCACAAGTTTTTTTGTATACTAACTCTGAATTTCTCAGATTAAGCATTTTTAATATGAAATTCACAAATTTCATTACAACCAAATTCGCATCTCCCCAGTTAAAGCCAGGATTTTTTTAGGTATCAGTAGGATGAGCACAGCTAGAAGCATATAAGGGCCTGGAAATTAAACCAAATGGGATGACAGAACAGTGAGAAAATATGAGATGACAAAGTGCTGCTGTAATATTCTGTTTATTAAGGCTTTTTTATAACTGCTATAAACAGAATAATGGCTATAATTCTGTTTCTAAAATTCATCCAGTTATGAACTATGCTATCAGAGCTGTACTAGCAGTAGTGTTGCCTATTCCTCTGGTGGTAGGAGTCAAGTGAAAAACCTACAACAGCTCTTCACTTTTTACTTGGATTTCCTTGTGTTCTGCTTCTTCCAGGCCTCACTTTCCTGCAGTCCATCCACTGTATTTTTAAAGGCACCTAAAGCATTATTCTAGCCCTGCTGCATGCTTGTCAGAGAATTTAACAGTCCCATTGCAACATTTGTCATTAGGATGCTTGACCAAGGAGCTAATCTATTCATTGCCATTTAAATCCACCAGTCACAGAGATATTTCCAATATGTTCCTAATTAATTGCATCATATACTTTTATGTTAGCTCCACACTAAAGGCATGTTAGCCAGCATATTCCTTATGATCCAGTTGTGTGACTTACAGAGAAGTGTCACTGAATACAAAAACAGGTTTTATAGTGTAGCTGGATTAAATCTAAAATATGTAGAACATGCATGGTGCAAACACATGAATTCTCAATCTAAAAAGAATATTCTACTCTAAGAGGGAAAGTACAGCTGGAAAAACGGAAGATAAGAATAAAGGAGGACAGCCATCCAGAAAACCATGCTTTTAGAAAAGGTTTTTTAGTTTATAGTAGAAAATATGAACACTCACTTATCTGCACAAACCTCTTTACCTCACCTTTGCTATTGCAAGAAGATATTGTAATATTTTTTCTTACCACTTCATAGGACAACTCCCACCTTACAGTCATAGAAATTTTCAAACCTGGCTTGATGTATTGGGTAGAGTGTTAGGAAATTATTTTGATCTGTCACACTAGGATAGCAGAGAGGCCTACATTAAGTAAAATAAAGACTATTTCAGTATGAAACAGGAAGCTTAAACATTTTATTCGTTTTGGATCAAAGAGATAAAAGAGAACTGTACAAACCAAAAAACTGTGAAGACTCCAAAACTGACAGAAACATGTCAAATGAGGTGGTGAAAGAGTGCATGACCTTCTGGGGCAGAAGTTCACTGTTGAAGCAATCTGCGGCTGATAAACAAGCAGCACCTGACAGAAAGATCATGCCAGTAGCTCGAATTATTCTACTGGCATTCACTTTTGTATAAACTGAACAATTAAATGGCAACAGCTTGGGATGCTACGATTCAATGAGAAATGATTTACATCACTTGCACAGTCATATGCCAAGGCCATCTGCATATCCAGGCTGGCCACAAAACTGCCTGAGTTGAAGTTCTGACTCATATCACAAAATCTACTGGGCCAGCGGTTGTCTTTTAATTACTGGAGGGAGGAAAGTTCCCTCTTACCTCTAAGAGCTTTGTTCAAATGTATTTATGAGACTATTACTGTCCAAAGCACAGACTAAAAAAAAAATGAGTAGCCAATGTCACTACTAACATTTTACTTATTCACTATTTTATCCAGTTTTTTTTCCTTCTTATTCCAGTCAGGGAAGGGCATCTGTACACATACCTTATGTGTTACATTAATCAACATCTCCACAGCAAGCACGAGCCAACATGAGCAACCTGATCTAGTGAAAGATTCCCATGCCCATGGCAGAGGGGTTGTGCTGGATGATCTTTGAAGGTGCCTTCTACCTCAAACCTTTCTATGATATTTAAAAAATTTAGTCCTTAATACATTTGCTGAGCAGACCAGGGTTCCTCCAGGGCAAAGACGCTTTCCAAGACAAGAAAAACAGTAGATGGACAGAATACACTACTCAGGTTTTTGTTATGGGAGTGGCTTGCAATTTAAAGCAGTTAAATATGTAGATTTTAAAGTCCATTCAATAAATGTTGCAGTTGCACTCCTTTGTGAAAACTCCCCTAGGAGCCTGATGGCAGCAGGTGTTCATGCACCATCACTAGCTTCAATATCCCTTACACTAGAGGGAAACCCCTTATTGTTAGATTGCAACATATGATTGTGCATGAGTCTTCTAAGGGTTAAACATCCAATTTCCTTTTAACATGTGGTATTGGATATTAAAATCTACTTTTGCACTTCAGAGCAGCAAATTGTTGGTTATGAGTCTCAAATAACATAGTCTAATATAACATTTTTCAAATAAAAATGACATCTATTTGGTGGTTATACCTGTTTGGGTTTCTTTTCTTATGAAGGTACTAAATTTACTTAGAAATCTATTAATTGTGATATCTTATGGTGATTCTTACTTTATGTAAGTGCTCAATGCCTAATAAAAAACTGACCACCTAGCATTAGTCTTCTACTAAAAGTACAGGAGAAGCCAGAAAGATGACAGATTTCATGATTCCTCACATAGATTTTATTTACTTGCAGTCAGAATTGGCAGAAAAATAAAAGGTAGTGCTCTGCTGGAGAGCAGACAGTCTGTAATAAATACTGCAAAGCTCTGCTTTGAGGACACTGGTGAATACATTTCTCCTGAGGGTCAAAATTAGCATCCATGGTGGCAAACACCAAGATGTAATCCTGTCCCCACTGACATCAAAGGAAGCTTTTCTCTTAATTTCAGTAGAGCCAGAATTTCCTCTGACAAGTCCAACAGCAATGGCAGGAGAGTATTTCCTACTGAGTGAGTAAGACAATAATTTCAGCAGTAAAATGGATTTGCACCCATTGTATTTATCTCCTCCTAATGCTTTTAGTTCATTGAAAAGGCTTAAGCCAGGACTTTATCCTGCTAAACTTAAGAAAAAAAAATTGTGAATGATGGTAATGGAAAAGTAATTTATTTTCAGATTTCGATTGCAATGATAGCTTTGGTAAAAATTCCACAAATATCATTCTATACGCATCCTATCCATCTCTTCTTAACATACAAATGAAAAGATTATGTAAGAGCTTCTGTTTAATCTCCTCCACTGTCTGTTAAACATTCCAGAAAAAGAAGCCATTTTTCTTGAAACAAGGAGGTTATTGACCCAGATGGCATAAACCTCACATCTACAATGTCAACAGAAAAAATTACTGCTGAAGACATGAAAGTACTATTTGCCCATGTAAATTCAAAGGCATGGCCCCTTTTTATCTGTATGTTTTTCATGTTCACTGTTATGTGAAAGTCCGATTAAAAGCTTTTCAAAATAACCTGAGTGTGTAATTAGGGGGCACACAACTCCCATCCTGAGGTTAATATCCTCACAAACATGCAAAGTACAAATCTAGCAGAGAACCAATCTGTTTCATAATTCAGCTGCAGTGTCTCTCCCCTGCACTTAAAGGCTTACAGTGTTTCACAGAATGATACACTCATTGTTGGTTTATCAACTTAGAGAATGAGTAGTTGTTGAGATATCCATGTTATACATACTAATAGGCTAGTATTAATATTAATAACTTGCCATGTTCATTTTCATCTGGATTTGAAGACTAATATTTCACCCAAAAGTCAAGAGGATCTTTTTTCTCCCTTTTTCTCTCTTGCCCTGTGCCATGATGTAAAAATATGTTTGTATACAGTACACTTCAGGAAGTCAGAAAGCAAACTATTGTTCTAAAGAAATTATTAGACATTAAGACATCCCACAAATGGTGGGTTTGAATTCTGTGGAAAAAATTTGAGGAAAAAGACTTTTCATGAAAAGACTCACAAAGGGAAATACCAAATATTGATAGGATCTGAATAACCTATGCATATTCACCAAAAAAGCCAGTATTTGAGGAGGCAATTATTTATTACTTTTTAACCAAAAAAAAATAAAGATGAAAAGCTCCATCAAAAATGGCTGCAGTCGTGAAATGGCAGCACTAAATAAATCTATGTTCTGGCTGAAAGGAATCGATCTGTAGCTTTGATAGCTGCATTTATATCCACAAGATGTAGGGACTTAAACATCTCCTCAAGATGTAGTCATGAATACTCATTATACAAATACAGACAAAGGTTAGTGTGAAAAATAAAAATTCACCCAATGACCTGTACTGAACCATGAAAGATGGGACTGTGGCTTCAGATCATTTGGCATCAGATCATTTTATGTCATTTAGCTGCCTCTGCACTTTTCTGTACTTCCTTTTCTATCAGCCTGATCACAATATTTGTGTGTTTATAGAAGGTTTTTTCTATCTAATTTATTCTTACCGTCTCTCACAATTTATTCTCTGCTTAAAACATCAAAGGTTTTAAAAAACAATGAACTTCTGTACACACACCAGAGTACCACATCCCACAGAGGAAGATGTAATGATAATCAAAGGCCAGCATGTAAAATTATATTTTAAAATATATATTTAAAAAAATAGAAAGATAAATGGGAAGGAGAAATGCTGAGCTTGCTTCATAGAAGCAAGAAGGAAGATTATCTTGGTATATAAGTATTTTCTGAACCATTTTTTCTCCCCAATGACTTTCCAAATTAAGTAGTTTATGTTAGTTTCTCTTGCTTATTTGTTCTTTTTTTTTTCATTTTTGAGGGGTAGGGATAGTGTTTCTTTATGTCCTTGTCATTTATTTTAACTTTTATAAGTGATTGACACATATTTATGAGAAAGAGAAAGAAATGACAGTACATGATACACGTCTTGAACTAAGGTGGTGAGTTCAATTAGCAATAATAAATAATATGCTATTTCAGTAAGAAGATATGGCAGAGCAGACAAATAATTCTGCTAGAGAGATCAAAACCCTTCCATCACTTTTATTCTGCTTTGTCTTCTTTCCCAAACAGAGGTATCAAATTTTGCATTATGCTGATAGAGTAAGAGAGATTCTGTTAGAAGTGGGTTTTCTGGGACAGCATCCAAGACTTGAAAGTGAGCCAGTGGATCAGAGAGCACTCCCTGGGTGGTGCAGGAGGTGAGCTGCTGCAGCTGATTGCACAGCTCCTGCCTTATCAGCCACAGGTAGGAGTGGAGCAAGAGCAGAGTGGGAGAGGCAGTGTGTTATTAAAAGCTCTGCCTCAGAAAAATGGGAGCAATCAAGAAAATTTACACTTGTCAGTGGGATTCAAGATGAGCTTTGGGGTCTCTCCTGTGAGAGAGGGGTGTAAAAGTGCCCCGCCTCTGCCTTAACTGGTACAAAATATCCTTCCCAACTGCTTAAAGCAGTGCTAAGATATTGATAGGGAAATGTCAATGCAGGCACATGAATGAAGACTTTGTTGTGCCACTGATAAGGAAGCAAAAGACAAGGAAAAAGTGAAGATCTGCCTGGAGGCAAGCAAGTCATATCACAACTAATGAAATAGTTCAATCAAGAGGAAAAGGCAGACAAAGCCTGGCTCCCTTCCTGCCCTTTGTCCTGTTGCTCTGGGTACAGGAGCAATGTTTATCAACAGGGATAGTATAAATAATTCTATGAACACATGTTCTTCATAAGTGGCAAAGATCTCTAGAGGACAGTGCATTAAATTGTGGATATTATCTATCCAAACCAAAAATCAGAAAAGCATGAAATTAGTAATTGACTCAATTTACCTCATTTATTAGCAGCCTA
The DNA here is from genome assembly GCA_034509185.1 of Euphonia xanthogaster. Classification (NCBI taxonomy): domain Eukaryota; kingdom Metazoa; phylum Chordata; class Aves; order Passeriformes; family Fringillidae; genus Euphonia; species Euphonia xanthogaster. Next base: position 9,884,426 of record JAYDZK010000001.1, read on the forward strand.
GACCTCTGTTTGAATTAATATTGCCCAATGGAATTTCAAGTGGTAGTGACATGGCGTAGCATGACACAAATTAACGCCTGTTCCCCCTACTGTACTGCAAACCACCCATATCTCCAATTAGGTCTGTTCTAATCTAATCTGCATGGTTTCAGCACTCCTATTGACAATAAAATATGACTGTTTTGCCCTTCCTTCTCTGATGCTGGACTTGCTTTACCAAGCAGCTGATTTTCCTAATGGCATTTGCATACAGGGCTCTGATAGCATTCCCTGACTATCATAGACTTGGTTGCTGTGGGCTGCACTGTAGAGCACGTCCAGTCACAATTAAAATTGACATTTTGTACACAAGATACAGTAATGGCCTGAACAGACACCTGACTGCACCACTGTCCATCATTTTACAATATAAATGATACAATTTAATGCTTCTTATATCTGCTCTTATCTGCTCTTTTCCCAACCAATAGTGAGGTTTGCCATTTTTCTTCATCACTAGCTTAAAATTGAAATGTTTTGTTTCTTTGTATGAATTAACCCTGACATTGTACTAGATACCCAAGAAGCATTTTGATTATGCCTGTAAACAGGGCCTGATCCACAGGAAAAAATAGGAGGTTTTCTGTTGATACTGAGGGGGTTTTAGGTCCCTAGAAACGTCCAAACACTAGTGTCTTTGTATCCATATTACATCCAGTATTTAAAAATAAATTATTTAAAAGGATGAAATAAAGATGAAAAAAAAAAAAAGGTTGTTTTTTTTTTTTTCACTTTAGAAAAAAGGATTGTAATAGCAATCATGACCTTAGCATTGGGAATTTCCTGGGGATTTAATAACCAGCCAGGGGGTAATGGCCCTTGGCTTTGCCTCAGGCCATCAGCTCTCCCAGCTGGTTATTAATCCCTAGAAAATGTTCTGGATGTCAATTATTAATGTCTTAAGTTTTGTGTAGGCAAATTCTTGCTTTATTCCACAATTTTTAGGCAAATAGAAGTAAAGACTCAAAATCAGGTGAAATGCAAGATTGAGAAAAAATAGTTGCAAAATTTATGTTGCTAAATAAATTCACAATATTTTATGACTGATCTGAGCTAATTCATTGTGGCTCTATTTAATCCTGTCACCTTTTGATCAGGCTGAAGAAGTACTTCTATGACTATAGATTTCATTATGTTATAATTGAAATTTCTTCCATACAGATATCCTACAACAGTGATCACCAGTCTATGTGTTTCCTTCAGAATTCAGTGTTTTTTCTTTCTTTCTTCCCTAGCAGTGAATTTTGATAATAATCTTATCCTCAGAATGAAGACGCCCAGCAGCAAGACTATCATACCTATGACTACATAGACCTTTTTTTTTTCCCTTTGAGAGAATGAGTTTGGATCTCAGTTCTGACAGAAACTCACAGAAAATAGAGGTGAATTTCATGCACCTGTTCTGAATCAGATAGAAGCCTTGCTATATGGAAAAAAAAAAAAGATGCTGGAGGAAGACCATAGGTTATGGACTGAACTGCTTTACTGTGACATGAAAAGCTTCTAGTAACACAGGAAGGAAGTAGTAAAAAAGAGAAAAGGTGTATTTTCATGCAATATAATGATCTTTCCATCTTGTGTGGCTTCAAAATAACTTGATCTATGATTGCAGATGATTACTTGCTTATTTTGTTATAAAATTGAAGATGATTGGCAAAAAAAAGGAGTCGTACTTTACATTTTGCTTTATAATGTAATACCTGAGGGTTTTATAGCATCAGTTCCATTTCCTATCTCCAGAATATTTACTGTGTACATTTTATAATTAAGCAATGAGATGAGACAAGCAATACACTTCTGCAAGATTACAACCTGCCTCTGGCGGTGTTATATGGGACAAGGTCATATCTAGAATTACTTTAATCACCCAAGTATAATAATTGCTTGGAAATACACTCCCTGCAGTGTCTTATTGCTAATAGAATTGTAGCTGAGTCACACAATGCGAGCTATAGTTAAACCTGGATGAGTAATTCTAATGCAAAGACTCTTTTGTTACAGCTGCTTGTAACTTTCAAGCATTGGCCTTTTAGTCTTACCTTTGACTGGTAGAAGCTTTGTGTGGTATTGAAGTGCTCAAGGCCACCTCACAGAATTCATTTTTATTGATAACCATGCCCATTATTTGAAAAAAAAAAAGAAATCATTAATTAAATTTAGTTGAGGAACACTTGTGATGTCTTGATAGGGAAAAGAAAGGGCAAAACAGTAAAGGCTAAAACAGCTGATCCCAAAGCTAAGGAGAATTCATGGGCATCACAGAGACTTCCCTAAACTTCCATTTCCTCTTTCTACAGACTAAGTCACCTTGTTGCCGAGATCCAGCCCAAAGTGCCTTTTATTTCTACGGTCTGGTCAACTTTGTCCAAGTGTAACTTAAGAGTCAGCTCCTACAACAGGAAGAGCCAAGGATAAAGTACCAGCAAAATAAAGACACTGGCATTGTGAAAACTTGGCTTACATTTCTGGAAAAAAACAGGTTACATCTGCTTAACATGATGCACAAACTCCCTCCCAGCCAAGATCAACAGCTTTTCAGATTTGGATAACTCAAATCTGAAGAAGCGTTGCTGAGGTTTGGAAATACATCTGGAGATGAAGTGAACACCCATGCACAGGTATGAGAAAATGAATCTCTTTTAGGGCTTAAGACAAGAACTGCTTAGAAGAGTTGTAGTGACATTTCTGGTCACAAAGAACCAGAGTAGGCTAAACCTACAGTACTAAGTGACCAAGACAGAGGATGATGATTAAAATCCCAAGTTAAAGAAAGGATAAACTATAAAAGCTAATCTGGTGATCCACAAAAAAAAACAAACCCAAACCAAAACAAAAAACCACTATCCTAGCCAAAAAAAGGCTCTCTTTTTCTAAATAACAAATAGGTATTATAATAAAACTAATACTGTCTGATGAAAATAAAACTAATTATGTGAGACATGGCATGTCAGCTATGATTGCAGCAGAGGAACCACCAGGTGTGCTGTACATTTGCAAGGAAAACCAGGGCATCTTGGCTAAGTTATGGCCTACTTGTCTTTATACATTTTGCCTTAAACCTGTGTTTTACCTAGGATGAGGAGATCATTAACTATGAGCTGTAAAAAAAATAGGCAAGTAACAGATACTGAGTGCCAATTCCAGCACCAGCAGCCCTGTGTGGCCTAGAGATCCCCTTTGGAGAAAGCGTGGAGATTACCAATGAGTAAAGGTTTTGGGTTTTTTATCTTTTTACCAAAAGCTCCTGTTTACAACTTCGTTATCTATGACTTCCTTTTGAAGAAGCTCCTATGAGGTGAGAAAGAGGACAGTAATGTATTTTATTGTCTAGCTAATCTTTAAGTCATAATCTTAATGCTTGAGCTATTCTTGTCAGCTAGAATCATTATTTCTCCTACTTTAACTTCAAAGGGTTGGGTTTTTTTTAATATGTCTCTAATGAAGAGAATATAGTCACAAGCTTGGAGATTTTACATGTCAAAATCTATTATATTTTACATTTTCTCAGGAAACAATTAGATTCAAGCCACTGGGCTGGCTGATTACAGATAACCTGCACTTCTGTAGCATTATATATATTTGAGAACATTTCCTGAGGTATTTATATCATGTGAGTTCTTGTGCCTGTATTCCATTCTGTGAGCAAGGAACTACTATTATCTCTATTTGCAGGTAGGAATATAGGAGAGTTTATGATTTCATCAAGAAGAAGTAATCAAGTTTAGGCCTCCTAATTCCCAACAGCTATTCTTTTCACACTAATTCAGCTTCATTTAATATTGCTTAAGAATGTGCCTGGGATAGATAGAAGACATGAATATGGAGGACAGAAAAGCAATTTTATATTTACCAGCAGGAGTTAAAGTTCATCTGGAAACTTTTTTGGAATCAGGTATTTAGAGATAGATCATGAACTTGGAGAAAAATGATAAGAATGATCATGAATCTGGAAGACATGTCAAGATTGAAAAGGTGTGAGATTGTTTACTGCTGAGGAAAGAGGAATAACAGCTGTCACAGTAATCGTGTATGAAATAATGATGACACAAAGTTTCTTACATGGTAGCATGAGAATTAAAAAAGCAAAACAAAAATGTTTTTTCATAAAGACATATTATCTGACTGAAGAACTGATTAGTGCTGCCATCAGGAATACAAGATTCAGAGACATCTCTACAGAAAATATTTTGTTGTGATAAATATTCGTAATAAAAATGTGGAAATAAATTACCCTTCTGGGTTTAAAGCAACCTTTAAGTATAAGCGATCAGTGTCAGATTATCCTACACAAGCCATCTGTTAGGTTATTATAATCTTCCTTAAAAGCATTTTACATAGGGTATTGCCAGAAGAGAAGGAGCTTGGATCTGAGCCAGCATTCCTATTCCTAAACTCTCGTGCAGAACTATCTGAAGAAGCGAGGCCGTCGCTCCTTACCATGCACCCTGAGGGAACACAACCACACATTTCTGGGAGAGCTGAAATTCCTGGAAAGACACCGAGTTCCTAAAATAATAACAGAATGGAGAAGGCCCATTTGCAAAAGTAAACAGAACCATCTATAAGGATGGATCTGTAAGGGTCACATTAGGAAAGGTCATCATTTGAGCAATGAAAACTTATTTTAAAGGGAATTGATAAAGAGTAGAAATATGATCTATCCCACCTGAAAATAAAAATCCATCCATTCCAGGTTCTCTTTCCTTATACCTTAGCACAGCACAGAAATATTGGTATTTATGTTTGTCAATATCTAGAGATACAATCTCAAACTTTTCACAGAACTTTCCTTAGAATTAAACAAATCAAACTTTCCTGAAAGCTATGTAAGCATGCCAGTTTTAGGCAGCAGGGATTGTTGCTTCTCTTGAGTTTAAAATTATTTAAAAAAGCAAATAAAAGTCCTAAAGAGGCAATGAGGTGAAGCCTAAAATGGAAACATTAGCAAGCAATTGGGTTGTCATTTTTTTCCTTGGATCAGAAATATTAAGTTTAAATGTTACTTCACTGCACTTCAGCATACACCACCATATGTTATCTAGCATAGCCTCACATAGGTATGGCCACATTTAGGTATCATCACAAACCTTCATAGGACAGCAAGGGGTGATCATAAACCAAAGTAATCCCTGGGAGTGGCATAGCATAAACAGCAGTCCTGAGTGATCTGTAGGATATACTGCTATTTTAAGATCATCCACTACAAGCTTGATTCTCTCTTTTTGTAGGTAACAGTTTATTTTATGCCACCTTTTCAAGCTGAAAAAAAAAGTTTAGAATGTAATTCTGTAAAGCCTTATGGCCATGATAAGTCCTCAGAACTACACTCCTCAAACATGCAAGAAAATGCCATGTGCTAATGGGCTTTGCAAGCGGTGATGTAAGATGACTGCTTCAGAAAAAAGTGTTCATGTCTAATAGGCATCACCTTCACTTTGTTGTGGTTGTCTGTCCCATTCACTTCATTCCACAAGCTTTATTCTGTTCCATTCATCTGCTTGAGAAAATAACCAGCATAAAGATGCCAAAGCATGCAGATGATACAAAATTATTCCTCATGGTCAAAAATTTTTAAAAAAAGAAAAAAAATCTTGAAGGATCCAGAAAGACCAAATGCATTTAGGGAGTGATAGTTAAAATAGCAATTACAATTAATTATCAATAAATATGAAGGCTAATAGAAAAAAAAAAAACAAAACCAAACCTGCACAATGCTGGATTTGATTTAGCTGTTATCCATAGCAGTCAGGATGGCAAACAGATTGTTGGGAGTTATTGGGAATGGAGTCTGGGTATAAACAGAGATGTATTAAACTGCTTGTGGATATTTGGTGTGCCCACACTGTAATTACTGTATGCATTGCTGGCTAGGCTGTCTGAAAAAATCATATGGTCCAAGTAATAAAAACATAGAAGGCTGACAAGTGTGAGCAGGGGGTGCAGAACAAGTTCTGCAAAGAGAAAACACTTGATAGTCTTCAATGAATAAAGGGGCAACTGGAAGGGTATTTGAAATGAAGGAAAAGGAAATCCTAAATGGTGTGAAGCTGATCAGTCAAGAAGCATTTTTTCACAATGCAAAAATTGAGTCCAGCTTAAAAATTAGATAATAGTTTTAAAGCAAATGAAAGAAAACAATTTTTTTTTTTTGCGCAGCAATGTTAAACCAATGCCCATACTATATTCAAAATGCAAAAAAATACAACACACTTAGATGAATTAATCAAGAAATGATAAACTAATGGCTCTTAAACATGACCATCCATGTTATGATACAAAGCAAGAAGTTCTGATGCTGCTGGACTCGGAGGGTGTGCTAGCAAAAGACGTAAGTATGACTTAATTTTTAAGTCTCTCTGGATGTACCTTGATTAGTTACTGCAAAAACAGACAAGTCTGCTCACTCAGAGGGGAGTTTGACTGAATGACACATTCCTGTTTTCTTAATATTCAAAACCTGAACAACCACAGTTCTAAGTTAATATTGCCATCATATTTTTAATAATTATTTGCTTTAATATCCTCATGAATTGTTATAAAATATTTGTTTTGCCTGTTTCTAAGTGGGTTGTATATAATTCATGACCGCACCCAGAAACTTCTTCTATGCAACCAAAATTGGGGTGGGTTTGGTTGTTCATATGATAAAATTATTCATCACAAATGTATGGGGTCTTTACACCACATTATTCGAGGTATGAGGCATTCTTCAGAATAAGGATATCTTTTCTGGTTTGTAATTTTTTTTTTTTTTTTAATCTTTGCTTCTATCTAGGGCTGTCTCTAGCTTGTCTTCCTAAAAGCTCTCCCAGAATTGTTTCCAGTGAAAATCTCTCCCGTGCCACCGGACTCGCTATCCCATACTGCGGTTATTTAAAGCATGCACAAATTCATCAGGGTAGTGGAGTTTGAACTGACATGCCTGAAGTTGGCAGATACATTTTAGGCACCTCTGCAGTCTTATGCCTCTTAATTTAAACTGTGTTCAGAGTTGGCATAATCCCTGCAGCACAATGCAAGTGTGCCATATTCCATGGGAATTTCGTTCCGTGGCCAAGCAGAATATTACGAATCCTAGCTAGTGAGTTGTATGTACAGCAAAATGTTGACCAAACTTCAGAAAATTAATTGTAAGTAGCTTTGATTAGGGAGGAACAGGCACAAGGAGAGGCACACACATATCAGGGCTTATTCTCATGGGATTGTTTGAGAAGGAATCAGGCAACAACTTCAGAGGCAGAATATTGAAAACTAGCCTGGAGAATTAAGACCACTAAAATATTTAGAGCTCGAGAATAGAAATATTATAAATTATTTCT